>CM046660.1:88856149-89456149 GCA_025594165.1 Tamias sibiricus
AAAAAAATCCTTCAAATATGTCAGGCTTTCACTGAGGACTAGCTTATATTTCTGTATTGCATTTAATACGCATACCAGTGCATATGGAGACCCTATTGTCACCCTCATTTGCATGTTAGAAAGCAGACCCTTGGAGCCATTAGATCACTGGCCAAGCCCACACAGGTGATGAGTGACAGAGCTGGGGCTTCACTCCTGGCCTGGCTCCAAGCTCTGGGAAACTGTGTGTCAGTGGAGACACAGCATTCTGAGGGGGGGGGGGGGAGCAGAAGTTGAGGGTCTAAAGTTGAATGCTTCAAGGTCATAAAGGAAGGGAAGTGAGGTCATCTCCAGAGATGAGACTTGGGAGCTTAGTCATCTTCATAAGACTTAACTGGAGTAGAAAGGGGTCGGAAGGGCCACTGCAGGATAGTCAGGGGAGTTGACAACAGGACTAAAAGGAATGCTGGCCGGCAGCAGAGGCCCAGCTGGTGCTGCCTCATGTGAATTTTGTAGTGTAACCGATGAATGGGGTTTTATGAATTTCCCCAGCCACCTCCCACCACCCACACACACAGGACTGCAGATGAGATGCAGCCGCGGTCCTGCTCGCTCCTCAGGACTCCACACTTGATTATAAACCCGGAAGAGCAACATCATGTGCTGGTGCACCGAGCCATCTGTAGAAAAGGGGCTAATGGGATCCCGTGGGGCTGGGGATAGGCCAGGTGGGAACCGCAGAGGCTTGAGATGGGAGAATAGAGAGTTCACTACTGAACGGGCTGGCTGTGAGGAGGCCTGTAAAGTCAGAATGGGGCCTGGGAGAATTGAAAGGGGCTGGCAGGCTGGAGTGAAAAAGAAGTAGTTTGCAAAAATACATGCATCGATGTTCACACATTACAGCAGCCCAGGAAACAGCCACTTCCCCCGCTCACCTGGGGTGAGTAATAATTTGTGTCAGGCAAGAGTAAGAGGATGCTGATTTTATTCTGTTTATGACCAAAGAAAACTGGGGCCCAGGTAAAAGCCTGGGGTTCGCTAACGAGGTTGTATTACAAACCACACTCTGCTTTCTAAAACAGCACCCTCAGGAGAAAAGAAATAAAGTTATTTTTCTTTGGAGGCTGAAGATTTAGCATTGCTTAACAATAACACTTAACATTGCTTAGCCTTTGGCCTTAGGCAGCTTCCCACTACCAAGCCCTCCGCATTGTCTTTCTCCTGTGCTGGCCAGCGCCCTGGCTTTATTTTGTGTGGTGTCATTTAGCTTGGCAGCAGGCTGCTTGGGCCTGCTTTAAAGATGACAGAGTTCCATGAAGGCTTAGAGGGGAGCCCCTTGACCGGGGCTCCTCACCTACTCCATGCACTGTGGGGCATTTTCTCTCTGTGGATGACTCCAAATTTGGCATATAAATCAACGTTATTGAGTTTCTCATAAAAACTCCTGTGAAGATCTCCACAAACAACACAGGAACCAAATCAGTCAGTAGCGTATTAAGTCCCCCATAAGAAAGGCCACCGACTTGCTAGAGATAGAATTATTCCTATTTTTAATTAAAAATGTAACTCCATAAATATTTTAATGCTCCCTGCCTCTGTGACAAAGAGGGACCCAGTGCCTACAGAGCTGTGTTTGCCTCACTGTCTGGGCAAAGGGAGGGAGCAGAGAGCTGGTGTGATTCAATTAAGAGGATGGTAAAATCTCCAGGGGTGGGGGTGGGGTACAAGAAAACCAGGGCATTCAGAGATGAATCGGCACACTTCTCAGAGGCCAGCAGTGTACCCCCTCACCTCTGCATTTTGTATCTCATTGGGGGAAATATGGCTCCCAGGGACTGGGCTCACTGCCTGGGAGGGAGCTCCGCCTCTCATCTCCTCTTCAGATGGTGAGATGGAAACTCAGGTTTGAGCTCTCCCATCGAGAAACTGGTGCCAGGGGTCTCTCATGCATTTGTTTGGGCCCTGTTTATTCTCAGTCATGGCTGCTTCTGGTTGCCAGGTAGTTACAAAGATCTGTGTGCACGTGCAACTAATCACCCTGAGCATTGTGTATATGTGTGAATGGACTTCTCGCCAAAATTATTTTCAGTCTAAGATAGCTTCCCTTTCAATCGCAGTTTTATTCTCAGGGCTGGCAGGATTTTGTCAATTCATACATTGTGATGATCGCTCCAGAGCCTCAGTTGGCATTAATGCACTCTCTTTGTCAGAAACCCCTTCCATAGTGTTTATTCTTCAAACCGACTTGTTTGGAGTCAGCCATGATTGAGTATTTCAGAGCTAATTAGTGAAAATAAACAGGAGTTGGAAATTCAGAGGACTTTATATTAATAGTTAGTGCTGTAAGCATTTGATGCATTGTGGCAAAAGGCTTATTTTCTTGACTCCTTTACTAAACAGTAGAGTCCTGAGGATAGAAATGGGACCATGTCTCAGACTCCATGTTTTCAGGGCCCAAAATGGTGTAGACAATCACTAGATATATGGGGAATGAATAAATGAGTGAAATTTATAGAATTTTAAATGTGTTTTCTGTGCTTTTGATTTGTACAATATATATATATATATATATATATATATATATATATATCCATTTCTGCATTCAGAGTAGAAGCTGGCCAGGAAAGCATTAAAGCATTTCCAGTTTTTCTCCACGTCCTCCCTCCCCAATAGGAAACTACTACTTTCCATCTGCTATAACCACAATTTCCATACACTTCAACAGTGAAAGCCGGAAATCTTACATATTTAAAACAAATTTTGGAAACTACTTCCATTTTTTAAATGCAAACAAAGTACTAGGCCAATACAAAATAGGGACAGGAAAGAAATCATGGATGAGAAAAAACTATGAGACAACATCATAAAAAAAGGAAAACACAGGGAGATAAATAAAATACAGTTTTGTGGAAGCATTTAAAATATTGCATTCGGAGTATTCTGTCTAATCAGTGTTAAAAACTGGTCTCTTCTAGATTTGAGATTTGGTCCCTTTTGAAAAAAAATCAACATACCTAGGCCAAGACTATTTTAACGTGAAGGATGTTATTTTTGTCAATTCACCTGCAGAAGTACAGCCAACAAGTAACTCAAAACAGTTAACTCCATCTCCAAGTTAGCAGGTCAGCAATTCAGCTTTGATGGCCTTGAAGCTGCACTTGGGTCCTCCCCTCACCCCTTTCTAAGGTGATACTCTGCAACGTTTCAGCTTCATGGCTGGCATTGACTTTTCTTTGTCTTTCATTCAAACTCACTAATTCTCACACTCTCAACTCATCTCGCTCCCATGGTAGCTGAAGGGTAAGTCATTTTGGAAAGGTTTCCTTTTTGTCCTGTGCTCTGGTAGTACACTAACATTACTCTTCATCTCACAGATAAGAGTACAAACCTCTGAGAATTGCATCTCATTTTCAGGGGTGTCTAGTTACAGCATAAGTGGATCATGTTAGGTCAGAACGGCCAAGCAAACTTTTCCCACGTTGTTGTCTCTTTGCCTAATTGTGTCTGGGCCTCTTGGCGACATTTGCTTATTGCCTTGAGGACTCGGTCAGATACTAAATCAAGCAAAAAACACCTTCCCAGGTTCACATTTCTCTCCTGCTTTTTAACACCCACGTGAAGCTCCAAGGTTAAGGTTGGTCTGCCCTTTCTCGCGAGTAACTCCTAGGACAGAGGATTTACTATTTTATTGTCTCTAAGCTTGGTGCAGGATGTTCAATACCATTTTTATAGCCATGGCTTAGGATTTCCATTCAGTATCCAATATTCTTGCTGACATGTTCAATTGCAATGATATACTATTTTCTCCCCTTAAAAAATAGCCCACAAGTGTTCCAATTATTAGCACAGTTGAGAAGACGGCAGTAGGGCTGCAGCAGACGGCAGTAAGGCAAAATTATAACATATTCTCCATTTCAAAGCCAGATTTCTATTTCATATAAACTTCTCTAAAGGCTTCATTTGTGAGTGAGCTGGTGATGGGAGACCCCTCTGTGACCTACCTGGGTAAAGATGCGTACTGTCTCTCCAGCCCCTCAAAGCGGAGGTTGTGTGCATTCCCATCTGGACCTTTTCCAGACACCTGTGGAGAGAAAAGTAATTAGAAATGAAGATCCATTATACATCCTGGGTACTGACAATGCATCTCAAAATTATAATCAGTGCACAAATGCTGCAGCCGCTTGCCAAAAATCAACCACAGGAAAGCAAGCAAAAACTCAGCATCCCTATAGGAACTGGTAATCAAGCCACAAATGTGGCTTTTACCAACAAAGTCACTCCTTTCAAAAAGGGTCATTGTCAAACTGACTCCCTCCTGTCTTCATGCTAGGAAAACTCTGTAGGCTGTAGACCACCTTCTTTTTCTTTATAAAATAAAATTCAGCTTTTAGGATAGTTTTAGATTTATAGAAAACTGAGCAGACAGCATAGACAGTTGCAATATATCCTGTACCCAGTCTCCCCATCACTACCTTCTTACATCGATATGACACATTTCTTATGGTTAGTGAATCAGTATTGACACATTACTGCTAACTGAAGCCCATATATTCTGATTTTTACTTAATGCATTTTCTGTGTCCGGGACCCCATCCAGGACACCATATGACATTTAGTCATCATAACATCAGAAGCTCCCCTTAACTGTGACAAGGACCTTATTTTAAAGGCATCTTTTCCATGAACCTTACACATACTGGGGACAACTACTTAGCTACTGTACAGCATCTGAACTTCACTTGGTTCCCTTCCTGTGAACAACCAAGAAGTTATAAGCTGTTTTCCATCTAGTGTTGGTCTTTATTGGACTTTGTTCCTTCCTATTTACTTCCTACATTCACCTCTCTTGGAGCCTTTTCTGTCACCTTCTTGGATCTTGCAGGGCAGCCACTTGATCCAGTAGTTCTCAATAGCATGTCGGTTCCTTGAATGTAAAGACCTTCTATCTTATCCTGCCATAAATATACAGGTATTTAAAAGTGCTTGTTGAGTGACTGATTTCTTACTTGTTCACATGAACACATGTAGTATTATAGACCATTCACCTGCTTGGGCATTGAAGGGGCAAAGAGAAAACCCAGGTTATTATAATTGGGTAGGGAGGAAGATAGCATGCCAGTTAGCATAGGAAGTAGCAGACAGTGTTGAGGTTGGTAGTGGAAAGTTTTCTAGATAGCACTCAACAACCCCGGGAGCTATTTTCTTCCTACCCAAAGTCCGAGCTCTGTATGAAACCACTGTCCCAGATTGTGTTGGGTGTGTGTGTGTCGGGGAAGAGATGCTGTGAAGCAGATACACACAGGCCTTGAGAATAAGAAAGACTATTCTTGGTGTCTAATTTTTGCAGGAGGCCCTAGAGAGTGTGTCCTGTAACACCTCTTTATATTTCAGTAATGCATGAAACAGGAGTGGTTAGAGTTCTGAGACGGATGGAGTCGGTTGAGGTACCTGCACAAAGGTGAAGACAGTGCAAACTTCAAAGCAGCTGCAGATGGAGATGCAGAATTCTCTGCATTAGGATAAAAGCCCCGATTGAAGCCACTGACCTTTCTACCATACACCAGAAACAAGAATGGTGACAGACGGGGATACATAAATAGAGCGAAAGAAGTAAAGGGCAGAATACCATCCTTAGCCACTTCTATATAAGGTTTGTTTTGTTTTTCAATGATTTCTTATGGAGGAAGAATTCATGTGACTACTAGCACTATGTTGAAGACTTTTAACTATAGAAGTTGGAAAGACACTATGCTTATGTATCCTTGGTATGACTTTAGACATTCAATTAATCACTTTTTTTTTTAAACTGTAAAGCTTCGTGTTAATACTTACAGTATTGTCCTACAGAACTGGCCTGGCCTCATGATGATGGAGGTTAACATTCTGGTGGCTGCAGGAGGTAGCACCTATGCCTACTGCTGTTCTAGTGAGCTACCTACCCAGCGTTCTAGATTCTGTGAAATGTAATATAATACTTGTCCTGAGGATCTTTCTATCTTATTGGGAAAACAAGCATTATAAATGAAAATAAAGAAAGATGACTGCTTGATGTCTGACCAAGTACTACTCCGGATGCTACCAGCAGTAGCACAGATGGGGCCTGCAGGTGTTAGGAAAAACTTCATGGGAGAAGCAAAACTTGGGCCAGATTCCCAAAGATGGGCATTATGCTTGCACATCAAGAATTATTCTCTTCTGCACCAACTGTGTATATATTTGCGTGCTTATTAATATTGCAACTTCATGAATGCAGTCATTAGTTGGTGATTACTGAGCACCTACCGTATTCTGTATTCTAATGCCATGAGCAGCCCTGTATTCCAAGCAATGAGTAAATCCAGGCCCTGTTCTCCAGGAGATGGGCCTGCAAACAATTATGGTACAATGAGGTCACCCCTAGCGTGGAAGTCTGAAGACAGAGGAGACACTGGAGGGAGTTGAAGACAGCTTCATATGAGTGTTGATGCTTCATCTAAACTTGAATATGAATGAGGAGGGTTTTTTTTTTTTTTTTTTTTTTTTTTTCGGCGGAAGAGAGATGAAGAAGTAGCAAGAGAGGCCATTCTAAGTAGAGAGAATAACAGTGAAACCAGAACATGGAGGCATAAAAATAAGCTTTGTTTTCAGGGGATGTCAAGATTCTGGTAAGGCAGAAACAGTGTAAAGAAAAGGATGTCATTAACTAACAATAGTACTACTGACACCACTACAATGGCTGTGGCTATCACCACCACACTGACATTGTTAATAGACTACTTTTGAGAACAGTTATAGGTTCACAGCAAAATAGAGGAGAAGGTACGGAGAGATTTCCCATAAACCCTTGCTCCTACATTTGCATAGCCTCCCCCATTATCAGCATCGCCAACCAAAGGGGATGTTACAACTGATGAAGCCACATTGATACATCATAATCACTCAAAGTCCATGGTTCACATTAGGACTCCCTTTTGGTGGTGTATATTCTGTGAGTTTAGACAAATATATAATGACATGTATTCACCATTATAATGTTACACTATAATGAAGAGTTTTAATGCCCTGAAATGCTCAGGGCTCTGCCTGCTCATCTTTATTTCTCCCCATATCTTGTAAATTATTGAGCTTTTTATTGTCTTCAAAGTTTTCACTTCCAGAATGTCAAATAGTGAGAATCATCTATTAGGTAAGCCTCTTCAGATTGGCCAATTTTGCATAGTGAGAAGTATTTTAGTTTCCTCCATGTCTTTTCATGGCTTGATAGCTCATTTCTTGTTAGCATTGAATAATATTCCATTTTCTGGTTCTACCACTATTTATTTATCCATTCATTTTATGAAAGACATCTTGGCTGCTTCCAAGTTTTCACTGCTATAAACATTTGTGTGCAAGTGTTTGTGTGGACATAGGGTTTCAACACCATTGGTTAAATACCAAGGAGGGCAATGGCTGGATCATATGGTAAGACTATATTTAGTTTTATAAGAAACTGCCAAACTGTCTTCTGAAGAGCTGTATCATTTTGAATTTCCTCCAGCAATGAAAGCGAGTTCCTGTTGCTCTGCTTACTCAACACCATTTGGTATTGTCAGTGTTTTGCATTTTGACTGTTCTAATAGGTATGCAGTGGTATCTCAATGTTGTTTTAATTTGCATTTCCCTGAGGACATATGATATAGTACATTTTTCTGCATTCTTATTTGACATCTGTATATTGTAGGTGAGATTTCTATGAATATGTTTGGCCCATTCTTTAATTTAACCATTCATTTCTTATTGTTGAATTTTAAGAGTGCTCCCAGTTAATGACTTATCTTTTCATTCTTTTAACAGTGTCTTTTGCAGAGCAGAAGGTTTCAATTTTAGTGAAGTCCAGCTTATCAATTCTTTCTTTCATGGATTGTGCCTTTGGTATTATTTCTAAAATGTCATCACCAACAGAGTGACATAGGGGTGGATCAATAGGATTGACCGTAGATTAAAGGGAAGATGTTTCCAGAATAATGTCTGAATATCTGAGTTAAGCAATCTCCTGAATTTGACAACATTCACCCAATGGGAATAAAGGAAGAAAAGATTTAGGAGTAGAGAAGCAGGGACTATTTAGACACACTGATCTTGAGTTGGGACATTCGATGGAAATGTCTGATAGTTGAGTGTAAAGGTATGCCACTTAGAAAAGACATCTGAACTAGAGATGTAGAATTGGGAAATGTTCAACATATAGATGGTCCTTGAAACCATCTATAAAGAATGTCCAGGAAACTTCTATAGCGACAACAGAAAAGACACGACAATCAATGAGAAGAGAGAAGATTACCCAAAGATAATCTTAGGAACACTATCATTATGGGGCAGGCAAAGAAAGGCCAGGCCAGGAAGAAGTCTGAGAAAAAGTAATTGGTCCAGAAGGAAATCAGGAGAGAACATTACAAAAGGAATCAAGAGAAAAAATTTCCATGAAGAAAGGAGGGGTCAGTGGTGTCAAAATCTGTCAAGAGCTTCAAGAAAACAAGGACTGTAATGTACATGGTGTGCTGCCACTTTACCCAATCCTCCCTTCTTGTAGAGTATCATTCGGAACTACAGAGTCTGGAAAGATTAAAACTTCCTGTCCCAGAACCCACTTGCCATCAATGTGCAGGCTGTGATTCAAGTTATGCCATAATATTGGAGAAAAGGAATTGAGGCTGTGGTACACTTCCACTGTTTATTCTGGCCAGTATACCTCTAGGTATGCTTGGTTTTCCTGTGGCAGCTTTAGCAGATGTGCCACTGCTAATTTCCAGTGTGCAGTGTAGCTTTCATAACTGGTTTTGGGGTTGGTGGCTGTAGAGGTGGCTTCCTGATTGAAGTATCTTCCTACTCATGGTGGTTTCTGATAAAGGCATTGATGGGTTCTGGAACCTAAAGCTTCCTGTACAGAAATGGTAGCAGATCCCTCCAGTAGCTCATTTCTGAAATGTGGCTTTGGAAATCATTCCCTAAAGCTTGCCCAAGAATTTGATTCTTTCACTTTCCTTATGGTTCTTTTGGCTTGTAACTATGGTGTAAAACTTGTTCCTGTTTAAATGAGAGTTGTTCTCTGCAACTGAGGAGTGACCAGGTGAAGGTCTGCAAAAGTAGATGGTGAAATGGGCAACAAGATGGAGATTGATTCTTTACTGGAAGTAATTTCAGTGGATCTGTGGAGAGTAAAAGCTCGACTCTATAGTGTAGAAAATTCTTATGTTTGCTAATAAATAAACCACTACTGGTTATACTGTCTTAGCCCATCATGTTCACAAAACGAGATTAATACTTGCAAGTACATAAACATTTGTTAGTGTCTCCTAAGTACAGTAATATGCTGAGAACTCTAAGATATAGAGAAAAAGTCCTCTCTAGGGACACATTGTTGGTTAATGGAAATGTTGGGAAAAAATTTGTGTTCCATTATTTAAAAAAAGAGTTATAACTACTTTTTATCCCTAAATGAATATTATGGAAAACTACCCAAAGATGACCTCTGTTAACCTTTACAAATATATACATATTTTAAAGGTATGTAGAGTTTTTTAAAATTATCTCTTTATTATTAGCATTTTTCTGTGTTATTAGTTATATTCCAAAACCAAGAATTTTAAAGGCTATATAATATCCTATTGTGCACATAAATCATAATTTGTCTAATCTGCTCCTGCAATTTGGTCAATTTTTAAAATATTCTGATTAGAAATGGTAGCCATATAGATTAGGGTGTTGGGTACAAATATTGTTGAAAATAGCTATAAATGGAGGGTAGGAAATTCCAGCTAGAAGGTTGCCAGAGAGAAGCTAATTATAAGAAGTTGTACTTAAGTCCTCAGGAAGTCAGGCCACTTGAGGAGGGAGTGAGGGGAGAGAAAACAGGCGCAGGCATTTATAAGCTCATTTCTCATTTTGCTCTTTGCTCAAAAAGATTCAGAAATGTTCCTGCTTGAAGAATTCCTTATTAGGTAATTTCCCTCATCACATACAAAAAAATAAGGTCAGCTGCTCCGATCCAATTAATTTTTTTAAAGCCCTTTATCTTACTTGGGATCATGCAGTTTTTTTTTTTTTTTTTTAATGTAATGACCTAAATATAGGCCTGATGAAAACAATCTTGACTTAAATCATAACAGAAACCTAGCTTTTTACACAACAGTGTAATGTTAGAACTTAGGCCTGGATGTGGAGCATATTTATCTTTCTCTTGCTGAATAGTCCAGGAAGCAAAACTTCTGAGAGTTTATTCAAAACAATATGAAGAGCTCAGGCGTTGGTGCGCCTTATACTGGTGACCCTCTTTGGCCAGATTAGGGCGGCCTCTGAGAAGCCTATCAGGAAGTCTAGGTGTTGGGAGGAATGCCAAATTAACATGATTTTTAGTCCATGGAAGTGCTCCCAATTTTATTCACGCAGTGCCTACAGCTGGCTAGGGTGTTAAAAACCTTGTTAAAATAAAGCTATTAGTCTTTTCTCTACAAAAGGCAGTTGCTGCTTATATTCAGGATTCCTTAAATTAGTATGTATTTCTAGCCTGGCATTGCTAGAATCAGCAATTTCATAAAGCAATATCCTAAAAAGCCATTTAACCCCCCTAATTCCTCCATTTGCAGATTAATGGCAGAGGGGAAGATTTAATGTTCTTTCAAACATTTTTTAACAATTCATTAAAAATAAGAGAATAAATCACACAGGGAATTTTCTCTAAATGTCTGATGATGAGAAGCGGAAACAATTCAAATTAACATGTTTTCCAGCTCCTATAGGTTAGGACACATTTTTGCTAATGTTGTAATTTATGTCCTGTAAGCCAATTTCCCCAGGAAATTTAAAAGCTGCTGTGATGGAAAGGCTATGCAAAGTTGCAATATGGATTATTCACCTACATATGACATACTTGTTTATAAATATGTCTCACTCACATCCATTACAAAAAAAATGAGTTTTAAGCTGCCCAATACATCCTAGGAATAGGATGCAAAGTATAAAAATTTTGATGCCATTTTAGGAAATGTGCTTTTCATTTCAAGTTGGTATCATGATGGTATTTTTAAGCAGGGTTTCACATTTCTTTTAATTCCGTTGCTCTTACCTAGTTATAAACTTGGCTAGAAGATGTTTCAAGGAATCCCCACAATGAAAACTTCTAAAAAGTTACAAACTTGGCTTTGAGCTCTGTCTAATATTAAGACGTTCTGCTAAAATTGCTTCCTCCATGTTTGGAGGGGAACTAAGGCAGTACTCCAAAAAAAAAAAAAAAAAAAAAAAAAAAAAAAGAAACTAATCAAAATAAGTTGTTTACCAAATTCTCTTTGGCAATATAAAATATATTATGCCTGAGCTATATACTTACAAATATCATCCAGAAAGGCAAGGAACACAAACTTGTTCAAACCATTATTTCTGAAGTGTTTGTTTTCTCTAATTTGATTTCAGCAATTTTGTCAAATAACTGGGTATTCAGCTTATAGACTAGCATAGAACATCTGCTAGTTCAGAAAATACAGCAAATAAACTATTTTAAAAATAACTCATGGGTAAGCTTTTTAACCATTCTGTGTCTATATTTCCTCCCTTATGAAAATGTCAAGAGTTAAAACAGAAATTCTCTTCTAACTTGTACATGTTGATAAAAGTTATCTTCCATACAGTTTTAACATTTACATTGACTACTTTCACCTCATTGTTACAGGAACTGTGTAGGTATTTAATGACTTCATGACTGAATGACAGGATAACCACGCAACCTGGAGGCTGTCTCTGCATTACGAAATTATGAAGTATTCATTGGGATTTAAGCATGAAATCTTATGCTAGCACTCTCCAAGTACTGCCTTATGTACAATGGGCCATGGCATCTTAATAGCCTGAACTATCTCTGTTACGATTGTCTTCATAGAAAATAAAATCAGATGTCTCCTGCCAGCTCTGTTTGTGTCTGGGCCTAAGATACAGTTACCATAGTAACTATGATTGTGGATACAATTTTACAAATTTGGCTTCATCTATCAGATGCACTCTGTGTGTATGTGTGTGTGTGTGTGAGAGAGAGAGAGAGAGAGAGAGAGAGAGAGAGAGAGAGGAAGAGAGAACAAGCATGCACACACAAAAGTGTCTTGCCAATAAGCTTGAAGAGCAAATTATGGCTCTGTGTCTTTAATTAAAGAACCAGGCACTATTTCTCATTTCCTTTATCCCATCTGTCTACCTACAAATAGAGATATTGCAACACTGGCTAAAATGTCAACTCATACTTGAGAAAAGACAAAGGTCTGATGAAAAGATGAACAAAGCTATTAGAGCATCCCCTAATACATCCACCTGTCTCCTGTCCTTTATCTTCAGGGACATACTATACAGGAATTTGATGGAGTTTTGGTCAGTGATGTTAATCATTAGATGCTACTGTCCAGTACTTACTTACTGAATTTGGTTTCTAATTGCTTTTTGGATATGTTATTGTGAGTCGTTTATTCTTCTCTTTTATTTTCTCGTACTGTCACAGGATTTTCTTACTCATCCCAAAAGAAACAAAGCTGACCCTCAAAAATGTCCAACTATTAAAATGATACAGTGGCTTATTCACGTTATTTCTTATGAGTTCACACTATCCTTTTTAGCTGATAGCCCTATAAAGGATACTCACTCATTAAACCCTACAGCATAGTTAAAATATATTTTCATTTATAAGGAATAAACATGTAAATGCAGACAAAAATTTCAGCTCTTCTTGAATGGTTTTGTTTAAGTCAGTGGGCAGGTTCTGGTTACTTCCATTTATAGTTACTGGAAAAAAAGCACTTTTCAGAATATTCTAGTCATGATGGTGAGCTCCAATCAATTCCTGTCTCTGTCTCACTTCACAAATGAGCAACTGAGAGCTAGTTAAGTGACTTGCCTCCAGGTCCTACAGTAGCAAAGCCAGGCTTTGGACCAGGCTTCCAACTGAGATCTGTCTGACCCCAAGTGACACTTTTCTACTCATGATGCTGCCTCCTATGTTGTCTGTGGTCATTGTAGTTACTCTTGCTCATATTTTCTAAATGAAAAGCTGAGACACAAGACCCACATGTTCAAGTGACCCTGTTGTGGTAACACAATGGAACATGCAAAATCAGAACTACCTGTAAGCATTTTACATATGTTGGTGGTCATCATAGCTATAATCATGGACTCCAATGGCCTTGCAATATTTATTTCACATAGCTGGATGCATAAATATTTTATATATACTAATTATTTTGGTATAGTAAAAGTAATTTCTAATTAAGAACTGGGTTTTATTAAAAGAATAACCATCTGGATTATGTATAATTCTTTCAGTTACTCTAACATGGTCATTGGTCTACTAATTTGGTTTAGCCAAGACCCCAGACTGTAAGCTTCGTGTGCACTGGCATCATGACCCTTTTCATTTGGCTGCATTCTTGAGACCTGACATATCACCTTGTTCATGATTACTTACTGAGTGAAGCAGAAGTCTCATAATCTCCTCATTGGAAGTTACAAAGCATTAGTCAGATTCCACAATGACTAGCTATGCTTTTGAGCCAAACCTGTTACATAGTAGAAAACACATAATCCACCTATTCTTTTTTTTCCCCCACATTTTTATATTGATGCATTACAGTCATCAACCTGTTCTTAAGGGAGATTTACCCTCCTGAGATCTGTCTCACAACTATGCCTTATTAAGGCTGCCACTGTTATTTTGTTTGCATCATCCTGATTTTCTTCACATACTTTAAAAAATAAGTATAAACATTCTTACAATTTAGATTTAAACTGGAATCTGGAGTCTAAATCAAAACAACTTTAGGAACCTTCATTACATAATTGTTTAGAGAGCAAGGAGATTCCAATAAACTCAGGACAAAAGTAGCCTGGGAGGGGAAGCTGTCCAGTAGGAGAAATTACTGAACACTCTGAACAAAACTATTGAGGCTCTGAATAGCTACTTGGGAATGCAGCACCTGGTTAATTCACAAAGTTGTTGGACTCAGCCTACCATTAATACTGGAAGCAGAGAGGCATATGTTTCCAAATTTATATTCACCAAATTATTTTGTGACTGACTACTTTATCAGATGAGTTCAAGTTCTAGGAAGATGAAGTAAGATTGAGGAGAACTAAACAGATAACATTCTGAAAGTTATGTTATTATGTCAAAAACCTAGCTTGAAAAACCAAACCAAGCACACACACACACACACACACACACACACACACACACACACAGAGACTATTCAAGAGTTTTTAATTGACTAATAAAGTTCTACCTCATAGTCTGGCATTCAAGGCTTTTAGTGACCTATAATCACCTAACTTTCCAGCTTTATCTTTACCCTTTTCACATAAGCTCAATGATTTGATCTCATGAATTTTATGGGCCCTGAACATGTGCTTCTATGCCTATTTCTTTAGTTTTAGTAGCTTCCCATGGCCCCATTAGTTCCATAAACATGGTAAGGGCACACTCAGTGAGGACTGAATGAGTGAATGAATGAAGAAATGAACTTTCCAACTGATTGTATTCATTGATATGAAGGAAGAAAAACAGGTGGAAAAAATAGTGGGTAAGGAAAACAGATTCTATAGAAGGTGACAAGAGGATTAAACACTGATAAACAGGGAAGAAAAACAAAAATCTGATGAACAGAGAGAAGTTGCAAAAGAGAATGGAACCATGAGAACAAGCTAAGCTATTGCAATCTAATCTAAATCTTAGCATGCAGGTTAATTCCTGTCCTAAATTTCTCTCCACTAATCACATCCTTGGATCCATCTGAATACTCTATGCCACCACCAGGCTGGGCAATATGGACTTTGTTCTCATTAGATGTGTATATCATCTTAGTTTCAAAGTTTTAAAAATGTAATTATTTTAAGTCAACATTCAAAGTTAGATTTGATGTAATCATTTAATTGGGCATTGATTCATCTACACAGAACTCATTACTGAATGCTTCAATTTCACCAACATAATTTCCTTCCAAATTATCTTTTATCTAGATGCTGGTAGTCCAAGTGCTATGAGAACTTTGCCAAAATAAAAAAGCTTTTAGATTTCTAATGCTGGCTAGACACAAACCCATGGAAGATTGTTGAAGAATAACGCATGCTTGCCAACTGCCAGATATGACTGCTTTTCGCATAATTAATGTCATTCTAGCTGCTCGAGTACCATTTCCATCCTCTAATAATTTCCATTAATAGAGGAAGTTTCTGCAATAATTTTTTGCATCCTGCAAAATCACCATGGCTTCTAGACACCTTTTAATCAAAATAATGACAATGGGTGAAAGGGGGATGGTTAGCACTATTACTGTAATCCTGGGATGCATTTGCTTTGTCATTGTTTTAAATCTCCAAAAATTGTCCAAAGGGCTCATCGTGTTGACTGCTATTATGTCAATTACATCTTGGTGCTTTGATTTTAATAGCATGGAATCATGTGGAATTATAACCAAGGAGAAAAAAGTATATAAAATGAATGTGTGGGACAATTTACCTTTCCCCAAAAGTGAGTTTTTTAAAGGAAAACAACAACAACAACAAATGATGAGCAGATGTAAATATAAGCCCAGGTCTTGTGAAATATGATAATTGTGTAATACTCTAAGCTGAAGATTCTGATAAAAGGAAGTGATAGACCAGCTGCAAATCATAACCTCAAACCTGACAATTCACACTGTTTTTTTTAAAATCATGCTGTTTAAAACCAAAACCAAGGACTCTGCTCAATATGTAAGCTATGCAAATATATAGACAGCAACAATAATAAGAGTCAGCTCAGGGCTTCTCATATGAGCCCAGAATGGACGTGGCACGATGGTGCTGCCATAATCCTGTGCTGGGGGAGGACACCAAGGCTCTAGTTAATGAGGTTTCCAGGAAGCCTCCTGGACTTCTCTAAAGATGAATACTGAGACTAAACTAAAGAAAGTTTGGGTTTAAGGAGACCACCACCGAGTCTTTGCCCCTCTGTTCTGAGTAGCTTTCAAAGTAGTGAAAGGCTACATCAAAGACTCATTCTTCTTTGCCTAAGATGACTTTGAAGAACTTCACCTGAGTCACATCTAACGTTGCTTGGTCTACTCTGTGAAGTCCACCTAGTGGAGATCTGATGATGCCGCTCCGGTAGGAAGCACCAGCTCTGTGGATTGACCTGGGGCAGGGGTGGGGGCAGTGGGTGGCTGTGGCTGCTCATGATCTGATTAAAATTTGAGAATCAGCTCCCTAAGTTACTGAGGAAATGTGTGGGTTTTAATAGCCATTGTTAAAAAGAAAAAAAACAGCTGGTCATCAATCGTGTTAACTGTACTGCCACTTTGTGAGTGTCTGACAGGCACTGAGGAGAGACAGAGCGCTCAGCAGGGCTGGCTTCAGGGTGTGGATGCTCATGGACACTGACCATGGGCTTGCTGTGGCTGTGCACTCATCAACCCTAATGGGAGAGCTCTGAGGAGTCAACATCAATTTTCAAAATACCTGTAATGTTTTTAAATTGTGCTGTCGATTCCTACATACTTATAGAATGGATGGTATCTCATTAGATACTACGTTCATAGATGATTTTTCAATAATCAAAGTATTTTCTCAAACACCATCAGATTTGCGAGGTATTGTTATTCCAACCAAGAGAATGTCTGGCATTATAAGTTCCGTGCCATCTCAGGCCTGCACACAGGATGGCATGGTGGTTAGGAGTGCTCACTCCAGTTACATCATCTGGGTTTGAATCTGGCTCTATCACTTGTGCAAGTTAATTTTGAGCCTCATTTTCTTACCATAAGATGGAATTAATAATAGTATCTATCTCAGATTGATGCTGTGAAGATTAAACAATATGATGCATGCAAACTACACAGTACATGCCATTTGTAGATTCCACTTACACATTTAATAAATCTTATTTCTTACCATGGTTGCTACAATGACACTGAACCTGACCTTTCCCTTGGTAAGGAACAAAACCTAGAGAGAATTTCTTCCCTGCCCTGTAGACTCATTTCCATGATCTTTTGACCAGCCCTGGCTAAGATACAGAGTTAATGAAGCTTCTTCAGTGATAGTGTTCTGAAACAGCACTGGGAGAGTGAGGAGAGAGAGAAAGAAGAGAAAGAGAGGAAGAAAGAAGTTTGTGCATGTGTGTGTGTGTGTGTGGGTGTGTGTGTGTGTGTGTGAAAGAGAGAGAGAGAGAGAGAGAGAGAGAGAGCATGTGTGTGTGTGTGTGTGTTTGTGTGTATTTTAAACAACAATTGCCCAGAGTATTATCTTGATTTTTTTTTTCTTTCCTGTTGGATTGTGAGTGTTTTGAGGGCAAATAGTTCTGTTTTATTCATATTTGCTGCTCTACTCTTCTGCACATATTACATGCTCAATAGATCATTAAAAAACTGAAACATCAACTAAATGAAAAAAAGTAATTTTAAAAGGGGGAATGTAACATAGGCAAGCAGAGAGAGACATAATCCTAAACTGCCTGCAGAAAACTGACTCGTATCAATCTAGCTGACTTACCTTGAGGGACTAGCAGCAACTAAGCCTGTTGCTCTTAACTCGTTTGGGAACATTACTTCTCTGACTGAAGTCAAGAGATGGTCTTCACTGTGACTTAGGCATTTGACAGTTCAGATGTGACGTGTGCATTGTATTACATTACTGCACTGTTTGAGAGCAAATGAAACACTGGGACTGTTTGTGTAGTCCTCATGACTGGATGGGAGAGGACGACAGCTGAATGGGCTCTAAGCACAGGTAGAGAGTGAATGCACATCCACTTGCTGATCTCAGTCACACAGCTGGAGATCCTGCCATACACACATGAGTAGATTTTTCTAAATGAGCACAGCCCCTAGATGTGCCTGCAGTGTGCTGGAAGGACCCCCTGTCGTGTTTCCAAATCTGGGGGCAACTCAGCTTCTTTGTTCAGGTAGAAGCCCTTTCTGGTACAGTTCTTCTAGAGAAGCAAAGATACAAAGTCTGAAGGGAAGCATCAGGTAGCAAGAGGTCAGCAGACAAGAAAAACAAAGAGGAGGAAAAAGAAACCGTTCCTTGACATGATTCTCTCTAAGCAAAGTTGTAAAATACCATCTTTGGCAGCTAAGCAAGTGAAATGCTTGTTGAGCGCCATTTTGATGATTTCTCAAATTTAAGGAGAAGCACATTTATCTACGTATATAAGGTTCTATTAAACCCCTGTATGGTATAATGTTGAGCAGAAACTAACACCTATTTATTATCTAGTACTGCTTTGCACTGTTTCCGTGGGCTCAGTTGGAGAATTGTTAGGTGATTTACAAACATTGGCCTAATACTACTAACATCCTAAGATGTTGGCCAAAGGATATACAGGGATCTCTACTCATCAACCTAATGAAATTAAGAAAAGTGAAAATTTAGGATGAATATTGCAAAGAATTTCTTATAGTGTAATCCATTAGGATGAGGGATAATTTCCCAGGGGAAGTTGATTTATATGTTAGAAAATGTATAATGCCCATTCATAATGTATTTGTGACAGATGTAATGCCATGTCCATCCATAAATCAGATTTGCCTTCTGTTAGAAGCCCCAGAGTCTTTCCCACCGAAGCTTATCCTCATGGGCAATGACCTGAGAGGATTTAAAATCCAAAGGGCCCAATTACTAAAACTCTTCCATCATGTAATTGGCCTTTGGTATGGAAAATAACACTAGTATTAATCCAAGTCACTTGGAAGGAAGTAAAGTGAGCGACATCTCCTGAATCTTTCAGTTGGCCCAACACAGTCAAGGGATGGGTCTCTGAGCATCTTCTCTGGGGACCATGTGAAATACACTTTTACTTTGCAGACAGAAAAACTGCATAAATTATCATAGCAATCCACAAATGAGTTACTGACCAGGTGAAGACCACTGGATTTAAACTTACAATGTTCGCGGGGGAAACATCGTTTTTAATTTGAGGGTCATCCACCGGGAACCCATCCAAACAAAGAGTGGGTAGAACCATCTTTCTTTAGAAAGAGAGATCAAACACCATAATTCATAGAGCAGCAAGAGTGGGAGCTGGAGAAAGCGGTACTTTGGAAAGAACAGGAATGAAGCCTCTTTAACTCCATTCCTGGGAACCTAGGAATATGTGGTTCAAAAGTAAACCAAGTTATTTTCTAAAAATCAAAATTCTATTTGGCCACATTTTCAATGGTGCACACCTCAGCTGACAGCCTCCACTCCCTTTCTCTCCCTTGCCATCCTCACTTAATAAGAATTCAAATTCCTGCTCATAGTTCTCACCTTTCAGGCCCCCATTTCCCCAGATTTTCATGAAAACCTAACTGCAAGAACCTTCAAACAAAGAGTGAGCTTATTAAAGGTCTTCAGATCTACTCTAGATTTCATTAGGCTTGCTGTCACATTTTTATTAGACTCGCCCTGATTACTTCTCCATCCTACCCTGTGGGTGAACACAGCAGAGCTCCAGTGGCATGTTTACAATCAGAAAGGACAAAACACTAGGAAATGTGATTTAGTAAAAAGCCCAGAGAAAAAAATGACTGGACACTTCAACGTATTTCCAAATGCTCATTTCTAGAAATGACTGAGATCAGGGTTCCTTAAAATGGCAGAGCTTGGCTCTTGCCTGAGGATGTGCATCAGAGCAGGAAGCCCAGGGCCACTTTGTACACAAAGAGGAAATTATGAAGGTGCTGCAAGGAAGTTACTACTGCTTAGTAATGGGAACCCTTTGGATAATGTCGTCAAACATGGTCCTTTGAGCTATTATTTAAACACTGTGAATTAAAAGACCCATTAAATTAATATTTTCAGAGATTGTAGAAGCAAGTGTATTTCTCATATTATGCTACAAATAAATATCCCAATAATGGTTCTATTACTGTGTGACATTTGACCAGAATCCTCACAGCTTACAATGAACAATCTGCTGCTGGGTATTCAATAACAGAATCGCAAACTTGTGTTAGCACAAATTTCAAAGGATGGCCTAGTTTTGAAATATTCCACAGCCTCTTCTTTGGCATGCATAGGCCACACAAAATAAGGAGTGTGAGGACCATGACTTTGATCCCTTTTTCTTCCTGTAGGCTGGGGCCATCTCTGAGGGACAGTTACACTAGAGTAGAGTATGTATTAAAGGACAGAAATGAGCTGGTGGCTTGTATATACCTGTAATCCCAGCAGTTTAGGAAGTGTTATGGTTTGGATGTGAGGTGTCCCCCAAAAGCTCACATGAGACAATGAAAGAAGGTTCAGAGGAGAAATGGGCGGGTTGTGAGAGTCATTACCCAATCAGTGAATTAATCCCCTGATAGGGATTAAATGAGTAGTTACTGAAGTGGTAGGGTGTGGCTGGAGGAGGTGGGAATTAGGGTGTGGCTTTGTGACACACACACACACACACACACACACACACACACTTATTTGTATCTGGCAATATATCTTTCTGCTTTTGGATCATTGTGATGTGAGCTGCTTCCCTCTGCCACCCTCTCCTGCCATGATGTTCAGCCTCACCTCAAGCCCTGAAGAATGGAGCCTGCCTTCTACGGACTAAGACCTCTGACACCGTGAGTCCTCAAATAAACTTTTCCTACTTAGAGTGGTTCTGGTCAGATCCTTTAGTCACAACAGTGAAAAAGCTCACTAAAACAGGAAGCTAAGGTGAGAATATCAGGAGTTTGAAGCCAGCCTAGGCAACTCAGTGAGACCCCCATCTCAAAAATGAAAAATAAAAACAAAAAAGGAGAAAGATAAAGGAAAAGAAAAAAAAATGTGTGGGAATTGCATGATTGCAGTGCATACGATGAACAGCTAGCTGCTTCCTCTTTCTACTACTATAGATTTCATAGGTGTAGAGAGCCCATGGTATTACCTGTAGAAACAGCAGAAAGAAGCAGAGTGGGTTTGATCATGGGGCAATACAACTCCATGGCAGACATGGAGCTAAGAGATAAACATGGAAGAACTCCAGTCTAACCTGTATGCACTCCTCTGTATAGTGGAAAGCTCACAGGTTATAATTTTAAACAAGCTGAAAGTTAATAGCCTTTGGTATTGACAGTCTGCAATGACATCATTGACCACCTCTCCTGCAAATCACTCTCTAGAGCTGGACTTTCGAAATAATGTGGTAAACCACAAGCAAAGCCCACCCTTTCTCCTGCTTTCTACGCATGAACATTACACATTGTAAATGCATCAGAGAAAATTATAAATAACAACTATGGGTGAGAATGGCTATATTTGGTGAACTTAATTGTCGTACTCCAAAAGACCCATACAATTTTGACCCGGTTACCTGTCTGGCTTTGTCCTTCTGTCCTGCCAGCTCACATTCTGCCCCTCAGTGCTCCTCTAACTTACCAAGCCTATTGCTCTTCTGGGCCTGTGCTCCCATTCCTCCCTGCCATGCAAACTTCCTTTCCAGACAGCCACCGGCTTTTGTCCCTCCTTGGCTTTTGTCTCTGCTTACATGTCTTCGATTCCAAGTCGTCTACCTTGACCCCCTTTTCTGAACAGTACACCTCACCCAGCATCATGCACTAACCCTCAGCCAAACTTTAGGTTTCTTCATGGCCTTTATCATGGCCTGGCATTTGCTCTTTTCTTATTTATTATGAGATGAAAGAGAGCATTATTATTTGTGCATGAGAGCCTGGGCCTTCTTTCCTCTCCCCATTGTGTAGGTCAGTGCCTGGAAGACGTTCATCAAGTCAACACTGGATTAGGTAAAATAGTTATAAAACACTTTTCTAAATATCATCTCTCCTTTTGTTATCTTCCTTTTCATTTTTTTCTCTTTCTTTTCCCTCTTTCTTTTCCAAAGGTGAATAATAAGTACAAACAGTTACCCAGTGTAAGGGTCTTTGTAAATGTCTTTATTAGACTATTGGAGGTGGCTGGCTGCTAGATGATTTTTTAAAAAAATCTCTTTAGAACATTCTACACAGAAATTTTCATTCTTTAAGTTTGATATTTATTTTCATAAATTTGAAAATAATTCTGGTTACATGAGGGGGACTCAATTACCCCTTATGTTTTATGTTACTAAATATTAAGTTGAGTGCTGAAAGAATTTTATTTAGAGTGTGTTTTTAAATTAATTTGAAAAACTGTTGTCTGTTTTCCACAAGCTTAATTCTTTTTTTAAAATATATTTTAGTTGTTGATGGACCTTTATTTATGTATGTGTGGTGCTGAGAATTTAATCCAGTGCCTCACACATGCTAGGCAAGCACTCTACCACTGACTTATGATCCCAGCCCAAGTTAATTCTTTTTTTTAAAATTTTTTATTCTAATTTGTCATATATGACAGCAGAATGCATTACAACTCATATTACACATATAGAGTACAATTTTTTATATCTCTGGTTGTATATAAAGTAAATTCACACCATTAGTGTCTTCATACATGTACTTAGGGTAATGATGTCCATCTCATTCCACCATCTTTTCTACTCCTATGCTCCCTTCCTTTCCCTCCCACCCCTTTGCCCTATCTAGAGTTTGTCTAATCCTCCCACGCTTAATTCTTATTTATGACAAAAAGTGACAAGGGTAAGGTAGTGAGAGAAGTAGGAAGGAGATGAAATGCATTTTTATTTCTTACATTCATTATTTTGAATTAATCCATGAAAATTTTCACATGCAAAAATAATCTGGTAGCTGGAAGAGTAAAGTAAGCTATTTTAAAGTTCTGTTTGGAGTATGGACTTCATTTATTTTTTCTTCTGTGATCAAGGTATAAAATGGCATGTTCAGGCCCTGGGGTGTCCCTCATACCACTCCCAAAGCTGAATTGTTTTATTTATGATCATTATTTTCCCTCCGCCTTCCTTTGGGAGAAGAGAATGCAAAAATTAAAATTTATAAATTCAAAATATCCACATCTTAAAGAGAATATGTCTAATATTTTCCTTGAGTGAAAAAGAGGGATGGACATATTTTGCTTTCCTTTCTTCACAATGAAAGTTGAAACAGTGATTTTGTGTTATTATAACACTCATCATTTCTCCCTCTAATTTGGATGGTTTTTAATAAAGCTCCATTGATTCCACTGAAAGGAATTCCTCCTGGCAAAAGCAGAAACACACACACTGATTGCTAAATATGCAGCAATTATCATATTCAGCAGCACACTTTAATATCTTATTTATAGATGTATCTATCTATAATTTGCTTTAATTAAGTTGCATTGATTTTAATGACAGGAACGATCCTCAGAGAAGGAGGCTGGTGTCATATGCTCCTGTGAGTCCTGGTCTATCACTCTTTAAGATGCTGTCCAATACCTTAGTGACCTTCTATATGTACCAGGCAAAGCCATCCCAACTTGGTAAAGTTTCAGGGAAATTTTCAATGTGTTGATGCCCCAGAATTTGTCCTCCTGATCACAGGACACTGTGAACTGGCATATATCTTTGTGCAATGGAAATGGCAATCCAAGTTTTAAATGGCTTCACTTGCTATAATTTCAGCTCCAGCCCAAACTCACACTAAGTACCCTCTCTTAGGTGTAGCCAACAATGGTATTTTGCCATTCCAGCAACTCTCAGCCATCCTTTTTCCTGCACTGACAATAACATCAGATGACTTTTGGAAGGATCATGGGAATTGAGGTATTTTTGAATTCTTGATTACTTTTCACACCCCCACCTGAAGAAAGTTCCGGAGGGAACTGGAACCAAGAACTCCTGACACCTTTGCCCTCTCTGACACCCATGTTCAAAAGGGAAGGGTCTAGCTGGAGAAATATAACACAAAGAAGTGTAAAGATACCAAGTATATTTATAAAGCCTCTAAAATATTACTCATCATGATCAGAAACAATTTCTCTTTCTTTTTTACTGGATGATGATATAAGCGCTGCTTCTATAAATCTTTGCACCTCCGAAGGTGCCAACATTCATTTTGCATGAATTATCCATGTTTAAATGCCAAGGCATGATCACAAAGGAAAACTCTGAAGACAGTTATGCCTGTGCATTCGCAGATTCTGGTCACCATTTTTCACTCACTGATTATTGCTACAAGTGTTGATTAATAGTGGTGTTCACGCTGCTAGAATGCATTTCCCTGGAGGTGAAGAAAACATTCAAGGAAAAAAAAAAAAAGCCAGAACCAAGGAAAGATAATAATCAACCCATCCTTCCGCTTCTCAGTAATAACTCTGCAGAGGGTGTGCAAATCATGGCTCCTGATGATCTCTGTTAGCAGCTTCTGAGCCATTTCACTCCAAAGATCATCCATATGCATCAGATCACCAATTTGTCAATCAGTTTATAAGGCAATTAAGTGTTCCCTAATCTCCCTCCTTTCCTTTGGGAAAGGGTAAAATGATATAAGCAGCGGGGCTCCAAGAGCCTTGTTAGGACATTGCATACCCAGTGCCTCTCCTGAGTCTTGCTACCCTGTCTGAACGCCAGGATACAGCCTCAATGACAATAATGTGCAAGACTGGAATTTACCAAGGCTGATTAGCTTAGTACTTATTTTTCTCTCATCAGTAATGCCATCCCTCTTATCCATGGAGGGAAACTAATGAATTGGATTTAGAGTGCAAGAACATTTCTTAATAAATGCAATATGACAGTAGATATGAAAAATACAGATGAGAATACAGCAGGGGAAGGATTGCATGGCCAGTCGATGCTGCTTCAGACTGCTGAGACCTAGCCTGATCTAAGGTCTGTTCAAGAGTTGTTTAGACTTAGGTCCTCTGATCTTGAAGGCTATCAGTTTCCTTTGTCCAGCTCAATGAGATTGTTTCCGGCTTCCTGTTTCTCTCCCTGGGTGGCTTTTCTTATCATTAATCCTATGATGTGTTTTTGTTCTTCTAACTCTTAATTGTCTCTAATGAGGAGCAGACCAGCAATGGCCACATTTGCAATTTCCCTCTTGATTTAAGTGGAAAGACTAATTAGTATAAATTATGGTGAAAGAACTTGAGTCCCTCCCATAAGTTGGAAGAAAGAAAGCAAGTGAGCTTACAGTATTTTATCTTCTGGCCTTGAGTCTGCACTTCAGTTTTTCTGCGTGCAATCAAGTTTGGGTTCACATCAGGTTTCTTATCAATTCTTTTGCCAAAGACACAGTCTACACACAGATATGGCAATCTCACCTCTCCTTTGACATCTCATCTCTCACTCACCTCTACCCTGGCATTGCCTAGTGGTCCTGACCTATATAATTACTTGACAGCAATTCTTTCCCAGGTGATTTGTGCCTCTAGAGTCAAAATTCTTTTTCTACCCACTTCATCTTCTTGAATTGTTCAGCAAGAAGAGTCTCTGTGCGGCCAATCCAGGAAGATATTTTTCATTGTCTTATCTTGCAGTGTAGGTATGTGGAAAGTTTATAAGAAAGGAATCTAACTTGGTTCTTATCCTTCCCACCAACCACAGATCCTACTCTGAATCTTTATCTCCGGCTACTTGGGAATGGCTGTTGCCACTTGAAGATGGAGAATTCTGGCAGTTAAAGTAATAGATTCTGAACTCTTAGCCACAGACTAACCAGAACATCCTGTAAGGAAGCAGACAAAGCAGGAAAGGAGGAAATAAAAATAGAAAGTAATGAATTGATAAATGTCTCAATCATTTGGCAGCATCCATGAAATCCTTATTTTTAGTATAATTGAACTGACCACAGCAAAATGGCATTACATGTGAATTGAATCAATATCCTTATGATGCTGGTACCTACTCCTCATCCCAAAGTCCTTGTGGGTAACAAAAGACAGGTCTCCAAAATATTAGGAAAATATGTGTTCTCCAAACTCCACCAGCAACTGAAGTGTGGCAGAGGGAACATGGCTGAATATGTAACCAGCTGCAGCTGTAGGGTTAGATGTGCACAGCATTTCCTATCCATATGCTCCCATGTGCCCTTCTTTGGCCCCCTCAGGTGGAAATGTGCATACCCTACGGACACCATTTCTTATTCTTCACAGTGCTGTTGGGTGGCACCTTTCTTTGCCTGCTATACCAAGCTGGCAGTTGGTATGGTTTCTCTGTGATTTGGTATTATCTTTCATTCATACTACCAGATGGATACCAGATGGGTAATTGCAGCCAGTGCTTCTGCTTTAGGTCCACCCCAGAGCCCATGGGCATGGGCCTGTCAGTTAGCTGCCTCGGAAATGGTGTTTCAAAGAAATACTCCTCAACCCGGTACGCATCTGTTCCTCACTCTAATGACCTTAGGAAAAAACCAAGAGAAAGAAAACCCTTGTAGACAAGCTTTTCTTTAACTAGATGTTACATCTGTAAGGAAAAGAGAAAATGACCATATAGTGGCTTGTGGATGTCAAACTCATTTCCAGCTAATGGAACATCCAAAAAGCCACCAACTCAAACAGCCATGTCTCAGTAGGGAAAGTGAAGTTTAATCAATAAGTTCCTTTTCAGTGATAGCTTCACAATGTAGAGTCTCAATTCCCAAAGGGCAGCTTCTATATAACATTTTCTGAGGTAAAAAGGAAAAAAAAAAAAAAAAAGAAAGAAAGAAAGAAAGAAAGAGAGGAAGTGGCTCACTTTGAAAGTTCTAGTGATTCCTAGGGAAGAAAAGAGTACAGAAAAAAAGAATGAGTAAAATGGTAGGAAAGACCTATTGTAAGAGCTCATCCCTGATCAGCTTCTCTTGAACCGATGCCTTGGTTGTCACTCTCAACAAATTACATTTAAAAAAATATCCTGACAGATCATCTGGTTGTTTCAAGTGTGTATTTCAGCAGTTCATTATGAAAGTTTGTTTTCTAAATTAACTGCAAATAAAGTGGAATCTTCTAACCATGCTCTCACACAATGCTGTCAGCTAATTTTTTTTATTATTATTTAATAGCAGACATCAAAGCAGATCCTCAGTCCATGCCTGGCTCTTCTCCTGAAGAAGTTATGATAAATAGTTATGTGTTCCCTGAGGTTACTATGGAAACACTTTCTTTTCAGGTCATCCACTTACAAAGGTAACATTTGCATTCGAATATGTTGGAAGTTAATTTTTTTAATACTCAAGTGAGGTCGTGCTATCATATCCATGTCTATTATTTCAAACTCCATGGGTAGAAAGATTGACTTTTTCTATAAAAACAGCTGAATGGTGTTCACCCTAGAGATGTAATGCTGACAAGTCAGGTGGTACTTGGAACATTGTCAAAGATATTAACAAAATTAACTTTTTTTTTTTGTAGGATTGAACCCAGGGGTGCTTAACTACTAAGCAACATCTCCAGCCCTCTTTATTTTTTATTTTCAGACAGGGTCTCACTATGTGGCTTAGGGCCTTGTTTAGTTGTTGAGGTTGGCTTTGCAATTCTCCTGCCTCAGCCTTCTGAGCCACTGGAATTATAGGCATGTGCCACCATCTGGCTTAAATTAACTTTTGTTGCCTAAGAAATGTTAGTAGTAACCTACTACCTGACATTCCTCTTTATGCTAATTAGAGTATTTAAATTGGTGTCATCTCTAACATAGAAGAGGCTAGAGATGAGAACACAGGACAGGTGTCAACAGGTATGTGCCTTGTCTTTGGAGATTGCTAGATGGCCGCGCCTCAGATTACCCATTTGTACCATCAAGAACTCAATATGACAGGCATTTGTTGAGGAGTTACAAAACACTCAGTGTGAAGTGGGGCATGATGTAGGGCTCAAACATGCACAAGCTCTTCAATAAGTCATGTGCTGGCCCCAGGTAGGACAGATTTAAATTTTATTTCCTGGTACAGACAGGAAGTGGTAGAGAAGCAATGATAGGGAAGCCACTGAGGAAGGCTTGTGAAAGGAGGTTATTGTGACTGTGTAGATGTGAAATGTGAGCATAAATTCTTTTGATGGGCCCGTGGGGCCACTGTCTGACCTCTCTTCTGTATCACTCTTGTAGACCACTGTCTGGGATTATAAAAGTTGGCTGTTAGCAAGTGACTCTGGAAAAGTAGAAATCTGTCTTTATCATACATCATGAGGCACTTCTCAAAGAGCAACCAGCTCATCTCTGATTGTATCAAGTGTCATCAGCCACTTGCAAAAGGTAGTGAGATGAGAAGTAGGTCTATAGGAGAAGGAACTTGACTTTCAATCTGGGGAAACTTCTATGTTGAGTATGGAAGGATATTGACCCTCCTTTTCCTGAGAGAGACCTAAAGATAGTGCTTCCTAATTCCACCAGCATTTATCAAGTCTATACCCTCCATGAGAATGGCACCACAGGTTGCTGACAGCAGAAAGAAGGAGGCTGAGGTAGAGGTCCTGACAGACGGTGATAAGGCCAATGTCCTTCTCCTGCCCTTATAGACTGCAGCAGAAGCAGGTGGGGTCTAATGGCCAACTTCCAGAAGGTTTTATATGCCAGAGGGGACCTGAGGTAACCACATTTTTAATTGTCCTGGTCAGTTATCATACTAAGTAGTATGCCATAGCCAACTGAGACTGAAACATTGATTACTTGTTTCACCTGCACCCCCAAACCACAGTCCACCTATGCAAAGGAAGTCAGAGCTAAGCTCTTTTCTCCTTTACTGATGTTGGTCACGTAGCATGGAATCAAAGCCTTACTGTAGTCAGAAATGACTTTTCTGTTTTTTTCCCTTGTCAGAGGCCAGACACTGTTCCATACAGAAGGGCATTTGGTTTTACTGACAAGATTTGTGTTAAAAAAGGCTCCCTACAGAATGTATGTGTGTGTGTGTGTGTGTGTGTGTGTGTGTGTGTGTGTTTATGTTTCCAAATAGATTGTTTAATTATCTGCTCCATTATCTTTCTGGAAGCTGTATTTCATTGCATCAAGCATATTTATCAATAAGAAATGAATGCTATCCTGGGAACTGATTTGTTCAAGGTAACTTTCATTATAGTTATGCCTGCTGTGTCTAATGATGGTTCTGCACTTGTCCCATTTTATTTACAGCTGCAAACTTGCATTTGACATTTTTTTTTTTTACTATCTAAAACCAAGTGGAATATCAGTAACCACTTGTGTCCCCAGACAGAAATTACCTAGAAAGGGGGCATGGACACATAAATACAAGGATTACTTAAAGATATATTTTTTTAAGTCACTACTCATTATTGATGAAAAGTGGTGTCCCTCACTCTATATGACCTCCAGAGGATTGCATATATTGAGTATTACAAACTATACCAAAATGCAATAATTATTATAGGCAAAACACTAAGCAGAAGTAAAGGGGTAATCCTGTAAATTTAATTTTTTTCCTTGTCAATTAATTTAGCATCTTACATTATTTCTCTCACTAGAACTGAAAAAGGTAGTAATGTGGAATGTGGCATCTGTCACGTTTGTTTCGAAGTTAAAAATGGAAATGTGGCCAGGCAGTAAGTGCCATAAACAGAAGACGAGCAGTTTGACACCAAAGTTGAGCTTGCTATCAAGTTGGAGAATCATGCTTATGGCGCTGAGACCTGAGAACTGCTGCAGGCTTTCCCATGTGCATATTTCTGGGTTCATGCACATACCAGAAATTTAGGGAAAGGAGCCCTAAACCCAACTACTTTTCATAAAGCTGTACTTTGCAATATTGTAAAAAGCTGTATCTTTTGATTTTCAAGGCTAGGCTCTGTCATCACGAGATTATCAGGGTGACAGATGAATGGAGCAGACTCGTGATGGTAGCATGCTGGTGGGGAGACGTGCACACACAGACACACACAGCCGCACAATAGACAACCAGGTGTGACTATGAGTACACATCAGAGAGGTAAGGAGGTGGATCTGAGAGGGAAGGAGAGATCAGACCAAACTGAAACAGAATCTGTGTTCTAGATTATCCATGAAATGTTGGTAAGCAGTTGAGTCAAGTTCAAATGGGAAACAAACCTAGGCCAGGGAGTTCTAGAAGGAACTATAACCCTAGTGTTCTGGGGGACTGGGGATGGCAGCTTCCACGGAAGTCATACTCATGATGAAGCAGAGACCCAAGCCCTGAGAGAGAGGGGAACACAAAACATCACTGTAAGAATGGCTTGGTTGGGCTGGGGTCATAGCTCAGTGGTAGAGCACTTGCCTAACATGTATGTATGAGGCACTGGGTTCGATTCTCAGCACCACATATAAATAAACAAATAAAATAAGGGTCCATTGACAACTAGAAAATATTAAAAAAAAAAAAAAAAAAAAAGAATGGTTTGGTTCTAAGAGGACATTTGAAAAAGGATTCCTCAGATTTTCCTACACTTTCCTAGGTCTGACAGATGATGGGCCCACAGGAAGAAACCACGTAATTATATCTGCAGATACAAAGGGGCCGGTACAGTAAGGAATCAGCCAGTCCCTTTGCTGAAATTCTCATTAAGCTGGAGTTATCACCAAAATGAAGGTGAATATTAGTTCGGTATGTAAAAGGACAAGACTTCAATAATGCTGGGTCCCATGTGCTCTGTTCTAAACCTACAGTGAGAATCATCTACTGTATGACAAATACGACTCTGTCATTAGATTAGCATCTGCACTACCATCTTCAGTCTAGGACTAATGAAGTCATGCAATCAACATTCTGCATTTGTAGCATGAACTTTATTTTTTGTTTTAAAGTCACAATAATGTAGCTTGAGGGAGAAAACAAAACCTTTACATATTCACAGGGAATTATGTATGCACAATATTTGGCATTATATTCTAATTGTTTATCATAACTTCACTGTAAAAACAAAACAAAACAAAAATAAAACCAAGTAAAATCCTTAACCCTCTGAATTTCTGTGGCCTTTTCTTTCTGCTTAGTCCTATTGAAACTACCTTAAGGTCTAACCAGAAAACCATTTTGCAGAGGTCTTTCTCATGGAATGGGAAGGAAAACAATTTGGGCATTTTATATATCATGTCTCACTTTTCTAAGACCATTTGGAAAATAAATTAGGAGATAACAGTATAGAAAGAGGAGGAACAGTCCTAACATTTTCCAGTTCTACCACCAGATGTGCATTATTTCACTGTGTGAATGAGAAAGCTGCTGCTAGGGAAGTGGCCATGGCGATGCTGGAAGACTATTCTGGATCCTGCTGGTAAAATGGTACCATTCTGGACTCAATGGTAAAATGAGCACAGGCAATTTACCAGATTTCCCAGATTCTGGCTGAAATGTCCAATACCTTATCAAGTTGGTGAAATTTGTATCAGCCCTGGATACTGAGGAGAATCTGCTGGACATGGAGCCAGGGGCCACATTGAAAGGCAGACCTGGTGTCAGCTCACTATCAGGCTTTCCGGAGGGCAGGCAGAGGAGAAACCTATTCCACTGGAGAGGTCACAGAACTGGTGCTTAGCATAGAGGTCTCTTCTAATATAGAAAGAGGTGGTGTTCCAACCAATGCAAGTGAAAAACCCAGGATCCTCCATGTGATTCTACCAGTGGGGACAGATGAGAAGATAAAGCAATAGCATGAGGATGAAGGGTGTAGAAGGCCAGGTAGCAAGCCTGGGCCAGACAGAAAGCAGCATGCAGAAAGATGACCTCTCATTCAATGAAGTTGGCAAAACCCACTGAGAAACTGAGCTGAGGCCAAGTTCCCTTCTGGTATTACTCTGGATCCTACTCCCCCCCTGTGCTAACCAGCTGCCAAATCTCTAATCAGGAGGCATGAATGTACCCCAGTCAGCACTGTGGTCTAGGTAAATTCTGCTGCTCTAGAAGCATTCTGGAGAAGGTGGAAAGAACAGAAGTCCCACCACCTCATTTAAGGAGCAATATCCTTGCTTACCAGAAAGAGTAGAGAAGGAATCCAACATGGCACCATCCATAGAGAGGACTTAGTGAGAAGCTAGCAAAATGAGCCACAAAACAAGTGCTGTAGAAGTCACTGTCCTGACTGCAAAGCATTAAGATGATACACTAAAAATAAAACTTAACTGAATAAACCCAACTCCTGAAAACTAAACTAATGATCATATAAATCACTCTTGGTCAAAGAAGCAGCAAAGTTTAGAATTTTAGAATGTCCAGAAAAAGATTAAGAATGTTAACACTCCTGGATACAAAGTAAAAACTAAGTTTGAAAGCAAATTAATTTCTATAAATATGCTGTTATTAAAGTTACTAAAAAGCAAATGCAATAAATAAATTTTAAAAAGTGTGTTTGCTTTGTCTGTTTTTAAGGAAAGAAAATAATATGAAGCATAAATAAATGTACCAGAAAACAGAAAAGCAGAATTATTAAATGATAAAAGACATAGAAACATAATGAAAGATTGAAAATTTCAAAGAGATAATTCTATAGAAAATGACAACTCATTTCAAAATTCTGTAAAAGAGAAAGTAAATCCTTTCCCAAAGATCTTTATAAGGGAAAGTTGAAAAACGTGTCAAAGAATTACCCGCCAAAAAAAAAAAAGGTGAGTTATTTTATATCTTTACCAAAAGGCAATTACTATGTTATTAAAATTTTTATAAAACATAGGAACTGTGAAGTTACCCAGACTGTCTTATACAGGTAATACAACCCTTCTGTATAAAGCTGCTAAACTGAGAAGCAAACAAAAAACTAGGTATCGATTTCAAACACTATACAAAGTCACCAATGCAATGTAAGTTATTCTTCCCAGAGTAGTGCTGTACACCTGTCTTCCTAGTGACTCTGAAGGCTGAGTCAAGAGGATATCAAGTCCAGCCTCAGCAAGGTAGCAAGACCCTGTCTCAAAATAAAAAAATAAAAAGGGCTGGGGGTAGAGCACCCCTGGGCTTAATTCCTAGTACTAAAAGAGAAAGAGAGGGAAAAAATAAAAAATAAAAAGGCATCCATGCCCAGGTCAATCTTGAAAGAATAAAACAGACAACACATGGGTGTACATTTAATTTTTTTTCAGTGCTAAAATGGTTATTGGATGTTATAAATGTTGTTAATATAACTTTTCACATTAATAGAAGAAGAAAAATCATACGATCATCTTGACAGATGTTTAAATTGCACTTGAAAAAACTAATGGATATCCCTGGTTTGTTTACACAAAAATGAAAGCCTTTTTTCCCCCCAAAAGCGTCATAAAGGTAAGAGCTTATTGACAAAGTCGAAAAAATATCTGAATGATATTTGCCAGTGAAGGCTTAATATTTCTTTCACATCAAGAATATTTACAAGTTAGGAGCAAAACTAGCAAACATTATAATAGAAAGAATAGAAAATTCATAAAAAGAAGAAATATTAATGTCCAACAAACTCATGAAATGCTCAATCACAGTGGTAATTAAGAAATGAAAACAAAAATGATTGATTTTTTGCCGGGTGTGGTGGTGCATGTCTGTAATCCCAGTGGCTTGGGAGGCTGAGGCAGGAGGATTGTGAGTTCAAAGCCAGCCTCAGCAAAAGCAAGGTGCTAAGCAACTCAATGAGACCCTGTCTTTAAATAAAATACAAAATAGGGTTGGGGATATGGCTCATTGGCTGAATGCCCCTGAGTTCAATCCCCAGTAGCAAAAAAAAAAAAAAAAAAAAAAAAAAAAAAGATTGATATTAGGAAAAATGAAAACACTTTTATACACTATGAAACCCACATAAAATAGACCATTAATATTTATTGCCTGTGTTAATGAAGATGTTGCTAAGGAAATACTAATTTTTCAACTTTCTTAGGGTCAAATTGAGTAATTTGTACTAAATTTTTCTAAATTTTTTTTTTGTTGTACATGGACACAATATATTTTGTTTATTTATATTTATGTGGTGCTCAGGATCGAACCCAGTGTCTCACATGTGTGAGGCAAGCACTCCACCACTGAGCCACAACCCCAGCCCAATTTGTACCTAATTTTAAAAAATAAAATAATAATATTGATTTATGATTAAGAAATAATGTAAAAATTGACTTATGAGGCTAATTATATTGCTTTTGATCAGAACTGATGAAAAATAATTTAAATATCCAATTATGGCAAAGTACTTCAACTGACTGTTACATATCCTTTCTACAAAATACTGTGGATTAAATTTATGTTTTTTGAAGAATATTTAATGACATGGGAAATGTTCACTACATAGCAGAAGGTGAAAAATAAAAAAAACATCTTCCGTAGCAGTATATTTTAAAGGATTTCAATTTAATTACATGTGATATGCATGTGTGTGCATGTTTGTAGAAAAAAAATATTCCAGGTGGTCAGGTAACAGATGATGTACATTTTCACTTTAATACTTTTACCAACTACCTACTTTTTTTTGGAGTATTAGTATACCCAGGTAGTCTCTGAAATACTTCCATCTATAAAATGTAAAAATTATAACTGCTTTCAATATATTTATTTTAGAGCTACATACAACCATTGATTGTTAAGCTAGAATTAATGAAAATATGTACAAATTGTGAATATATCCACCTTTACATATCCAACTATCTAGTTTTTATTTTGGGGGGGTATTAAACCCAGGGGCACTTAACCATGAAGCCCCCTCCCCAGCTCTTTATATTTTTTTATTTTTAGATAGGGTCTTGCTAATATGCTAAGGGCCTCACTAAGATGCTGGGGCTGGCTTTGAACTGGAGATCCTCCTGCCTCAGCCTCCCAAGCTGCTGTATTACAGGCATGTGCCACTACACCAGCTCATCTACCTGTATTGATATGTAGATATAATTCAGAAAAACAAACACTGTGCCCACTCATTATGTGCTTCAGAGATATATTTTTTAAAAATATATATTTAAAATATAATATTAAAATATATTTTAAAAAATATATTTTTAAAAAAATTCTTAAATTCCCTTATATGAAGTAAGTACCATGTGAATGCTGATAAATAAAATGATGAACAAACAGATAAGGAACTTAAAGTCTAGACTACAGCTTTTCAGTCTTTTAAAATTATAACCCATCAAAAGACTTATACGTCATGACCCAGTACATGTGTGCATGCTCACATGTACTAGATATTAAACAAAAAAATTTTCATCTAATGCCCATATTTACTACTGACCATGCCCTCTGATATATTCTATTCTACTCAAAATCATTTAGAAATGACAATAGTGACCAACTAATTGATTTTATGATCATCTAATAAGCTGTGACACACAGTTTGAAAAAACTACCCTCTAGGGCCTATCTCTGTCAGCAATTAGGACAGATGCTACGCACCAATGCTCAATCCTCAAAATGAGAGGTTGGTCCTAAAGAAAAGTATCATTATAGGACAGATGCCAAAAGCCACTTTATATTTGTTTTGAAATTGCAAAGGGCAATTGCTTAGATGTAGCAGCTGACTGGGAGGCAGACGGCCCTAAATGCAGACAAAAGGAAAGGCCAAGCACACTAGGGAAAACCTCACAGGGATAAAAGGAAATCTATCTTATTAATTCTTGGTTAGTCTCCCTTTCCTATGCATCCACTTATCAATTTCTTCCTGTACCACTACTCCTAAATATCTCATTATATTTGAAATTATGTTTCCTGTCTGCCTTTCTCAACAGACATGAACTCCTTATTCACTTCTGAATCTTGAGTCAAGTAAATTTCTGGATTAAAGCTGCTATTGAATGAAGGTCTAAGGAATTGATAAATGGACATAGGACTGCTGTCCTCCAGTCCTAGGACCAAAGTCACACAATGTAAGAGAAAAGGAGTTTATTTATTTTTCTTGATAGATGCTGTGACATGGAAAGGCTTTCTTTTGATTTGGGGTAGAAAAGTTGTTCAAAACTCTTAAGTTTCTAAGTGGGAAGGTATTCAAATTTTTGACAAATTCCATTTATGAATCAATTAAGGGGAAAGACTGAATGCTGGAATCAAAACCTGTTTTCTTCTATTTGCTGTCATCCCTTCCCACCAGGTATTTAGGGATTAGATTGTCCAGTGGTACATGTCTATATCTGCATGTAGCAAGGAGAAAGTTACGTACTTTCTGAAATTGGAAAATGTCAAAAGTCTTCTAAAGTCACATGTAAGTAAACCGCAGCCTCCTAACTTCCATCTCATTTTTTTCCTCAATCACCAATTTAAGTACTGTTTTAAAAGATTTCTTCCTGCCATCATTCATGCTAATTGAGGGATCATGATTTCCTCCTCTGGAATGTGCAGCTCTGATTCCCTTATAACTACATACATAACAGTGCACCATTGCCAGAGTGCTGCCTGATGGGTTAAACCGGGGAAATTACTGTAAAGGGAGTTGCAGGGAAAAACAGGAAGGCTGGTCCATACTAAATAGATGAAGGAGAGAAAAGCAGCTGATAGATATAAAAAAATGAAAATTAAAATAGATTTGCTACTCAGAAACAATCTAGGACTCTGGTAATTAGATGATGGGAAAATAAAACTGAAAAACGGAGGTGTCTCCACATGGTATGGGGGTATCCATTATTATAGAATGAGCAAGAAGTTTCGGTAGATAAAAGACTTCAGATCATGAAGGGAATTGTCATTCACGTACATTTCCTACTGTTTCTCTGAAGGGGAAACTTCATAACATTAATATTTTTATTATACACACACACTCAAATATACACACACATCAGGTTTTCCTTCATTAAAGGTAAGAGCTGATGATGCAATTGTTGGGCTCACCTGACACTTTCTTCTGCATTCATAAATTGCTAAGTATGCATTGCATGAATAAACCAACAAAGGAATAAACAACTGTACAAAATACATTTTTCTCATGTTTTGCTTTTGACTTTGCTGCCTAGAGAATGGAGCTCTGTCTGGGAATCGGGTGAGTGAGAGATGACATAGAATGAGCTAAATCATTTGAAGAAAGGTTTGTGGAGATAAAACCCAAGTATTTCATTACTATATCCAAGGCTTATCTTAAAAGTAGAAAATAAACTGTTTCTCAATAGTTTGTAATAACAACATTAGATCCTTTCTTCTTCAATCATTTATTTGAATAAATGGAAAGTTTTCCTGTCAGCCTAGCTGGAATTCAGTGGTATTGACTTTCGAATGTTCTTATAAACACTTTGAAAATTAGCACTGTGATTTCAAGGCTCAGAAAGAAACAGAGAAATTGATGAGAATCATAGGAGGGGACTGTAAATTCAGAGGCTGTGGTATGAGCCATTACAACTGTATTCAAAAGTGCATTGTTCTTGTGGAGAATGTCCATTTCAATATTGTCTTAAAGATCAGTATCATGATAGGGTTTTATTTGACTAGCAGCCTTCCTGTCTTTTGAGAGAAGAGCTTTCTGTGAATTTTCTTTTTTCTGTTCTAACACTAGACCAGTTACTACTTAATAGGAACCAAATGACGATGTTACATTGCAGAAGGATTATGAGTGGAGCTTCTTGAAACGGAAAGAGCAAAATGGCTGCCTTGGTGACCTGATTGGCCTACAGCTAGGAAGCTATACAAGAAGACTCCATGGGCTACTAGATCTGAACACAGACGTGGCTTCATGGAGTTGTCATGTTGTCAAGTTTAAGTGCAACAAGTATCAGTTAGATGGATTTTTGTAGTTTCTACTCCAAACATATTTATTTTTCAATTTAGTGTCCAAAGTTTATTTTAGGACTTTTAAACTCTGCTAAAATAAAACATATCCAACTGATTTTAAACAGCTTCAAGAACAGTTTAGGAAATCTGGAATTCATAGGAGTTTCTGCTATGATTTCTCCTATATTACATAAAATGGTCATTTCTCCCATTGCAGTAGAAGAAAAGAATGTTATTATTGTAGAAGTTGGAATTTTGGGTTTCAACCATGATCCAACATAAACGGCTGTGGTTTGGGGGAACTTAACTTCTTCTAAACTCGACATCCTGAACTGGAATTAATTGCTCATTAGAAGCAGAAAGAGTTCTTTTTTCGTTCTAATATAAGTACAGCATTGGGTTTCTTTCTTTTTTTAAATTTTTTGACATATTATGGAAAAATAATGTGTCTCTGAACTTTCCTTTTTTCCTGCTTTTTGCTATTTGAGTTTGGGTTGGAGCCAGAGATGGCTAACTTATTTGATTACAGCATTAAAAAAAAAATGATTTCATTTAGACTTTGAAAGAGAACTGATGAAACAACATCAAACTTGGGTTTGGGTTCAATACAAGTGGGTTCAAAAACAAATTAAGAGTGATAATTAAAGAGTTGTTCACCAGAGAAAGAAAACCGTTTTTTATAGTGCTTATACATGAACACTCAAGAATACAGTAATACATGAGATTCCTTTTCTTTCAAGTATCTTATTAAAGCAGTATCTAAATAGCTGCCAAAAGCAGGCTTCTTTTCTTCTCTTTTCACTGGGAGATAGCGCAGATTTGAAAATGAGCTTTGCTAATGACTGTGTGACCATGGAGTAAGGTCTTGGAACCTTGCTCTTCTTATCCCTAAAGCCATATTAAAGAGACCCACCTCACAGAGCTGCTACAGGGAGTGAACACAAGATGCTATTATTATTATTATTATTATTGTGTATGTGTGTGTGTGTGGTGCTGGGGATTGAACTCAGGGCCTGTGCATGCGAGGCAGGCACTCTACCAACGAAGCTATATCCCTAGCCCCATTATTATTGATAATCTTATGGTAAAATTTATTGAGTAAACGATCTGTATATATTCTCTTCGTTTACCACCCTCTCTTTTTATTTTAAACCTTTAGCTGGACCCTGGTTATTCCTTTGCTTCAGGGTTTTTGGAGAGATGAAGGCAGAGGCTGACTGAAGTCAACTTTCTTCTGGTCTCTGATTTTAGCATAAACTCATTAAAGAGATTAGGTGTGCCCCCAGGGTCAAGGAGGAAAGAAGTGGACTTTGGAAGGAGAAGGATGTGTGTGGGAGAGAGGGAAATAGATATTGACCTTTGGACCGATGGATTTTGTCAAAAGTACCTAACCACTAAGCAGTCACCACCTGAAGTGACCATGGGCATGTCAGTGGTAACCAGAGTAAGGAGGACTGGGAGGTTTCTCACAATACAGCGTGTGCTGCACAATGTCCTGGGACTTTGGAATAACCAGAGGTTATGGAGGTCCATTAAGGACAAGACAGAATGGTTGTTCAGCCAACTGTTTTATAAATAAAATTCCTTCTAAACACCTCAGGGTGGCCACCATTTAAAAGCATTTGTTGAATACTTCCTACATGCCAGACATCATCCCAAGTGGTTTACATAGAATCATATATATATATATCAATATTCTCATATGGCAGAATATCATTATTCCACTTTTAAAGGTGACAGGGAGATATGTAAACTGCCCAAATTTACCCCTATTAATAAGTGGTGTAGTCTGAAGGTGAACTTGGGAAGTCTCTCTTTCAAGAGTCTGTGATCTCATACAATATCAAAAATGCTTTCCATACCTGTTAAATTCTAAATACACTGTTCAGGACATCTGCAACTTAGAAAAAGAGGATGAGAGAACAGGAGTAGTTATGGTAGCTGTCTTCAGGGCAGATTTTCTGGAAGGGCTGATGAGGAGTCATGATCCATGTAGCGGCTGCAACTGGTGCCTTGGGCCACAGAGGACAGATCCAGAAACAAAAGGCTTCTTTGGAGGAAGCAAGGACCAGTTTACTGGAGAAATTGGTTCCATCCTCAGGATCAGGTCATTGCTCACTGGGAAGGGGTCACACAGGGAGATCTGGGGAAGCTTGGGCTCTGTGTGTAAAAAGGGAAGAGTTGAAGAAGACAGTCTGGTGAAGCCACCAGGCATCAGGAATAGACCTAACCATTCAGTTCTAGGAGCAGATTCTATTAATCCTCTTGATCCCTTCTCCTAGACTTTCCCTACAACCTTTACAGATCAAATTATTTGTCCCCCAAAGTATTGCTAAGAGGAACTGTGCTGAGAGAACAATAACTTTGTTGGGAGATGAGATGGAGAGGTAACTTTGGACTCCAGAACATTTACAGGGAAAGATGGACTCAAGCAGGGTGCCATGACGGGATACAGGGTGATTCAAGGTCAGGGACCCTGGGGAGAAACACTCAAAGATTGGCAGATAGGCAGGGCCCAGAGAACATCTCAAAACTGTGTCCAGGAAAGAGGGAAGAAGGGGATGTCCTCTCCCTGGCTCAGATGACTTTATATTCCTGCTCTGAGGTTACTGTTCTGTGATTAGCACAAGGTTATTGGATTTTAGTGGACTTTAGTAGGCTGGTTGGGTGAAGGAGCCCTAATTAGGAAGGGCTGTTGTAGCTAGCTGGAAGCCATAGGTTCCACCTGATATGTATGTGACGCACCTGTAGGCACCCGCAAACCTGAAGGTATATAACCGGGGGTGAAAGCGGTCCGAGTTAGGAGAACAGAGAATTCAGTCAGCCGGGCAGTCACTCGGTCGGTCAGAAGAATCAGAGCGGCCAGAACGTAGGCAGAGCGGTTACAGAAGAGAAACCAGATAGAAGACAGAAGAGAAACCAGATAGAAGAAGTAATGACTGGTCAGAGTTAGGCCGAGGCTCCTGAGGAAGACAGAAGACAGAAGAAAGAAGAAGGAAGAAAGAAGAGAGAAGAAAGAAGCTCTAATCTTTCTCTAAGCTAAGCTCTATCTTTCTTTCTCTCTACTACTCTAAGCTAAGAAGACAAGAAGAAAAGCTCGCTTTAATCTTTCTCTCTAAAAATCTTTCTTTCCCTCTCTAAGCTCTCTTTAATCTTTCTCTCTAAACTTTCTTTCCCTCTCTAAGCTCTAAGAAAGTAGAAGTAAAAGTAGTAAAAGCTTTGCTCTGCCTCCGAGATTTTTTTCCCGGGTTTCGGTACCAGGTAGCTTACAGTTGGGGACCTAACAACCAATATCATTTTTTCCTATGGGAAAATCCATTCCTAGCTCTAAATTGCCAACTTCTAAATGGGTTTCTGGAACATAGTTTATTTCTATGTTGGGGATTGCCTGTAAACATGTTACCTCCTTTCAAAATGATTTACGCTATGTTTAAAAGCTACAGATTTACTCACATGTTGTATATTTCAGCTCTTCTCTCCTATAGCTTATAAGTCAGCATATTCCTGTGAAAGCCACATTGAAACATAAAAGGGCTAAAGCCACCAACAACAATAAAATCTTTGATTCATTTTGTGTAGTTCTTTCTTCACTTTTTCAGCCGTTCCTGAAATCTAGGTGAGCAAATGCCACCTCTTCAAGTGGCATTTGATGTTTTTACCAGTATCAAGTTCAATAAAACTTTGGGCCTTCCTAAAACCCTCCTAATTCATAGACACAGTGGGTTTTCCTCTCTTTTTGTTTCATCCTTGGTACTGCTTTCATTCCACAGGTCTGCTGATTGAGGAACTCTGGGAAATACTGATGTATTGGTGGAGCCAACTCCTGGGAGTGGTGGGGGGGAACAGTTCATGGAGCTCCAGAGAGTTCATCCATTGAGAAGGGGGTGGTTACTGTGTAGAAGGAACTGTTATAGTTTAAATTTTGAATGTCCTGCAAAGGCCCATGTGTTAAAGGCTTGGTTACCAGGGTGGTACTATCGGAAAGTGGGAGAACCTTTGAGAAGTGGGGCCTATTGAGAAGTTCTTCAGTGGTTGGAGGTGTGCTCCTAAAAAGTGATGTAGGATCTTGACCACTTCCTCTTCTCTTTTTCTTCCTGGCTTATAAGCTATTTTGTTCCACTACTCCTTGATATGGTGTGTTGCCTTGCTACAGGCCCAAAACAATGCAGCTACATGATCATAGACTGGAACCTCCAAAGCTGCAAACCAAAATAAAGCTTTTCTGTTTTCTAAATGGAGTTAAGTACCTCAGGTATTTTGTTTTAGTGATAGAAAGCTGACACAGGAGGCAAACTACAGCTGTTTCTGTATACATATAGTTAACAGCTCTGTTATGGTTTGATCTCTAATGTCCCCTGAAGAACTCACGTGTGGGGCAATACAGGAATGTTCAGAGGTGAATTGATTAGATTTTGAGATCTGAAATCTCATCAGTGGATTTGTCTGTTTGATGGGCTAATAATTTTGATAGACCACTGGGTGGTAACTAGGCAGGTGGGTTATGACTGGAGGAAGTAGATCACTGGGAGTGGGACCTGGGCTGTATCTGCCCCTGGCCCTTTCCTCTCTCTCTCTCTCTCTCTCTCTCTCTCTCTCTCTTTCTCTCTCTCTCTCTCTCTCTCTCTGCTTCCCAGTAGCTATGAACTGAACAGCTTTTCTCCCCCACACCACTCTGCCATGATGTTCTGCCTTACCTCAGGCCCAAAGCAATGAAGTTGGTTGACCACAGACTGAGACTTCTGAAACCATGAGCCCCAAATAACCTTTTTCTCCTTTAACTTGTTTTTATCAGGTATTTTGGTCACAGTGATGAAAAATGGATTAACACAAGCTCTACTTCTTCATCCAATCCCGCATCTTTAAGCTTTCAAGAACACTGAATTGTTACAAAACAATAATCCATGACGATTTAGAGAGAGCAATTCTGCCTAAAGAAAGAGAGTATCTTTAGTCCTTTTAAAGAATTCTATTGCTTCTCATTGCATGAATTCCCATATCTGAGGTGAACAAAAATGTCTCTTGTCTATGTAATTAAAAAGACAGTGGTCTGTTAATTTCTCCTGAATAACTCTGTGAAATCATGTAGATTCCTGGGATAGCTCAAAGATACTGGATCAGTAGACAAAAATAAAATTTATTTCTCCTTTTATGTAGCAAGTAATGGCAAAAGAATGGCAAACTTGAGATTGATAAATTTGTTATTTCTAATTATTAACAGGCAAATACATGAATATAGAAGTCTTTTCTTTCTCTTAAAAATGTAAGATGACAAAACTTATATTAGAATTCAAGGTTGCAGTAGATAACTCCTAATTGTGCCCTATATCCATTCTTCTTTTTCCTGCTAATAACACCTTCATTTCCCTCTGTGACTACCTCTTTGTCTATACTTGTATATGGAGTTTGGGTGAACTTGGCTCTACTTTCTGGTTCTAGCAGTGGCTTTTTACTAACACTGGATCTCTCTGCCCACAAGGGTTGGTTTAGCATCTCTAACCTCAGCTGAGCCAATCCATCCACTGAGCATCTCACTGAATATCAGGTCTAGGACTTGTCCTGGAATTACTGGGCATGAGACTATTTCTTTCCATTGGGTTGTTGAGTTGGAGCTGCTGATAGCCATCTTGTCACCATATGTGGAGGCTCCTGTGCCTAGAGAGAGAATTGCAAAGCTCAGAGATGGAGAAAAGAGGCTCCCAGTGGCCTCTCTGGAGGAGCCAGATCTTGCTTTGCTTCAAGTTAGATATGCCTATGGACTTCTTTTACATGAGTCAACAGAATTTCTTATTTTTGTCAGTTTGAATTAATTATCTGTTCTTCACAATGTAAGAGCCATTTGACATTAGAATTATTCATCTGTGGGGCTGGGATTGTGGCTCAGCGGTAGAGCGCTCACCTAGCATGTGGGCGACCTGGGTTCGATCCTCAGCACCACGTACAAATAAAACACATTGAATAAAATGCATTGTGTACAACTAAAAGCAAATAAATAAAAATATTTAAAAAAAAAAGAATTATTCATCTGTGAATATGAGACACCTTACATAAGCAAACTAGAAAAATATACATACATCTTAATTCTGGTATTGGACCAATGACATCAGGAACTCACTATCTTATCTACTCATGTTTAGAAAATAACCTTAGAATAGTTTTTGTACTTGCTTGGCTGTTGTGTGTCCACACTAAATCTCTCTTAAGATGGTTAGCATGATCTCAGCATCCTGTTCTCCCTTCCCTCCAAGTGCAGAATTCACCCGGTTTATCTTTCATCATGCAGATCAGCTGCCAAGCATGTTCCTTCAAGCTGGCTCCTGGGCCATCTTCATAATAGGACGAACAAATCTTTCAAATTGTTTTCATTTGTTCACTCAGCCGTCTCTTTGTTCCAACCATGATGCACCTGAGCCCAGCCCCTTTGCCAGAAAGATGAGCACCATGTTTTTTGCAACAGTGGAAACTAGCATGCTATTCTAGTTTAAGATGCTTTAACTGCCACTTTATCATATACAAACAAGCTTGTCCTCTCTTCTCAAAGGTCTAAAAACCTCTTCTATAGATAAACATTCTTCTAATATTGAAAAAAAAAACGTTGAAAAGGGGGGGGGGAGAGGATAATGTAGTTCTTGAAAAAGACAATAATACAGATAGTAATATTTTTGGAAAACTTCAGCACCATCCCATTTCCAAAATTACTTACAGGATATCTGTGCTGCTATTAAATAAACAGATAATCTTTATCTGCTAATAATAATAATAAAAAGCAGTCTGTTGGCAGAGGAATGTGACAGTCTTAACAAGTTTTACAGAAAATAAAATACCAGCAGATTACAGGTATCATGTTTTCTTTTGGCAAATATTAACACTTTACAGCTAGCATATCTTGCTTACTTAATTGGGCCTGGAAAAGCTCACCAGGTCATTTCATGGGTAGTCACTGAAATTCTCTCAACCACCTGTTCTTTACGCCTATTCAGAACCCGGATGCGGAAATAGCTACAAAACAGACTCACTGCAAAGATTTTTCAGGTCTCAGATACACACATACAAACCTTACAATCTGTGTGCATTCATTTATTTTAAAAGAAATGAAGTGAACAGGGCTGGGGTTGTGGCTCAGCAATAGAATGCTTACCTAGCACGTGCGAGACCCTGTGTTCGATCCTCAGCACCACATAAAAATAAATAAAATAAAGGTATTGTGTTCAACTACAACTGAAAAATAAATGTAAAAAAAAAAAAAAAAAAAGAAGTGAAGTGAACAAATTAGGGTTTGTTTTTTAAAAAATGGAAAAAAGAATAGAATATGTTGACTGAGGCAAATCCCAAATTGTCACTATAGCTTTCCCTGCACCCTGCCTCCAGCTGACCACAGACCCTAAATCAAGCAGAATCAATTGCTCAATATGATATTGGAGGTAATGCCTCTGTATGCTGTAGCATTGGTTGGTCATATATGTTATTGTTGTATGTTGCTTTGACTTCGATGTCTATATTTCTGGCTAAATTGGGAGTTCCTCCAAAGTAGAGATAATGTCCTGTTCTTATTGCCAGCAGGTGATTGACACCAATAAACTTGAATAGGAGACAGAGAGAGAAGAGTAAAAAGTGAAAAGAAGAAAGAAATGGAGAGAGAGGTCTTAGGCTCCAGCCACTGATCAGGGGTAATACTGGTAAATTACAAACAAGACAACTCAGGAAAGTCTAGGAAGACCAGGCAAGGCTGAAGAAAGAACACTAGTCTCACTAAGAAAGAATGTACCTCTTTTCAAAAAGTAGTCATAGGTCCCAATAAGCTATTAAGTAATTGCTTTCATCATTTTGCCTTCAAATACTTTTATGAGCATACTTTCATTTTTTTCTGGCTTACTTTTAAACTAGCTTAAGAGTTCAGTTGACCGACCATATCTGTGGGTTCTGCATCCTTGGATTCAACCAACCATTGATTGAGAATATTCTAAAAATGCATCTGTGTGAACCCATACAGACTTTTCCTTTTCATTCTTCCCTAAATAGCACAGTATAACAGTTTATATAGCACTACTATTATAATCTAGAGATGATTTAAAGTACATAGGAGGATATTTATAGGTTACACGCAAATATACTGTTTTATATGAGGAATTTGAGTATCTCAGATTTTGGTGTCTGCAGGGTTCCTCAACCAATTCTCTTGAGGATAACAAGGGAGAACTATGGTTGTCAGTTAACTTACCCTGTTACTTTCCTTCTAGACATCTCAGAAGTTCCCCCAGAATAGTACCAGAAACATTCATCAGGCCTCTTGACCTGAGATACTAGACTGGGGAGTTCTAAGTTCATGAGAGTTTTTCTGATTAATAACGGTGAAGATAGTTTTGTTAGCAAACTTGGACTGCTTTGGTGTCTTACTGAAGTGATAAAAATCAAGGCCTAAATTTTATAATTTGGGGCAGAATCTTTGTTGACAACCCAGAGAAGTACCTGGGGGCCTCTCTTAGGGTCTACCCCTCCCCTTTATGGACTGTTGATTTTAACAAGTACCCCTGTGATGCTGAGGACTGGCCGGATCCAGAAACTACAGTCTCATGAAAGCTGCTTTGTTGGATCTGGCTGGCGGGCAGGAGTGAAATGTTAACTTTCTAAACTTGCTTTCCTAGATCTTTCCAAAAGTAGCAAAACAATGGTGTAATTTCTCAGGGCTATGCTAGACAAAAGACACTAGTGTTTTTCCTTGGCGAGGGGAGGGGAGAGGAAAGGATGCTGAGATTCTAATCCCAGGTTTGGAGCATCTCAGGAGATCACAAAGAACACTCGTCTTTTATGACAGAGCATTTCCCAAGCGTCCCTTTGGGAAGCCTCAGCCCCTGATTGTCTGGGAAGCATAAACTCAGTCACTTTTGGCAAAGCTCAACACACCGGAGCATGGGAAACGCAAATTAAAATAGAGATGCTTCTTTACTCTCTGGATTGTCTGGTTACACACATTTGCTTGGCATAAAAATAGAATCACTAAAAAAGGGAACACCCGAGGGGAAGTGGTTCCGCTGGCCTGCAGTGAGGGCCAGAGGGAAGCCCCTCAGTCTCGTGAAGGGTAAGCATCTTCATCCTTTCAGCTCAAATGAAAGAAATCATATAAAACGAGTTGAAAACCCCCAGGACTGCGTAATCTAAAGTTACTTGTCTTATTTTGCTCGGAGGGGCTTTCCATCGTTCTGTGATGGAGCACTCCCTAGTGCACTGGACAGATGCTGTTTTGGCCAGAGTGCAAATAACTTTCCTTTGTGGCTGGTTTGCTGTGCTGAAGGAGCAGAGCCTCACCTACCAAGCTGCTCACATCTCTTGTCAAAGGCAGTAAACCCATGTCCATCAAGTCTGAAATACAAGGATTGTCATCTAATCTGTCATTCTGTGGAACTTATTCTCTTCGGCTACTGGGGGTCTAAGAGACAAGTTGTCCCATCCCTATGGATGTCATTTTGTTCAACTGTAACATCTGGAATAAAACCAATAAATAGTTGTTTGTTCTGATCTACAGTCAGAGGATGCCCATCTCCAAAGGGGCTGGCACCTCTTTGCTTGGGGTTGGGGGGTTCCCATCATGTACTTCTGGTGAGTGATTTTAAGCTCCATCCATGAAGAAGATTCTCCTGGGCTGAGGAGTCTCAGTTGCTCTGCCCGACAGTGGTGGATCCTGAAACCGCCATTCAAGCCACAAGTCACGCCTGATGTGCCACAACACAGACATGAAAACCGGGGGGAGTCAGCTCTGTCACTGGACTCTACTCTCCCCACCCTGATCTTAGAAGCACAGATATCAGTATGCAACTCAGGGGAGGAAACTTTAATAGATTTGCTTTTCAAAGAAGCTGGTGTCTTTAGTGGGCACCAGGGATGACAGGCTTCCTTACTTGGTTCTCAAAGTGGCACTAAAAACTGTAGTACAAGGCAGTAAGCATCAAAGAGGGTGTGTGAGAATGAATCACAGCAAGGACATTATTACAACCATGTTCAGCTCAACTCCAAAAACGTCAGGAACGAGAGCTGACATTTATTGAGCACCGGCTCTGTGTCAGGTACCGTTCTGAGTATCTGACAGGTACATGTAATCCAACTCTAAGGACCCTCCTCTGGGCATTTTTGTGGATGCTCAAGAGTTAAGTGTATTTGGTAGGCATAGACTTACCTTCTTGAAAAAGACAAGAAAATGAATTGTGCTACCTTGAGAAAACCTGGAGAGTGTCTCTTCAGTGGTCGCAATATTCTTTTCTGTTCCCTGAATGTTGAAGGATTTGGTGAAACGAATCCTCTAATACAAAAACTGCCCTTATCTCAAAACAAAGTGATTCTAGTATACAGGTAAGATCAGTGGAATGTGAATTGCTCAGACCCAATCTACAAACACTTGATATCTCCGACAATAACATTTCTGAAGCTTACTTCTAATAACCATTTTTTCAAAAGAGAGATGGCTTCTGTAGCAAAGTCTACTAATGCTGGCCCAGATGTCTGAGGTCCAAGAGAATGAGGGTAAGTTGAGGATGGTTACAGAGATCCTCTGTCCTCTTTAAAGTGACCTCCCCAAACCAGTGAGTATACCACAGGAAGTAAGTGTGAGAGTAACAGGAATCAATACATAATTAGTGAGGTTTGATTCATGTAAATAACTTCAGTGGGAGAAGATGGCTATTTTGGGTCATGTTCACATCAATAAAGCTCAAGAAAACTGAATGCAACCTGCTACGCCCTGAATATTCTTGACCACTTTCTGTTCTATATGGTTTTGGTAAAGAGGAATGCAAGCTTGGAGTCAGGCATGGGCTTACCCAGTGAAGGTCATAATCAGATGGCCTCCCTCTTCCTTCTTCATCTTCATATAGTGGGAAGCCTTCCCTCCGAGCCTGATAATACTCCTTCCGCAGCTTCTGAATTCGGTCAGTGCTCCCACCCATGGGACGGCCGCTGTAGCACAGGGACAGAGTCACACAGTCACATCATCCTTGAAAGTCACTTTTTGTTCTTCCTATTAAAGGGGCTGTCATCCAAATTGGAAATATTGGATAATGTAATTCAAATATGCTAGGAGAATGGTGAAATCAGTAATATAAATGAACACAAAATGGCCCTTACATACATACCTTTAGCTCTAAGGGTCAAAATATCTGACTTGGGATTAATAAATGCCTTTTGAATGAGAAGGTAAGACAAAGTCTTGACCTTGCAGAGCAATTAAAAAAACTATAACACTTTCTTCTTATAATCATACGCACAGAATTTGGTTAAATTTCAACATGGCTGTCTCACTTTCTCAAATAAGCACTGTCTGTTTAGGACAAAGTTCTGGTTGTTTGACCCAAAGGCTGGATATCATGTGGGGTTGGCATGTGCCACTGTTCATTTCAATGAGACATGGGAATTTGGGGAGTGGGGGTGGTTGATGGTGGGATACATGTCAACAGATTGATTAATACATTCAGGGCACAGGTAAAGAAAGTAAGAGCTATGCCAAAAAAGTAAAAGAAAGGGTAGTGGGGTTGGGCGACAGCTGAATGTGCCAACTTGGCATCTATCCAAGGTCGTCCTCTTTACCTTAGCCACTATTTCCTCCCAGGACTCACAGCTGTCCACCATGCCCTCACATCCTCCCACACACACATCAAAAGATACATGCTCCCTTCCCTGTCTCATTTAGAAAGCAAATTAGAATAAAAGTGAGTAATGGCACTGGTGACTTTAGAATTTACACTAATAAATGACAAAAGCATGACTGGCAAATTGGGGTACTTTAACTCAATTGCAAAAGACACACCTGTTTCACAGGCAGGTGAGGATCACTGCTCCAGTTTATAGGTCATGTGGAAGAAGAGGGGCCTGGGTAAGAAGATGAGAGGAAGCTTGCACAGGGCCCAGTGTGATGAGCCTTGCATGCCAGAAAGGTCCCTGAATATTACATTTGAGTTTAAAATTTAAATGAGATATCTGATAAAAATAAGATCTCTAAAAGTATTAGAAAGTGATCATCTATTTTGTTGAAGTATTTTAAAACTATGCATGCAAATTTTAAAAAGGGAAATGGGATTAACAGGTTTTGGAGGGAAAACATGTTTTAGAGCTAGATGGTAAATTGAGGGAGGCATGGCCATGCTCCCTGGTGCGGACTCAGAGCTTCTCTGTGCTCCATTGCTACTCCGCAGCCCAGGTCTTGATTAAGAAACAACAAGTGCTTAGGAATCACACTTTTATTTTTCTTCACTATGTATTCTAAAATTCTTGAAATAGTTCTAATTTTCTTTCTTTACTGCACCTTTCTTAAAGAAAAGTTGTCTTTGAGCAGTTGAAAGAGATAATGATAGACACGAGAAGGCCTGCTTGGCTTCTCTGAAGCACAGGTACGTGGGAAAGGTGGCCCATCTATTCTGAACAGCTTCCCTTGCTCCTGAGTAACATGAGATGACTGTGGTGGCTGGATCCCAGGCACAAGCTCCTGCCAGTTTACAGGAACTCACGAGCTGCGAGCTGCGTTCAAGCTCACCAGATGAGTTCAATCAACACGGTGCAAACATCGCATACATAATCTATTAGTTTACCCCGAAGAAACTGAAGCACTGAATTCAAGTAGAATGAAGTCATCAGTAATAAAGAAAAAAAGAAAGAAAATGATAAGGCCGTGTTCAAAAAGAAAACACCAACCACCATAATTTACCTCCACTTGTGGTGGTAGTGGGGGAAATCATACGAGGACTGTAAACTATTCTTCCATATGCCTATAACCACATTAGTTTAAAAATATGGGTTTGATCAGCTTGCTGTTCTCATGTAAGGGAATGGGGGAAGAATATAAAATCAGCTGTTCAGGATTTGAAAAGGCCCCCGATGGTTGACAGGAACATGACTATTTACCCAGAAGAGAAATCTGGCTGCTGTGAAAAGACAGGACAAAGTCTTGGAGCTTCTCAAAGCAAAACAAGCTTCAGATTTTTCCTAATGTGACTATTTTAAAGACAATATGGAATGCTGTGCAAACCTCTTATGATACTGTGGGATTACACTTCAAGATTACCTCTTCTTTTTACCTTTCAAACATATTCTACCTTTAGTAACTATATCATATTTTTTTTCCCAAGGAGGCATTTTATACACTAAAATTTGGAATCCCAAAGTCTAATTCACTTTTCAGTTCTCAACAGATGAAACACGTAAGTCTACCCAAAAAAATTAATAAAAATTACATATGCCATTATTTATAGTCAAAGTCATTAATTGATTTCATTTTGTGTTGAAGATCTATAAATTTAGCCATTCGATGCAGGACATAAAAATACCTTGTGATAACAGCAGTGATCATCATAATGGCTACAATTAATAACACTTATGTAGCAAATATATTGATATGAACATTTACTTACTCGGTTTTCTGACCAGAGAAGATATCACTGATCAATTACAGATTATTTCCCAATAATCCTAGATTTTGTCTCAGAATCCTTCTTAACCCAGAACTTCAGAGAACCACTATAAACTGCAGGAGCTGGTACTTGAGTTTATTTTCAGTGCCTGTGTCATAGGTGCTATAATATCTCAAAGTCTCCAAAGAATATTGAATGATAGGTTTTATTGTTCTACTGAATAAAGATGGAGGATATGAGGCTCATGGCTAAAAGACAGTTAACAAGGTTGGTCTGACTTCAAAGACTCTTCTTTCCAGGATAGCTTACTATCTTCTAAGCTGCTTCTCTTCCTCCATCTTATTTATATCTTAGAGATGGGGTCCTCTAGCAACAAACTAAACCAGCATGCATATCAAAGTTAGTCTATAGCTTTTACTTCCTAAGGAGCTGGATTTTTCTTCTCTATGTCTGTTTCATCTGTTCTATTTTCCTGGCTTTATGGAACTCAGCCGTATAGATTCTAGGGAATCTTTTGCCTGTTAGCTTCAAAAGTGACATCAGATTATGATGTAACTTGAATACTCTTGGGACCACATAAAATATGTCAAAGTATCTATAACTCTATCTCCGTGTTGGTAGTTAGGAAATTAGGCTTTCTGTATTATTTGTGCACCGGGTGAAGTAAAACTTGACCATTCTTACAAAAATGTTCCTAGTACAGCACTATCTATATGAAGGGGATCAATGCCAGTCATATACTTTCAATATGCAGAAATTTTTTGTCATGTTAATTTAAACAGTATAACAAATTTATATTGCAGTGATTTCTTGTGAACCACACAGCCTATGCCTTTACAGGTAGATGTATAGTTAAACAGGCCCTTCTATAACACTGCAGAGCTGAACAGAGGTTGAAGTTGTAATGAGTTTCAGAAACCACGTCACTTTCTTCATAGCCACCTACAGGTATGACTGACTGGCCACCACAAGTAAACTTCACATGAAGGCATTATCTGCTTCCTTGGAATCTCACTTTATTCTTTCTAGGTCATGTTTCTCTCAATTGTAGTACCTTTTCAAATGAGTGTACGTTTGTGCACACCATAGTCTCCTCTAGTTGCTGATGTAAGCTAGAGAAAATAAACTAAGATTTATGGAGCTTCCATGATTTCCTAGGTATAATATTTGTGCTCTACATATTCCAACTCATTTACTCCTCCATCAAAGCTATGAGGATGACATTGTTGTTGACGTTTTGCAGTCACTGATGCTCAGAGAAGTAACACGACTGGTGAATGGTGGAGCAGGATTCAAGCCAGCACTGTTTCCACCCTCTCATGTTGCCTTGTGCAAACAGCATTAAAATGCAGTAGGCATCTTGCAGCCTCAGTTCAAGGCATTTCAAGGCAGAGGGAATTTAACAGAGCACATTTATAGCCATACCTTTTGATATTCTTTTATTTGCACAAATCTTTGCAATAAAAGTAGAAATTGAAGTAGCTAAAGTAATAGAAATACAAACAATGAAGACTTTATTCATTAAAGAATGATATTGAAGCATTTGCAGACTGACATTTCTGGGCAATTAATATTATATCTCTAAAGAGCTTCTGTGGGAAACTGGTGTAAAACTGGGGTGCAAAAGAGAATCAACATATGACAAAGACCTCACATGAAAGACAAAGAGAACAGCAGTCAGGGAAACTGCTGGAAAAGTTCATTCACAGCTGAGTGAGAGGGAGTTGGTCACTACCACCAATCACTGACCACTGCTAGACTTGTGAATTACCTGTGATTCCTTTGTATGTATGTGTAAGTGGGCATGTTCATCAATACATAGACTCTTATGATGATTAAATTGTATATAGTTAATTCCAAAATGCTGTTTCTGTTTTCAGATAAGACTCAAGATATCTAACTCATTCTGAAGAGAAGATGTTTGCCTTTGGTGAGCATACTCTTCATTTTAAGTGCTAGCCTGGTATGTCAGTGAGCTTTTCATCCCTGTGACCAAAACCCCAATAACAACATCATAAAGGAAAAAAAGTTAATTTTGAGCCCGTGGTTTCAGAGGTTCAGCCCATGGTTGGCTGACTCCATTGCTCTAGGCCTCAGGAGAGGAATAATAACTTTGTAGAAGGACATGTTGTAGGAAGATGGTCAGTTCATAGAAGCTGGGAAGCAGAAAGAGAGCAAGAAGCTAGGGACAAGATATAATTCAAGGACACACCTGCAAGGACCTACCTTCTCACCTGTGGCCCACCTGCCTATGGTTACCACCAAGGAGTCCATTCAAATTATCAATTCATTAAATGCATTAATCCACCAATGAGTTTGTAGCTCTCATAATCTAATCATTCACCTCTGAACATTCCTCTAAACATATGAGCTCTTTGGGGGACATTCAAGAGCCCCAAAATAACACTGATGTCCAGATTTTATGATGTGGCTGAGAAGAACACTTAGTAGAAGGGTACTTTCACAGGAATATTCCTATATGGATGTGATAGTCGGCATGAAGTCACTGAATAAAACTCTATAAGGTCCACAATGATCAGAAAGCTAGGAAGCGCTTTTGTATAGGGTTTGATAGATTCTTTAATTTCTTATGAAGCTACTGTAAAATGTTATTTTGATACCTCCTTTAAATTTTTTAATTAAATAGTTGTTCTCTTTCTATACCTACAATGGAGTCAAATTTCAAAGGTTTTCTCAAAAAGTGTTTTAAAGATGTGGAAGGAAGAGAAACAGCTTTTCACCCTAAGTGTATTTTTTCCCTGTCTTTTCCCCATCTCCCAGGGGAAGGGTTGTTTGTTTCCATCTTTTTACATTTAAGGAACTAAAACCATCATAGCTTTGAGCTTAAAACTTGGCAGTACCATAGTTCTACCTTTGAAAAGAGCAGATCATTTTTTCCCCTCTCAGTGTAGGAACAGAGCTCTCAAAACATCTGTGGGTACTGTGGCATTCATACTGTCAACAACATGAATATAATCAAAGCTAACTGGTTATATGCACTCTTATTTTGCTAATTCTACTTTAAATCCCAAAATATTTCTGGAAAAAAAATTCAGCTGAAGACAGACCATGATGGGGATGTAACTGTTACTTATTTTTTGTTGGTGATGAAGATTTCTGCCAAATAAAAATTCTGAGAGATTCTTACATGTGCATTCAGAATTGTCATTTGCAGACATTTAAGATTTATAAACTAGCCCCAATAGCACTTACACTAATATTTTATATATTGAACATCCAATAATGAAAATACATTTAGGCCAGGTGCAGTGGTACATGTCTGTAATCCACACAGCTCAGGAGGTGAAGACAGGAGGATCGTGAGTTCAAAGCCAGCCTCAGCAATTTAGCGAGGCACTAAGCAACTCAGTGAGACCCTGTCTCTAATAAAATACAAAATAGGACTGGGGATGTGGCTCAGTGGTTGAGTGCTCCTGACTTCAATCCCCGGTATATAAAAAAAGAAAATACATTTATATAGTTTGTCCATATATACTAAAAAGATTGTAATAATAAATAATTTTTAAAGGGGGTTCAATTCTATACAATTCTTCCAATGACATTTTAGTCTAAAGAGTTCTAAAAATTATCTGGTGTCAACTTTCAGTGAAAAATATGATTGTGTAATTTCACTATCTTACAAAGAATATCTATTTTTTTTCCCCAAAGGTGCATTGACAAGCAAGAGTTTTTGCTGTGGAGTCCAGTTTGGGGACCCCTAGCTGAGTGCACATGGGCAACATTTGAGGATTCTTTTTTCTGTTTCTTCCCAAATTCACCATTGCTATTTATGACAATGTCCTTCATTTTCCATTATTTTTGCCAAAAGTTTCTCCAAATAGCAAGAATATGCCTATTTTTACATGTGCATTTAATTTCTACCAGACTTGCTATCTTTTTTTTATTAAAACAGTTACTTTAGATTAGGAATCCATTGCTTACTACAAGTACCTATGAGTTCCTATATTAAGAACAATGATTTTAGATAGAGGATGAATATTACTTACAGACAAAGCAAACTTTCACATCTAGAATTTCCTTTCAATTTCTAGGATTGCTTTCATCAACTATCTCTGACATTAAACCTTCTCATAGTAGGTGAAGTAACAGTGTTTAGGCATCTTAAGAGAGTATTTAATGTCACATAGCAAACTGGTTGGCAGAATCTGAGAAAAGATACACTCTATGCTAACAAATAACTTTGAAAAGTGTGCATTTGTATAAATTTTCAAGGGTTCAACAAGCTTACTCCTTGTGTCAGGATCCTGCGGGGAAGCTGAAAAACTGGTCCAGAGAGGTTGACATGCATGTTAGGGTCATACAGAAGGAGAAAAGTCACAGAGCACGTTGATACATTAGCTCCAGCTGGAATCCTGCACAGTGGTCCCTTCCCTAGCCATGCCGATGCTGCTGCCTGTGGCATTTTGACCCAGATGCAACAATCTGACAATGTGACTTGGCTAACCTGGGCTCCTGACTTTGCCATGGCAAATGAATCTGACCTTTTGTCTTTCTCAACGTGTTTCCTGCTTTCAGCATCTGCTTCCTTTGAGATCCCTGTCTTGGTACTTCCATCCCTAGCTTGGTGAACTGACCCTCTGACTCCTATAGGTTGAAGATTTGTCTTGGAAATCTTCCCCCTGGACTGGACCTTCACCCCTATGAATCAAGACATTGTGGTGCAGCATAAAGAAATAAAAGCCCCCTTCCGTCAGTACTTACGATTGCGTAACAGTGAGCATCTCCACCCACACCATGAACCACAGCTGCCATTTACGTTCCAACTTATCTCACTGATTCATGAAGGGCAACTTTCCCCATGTGATTGATTGCTATGACGGAGAATCATCACCAGATCGATGTCATCTCTTCTGATAAAAGGCATTGCTCTCTCTTTGCTCTTTATCACTTGAGACAATGTGAGGCTGCTCTTTAATCAGAACATTCTGCCTCTCTATCTTCAGTTCTAGCAAAGGTAGAAACTCTTTAGGAGTGACACTGTCAGTGTCAGTCATAATGCAAGAACACAGCTTACTTTGCTGTTTCAACTCACCTTTCTAAGTCTGTAACAAATAATTGTATTATTATGATGCTGTACAATGGACTTTTGGCTGTGTTCAAATTTCAGAAGCTAGTTTGCCATTAGTCATAAAATACTCATTTGAGTTATTCATATTTTTATAACAGTATGGTATATTTACTCCAACATACACAGTGCAATATTTTTGAATTTTAAGTAATTTACATAAACACTGGACACTCCAAAGTTATATATAAGCATGTGATACATATTGTCTCAAGGCCTTTTCCCAATTTTATTTGTTTATTTTTTTATGTGGTACTGAGGACAAACCCAAGTGCCTCACATGTGCTGGCAAGCTCTCTACCATTAAGCCCCAACCCCAGCCTACCTTTTGCCAATTTTATGAAGAATATAAAAGTCTGTGGGGGTTACAGAAAGAATTTATCAAGTGATTCATGTGGTAATTTTTGTTTCTTAAAAAATAGGTACTTTAAAATTTAGTTGAAAAGTTCACACTGGATGACAGCAAAATTATTCCTCCATTTCTTCTCTACATCTTTGCCAAATGAGTATACAGAGATGCACAGAAAAATAGATTTGAATCAATGTGGAACCATGCACCTACTGCATCTTCTGCTACAGGTGATGAATAAACCATGTCCTGTATTATAATCCATGTATATGGAGGATGTAGAAACAGCTATTTTGACATGGCTGAAGTGACATTACATCAGAATTTAATTTAATTGATATATTTATCTTAAAATTCAAGCTTGGGCAATTTAAATAGTGATAGCATTTCTCTATCAGCCATTCCATTCAATGAACATATATGCCCCTGGATAAGAGATGGCTTGGTTTCCCTCTGTTGGTGTCCCTTTCTAAATACCTTACATGGGTTGTACATTTTGCTGGACACGATTCCATTGTTTAAAGACCTGCATTATTTGTCCAGTGTGATCCCCTATATGCAAGCCAACTGCTTCAGCTGGGGCTCAATCAAGGAAAGAGCCATATAATGCAGTAGTAAAAAAGAAAGTGAAAAACAACAACAACAACAACAAAACAGCATTGGCCTGGGAGCTGTGGCACATACCTGTAATCCCAGTGGCTTGGCTCTGAAGGCTGAGGCAGGAAGATCTCAAGTTCAAAGCCAGCCTCACAGCAACTTAGTGATGCCCTAAGCAACTTAGAGAGACCCTATCTCAAAATAAAAAATAAAAAGGGCTGGGGATATGGTTCAGTGGTTAAGTGCCCCTGGGTTCAACCTCGGGTACCACAAACAAACAAACAAACAAACCAAAAAACCCTAGCACTGGGTGGATTTAGTGAGCAATGATAGGTAGGGGCCAACATAAAATTCTCTGTGGTGTTTCTCAAGGCTGATTTTGACTGTGAATAATTTTTGTCTCACATAATATGTTTAGCTGGTAACCTGAAGACTTGAATACTTGGCACATTACAAGTTTTTTTCAAAGAATTTTATGGTCCAAACTAAAACGAGCAAAATATTGCTGAAAAGGAAAGTGGAAAAAGCCTATAAAACTTGTATTATTTTAACTCACATTCAAATTCTTGAGCTGAACCAAAAAATAGTTTCAGGAGAAATAAACTTGCTGTTAATAAGGTACGTGGGCAAGTTAATGATAAAACACACACAGACACTCGTGACCCTTCTAAAAAAATTCCTTACCAATAACTATAGGACCGCCAAAGATAAAATTATTAACTTTTAGGTTTAAATCAAATACAGACTGAGTTTTAAGAATACAAATCTGACATTTATATGTGGATTAAACTTTCAGGGTCAATTCTGGGAAAAATAAGCCTTTGTGGGCTACAGGCCATGAAACCTTGGGAATTTCTTAGGCCTCCGTGAAATCGCTTCTTCCTCAGAGGAAACGGCACAGAAGTTCTCTCTTCTTTCAAGGGGCCATGGAATGCCATCAAAACCTAGGAGCCTCAACAGCTGGGCCCCTAGATCGCTCCTCATGGACAACAAGGAAGGAAGCCCTGAATACACAATTTTAAGGCAAAATAAGTAGTTTCTAAGTGATTTAGTGCATTGATATGGTTTTTTATTTAAAGGATTAAGTAAAATCCTCTAAATAAAGTCAGGAGAGTTATATGCTGTGATTGCAAAATGTAAGAAGATGAAAACAGCAATTTCTTATTCATTCAACAAGGCAACTAGGCCTTCTTCCTCCCTCAATGGAGGAGGTTAGGAAAATGATAAAAGTGACAAAGAAAAAAATGTTTTTTAAAAAGAACAAGTTTTCAATTGAAAGAAGTTAAAGACTGAGACTAGAGGCTACCCTAGGTCTCAGGAGACAAAGTGTTCTAACTATCCCTGGCCTGTAAACTAGTCCTTATCTTTGCATCTGTTAAAGAGATGTATAATAAATTGTTTGAACATGTAGAAATGGGTCACACATGTATGTGGCTGGAGCAGATCTTAATGATCACATATGCTGTTGAATCATACTAATACGCATATAATTCTATTTGCATTATTATGATTTGATTAACATAATAGCAATTAGGTCCAATAAGTCCAAGAATTTATTAATAACATATTTTGATGTTACCTACATCCCTCTCATACTCATTTGCACGAATACTGAGCTCTTCTGAAATTTTAGTCAGGGTTATAACACTCACCCAGTTCAAACAGATTCTCAAATCTGCATAAAAAGTTAACAACTACTTAGGTCCCAAAGGACATCAAGTCCAATAATATCCCACACTCTTCTGAAGCATTTTCCAGAATGTAAAGAGAGCTCTGTAACCCTATAACCTCTGCTGACCTCCTGACCTCAGGGTTTTATGGGACAGAGGATAGTTTATATTATCATTATCTATAGATTGTTTTAGTTATTGTTAAAAGATATTCAGATTCTTACAAATCCTTGCTAGAATAGCACCAACTTGTTTTCAGCATGGAATAGAAAATAGTAAATGGGTATCAAACTTAGATCACCAGTTGCTTTTAGAAAAGTTCTCCAATAACCTGAGTGGTTCTTGAAATGTACATTATTTAAACTTTACTTATTTTCAAATTTTGCTATGTCCCTGTCCTTGGGGGTATGAAGGTGCGTAAGGCCCAGACCTGACCTGGGGGATTTCACAGTATAGTGGGGGAGATAGTAATATAATATAAACATTGACAGTGCAACATGACAATTATTATGAGGGATATCAAGGAGTATAATGAAGTCCTGCAGCAGCTCCAGGGAGAGCCTGAGTAATTCTGCTGGGGAAAGGAGAGGCTTCATGGAGAGAAGGAGACAAGGATGAACAGGGGTGACTGGGCATTCAGTGGAAGGACATCACACATACAGGGAAGGCCACAGGAAAGGGTGCAATGTTAGGCATGGCAGAAGTGTGGGGAGTGTGTGGAGAAACTGGGCAATGGATCTGGTAGACCACAATCAGCTCTACACACCCATCTTTCTGAAGGACGATGCTCTTTCAAATAGGAGGGCATCGTCATCAGAGTTAGAGTTGATGTCAAGATAAGTCTGGAAGAAATAACCTATGCAATGAATTAGTTGCCCTCTATGGATTTTTCTTGCATTCACATTCAATGATTTCTTGTGTGTGCACACAGTTCTGACTAAATGGTTGGCCAAATCATTTCCCACTTGTTAAATACTATGCCTGGGGACCACTATAGATGGGGACAATGGGACATGAGACTTTCTTTCTGTTTAAAAACTGAACATTTTCTCCAATCAGAGTTCTTGTTTAACTGGTAACATTAACTGGTGGTGATGAGTGACATGTCATTAATACAGTGATAAATTTCCCACTAAGAACAGAGCACTGGCCATGGAATCAAAGGGCAAAGAGTTAAAGCAAAACAAAACAGAATGAAGGAATGGAACCAACCCCTCATGGGTTGGACAAAGACTTATTTTCACTGGTGCTCTAAGGGAAAGTAGTCATAGAATCTTAATTAATAAATAGCCACTGCCCCATTCAGGCAAGGTAATGGTGAGTCTGAGTATCTGCAATGGAGCAATTTGTAGCTGTCTTCTTGATATGAAAAGTGAATGAGTTGTCGAATATCAAAGAAGAGAGAAAATTAGGCACTGTGCGGCTGACAATGGAACTCTATAAATAACTCACATGGAAAGAGTGAGAACCATGCCCTCCTCCAGCTTCAGTAGCCTCTCCACAGTGTGACAGTTGGTATTTTTTTCAATAAACATGATGTCAATTATGCCTTTTATCCATCACGGTGAAGCCATGTGTGGGGAATAATCGAGGATTTTTTTTTCCTTTAGTGCTTCATATAACAATGCTTTTCCATTTTATTTATATCATACTGAGGCAAAACAGCTCTCTAATCTGTAATCTATACATTGAGTCAATCCTATTCTTATTTCTTCTCTGGTTCCAATGGCTTTCTTAGCCACAATGATTTTGTCAGCTCTCAATTATCTGTAGAAATAGGAGGTTGGGGAGAGGGTGAAAACTAAACAGGACAGATGATTTAGAAAAATCTCATTTAAACCAACAACGGGGCTGGGGCTGGGGCTCAGTGATAGAGGGTTTGCCTAGCACATGTGAGGCACTGGGTTCGATCCTTAGTGCCACATAAACAAATAAAATAAAGTTATAAAAATTGCTATCCTTTAAAAAATAAAATAAAACAACAACATTAGTTTCTTTCCCAGCAAATGTTTTCCCAGAGCTGTAAATAATATCCCAATTAATTGACTAAAGTTTCACATGCTTTCCTTGCTCAGCCTCTTGTTTGTTGAAGGTACTAATGAGGAGGGGGGGAAAAAGGGCCAAAAGGCAGGCAATGCTGGAAAAGCAGAGGAGACACAGGACTCAAATGAGGAAAGAGTTTGGGTGGTTGAGAGTTAATGACCCAGGAAATGTTTCCCTAAAGGATTTACCCTGCAACTAAAGGGATGCAACCTTTCAGATTAACCAGGGATCACTTTTCTAAGTGGGCACACTGAAACCAAACATTTCTGCAGAGCACAGTTACACAACTAATGAGAACTCACATACCCAAAGGAACTTTTGGGTGACTGTATTTGTTTCCTGAATTTTGCTGTTTGCTGTGAACTTTGTTTCTATCCATTCTGCTAGCAACTCTATTTCCTCCCTACTTGCAGACATATTAAGGATAGCCATTCAAATGTTATTAGTTCATTATTTGTTAAAGAAACCTGTTTTCAGGAAGCAAAGGGGAAGGACATTTTGAGTGGCATTGCATTGTTTTGTGCATTGTTTATCGAGATGACAGAAGGAAGTAACCTACTTTATTAGAGATAGTTTCTATTCTACAACGAAATCATCTTTTATCCGAGTGTAAATAAACCCACTGCCACCTCGCTAGAAGCTTTCTATTTTTTTCCAAATTCTACATAAAATATAAGCCACAGGCTTAAATTGAATCATGATGTTATTTCTTTATATATTACTTGACTTATTTAAAAAAACTGAATACTTATTGTATATTTGAGAGAGCTTCTGAATTTATAACCTGCCAAAAAGAAGAAGAAGAAGAAGAAGAAAAAAAAAAAGGAATAATTTCCTCTTCTTCAAAGAAGCTTTTTGATACTGGGTCCAAAATATCTAGGGAATTGGAGGAAGCAAAAAGAGAAGGGGAGGGAGGGGGAGGGAGGGACTACAGAAAAAGAGCTAATGGTCAAAATGCATCCTTATAATAAAATGAGCTTCTTAATGGATGCTCACTACAGGAATAACATTAATTCAGTATTAGGACTTTCACTGGAAAAAATATGAATGCAATTTATCTTTTTAACTGTCAGCTGCATTTCTAAAGCTCTGAAGACTGTAGCTTCCAGGGGCCTTTTGTCTTTCTGCCATGGCAAGAATATCTTGGACAGCTGTAAGAGCTTTCTAAGCTATCTTTCTCAAAATCCATTAGCTAATTCAAGGAACCTAATTAGAGCTGCCATTTTGATGGAGCATACTGAATGCTTGGTACAAACTAGTAACACCATCAATGTTTATTAGAAATCACAAAACCTAAAGTGCTCCATTCCCTATGAATATTAATGGGAATATAGCAAACAAAATATTTATTAAAACATATGCTTAATACCATCAAGGTTTACAGACAGATATTGAAAGGGAGAGAGAGGCACACGCTTGAATCTGAAGGCATGTGCTGGTGGACACACAATGAACAAGATTCACACTTAAGCAGCATGTAATCATTATTTGCAGGCCCTTCCCACTTGTCTGCCTGGGTTTTGCACCCTGGAATTCAGTCCCTCGCAGCTGGGAGGACAGATGTAAGTGCAGAGAAGTCTGAAGAAGGGGGTGGAGGGAGACTTTAAAAAAAATAAAATAAACAGCTGCTGAGTGCCACAAATTCTTGTCAGCAGAGAAATAAGTCTTGTTTCTCTATAAAATTGGCAGCATGATGACGTCAGTATTTTCTACCCTCATCCAAAGGAGGTGTCACTGAATTAATCCAAGTAGCTATTATCTCCTGTTTCCACCCCGGGGAGTTACTGCCTGAGCCTGACCCGAGTGTAGTGGTGCCTCACCCTTGCTGGAACCCTGCTGTGAGTTAGCCCTAGTCAGCACAGGGACAGACTTACCAGTCCTGCAGGGGCCAGAGACACTGCTCCTCTTCTCTTCTCTCAGGAGCAATTAAAGACCCTTTGTGAAGGTTACTGTCCAGTAGCCCTCCCCCCATCCTCCCTCAAGCTATTGCCTCTCTCTTTTCCTTCTCCTTTTACCAAACTTTTAAAAACAATCATTTGTTGTCTCCTTTTGTTACCAGATGTTCTCTCTTTGGGGCTGATGACAGTCTGGTTTGGGCCTTCTCCATTGCTAAATCTGCCCAAGCAAACCCTGGTGACCTGGCAGAGCTGAACATGGGACAGCTGCCCTTCCTGCAAGTCTCTTGCTCCTCCTTCAATTGCATTGTCTGTCTCCTCGGATATCTCTTTAACTGGTCCCCTTCAACACAGGCCTTCTCCAACCTGCTCTAACTGCTTCCTTATTTTCTCCCCCGGGGGATACGGTTTACTCTGTGTTTGATGATCCTATTCCTTCTCATGCTCATTCATAGAATCATCCATCCACTCAACAAATCATCCCTGGAGCTCCTTACCTGGGGCGGGTTCTCAACAGAGCCTTCCTGCACAAGGACACGAGTCTCTGGCTGCAATGTCTCGCAGGAGCTCCCATAACCATATTCAACCCTCACTCCCCATTTAAACCTGAAATGAACTAAAGTCCTATACTCAACTTTTCAAGAAACAACCTTCTCCTGCTTTCATGAAAAGCTACTTCCCTCCCTTCATCTTGGCTTTTTAATTGCTTCCCCATGCTCATCAAAGCTGGAAAAAATGATCATCATGCTGAGCACCAGCTCTGGAGCCAGACCTCCTGTGTTCCAGTCCTGGTTCTGCCACTTTTTGCTCCCTCATTTGGAGCAGGTATGTATCCAACCTCTCTATCTGTGAACGAAGGATAAGGTTAGAAAGATTGCATAGGGTCATTTTGAGAATTGAGAGAGTTATTATTTAAAGCAGTTGGAACAGTACTGGCACATAGTAAGAACTCAGTAAATAAGCACCTACTGTGTTGTTGATATTACCTTACTTAAAATTATTGTTGCTATTTTCAATTGACTGTAATCAGTTGCCTCCAGCACTGTGCCCTCCCCCACATTCCTATTTCTATAATGATAGCATGGTAACTAGTCTCTCGCAACCTGACTCCCTCCAACCCATCACCAGGGCACCCCTCCTAAGGTTCCTCTCTGTTCACACACTGCCCCTGCTCCCCATGTCTCTGTGCTGTCTTCCCACTGACGAAGCCTTTACCCAGCCTCGTTCTGCTCTCACTTGCAGTCTGGTCTCCAGTGGATCTTTCATTGTCCCCTGAACTTGGCCTCAGTTTCACCTGCACTTCACTGTAATTCTTGCCCCTCATTTTAAAAACAACATAATTTAGAGCAAATTGCATCTTTAAAAATGCCCACTGTCTTTCCAACAAGCTTTGACTAACTCTCCAACCCTTCCCCAGGGTCTGTGTGGCTGCTCTCTGCAGATGTGGCCTGTTTCCCTCTCGCCTCCTCACTGACCTTGATTTTTCCTCAGTTTCATTCTCACTCTCCACATTCCCTCTATATCCCAAGCCTGTCCCAGCCCCAGGAGTGTGGAAATGCTGCTCTGCCTGAAACACTCTGTCTCCAGTTTCTCAAGGTAGTTCACCCTTGTCAGAGGACCCTCCTCTGGCCATTGGACCTGTGGACTCTTTGAGCTACTCCTCTGCAGCTAGCCTGCTTCTTTCCTTTGTTGCCCTGATCACTGTCTGAATGCATTTGCAATCCTTACTCCTTCGCTTACCTCAGTCTGCACACCTCCACAAGAGCCTAGGTGCTGGGAGCAGGGATCGCAGCTGTTTCTTCCCATGTCAGGGCTTTATGTTATTTAAAGATATTTGAAATCGTTCAAGGGTCTTACATTCATGTAGCATGTATTTATCAAGTACTTACTACGGACTATCAACTGCCCCAAGTCCTGTGAATAGAGGCAGAGTACAAGACACACAGGTCCTTAACCACAGAGCCTTGGGGTCTAGTTGCAAGGTGGGGAGTGAGATATACACAGCCCAAGAGGAAGAAATATCAAGCAGGAAGCACTACCTGGAGACTTAAAATACAATTGGTGACAAGATAGTGACTGGTGGCTGCTTTAGATTGAGTAGTCAAGAGAGGCCTTTCTTTTAAGTTCAGGTCTGAATTACAAGAGAAATAATCCAAAAATATTGCTATCAAGAATATATGTGAGAGAGAAAGCAGCTGGAACAAAAGCCCTAAGGAAGAAATGAACAGGATGAGTTAAAGGAACAGGAAGAATGTGGCTGGCAATGAATGCTTATAGGACAAGGTAAGTTGACAAGGTCACATGACAGGAAACACTCTGGTCATATGGCCCTGAAGGACTTGGCAAGATCTCTGGACATTCCTTGGAGTGAAATGAATTGACAATAGATTTTAAGCCAGGAATTAACATGATCTAATTTAAAAATTTAGAATAGAATCCTGGCTTTGCTACAGAAGACAGAATCAAGTTTGTTCCAGATATGTAGGTAAGAGATGATAGTGGACAGGCCAAGGTGGTGGCCATGCAATGAAGACAAACAGATTAATCCATTTTCAAGTACAGGCTGGCCCATGAATCTTTCCTAGAAGAAAGTCCTTTTTTCCAAACTTGGGATTCTCACAGTACTGCGCACTTACATTATGGCCCTCGCTTTCCTCTTTGTGGCATTGTGATCATTCATGGCTTATATTTTTCAAAACTTTGTCAAAGCCCCAGTAGTGGCTAAGTGATACAAAAAAATTTAATTATTCATATGTCTCATATAGAACTTGGCAAAGTTTCCTCACCAATGATGTGCTCAGTTCCTGAGTTCTTATGGGAGTTGAAAACAAGAAAGCCATTTGAGAACGTGTACAATGAAAGAGAAGTAGGAAGGAAAAGGGGTGATAATGCTATTTGAGGATGAGGGAAGGCACATATAAGGGTGGCGGGTGCACGTGGGAGAAGGTGCAGGGCCAGAACTGTTCAATCACACCTATAGCTGCTACTCCTTCCTTTTTCTATTTTTCTTTCCCAGGTGCCTATGCAGAACACCACCCTTAATAGCTTAACATAAGCTACTCTGCCGTTTCTGTATAATGTATAGACATTTTACTGCTTAAAGAAATTTCTCTAAGTTTTTGAAGTTCTCTCTACTGCAACATGTTCTCATGGTCTCCTGTTTTCAGCAATTGCTACAACATCTTGGTGCCATCAGGTCCCATAGGAATTGTCTAGCCAAGCAGTAATGTAGTTTGCTTATTAATGCTCGTGGAATAGATGTGTGCGGTGTTATTGGAGACCTTTTCCATGCTATTTCATACTAAATATAGCACGCACACCAGTAGATGAAACTGTCTGGAAACTGTGAACATCCACGCTCACACGCTTTCAAGGAGGTAGGCCGGCACTCTTTGCTGACCTTTAGCTTTGAATTAAATTTAGCTCCTCATCCTCATTAGACTCTAGCTGCCAAACAGCACTCTACTCTGATGAATAAAGTTCTCTAATAAGCATATCACTTTCTAACACTGCAGAAGTAGCTGAAGTTTCAGGCAGGGCTAAGGAGAGAACTGCCAAACAGAAACATTACATTCCATGTCAGGTAAAACCAAAAGCATTCTCCTTTGTGTTTAGTCAAGTCCAGGTCTGGGTAAAAGAGAGTGGGCTTTGATGTTAGGAACAGAACATGCTCACTGTCTATGAAGCTGGTCTAGCAGAGGACTTGGAAACCATGAAAACACACTCAACCTGATGCTCAGAGTAAATTTAGTATCCACAAACCACATTTTTGAAGTGCTCTAATGAATATTTTTAAGAGAAACTGGTTAGGTCTACTACAGGGACTTAGGGACTAGGGAAGAAAGACTCAGACAGGTTTTCAGGGTAATTGGGAAGCCCCTATTGCCCACCCCATTGCTTCAAGGCCCATGTAGGAAATCTAACCTCAGTTTATTTCAAAGCTGTGATCTCCATTAAGAGACAGTTGGTGCTGGATGTCTTTCACGGTCAGGCATTCAACAGCATGTGAGTTAATGTCTGTGAACCAGTCATGACACCAGGAGGGAAAACTGCAGAACATGAGGACCTTAAAGTCCCAGGGGAAGGCTGGGTGAGATGGAATGGGGCTTCCTAAAAAGAACCTCTTCTTTGCTATATTCCTCTCGAAGTCTAGCACTGGGTTGGGAGGTTCACAGTACTGGAGACCAATTAGCTATCGTGAAAAGAAATTTACTAAATGCCTACTGTGTCTAGAGTGTTGGCCTCGGTGCCAAGGTCCAAAGTGAAAATTATGAAACTTCTCTTGAAGCAACCAAGAAGCCTTCTCCACGTACATGATTTTCCTCTCTGTATATTTCATGAACACTCCCACCTTCTCACAAATGTACTCGGTTTGGCAATGGTAATTCATGGTGATAAGCTGCAAATTGTTTTCCATGATGTAGTGCTCTGTACTGAAATCTTAGGGACTATAAAAACTGAATCCCTTCATTTTTACTTCCCTAGATACAAAAGGAAGAAAGAGAGGCTAAAATCATGTGCCTTAAAATTCCATTTTACAGAGCAGGATTCCAACAACAAGGAAAGACGTGTGTTTACCTCTAGAATGCTTTTTGCTGTAGCCATTTTATTGCTTTTGTTAAAACCAATGCCTCCAGTTTCTTCACAGGAGACATTTAGACATATTCCACAACTGTACACTTCAGGGCAGCTGAACATTAAAAGGGGATTTGTACAGTTGAGGTATGGCTCAAATTTTGTGGGAGACAGCAGCTAGAATGGCAAAGGGAGAGAACCTATGAAAAATTCACGAGTAGTGCTTCTACACACATCCTCTGCTCTGTACCAAGGAGAATATTGCTGTAAATATATACAAGACAAATTCAGATTTTGGCACTTATCTGCTCATCAAACATTTTAGATAGCTAATTGCATAATAACCTGAAGCATATTCCTGTTGTATACAAGAAAACTGCAGTTTAAGTGCAAAAGCAAATGTTTGCAGAGTTCAGGACTAAGTCCTACATCAAGCTTCACGCTAATACTCGATACCCTGCAATTTGAACAATGCAAAACCAGATATATAGTTACTGAATTTTGCTTGAAGTGCATCTTCACACAGATCCAACTTGGAATCCACCCACAAATATAAAGAAATGTGAAAATGCTATTGCCACAGAGAAGTACCAGATGTTTTCATTATACCACCAGAATACACAGGGTAAAAGGTTATTATTTTTGTGGAGGAAAAATAAAACAAGAAAAAAATTACATGATGAGGAGATGAACTTTTCAGCAGATGAAATCACTGTTAATGAGTTTGATAAATTGTCTGTCTCTGAAAAAAAATGGTTCATGGGGAAAAAAATTTGCTTTCAAAGTCTTTTGCAAACTGTTCTCTCTAATAAGAAGATAGTGCAAAATTCATTCATGGTTGAGAAGAAAAGAGAAGAAAAGAAGAAGAAGAAGAAGAAGAAGAAGAAGAAAGAAGAAGAAGAAGAAGAAGAGGAGGAGGAGGAGGAGGACCAACCATAAGAACATCCAGCATAGGAATATGCCATGCATATACAATATTTTCAAACTCAATAGAAGCCCAATAGATAAAACATCAGAACTTTCTATTCCATATTCACTGTAGTTTAGGGAGAGTAGCAGGCTACTGAGAAATTCATGCATTAAGGGTGGTGATTGAAAACAAATGGAGTGAGAAGTCTACTTAATATGGTTTTACACTGGTGATCCTTTTTAAAAATAAAAAAAAAAAAAAAAAAGGAAACTTCACCATTCTACCTAAGGCATTTATTAGAAAAAATGTTAAATTAAGTCATTTGTAGTCAAAATGAACAAATTGGAGGTTTGCCTAGGTGCACTGGTGGCTCCCCTACATGCCTTCCAACAGCTCGTGGTCTGGCTGAAGAGATAGCTAATTGACAATTGTTCCTCCACTGCTTGTCCATTAGGATAAATGCAGCTGTGGACACTGAACCTTTCAAAGACAAAGAACTGCATTAATTTTGTACTTCTGGAGTGTTTAATAAATCTGACACTGTCTGGTGGTTTTCTTCATTTTCAACCACTTGACAGCTCCTGTGATCACAAATTTCAGAGAATCTATTTTCCTGTGTAAAATTAACAGCAATAAAACAAGCTAAATGGAATATGACCAAATCACAGAGCTCGTCATATCATGGAACTTCAAAAAAGAACTCTGGAAGCACGCTGAAGAGGACTTATAAGCTTAAATTCAAAACGTTGCTCTGAATCAGAGGCTTTCATTGACTATCAAGACAAATAAGGATGCCCACTTCATTTGCAGAAGCAAACAGTTTGCCTATCACCAAAAAGCAGCCTGTGTAGTCAATGTTCCTCACACTAAATGCTCAGGACTTTCTTTTTTCTTAGTCTTACATTTGTATTGCATCTAGTAAGTTCTTCTTCATAATTTTTCTTTTCTAATGGCTCTCCCCTCCCTATATGTATTTTTTTCAAGGGGGAAGAAAAGCAAAGGGCAGCAAAACCAGCCTTAAGTGCTTGGCAAATGATCTTCTTGAATCTGGACCTCATAAATCCTATAAAATGTTATATTTCAACAATGGGCTGGAAAAGCTTTTCTCTCTGCAATGATGAAGCCTAGCTTCAAAATTTATAGTTTCATTTCAGAAATGGACTATAAAAAGAGACTGACTTAGCTGTCTATCAACTAAGCCTGACAATAGCAAATAAGGTGTGAGCTTTCAATGTCAAATATACATTTAATATTAAAATTCCTAGATTAAACACTGCAAAGGGGTTTCCTTTGCAACACGTGCTGATGGGAATGGTGATAAATGGAGCCTGGGTTGTCATAGCAATGTCCAGACCCTGAAGTGACATTTCTTTCACAATCCATGCTGAGGATCTTATTTTCTTAATACTGCCTATTCAAAGGGATGCTATTCTATTAGGGGGAAGGAAAAGTCAATTAAAACAGGATACAAATAGATACGGCTCGGTTCAGTGCATAAAAGACCCAGGTGTGTGATCATTTTTTTTTTTTTTTTTTTTTTTTGTTCTGTCAAGACAGTTAGTTATAAAAACCTGCATCCAAGTATGTGTTGATGTGTTGATAAATACACATAGATATATGGAGGGAGAAAACAGACGTTGATTTCAAAAACTATTTTTCATAATTACAAGCCACAGCCGAAACAAAATGAAAACTTCTAGTGGCAACTGGGAATAGGCACGAGTTTCTATAAAGATGCTTAACCTCATTGGTGAGTCGAGAAGTTCAAAGTAAAATGATATGGTACTATTTCTCACTAATCAAATTAATAAAGGCTTAAAGGGAGAAAGTGATAATACCATGTTGTCAGGAATAGGGCGAAAGGAGCTGTCTTCTACACTGCTGTTAGAAGCATTATTTCTTTCCTTTTTTTTTTTTTTTAATAAAAAATTGTTGGCAGTATGTTTCAAGTTCTTGATCCATCATTTCCATCCTAGGGATCTTAAGAAATAATCCAAACTGTGTGGCAAAATTCCTGGGGAAGTGTCAATCAAAGGACGATTTATAGCACTGAAATTCTGAAACACCCTACGTATCCAGTATTAAGGGAAAGATTATGTTGATCATAGTATAGGTAAACAATAACACTTTATGCTACCATTATAAGTGATGGTTTTGAAGAGATTAAATGGCACAGGAAAAAAATCACAATGTAATGGGAGAAATGAAAGCGACCAAAATTTAATATATACATGTAAATATTATGTGTATTAGCACTATACAGGCAAACGAATGATATATTTTATATATAGTGATATACATAGAAAAAAAAGAGCTGGGCACAGTGGCACAAACCTGTACTCCCAGCAGCTTCAGAGGCTGAGGCAGGAGGATTACAACTTCAAAGCCAGCCTCAGCAACTTCCATAAGCCATTCAGTGAGACCCCTTCTCAGAATTAAAAAATGAAAAGGGCTGGGCATGTGGCTCAACGGTTGAGCACCCGTGAGTTCAATCCCCAGAATTTAAAAAAAAAAAAAAAAAAAAAAAAAAAGAAAAAGAAAAAGAAAAAGAAAGGAAAGGAAAAGGAAGACACACAGGGAAAAAAAGATGGATGAAGGATGAAGATAAGATATTCTAAAATGGCCAATTCTGAATTGTGATGATTTGAAATTTTTTTCCTTTAACTTTTGGATTATTACTCTTTTCCTCCTCCCCCTTTCTCCTCCCCCTCTCCCTCCCCCTCTCCTCCTCCTCTTCTTCTTCTTCTTCTTCTTCTTCTTCTTCAGGGATTGAACCCAGGGCACTTAACCACTGAGGCACATCCTTAGTCCTTTTGTGTGTATGTGTGTGTGTGTTTTAATATTTATTTATTCGCTTTAGCTGTGCACAATGCGTTTATTTTTATGTAGTGCTGAGAACCCAACCCAGGCCTCGCATGTGCTAGGCGAGTGCTCTACCGCTGAGCCACAACCCCAGCCCTTTTTTTTGTGTTTTATTTAGAGACAGGGTCTTGCTGAGTTGCTGTGGCTTTGAATTTGTGATCTTCCTGCCTCAGCCTCCTGAGCCCCTGGGATTACAGACATGCGCCACCACACCAGGTGGTTATTACGCTTAATTTTACATACTCAGAGAATATGCAAGTATACCTATCTTTAACGAAAAATAAAATATATAAGAAAGGCACATAGTATTAGAGCTAGAACTAATCAACTTGAGGTAGAAGCCTGGTATTTGTTAACTGAGTAGTTTTGTAAAAGATTTTTCTTCTATCAGCTTCAGCTTTCTTGTTTGCTCTTCTTATCAGGTTGGGGTGCAAATGAAATGGGAACTTGTACGGGGAAATTATTTTGTAACCCATAAGGAAAGCTACTCATGTTAATTACTTTAAATTTAACATAGCAAGAAAACTATCTCATGGGGAACATAAGTGAGGATGAAGATTAAGTTTATAAACATACAACTGAGTAGGGTGAGGTGGGTCTGTTAAATTTAACAAACAAAGAAAGGATATTTTCCACTCATGAGAAGACAGGCTGAATCACAAATTAAAAAAAAAAAAAAAAAAAAAAAAAACCATAAACCTTAATATTGAGAAATACAGGAAAGCAGCAGTCCCGTCCATGCATGCCACCTTCCTGCTGATTTCTATTTCAGCTCTTTCCACCGATGTAAAGATATCACCCACATTAATGAGTGAAACATGCCTTACTGTCAGGCGGCAGAAAACCAGTAGCATATAAACAATTTGGTATTGTAAAATTCTCTAATGGAGCTTAATAAGAGAGCTAACATTTAGACACAACAGGGCTGAGACAAGATGTGACAGCTACTATAACACAGAATCTCATTACTTGGTTGGTTGTCTGAGTCATAAATAGAATTTTAAGTTTGCTTGTATTTTTCATAACTGATCCACAAAGAATTAACCTGGGATTGGAAGGGCAGAGGACTGCAATGGGTAATATGCTAAATTTATGAAAGCAGCTCCCCTTTTATTAATGGAAAAAGGAGAAGGTTCAGAGGTCTAGCAGTTGAAAATTATCCTGCAGATGAGTTGAGTGGAAGATGAGGTGGGAAGATACTCAGGGGAGGCTTCCTGTCCCAGGGAACACTCCCAGGGACGCTCTTCTGAGCTGCTTAGCTTCGAAGGAGTTGCTGGCATAGGTAGAATTGCCAAGTTCCTGGCTCGAATGGGCCACTTTAACATGCGTTTTAGTCATTTTCTCTCTTCTTTTTTCTTTTTAATGTTTTTTTTAAAAAACAGTCGCCATTCCTTCCGTAATCCAAGTGGCTAATATCTCTCCATCCCAATCATTTCCGCACCCTTTTTCCTTGTGTACTGTACGGTTTCTCCTACTCTTACTTGTCTGCCTTCTCCTGAGAATCCTGACCCCTAGGATGGGAGTGATGTCTGGCGCTCACCTGCCCTCTGCTACACACTCCCTCGGCTAATGGCTGTTCCGCACAACCTGACAGCTCTGAGGACCAATTTTAGGCATCCTGCTTTGTCCTCATCGGCTTCTGCTTCTGGAAATGAAGCACTGAATAAGTTTGAAGGATAAAATATTATTTCTTGAGAGCAGAAAAAGACTTGAGAGTGAAAATCACATAGAAATTAACAACTTTTCCAACCCCTCTTTAAAAATATGTATTAGTATTTCATTTAATTTATAGAACTATCATTACATTCTATATTATCAAAATAGTATTTATTATAAAACTCAGTATGAGGACCCCTTTGTACCCTAAAAAAGAATACTCCTTTGTTTTAATAATGGAAAATTTTAAACTATGTTATTTTATTAGTTTTTGAACATGTGAATGCCTTGGCTCTAATTCTAAGATCTAGAAAAACTTTGAGAGGCATTAAAGAGAAAGTGTGTGTGTGTGTATGTGTGTGTGTGTGTGTGTGTGTGTGTGTATGTGTTTGTATGCACGTGTGACTCCAGAGAAGGTTTAGGGTTGTTTTCTTAACTTCCCATAACTTCGTGAATTGAGTAGACAACTCAAATGCATATGGTTTGCATAACCTGTGTTACCTTCAGAAAATAACAATATACATTAATCTATTTACACCTTCCAAAAACCAGCACTGGAGAAAGAAATTGAATTCTAAGACTGTAAAAGTATTGTTGGCTGGGGTGGAGGACAGCTTAGCAAAAGAGCCCTCAACCACATGGAGCCGTGGTGGAGACCAATGGTACTTCTTTCTATTCCAGGTAGGCTGAGTGACTATCTCTTCTCCTCTAGGACAGTGTATCACTGAGTTAGTGATGCTTTTGTAAAGAGGATTTGACAATAGTGAATATCCTACAGGCTAAACAAAAAGTGACAACTCCATTTGAAAGCTGTCCCCAGAGGTATTTTATGTGCAGAAATTATCTGTGACAGTCCCAATCAAAATAGTTTCATGTCACATGGCACACAAATGGACGATACAATATACCACTTCGAATGTTATCATTTTGTCCAGTGAATAGGTAAAAGTATTTTCTGGTGAGTTTCTCATGTTACTATTTTTAAATATAGAAGATAAAAGTGGGCTTTCACTGATAATTTTTTTAAGCCAATGCTTTTACCTTTTAAAAAATCTTGTAAAGTATATATAAAAAAGAGATAGAGATAGAGCAATATGAAAAAATAGCTCTGGTTACAGAAAACTGAATGGAAAACGATAAAGCATGAGTCTGTCTATGGAACTACATTGAATCTGGGAAACTTTACCCTGAGACTTTCTGGTGGCTCCTAGCATCTGGAATTCACTTTGACAACAAACTTCAACATGGATCTACCTACAAAGACAAAACTGAACAGCACTTGTAGGCTCTGAATTAAAGGATGTGAGCAAGGACACAACTGTAGCTTGTTACATGTCAGACTACAGGGGTCAAGTCTCCCTTCTGATGTCTGATACACATCACTTTTAGGTGTGAAAAACCACAACAGACTTTGTTTTCAAGAATACTTATATGCCCATCTGTCTGTCATAGGCAGAGTTTCTCTATGATTCTATTAGAAATTCTATGTTTTTTTTCATAATATTTAACCTAGATTGAGACGTTACCATCTCCTCCTCATCCCACAAACTTTCCTATACATTCCTAGAGGTCAGGGGCCACATCTGTTCTAAAATTCATTATGTTTTAGATATCTTCAGCAGAATCGAGGCCATATGGCCTAAGTGGGAGATGGGGTTGCCCCAAAAATATTGATAGTGACTTGACTGTATTGCTTTATTCCATAGTTCTTATCCTTCCTTTTAATGTTTTAATATTATCACATAAAAGAGATTCTCTTTGATATTTTTTTAGGGAACGTTTCTACTAAAGCAAATGAAGTTTATAATAGCATAATTACAAATTTTGATATTAAGTTGGAGTAAGCAAAAATTCACAGCCAAAGGATGGATAAACATACACACACACACACACACAATCATGTATATACACATATACATACACATATTTACAAATTATTTTTTCCAGAGGCATAGATAGAGATTTATTTAGGAAAGTAGACACATATTTAAGAGAGAACGATGGCAGTCTGAAGAGAGAGAGAGGCCTCTGGGGGTAAGCAAAAAATACATATTCAACAGAGAATGTGGGCTATCTCTGGAGGGAGAGTCCATTTTACAAATCTTACAACCTGATTGTCTAAGGACAAGGCCACATGAACAGGCAAAAGAAATTTCTGGTGTAAGAGTTTAGGGAGATTTGGAGCTGATGTTCTAAATCATGGAATCTTGGGTCTCAGTTAAACCCTCCTGAAGGGGTGAGCGGAGGGAGTTTGGGAGTGGATTCCTGGACACTGTGGTTACCTTGGCAAAGAGGTATGAAGTTAGCCAGAAAGACACAGCTCAGTAGAAGCTCAGGGGTTGTGAAACAAATGATAATGACATTAAGGATTTATCTTCTATTTAATTGTTACAGCTACTTTGAAGAGGAACAGGAAAGGATAGGCCACTGCTGGGAGGGGATGCTTTGACATGATAACAGCACCAGAGAAAAGGCAGAGCAAACTGAACTTGTATTTTGCTTCCATTAAAGAATTGCAGAACCATGTAATTTTGGAGCTGGAAGAAATGCTGAAATCACTTAGTCCCACCCTCCTGTCTTTGCAGATGAGGAAAGATGAACAGACACATTAAGTGACTCATCTGACATCTCTGTCAAGGAGAGACAGAAGATCGGCAGAAAAGATAAGAACAGTGGGGAGAGAGAGAGAGAATACACAATCCGGGAGGTTTGAAAGGCAACTCATTGCTGGTACCTACAGGTAACATCCAGGATACCGAAAGAGCTGAAAGGAGTGCCCCTAAAAGAACAGGAAGTACCACTGAGAAATTAGGGATAATGGGAGATGTGCCCAGATACTGGAAGACGATAAACAATGGTCACATTTTTTAAAATATGGGAAACAAATTCTAGGAAATCTAAAGAACAATAAGTTTTATGCTCATTTCAAACAAAATTCTCTGGAAGGTAATAGTAGAGATGGTTAGAGATAATTTCCAGGAGTCAGTGATAAATACAAGGTATGGGAAAAAGGTTTAGAAAAATGTAATTGCCAAGATGAGCTTTTTCTCCCGATGGAGCAGCCAGATTGGATTGATTACAGCTTTTGAACAGTAAATACTACCTGTGTCCCTTGGGAAGCTTTTGAAGCAGAAACTAGATGGAGAAAAACAGTGACCTATTGTGCTCCAGAGATGTCCTTCATCTATGGGTACTTGGATAGGAGGTGCTTCTTGGCAGAACAGAAATGGGATATGTTGGCCCAGTGATGAGGACCAGGAGGAACCAGCAGGACTGGGGACACTAGCAATCAGATAAGATCAGAGGGAAGAAGTAACCAGAGGTGGGCTGTGCTGACCAGGAGGCCAGGCAGATCAGAGCATGGGAGGCTGGCCATTGGTAGGCCAGCAAATGGCACCATCCTGAAGTCATTTGATTAAGGGTAGAGTGGATTCATTTATTCATTCAATGCAAATTACTGAGTATCCAGCACTTTAGGAACGATGCTGGATTGGAAATAACCTATAGTGCCTGCTGCAAAATCTGACAGAGGAAATGAACAAGTAACAGTCAATTCCAATGCACCACAATTGCTGTATAGATTGTTCAGGGATGTGGGAGCTGAATCCTGAGCAACACAGAGGGATTAACCTAGAAAAAAACAGGCACAGGGAAAATGTCATACAGTCCATGAGAAAAATAGTCTTGAGTCATCCAGTCAAGGTTGAGGTCCTTAGAAAACTTGGAGGATGGCAAGAGCTTTAAAAATAAGAGGGTCAACTAAATGTACTTTGAGGGGACTTTGTAAAAGGAACTGCAAATAGCAAGCAGGTGACAGTCCTTCATGCAGTCATTGGAGCACTCAAACCTAGTCCAGGTTAGTACAGCTGCCAGAAGGAAAGCACAATGGATCAGAAGTGGGGGAGGAATGTTGGACCCCACAGTGAGAAGCATCTGATGCTCATGGGGAAACAGTGCACACACAAGAGCCAGTCCTACTCATCCCCCTGGATCTTCCAGAGGGAGAAAAAGAGATGGGAGGGGAGGGAAGTGTCCAGGTATGTGGCTAGGGCAGGTGGGAACTTCAAGGACTCCAGGATTCTGGCTTGAACAACTAGGTAGATAAAGGAGCTCTATTCTGAGATGTTCCAGGCATAAAACAGTATCAATAATAGGCAAGAAAGGCCTGAAATTTAATGGAAATTATTAAAGACCAAGTCTGTCACTATATCCACCTCTGGAGACATGACATCTTAAGAAAATGATCAGTTGACTGAGACTTCAAGAGTGGACCCCAAAGAAAGAGAAGGCCCTGCCTAAGGCCTGACCTTCACTATTAGTTGGAATCATGAAATATCATTTGGTAAGAAAGGAGAGGGTTTTTTTTTTTTTTTTTTTAATGAGAATCAGTATCAGCATCATACTGTCAGTTAGTCATACATGTACCTGAGTTAGTTGTTAAACCTTTCTATGGAAGGACTGCACACTGCACACACCACACAGAGAAGATGAGATTCCATTCTCCCGTGTCTCTGGATCATTGGCTTCACCCTCCTTCCAGGCAGATCTGGGATGAAATCAGACCTGGTCTGGTCTAGCTCAGCCCATCTGGAGCTGGCCATCTCCTAAGGTACAGCACCTTTCTCTAGATATGGAAAAAGGAGGGCTGATGTGTCTGTCAGTTTTCTGGAGTGGGAATGAGTTGTTACATGTCTTCCTCTTGCCCTGTTCTGTAGTCCTCGAGAAGGAAGGGACAGTGGTGCTTATGGAGCAGGCTTAGTTTACAGAACAGTTTTCTGCAACAGGAGCTAACCTAAAATGAGATGGTCCTCCTGCTACTCTGGACTCAAGTACCTGGACAACTTCAGACTGAGGCATCACCTACTCTTTGAAACATTTCCAATGTGGTGGCTAAAAGTCACATGTGACTATTGAATATTTGAGATGTCACTAGTCCACACTGCAATGTGCTATAGATAAAATATGCCCCAGATTTGAAGACCTCATACAGGGGGGAAGGAAAAGAGGATGTAAGATATCTCTGGAATTGTTTTGACTATATCTTGGAAAAATATTTTGCATATATTGGGTTAAATAAAATATATTATAAAAATAATTTTGCTTTTCAGGATGAAACTATTAAAAATGTTAAATTACAGATGTGGTCCACATTATATTTCAATTAGAGAGAGCTGCTCTTGATAGGGGACAGACAGATGTGAGTGGTAGGAACACAAGGTTAAGGGAATAATTGTATAAAATAGGCCCACTGTGCTGACACCCACATGTGTTTTTTCCCAGAAGCTATTTACCTGCAGTCCTTCCTGGCTTAAGTGGACAGGATATGTCACATTCCTTAGCAAACTGCCTGTTATCTGCAGGGGAAATGCAGGCCCAAAATGTTAATAACAGGAACCCAGGTTACTCTGAAGGGGGAGACTTCTGTGGCCCTTTTCACAGACAGATCCTGAAACTCATGGAGATAAGGATAATTCCTCCAAACCGTAAAATCTGTAAGAATTTTTAGTTAAGAATCCAATTAGAACTGGTTGATATGGGCCAAAGTGACCCAGAGTTGTCATGGCAGTGGAGACTTGAAAGTCTAATGTCATCCTGCTGTCAGTCAAAAGTCAAGAGGTAAACCTAGGTGGGACTCTCTGGAAACCTCTCTGGGATCCCTAATAAAATTGGACTGCAGGAGAGATACACTGTCCCTCTCCTCTCTGAAAGAACCCACTCTCCCTTGAGAGTGCCCCATTTCCCTTTTCCTGTTTCTTCAATAAACTCATGCATGTTACTCTGAGCAACATCTCTGAACTCTTTTTCACTTGATCACAAGAATCAGGGTTTAAAGGAGGAGGGTCTTCGTGTTGCCTCAGTTTCCCAGAAGCCTCCAGCTCTGTAACATTCTGAAGTCAAACAGTTCCACTGTTGTGCCACCAAACTGGATGTAGATTTTGATGCAGGTTCTAGATTTTGAATATTTTCTACATAGAGAAGAAAGTCTTGTGAATTGAGAATATCTTCTTATTTATAATTCAGTGGTAATAAATACACTTATTTGCTATCCAAACCACACAGAAAAAATTTTGTTTTCTACCTTTTTCACTGAGTTACAAATGATTCTAGTGGTTTCAACCATTTTGTTGTTGTTAAAAAAATAACAAGTAATTTAATGTAAAATATGGGCATTCAAACAAGACTATCAACAACTTACACTCTAGGAACCTCTGTGCTTGTTCATGATACAGATCAATGAGGAGGATACCATTCATCAGAGAAGTTAAGGTAGAATTTAGTTAAAATAATACCAAGTCGTAAATATTAGGGTAAAGTACATCATTTTAATGTAATTGGCCTTAAATCAAACGAGGGAATAAATTGAGATTCCTGGTTGGACAGGGTGTGTTGGGAAAAATGGATCACTTATTTGCATTGGATAAAACTTTTCTCATCAGGTTAGTTGCAGAGCTTGAGAAAAGAAATTCAAATTTATGCCTATTCAACTGTGGAGACAGAGCTCATTGCTAGGGTGCAAGAGACTACTTCAAGGGCATCAAGAAGTCAAAGCATGGACACTGACGCAGACAGCAGCATTTACAATACACAGAAGACAAAACGAAAGCCATACCCTCTCTTCCAGGAGGTAGAACCAGCTGTCCCAAGAATATTCTGGTTTGTACAGGAATGAGATTGCTCTAATCTCACTAATATAAGGACATGACAGTTGAAACTTGGAAAGGTTAGAAAAAGATGTGCTGCATGTTTATTTTAAATGATTTAAAAAATCAATAACAATTTAGCACTGCCTCATTCTACTCTAAACCCTTGGTTGTCACAGTGTGGTATTGGGACCAGCAGTGTGAGTGTCACCTGGAGCTTATGAGAAATGCAGAACCTCAAGGGCCCATTCTGGATCCAGAATCAAAATCTGCTTTTCAACAGGATCCCCAGGTGATCTGATTGCATCAGTTGGAAAAGCTCAACTTTTCCTCTGCAGAAATTGACATCCCTGTCACAGCTGCTCACTTTCTGTATGGAGAACCCCGTGGAAGCTGACCTCCTTCTGCCCCCCACTCTGCTTATGAAAAGAGTGCCAGAGTATTAGGGATCCTGGTTGGAGGCAGCTTTCAACCCATCACTGGTCAATTAGTGCAGCTTTTAGCTGCAATTATTGGACATCACTGCTCCCCAGATGCTTCTGGCATCTGCAAACAGGTTTTTATCCCATTCCTTCAAGGGGGCAGGTTTTCTCCCAGAAGTACCTATTTTCTTTCCTTTTGCATCACTCTATTTTTACGAGAATGGAAAAGCTTTGAATTATCAGTTTTTCTAAAGTGAACTGCTACTGCCTCTCTGAAAGCAGAATGTATTTGCCACTCAGCGGCCCATAATTGCAGTAAGAGCTGACCTGGGACTATTATTCAGCAGAGTGCTATTATTTTCCTCAAGGAAAGTTTTTAGATTTGGACTTTATACACACAGGGAAGAAAAGAATTCAGATAATGAAATAGAATTTTATAGAAAGAAAAGCAATTTTTTAAAAAGAACACAATAGTCAACATAGCACAGTGGTTAAGTGTGGAGGCTCTGGATTCAGGTGAACTAGCAAATTCTGGACCACCTGAGGCCATTGGAGCAGTCCTTCAAGTTCTCTACACCTCACTTTCCTCATTTGTACCTTAGAAATACTAACAGTACTACCTGATCGGGTTGTCAGAGGGATGAAATGATATTTGCAAAGCAATCAGCAAATGCCTAGCAATTGCAAATTATCAGTAACATTTAGTATGTGTTATTATTAATCTTTCAATTTATTGCATATCAAAATATTGCAACTTTGGTTTCTGAGTTACATGACTTTAGGTCAAACTTCAGTTGTATTTAACTAAATACACAAAGAAAAACGTAATAAAACCCTTTCCAAAATGTGCTAATGTAAGTTGGTCTCCTTCCTTTTAGACCAGGAAAAAAAAAAAACTTGATTTATTTGAGATGTAACAAAACCATACCATTACTACCATACAGGTATACAGCATCACTGTTACAAGTCATGTTGCTGAATCTACAGTAGCTCAGTGGACTAATTAAGTTTTTGAGGCTTTCAAAGGGTCTCATGGGCGTTTTACAGGTTCCATGAAGCCAGAGAAGGTTGGAGAAGAGGAAATAGGATTAACTTCTTGATTAGGAGGGTGATTAAATACTGGAACAGGCTATCAAGGGAGGCTGCAGAATCTCCATCTCCAGGGAACTTTCAAACAAGAGACACACAATTGTCTGGTTTGAATGATTTGAGTCTTCTGTTTGGAAGCAGGGGATTGAACCGAATGAACTCAGAAAAATAAATACATTTTAATGTGAGTGATTTTTCAGTGGGTAGAATTACCTTCCTTGAAATTTATAGGAAAATAGAGTTCTCACCATCCTCACCCTGAGATTCTTAACTCCTCTCCACGCATGAGCACATACCTGGTCTGGAGAGGAACAGGAGCGCAGTCATTTGCTGCATGGATGGAGAGGCATTTAAAGGGGCCTTTGATAATCTAATAACCAACTTTGAAGTAACTCATTCATTCACTTACTCAATATTTATTGATGTAAGTTTTAACAAGTAAATTTTAAAAATAGTTTTCACAGCATCTCCCGCGCACAAGACATGTTGCTGAATATAAAGGCAAACCTTTTCCCAAGGAGCCAAACGAGGCTAGAGTCAGATGCACAAAATCCATGTTTCTACCACCAAGAGTTTGAGATTTAAGAAGTATCGCAATAGTTTGAAAAATATATATACTGAAACTTTTTGTCTCTTCTACAGCATTCCAGAGCAGCTTCTTATAAACCCCATGGGTTCTGCCTACTCTAACTCAGAAACTGCACAGCACACAGGTAGGAAATAAAATATGCCTGGTTACCTGGGATGAAGGTTTTAGTGAAGATCCCTTCAATAAAACACTTTTCTAGTTCATTTTCCTACTTGGCAGCTTTTACTCCAAAGGAACATCCCTGAGGCTACTGCCATAGCTGCATGATGCGTGGTGCGGGCTGGGTTTCCCTGCCTGAGAAGGCTGCATCGTCAGAATGCTCTCAGTAAACAGAAAGGCCACCATCTATCAGGATTTCACTTTCAGCATGCAAGTGACTGGCCTATAAACATAATTTTTAACAGCTTTTCTTCAGCAACTCTGACTGTTTAATTAATCTTCAGCCATTAACCATTCATTTAAAATGCCACTTATGAAATCTTAATTTTGCACATTATCAGCTGGTTCACAAATAGCTAACCATGAGCAGAAGCGTAATGATCTCGCTCTCCTCGTTCTTAGAGCTCACCAAGCTTATAGCCAATTTTGGCTTCTTAATTAACCATATGCATATTAGCATTTAAAATTAAATGACAGTTTTTTAAAAAAAAAATAATTAATATGCAGTGAAATGTTCACATTAATATCATTCTGCTGCCTTCTGAAGGGCCCCAAGATGGTGCCAGGCCAGCCCCTGGCCATTGTGGACACTAAGTAGCAATACACATGTGGAAATGTTCCTTCCCTCAGCTCAGCCTCTTAGTTGAATGGACTCTTGCAATGGTATTTTGGATTCACTGTTCAAACTCTCCAAATTTTATGTTTAAAGGAGGATAAGCAATGTCATTGCCAAAATATTCTTTATTAGTGGACATTCAGAAATAATAAAGTCATTTTTCAGTTGTTAACTTCAATGAGGTGAATCAGTTGGGACCAAAGAAAGGGGGGGGGGGGTATTCAAGAAAAATCTATTGTCAATTGGTGTTGACGATTCTCTAATTAGGATTATTTTTTCCCTCTAAGTAGGACTCTTATTATTAAAGCTTATAAGTAAGTCATCTGCCATTTTACAGGTATCAATGAGGGTTGAGGTCCAAGGTAAAAAGTGGGCATAGACTTGTTCAGGTTAGTTCATCACAATACATGGGAGACTCTGACCCAGGAGCTATTGCATAGGTCACATCTGAGATTTGATGGATGGCTCACATTAAAATCAGCTCCCAACTCCAAGGGCTTTAAGTCTGTACTTGATTTGATTGGTGGAAGTAATATACTTTCAGATTGCACATATTATATTATATTTTGTAGAATTATGGTAATCTCGGGCATGTTTCTTTTTCTTTTATCCAAATACAGAGATTCCAAGGACAAACATAAATAAAGAATCACAAATGAAAATTATATTGCATCGTTTACCCAAACTCCATGTGCCTGGAATGAGAAAAGTTGTTTATTAAAAATGTTTTACAACATTGTGGGAGTGAAAATGGGTAAAATGGCAGACTGTTTTCTGAATCATAATGTGAACTGAGGCACAGCACCTTTGAATTCATTAGACTCTTGGTGTAGGTGACACAACGGTGGTTATGAGCCTCATTTTAGTTATATTATACCTGTGCAAATTACTGAAGCTGGTTTAGACTGAGAATGCATGTGCAGGTGTCGAAAAAAATTAAGACTGTAATTAAAAACAGAAATGTACTGATTGATGAAAGAATTCTGAACTGAACATGAGCATAAACAATTTGAGACTCAGCAAACTTGGCATTTTGTAATCCTGTTAGCATTTCAGCTTTTAATACAAGTAAGTACTTAAAATACAAGCATTATCTTGACTTTGCAAATTCTGGGGCTGTATTCCAAGAGAATGACAATAATTTATTCTCCTAGAAGGTCTTTCAGCCTGAAAGGAGTCATGAGAGCTTTCCAAAGAATAATATATAAAACCTACTTCTTAAGTCACTAAGCTAGATCCATTCTTACTCCTTCACTGTCATTTCAATTAACAAACATGCATTTGCTTTACTACATGGTAAGCACGGGGGAGATGTTTAAGGTAAGTCATGTTTAAGGTAAGTTTTCTTCCTTTAGGCCAATGTAGCAGTTATCTATAAAATCTAGTTTTGGCTTTAGTATTTCCTCCTTTGGATCATCGAGTCTGAACATTTTCCTTTGAGCTGAGGGACTAATCGTGACTGTTAAACTGCTGAAAGACGTCTTCAACCAGTGATTTGACAGGTATGGAAACCAGGCCAGCAGTGTGAATATGATCTAGGAGATGGTTAGAAATTCAATTTTTTGGGTCTCATCTCAGACACCTAAACAATCAGAAACGCTGGAGCAAGGATTGGGGATTTCACCAACTCTCCAAGTGATTCCAATGCACACTCAAGTTTGGGAACAGTTACCTTAGACTACTAAAACATTGAACTGCAGGAGCAAATATTTATCAGATTAATAACCTGATAGCCCTGAGAGTAAGTCATGGGGAGGGAAACAGGTTCTCTGGGAGCAGGGAGGCACATGGGCCTGGAGAACTTGAGAATGATGGGTATCCCGAGGTGCAGTGCTGAAGGAGAAGGGAGCTGTTTCTGTATTGCCATCTGTGCAAGAGCACACCTCTTGGTCCACTGAGGAGGAGGAAGGTACAGTACAGACTAACTAATTCAATCACTTCTCTGGCCTCTTCTCACCTGCAAGCTCTTTTCCACAGCAGGGCATTCCCTCATGCTGCTCTTTTGTCTGACATGCCTTTCATGCCCCTTTTACCACCAAACTGCTTAACTACTCACTCAACTGCCACTTTCTTAATGAATCTGTCCTTGATCCTCAATATCAGAAATGTCCACAGACTCCTGGATTTCTCCTTGGCAGTACTCAAGAGTTAGTTATAGTTAAGCATTTAATATTTGTCTCCTCCCGAAGACCTCATGTTCTGTGAAAGTAAGGACAGTGTCCAAATCTCACCCAATAAATATTTGTTGCATGAATAAGATTCATTAATTTAGTAAAATTTAGAAAACTCAAGTGTTAAAAAAATCACATTTTCTGAACTGTGTCCTGGGAACTTGACTGGCAGAGAGTACACCATCAGGGGTTCCTCAATCTCTTCTTCCTGTGTTTTTAGATCTATTTTCTCCCTATTCTTCACGTGACTGGTGAGTAAAGGGCATCTCAGCCAATAGTGGTAGAAAGGTGGTGTGGGGGAGAAGATGGCTAAAATTTATTGAGCACTCGGTGTGACCAACAAATATGCTACAGGCTTAACACGTATTAACCCATTCAAGCCTCCAAGAATCCTAGGAGACTCAGCTCCTCTTCACCTTGGAGGTGAAGAAAGTGAACCTCCATGAGGTTACATCATATGGCCAAGGAACACAGAAGTGGTGGAGCATTAGTATTTACATGTAGGATTTATGCTCAGCTTCAACTTTATGAGAAAGATGAGAACCTCAATATAAGTAATATATAGTTAAATGCTGCTTAAAACAATGCAATGCACACAAAGTGTCTGGATTCTAGGTGCACGTACAAGATCCAATTAATACTATTATTAATTATCATCATTCTCATTTTCAATATCCCTATTTTTGAAATTTCTTATAAATATTTATTTCTAGGTCCTAAAAACCACATCTGAGCAGATTCTGGTCAGCCTTAATCTGATATAGCTAAGTTTGGAGAAATATTCTCTTAGAAAAAAAAAATGACCCAAAAGGAAATTTGTGAACTGAATATTCTCAAAGCTGCATTTAGACTCAAATGATCTGAAAATTACTACTGAAATCTACTGCTTTACATTTTTTATGTTTTCCAGTGAATTAGTTTTGAGACTTGGAAATCACATAGACTCATAAAAAGTTGTTTTCCAGACTCTAAACTGGAATCAAGCACATCCAAGTATTTTGGTACTGTAAGGCCCCTGCACTTTGGAAACCTTCACATCCCGTTCTGATTCTCTTTCTTGGCATCTCTCAGTTTTCATTCACAAAAGTGCCTGGTTAAATCAGTTTGTAAGATCCTGGTCACCTTTCACCAGCACGAGGTTTACTGCCAGGAAAAAGGCTGGAACAAAGCTGCAGCCAGTGGAAAACTCAGGGAACAGCCAGTGAGAAGTGGCTGAAGTGGAGGACTACCAGATGAGTAATCCTCCGCGGGGGAACACTGAAGTACAGACGGGAGAGAAGGCAACAAACCCATCCTGCCTCTTGCCAAGTGTGGTTGCTGAAATAGTAAGTATGGCCAGCAGGGTCTTTGAGTGGAGGGATGGTGGGGAGAGATAGATTTCAGAAATGTGACCCTTCTTCAGTAAGGCCACAAGACCAGTACTTGAGGGTGACAGCCACTGGCCATGGTGGCACACTTCTGTAATCCCACCAACTTGGAGGCTGAAGCAGAAGGATCATAAGTTTGAGGCCAGCCTCAGTAGCTAAGCAAGGCCCCAAGCAAGACTCTGAGCAAGACACTGTCTCAAAATAAAAAGTAAAAAAGGCTGGGGATGTGGCTTGGTGGTAAAGTGCTCCTGGGTTCAATTCTCAGTATGGAAAAAAATAAAATAAAGCATGGCAGCAGTTGCTCTATAGGGACTAAACAAAAATGACCAAAAAGAACAAAATGAAGGCCAGTGTCCGATCTCTTCTACAATATTTTTCAAAATCAGTGTATATTTCAATTAAAATCTACATAAATCTAACCTTATTTTTATGTGCATTCATATATACACATGAATGTATATATATTTGTATTTGTATGTTCTTTCAATCCTTTCAAAAACAAAGCCTATTAACCATATATTGATATTATCAACCTTAATGTTAAAAAAGCATGAAGGATTTCCATTATTGGAAATGGTGAAAGAGCTTATTTTATTCTCATTCTTATGAGAATAGTCAGAAACATTTGAAAAAAAATGCACAAAAACCCAAAATCATTTAAAGGCTTTGGAAAACTCTCCAGGCAGTCAGGACTAGAGAAGCCAAGACTGATTTTGAAGAGTAGGCAGGTTAGCACATTGAACTGAGCCCAGTGTTCTGTGGCACTTTTCTCTCCAAGTCATTTACTAATTCGTAAATGGCACAGAATCAAATGCTAAGAACAGGAGCCGAGTGCAGTGTGGCTAAGAGGCTGAGCAGAGGTTCTGACACTGCGGTGGAGTTGGGAAGATAGAAATTGGAGTTCACAACCTGCCAAGGAAGAAGGACCCTGGTAAACAACCTATATTTCCAGATAGGATCATAGATAGGCTATACCCTAGAAGTAGTAGACCATCCCTCACAATAATTAAAATGCAGCAGCTAGCCACCTTGATCCAAGAATGGATTAAGGCGATATGCCTCTATTCTAACTGCCTGACAAAATGCAACAATAAATCCTCTCTGAAGAAAGATAACGTCAACTTGAGATTATTTCTGTAGGTTTTCAAGGACTATGTCAAGCATTCCATCAAAATTGTCATGCTTACCAGTACATAAGAAAATAACTGACAACTGAGTAGAAAGTAGAACAATATCAATTGATCCATGGCTAATTCAGATTTTATTATTACATGTGGTTCTTAAAATAACTATAATTAGTATAGTCAGGAAAAAAGATAAGATTCAGAATTCACTGGAGAATTGGAATCTCAGGGTAAAACAGAGACTGAAAATTACAAACAACTAAAATTAAGAGTTCAAGATGTTGACTTAATAGAATATTGAACATAGCAGATGGCAAGATTAGTAAACTAGAAGACAGAACATTACAATAACCAAACTGAAAGACAAAGGAAAAAAATGGAAACATAACAGAGATCACGGTCTAGTATTTTAGTTTTATTGGAGAGAGAGGAGGTGGATATTTGAAGAGATATTACAGTTTTCCAAAGTGAATAAGGACATTAAACCACAGATATAAGATTCTCCATAAATTGTAACCAGGCTTAACCCCCCCATACACACAATCATAGCAAAACTGCTGAAAAATCAAAGAAAAAATATATAAAGTAGTTGAAGAAAAGAAGATACATTCTTTTCAAAGGAATAATAGTCTTTGTCAATAGTAATAATAGCATAATAGACTGTGATAAAAATGTTATAAGCTAAAAGACAATAGAATGATATCTTTAAGATGTTAAAAGAATGGTGGGGGAGATACTCTGATAATTACATATCCAGATAAAATATCCTTTAAAAACAAAGATGGGGGGCTGGGGCTGTGGCTCAGTGGTAGAGCACTCGCCTAGCACATGCGTGGCCCGGGTTCGATCCTCAGCATCACGTAAACATAAATAAAGGCGTTGTGTACAACTAAAATAAATAAATATTAAAAAAAATCTTTGTTTTTGATGGGCCAGGTACAGTGGCACTCGCCTACAATCCCAGCAGCTCAGAAGGCTGATGCAGGAGGATCATGAGTGCAAAGCCAGCCTCAGTAACTTAGTGAGACCCTTTGCAGATTAGTGAGGCCCTAAACAACATAGTGAGACCCTGTCTCAAAATAAAAATATAAAATGGGCTGGGAATGGCTCAGTGTTTAAGCACCCCTGGGTTCCATCCCTAGTGCCAAACAAATAATTAAATTTTAAAAATAAGATAAATAAAAGACATTTCAAATGAAAGAAAAACTCAATCTCCCATATTATAAGAAATGCCAAAGGCAGTTATTAAGAAAAAAAGAAGAAAAGATTCCAGATGGAAACAAAGATACTCAGAAAGAAAGAAATAGCAAAGGTTAAAATAATGGAAAATTTACCACTTAAAACAGTAACCATAGTGTGTTATTAGGTAAATATATTTAGATTTCAAATACATGAAAATATAACCCAAAACACTGAAGGGGTTAAACTAAGTTCCATAAACTGTTCAGAAAACAGTTAAAGAAAGAATTTATCTTGACTATAACACAATGAGAATGTTTCATCTCTTAAGTACTAAAGGTGCTGAAAGAAGAATAAAGGAATATATAAAAACTCACAAAAATAAAATATTGAATAATATAAAGTTCTTGATTAATAATTTTTAAAAGATAAGAAAGACTATATATTAAGAATAGATGGAAAAAGTGAAATGTTGACAGTTTGAGAGGAGGTTTAGATCAAGTTATATCTGCAATTTCTTCAAATGAAAACAGACTAAATACTATAAACTGAAATACAGATATTTTCTGACTAGACATAAAAAGGTAAATCTAATTACATGCCCCTTACAAAAGAGACATTTTAAGTATAAAGTTCTAGAAATATTTATCATAAAAGATATTCTAAGTGAACATTAGTTAAAAGAAAGATGGTCTATCTACATCAATATCACTCAATGTATACTGTAAAACAAAAATAATTATTAGAAATGAAGTGAGATGAGTCACAATGATATGATGATGTATGCTCCAGGAAGATGTAACAATCCTAAATAAGCTTCAAAATGCTGAAATAAAAAAAATGATAAGACTAAAAGGAGAAATACATTTTCAATCATAGTAGGCTTTTTTTAACACTAAAGAAAAAGGAAAAAAATCCATATGATATGTTCATTACAATGAAATATCAACAACAAAAAGATCATAGGAAAGTATCCAAACTCTTAGAAACTAAATAGCATATTTCTATATAATCCATGGATCATAGAGGAAGTCTCAAGGGGAATTAAAAACCAGTCTGAACTTTATGAAAACAAACATACAACATCTTAAAACTTACAGGATACAGCTAAAGCAGTGCTGAGAGGGAAATTTATAGCATCACATCCTTACATTAGAAAAGAAGAAAATCTCAAATAAATAATCTCAGTTTCCATTCAAAGAAACTAGCAAAAGGAAAGACCCAACAAAACAAACAGCAGGAAGGAAATAGGAAAAAGCAGAAATAATAAAAGTGGAACTGGAAAAGCAATAGAGAAACTCAATTAAAAAATTGCTGGCCCCTTTGAAAAGGTTAGTAAAATTGACAAACTTCTAACAGGACTGAGGAAAAAGACACAAATTTCAAAGGATATTGAGTTCAAAGCCAGTCTCTGCAACAGCGAGGCACTAAGCAACTCAGTGAGACCCTATCTCTAAATAAAATACAAATTAATGCTGGGGATATAGCTTAGTGTTGGAGTGCCCCTGAGTTGAATCCCCAGTACCCGCCCCCTAAAAAATAATGAAACAGGATTTCACCAAAGACCCTGCAGATCAAAGAGATAATAAGAAAATATCCTATGAATAGGATAACAAGGAAATACTATAAACAATACTACTTTATAAATTTGACAATTTAGATGAAATGGACCAACTTCTAGAAAAGTTGAAACCAGCAAAACTCACACATTATAACTAAATAGACTTATAATTATTAAGGACTTTGGACTTATAATTTTAAAACCCCTAAAAAAGAAATTTCAAGGCTCAGTTAGTTTCACTGGGGAATTCTACCAAAATTTTAAAAAGAATTAATACCAACTCTACCAAATCTCTTCTAAAAGATGTAATATTCTCTGTGTATTGAGTGAAACCAGTGTTACTCTGTTACCAAAATTAAAGGCAGTATAAAAAATGACACAATATTCCTCATGAATATAGATGCGAAAAATCTTATCAGAATATTAGCAAATATAGTTAATAATGATATAAAACAATTATGCACCACCAACATATGGGTCTTATTATAGAGATACAAGGCTGATTTCAATGTTTGAGAAGCAATAAGTATAATCCAACATGTTACCATGATAAATTTGCATAAATTTTATAAAAATTCATGATAAATTCTATGGCAATTTGTATAAATTGAAATAGAAAACTTTATAAAACTCAATATTGATTTATCATAACTCACAGAAAACTAAGAATTAAAGAGAACTTCCTCAACTTGATGAAAATATCTACTATTAATTTACAGCTAACTGGAGAAAGACCAAATGTTTTCTCCTTAAGTTCCAGAAAAAGGCAAGAATTTTCATTCTTATTGTTGCTGTTCAACACAGTCCTGGAAGTTCAAGCCTGCACAATAAGGCAAGAAAATGAAATAAAATGCATACAAAGAGGAATGGTAGAAATAAAAGTATGTTCACATGAAAAATTGTAGGTGATTGTTTATAGAAGCTCTATTTGTAATAGCTATCAACTGGAAACAACCGAAAGGTCCCTCAATAGACGAATGGTTAAATAAGTTGTGGTATAGCTATATCAAGGAACACTACACAGCAATTAAAAGGAAAAAACTATTGATACCTACAACAAGCTACATGGATATCAGGGGCATTATGCTTTGGAGAGAAAAAGCTAATCTCAGGTCATATACTTCCCCATTTATGTGATTCTATTTATGCAGCATTCTAGAAATTACAGAATTATAGAGATGGAAAATAGATGAGTGGTTGCCAAGAGTTAGGGATGGCAGGAAGGGCATGCAACTATAAAGTGGTAGCATGAGGTATATCTTTGTGGTGATGAAAATAGTTCTGACTCTTGATTGCAGAAATGATTAACTAGACAGACAAATGATGAAAACACACGGAAACATACACACATACACATTGTACCAATGTCAAGTTCCTGGTTTTGATTTTATGCTGTAATTATGGGGAAAACTGGGTGAAGGGAACAAGGGACCTCTCCACTCAACTTCAATTCCCTCCTAGGGAATTGGTAGCAGGCAGAAGAATGGTGTATATACACAGAAACCAGAATATATATTTCCTTAAACTTAGATGGTGTTCATTAATTGCCAGATGCTGCTTTCTGTTTACATATGTAAATTCAGTTAACTTCTTATAACAATACTCTGAGGTACCTACTAATGATTATGCCCATTTTATAGAAGTGGAAGCCAAGCCAGAGAGAAGGTAAGTAATTGACTCAGTCATGCAACTACCCTGGGTTGCAGAGCTAAGCCTCAAACAAGGTTTAGTTTCAGAATCTATGTTCCAACCATCAAGTTATATCTCCTGTGAAGATTTTCCTTTCTTGCCCTCCTTGGATCTATTTCCTGGCTCTTAAACCATAATGTAAATAATAATATAAGTACTGTACACAATATTATGCACACTGCACTTAAACATGGCTTAAGGGATTTCAAGGGTAATTTTGACTGTGGGCTACACGTGCCTTTAGAGACCAATCTGCCATGAAGACACAGCTATGCTTTCTGTTCCAGTGTTGAGGTCATGTAACTTGACCAGTATCTTCCAGGCTTAATTTTTCCTGATGAAATCAGTAGGGGGAGTGGCAAAAGGATAGCTGGTCAGGCTTTGTTCTCAGGATGGTCATGGCCCAGGCCCAGGTCTCCTGATGACTTTGACATAGGAAATCCACTGCATCTGCATTGAATGGAATATCCCTCCCAGGCTTGTACACAGAGGTCTTGGAAATCCAGAAAGTGAGAGGCTGAGGAATTGCCACATTTGAGGGAATTTGTGGCAATCCAAATTCCGTACAAAGAAATGGTTCCTGAATTCTATTTCTGGATGGGATCGTATCAATTTTCAGTCAGCTCTCCAGAAGGGAGGGTATTCCATCTCATATAAATATTAAAACATCTCTTTAAGATGTTGGATATTTATGAGTACTAACATTAAAACTATCTTTTGCTGCCCTTTCTTATCTGACTGATTATTTATTGTTTGAAAAGATAAATACGGGAAAGCAATTGACCTAACAATGGCCTATTCTTGATTACACATTGCATTAAATACAGAAATTAGAGAGAGAGCACTTTGGAATCTGTCCTTAGCATGGCAAAGATAGTGTAATGAAAAGGTATGCGGTTTAGTCTAATAGATTAATGTAAACCACAGGTCACAACAGCAACTACTGTAGAGCGACATAAATCTAGCACTGCTGTGGAGAAGAAGGTGCATGCTCAGGGCTTCTGATATGCTTTTGTATCCCCACAGCCTTGAATAGGGTGCCTAGTATATCATTCACATCTGATGATTTATGAATGAATGATTGAGGGAGGAAGGCAGGGTGTCTGCCAGGTGAGGGGCATGTCCTTTATACACGTTTAGTGGCTTTCTGCTTTTCTTATGGTAATCAATAGTGAGAAATACATTTTGGATAGTGTTCTAGTACTCCAGTACACACACCCTATACACATACACATATTTTTTTAAAAATATTTTATTTATTTGCTTTAGTTGTACACAATGCGTTTATTTGTATGTGGTGCTGAGGATCGAACCCGGGGTGAGCGCATGCTAGGCAAGCACTCTACCGCTGAGCCACAACCCCAGCCCCACATATTTTATTTATATTTAAAACCAAAACAAAACATGAAATAATCCTTACATTCATTACAATTGATGGAAGGATATTTTTCTATTTTTTTCTATTGTATTTGGTTAAAAACTGTTCAATGATCCCACTACACTGATTTCAAGATGTACTAATAGATTACAACATACAGTCTGAAGAACTCTAGCACGGATGAAAGCTTGTGCATAGATTTTAAAGTCAAATCTGGTTTGAATTCTGGCTTTTACAACTTATTGCCTGTGTCTCCATGGGTGGATTTACTTAATTTCTCCAGGTCTCTAATTTCTCATTTGTGCGATGGAGTCCTATCCCACAAAGTTGCTCATCTTTCTTTTTTTTTTTTTAGCTGTATAAGTTAAAAAAATATATATATACATATGTATATGTATATATATATTTTTTTGGCCCATTTTTTTATTTATTTACTTATTCATCATGCACAAGTATAGTATCTTTTTACATACAACTGCTTGTATACAAAGTATATAAGTACCATTCAGATCTTCAATCATAGTTGCTCATCTTTCTAAGGCATAAACCTGAACATGTGGTCTTGGGTTCCCTGTTGCCCTTGAGCTAGTCCAAATGCATTATCTTAGGTTATGTGGCTTTTAACAAGGTGCCTGTGCCATCCCTCTTCTCTTGCCTCCAGCTGGCCCTGCTCACATGCTGTACTGCAGCTCTTCTAAGACACGCAGCTCCCTGAATGCACCATGCTTTCTCTTTAGGCCTTTGTGCGTACTCTTCTACCCACTCAATTGATTTCTACTTGTTCTTAGGTAATAATATGTGTTCCTTAGAGGAGACTACTTTTGAGAACCCAGATATACATTCTGCACCCCTCTTGTATACTCCCATAGCCTCTTTGGCTCACCCTTTTCATAATTTATCACCATCACTATGCCAAGTTCTCAACTGCATTCCTCTCTGGGGCAGCAAGCTATTATTCTGTTCTATCTTCTTTGTGTTATTTTATATCTAAATGAGGATACTTGCTACATCCTTTATAACTTCCTTTTAAAAAAAAAAATTTAGTTGTAGATGGACACAATACCTTTATTTTGTTTATTTATTTTTATGTGGTGCTGAGGATTGAACCTAGTGCCTCACACATGCCAGGCAAGTGCTCTACCGCTGAGCCACAACCCCAGCCCCTTTTAACTTCCTTTTAATGAACAGAATTATTTAGATGACTATTTCTGAGGCTTAAGACATTTATTTGAAAATGTCCAAGCTTTACGAAATCAGAGTAACCCTTTGGCAATGTTTCCTGAAACGTGCCTACCTACTGTCTGGCATTAGGATGGGGTGGTCCTGGAAATGGGTAGTCATTGATTATCAACCCTTCTTTCCCAGCTTGTGCATATGAAAGGAGAAGCTTGTCTACATTTGTCACCCCTGAAAGCTAACAACTTAGTCCAACATAACTAGCAGAGTCCCAAGAGTAGGGCTCTTAGGACATGAAAAAATAATTAATGAGAACATCAAGTTTTAAATAGGGGATGCAGGAAAGTAGAGTTAATGGTATATTCGTTACTATTAGCACTTATCTGGCCATAGAGATTCTTTCATTAAGAGATTTCTCATTATTGTTGAAAAGTCACTTAAAAATGGATGGTAATATGCCCTAGGGGAAAAAATTTTTTTGATTGCTTCATTTAACTGATGATTCAAATCTCTATGGAAATGGCATTAATCACTGGGATTCCAAAACTAAGGTGTGATAACTTTGACTGTTTATAAAAACTAAAAAACACATCTCTAAGAACTCTACTATATTCACTGCTCAAATTCCTACACACAGTTTCAAAAAAATTGTGAGAAGTTAAGAGCTAAAATGCTTTTAAATTAAAATAAACTGGAGAAATCACCAGGTGGAAACTGGGGACAAACAGCGATAGAGACATGAGCTATACGTGACAAAGCTGTGGATTAGAGAAAGGCTGAATCTCTGAAATTAATACACTGTTGTGATGAAGAGATATCAATTATCCCACGTTGCCCAGATAGCACAAGATATGTCCATACCCAGCTGTTCACACCTGGCTAGAGAGCTTTCCTGTCAACGCTTTTTATAGACTTCATGGCTCTTAAAATTTCCAAAACAAACTTTTTCAAGGATCAAGAAAAACCAGAACGTATATCCTCCCAGTTGCCTTAGTTAAGGGATAATAGAAGAGGTTCAGACTGAAAAATTTCTGTCTGAGCTATAAAGGAGGGCCTGCTTAATAAGGATGGCCTCCCACAGGGAGTTAATAAGAATATATTTGACCAAAGTGCTAGGTACCATTAATCTATAAATCTTCCATTATTAAAAGGAAGTGAAGAGGGCAGGGGAGGAGAGAAGTCATCTTAGATGTAATCTTTTTGTGGTGGATTCCATGAAGGGACTCCCTAAAAGCCACATGCACTGCCTCTCTCCATGGGAAAGAGGAAACACTCTTCCTCAAATCTTCTTGCATCTAGAAGTGTCCTTCAATAAAGTATTTGCCAGAGGGAACTTGTTGGGGTCTTCTGGGAAATCTTTTCCTAAGGATAAACTTGACTACAATATTCCATTGGCCATTTGTCCCCTTCTATGTCACTCTCCCCAGAAAGTGGACAGGAAGCCTAGAGCTGCCACAGCCATCACAGAATGTGACATAACATGATGATGAGGCTTAACCCCTGAAGAAGGCAAAAAGAAGAAAAGCAAAGCAGCCACTTTTTGATTCTAGGGCCACCTGAGTTCCTTAACAGGTAAGTGAAAATATGTCAGTTGGGTTTTCAGTTGTTTATAGACAAACAAGGTCTGACTTGACACAGTGTTGTTATTTATAGCTCTTATGGGACTCACAGGAACTGGCTAGCCCTCTCCATGGACAGTCATGGAGCCTAATTCCAAATCAAATGGACATTCAAGTGATGTGACAGGAAGACAGCCTGAGTCCTGATGACCAGCTCAGGGATATATAATGAGTTGTGGTTTTTAATAAACAATTGCCAGAGGGTCTCAGAGTTTAATCACTTCGTCCTTCACTTAACGCAGATGATGCATGACAAGACTGTAAGCTTCCTTTTAGTTGTTTCTTCTTTTATCCCTTGACTTGCTTTTCTGTTCAATTTTTTGTTTCTGATAATTGTCATCCACTGGCAGGAGTTGGTGCTGGAGGTAGGAATTAACCACTCACCACTTGACCCTGTATCAGGTGGAATCTAACAAGTTCCAAACACATGAACTTAAGGGTCAACAGATAGATATAATCAATAACCTTCTTGAATAGTTATATTCAGTTCAATAACCTTCTCAATATAGAGCCAGATAATATGTTATATAGTCCAATAACATATAGTCCAATAGCCTTTCCAAAAAATAGTAGCTGACACTAATTGAGCAAGACAGTGGGTTAATTTCACTTAAACCATAAACAATCCATAGGAGATAGGGTATCCTCATGTTCTCAGAAACTGAGGGTTTTGAAAAATTAATATATTTGGATCAAGGTTCTAGAGAAACCAGTTCATAGCCTCAGGTATTTCCCAAGTTGAATGCATTTGCAATTTCGTAATTTTTACAATATATCCTGCATATAATTCTATTCTAGTGGAATATATTATACTGTGATTATTTGTTCATGAGACAGTTTCAGCTATTAGACTGAGTTCCTTGAGGGTTAGGATTGTTTCTAAATTCTTTTGTATGATCTATAGAGAACAACAGATGATCAATAAATGTTTTCTATAAGAAGCTGGGCATAGTGGTACACGCCTGGAATCCAAGCATCCCGGGATGCTGAGAATACAAGTTCACATCTACCATATGTAAGTCCATAAATATTTGGTAATCAAATACTAGGTCAGAGCCCAGTATTACATAGGACTGCAGAAAGTCTTATTTTGCATAGTTAAATCTAAATAGACACAATATTTGTGAATACCTGGAAGAGGCAAAAGTTTTTTCTAAGATTTACTAAGAGCATGTAATTCCTTTGCTTGTCAGAGTCCCCAGATGGTAAATCAAGGGACTCTCACAAACATGGTGCACCTCAACATCAGTAAGATATTTCACAGTCTTTGGCAGTATGCACAGATGAACTGGAGAATGCAGACGAGATAATAGTAGACTAGATTAATAGCTGAGTGAAGATCCCAAAAGAGTGCTGATTAATGGAGGTCGCAAGTAATGAGTTGCAGGGATTGTACTTGACATTGATCGACGATCTTATCAATGACATAGATGAGACTACAATGATTAAGTGTGAGAAGGATATAACCGAGTAAGGATAGCTAATACATTGGAGGACAAAAATCGATAGTTTAAAATATCTTTATTGGGTGCAACAATGGACTAAACCTAACAAGTAGGTTTTTAACCTAGATATAGACAATATCCTACCTTTTAAAAAAAGTCATTTCACAAAAACGTAGGATTCTGTATGATATATGGGGGAGTCTGGCTTGATAACTCAATTAAAAAAACAGAAGTTTAAATTTAAAAGTACAATAAAAGCTAATAACGATAACTGATATAAAAGTTTAGACTACCTTAAGAAATTTTAAAAAGATTAAGATAAAGGATATAAAAATTTCCTTGACTTATAATGATATTTGAAATGTGGCTTCCAATCCTGCATGTCATGAAACATAGAATCATAATAAACTTTGAAAGACTTAAATGTATTCAGAAAATGGCCACCAAGAGGGCTACAGGTATAGAGTATAAGATAAGAAGGGACTAAAACAGCAGGGGAGTTTGCACTGAAGCAATGACCACACAGTGAACTTCTCAAGGTTATAAGCCCCGCTTTCTGCATCCTCATTAAGACTGCCCTTGAGCACAAAGCCTGGTGCGTGTCTGGAGTTCAGGAGACGTTTGCCCGTGGAGGTGGTCACAGCAGTCACTTAAGTATCTGAAGGGCTGTAAGTAAAGCTCGTGTTCCCTGTCCAGGCAGGGTAATCTTGGGTCCATGGTGAATGTTAGATAGAGATAGTGTTCGAGTAGATAAAAAGTAGGCGTTTCAGTGACAATTAGAGTGATGTAAAAGTGAAAAAAGGATGCCTCTTGAGTTCTCGTCCCGGAAGATGGCCAAAGCGAGGTGAGTGTCCTCTTGTGAGGGATTTCATGGAGAACATCCGTCTGGTGAGTAGCTTGACCTCTGATGGTCCCGGCACTCTCAGATTATGTTCAACCACTCATTCATTCATTCTAAAATATTAATGGAGTACCAAGTGCCCCAAGAGCTCAGGAGATAATGGTGAGCAGAAGCAGATGCCCGCCCTGGTGCAGCCTGTTGTCCAGACCAGCAGCCTCTAAAGAGGGTGCACACCCCACTGGGGTGTATGCATGAGGGGGAATATCAGCACTGCTACTTATGCTGGAATTTTTAAAAATCTTATTCTTCTATTAAATTATATATTTGGGATATGTTTTATAATTTCTATAATATGTTATTGGATAAATAAGTTCTATCATTTGAGGAACAAATAAATACACATCTTTTGAGAAGTTAACATACCAGTCATTTTTAATGACAGGGTGTGTGATCAAACATATTTGGCAATTTCTAGTAAGGAGTGTTAAATAATCACAAAATGAACACACTCGATACCACAGTGGTACCCAGTGAGTGCCACACGCACCTTCTGGTTCTCCTATTTGGGACTATTCTGCCCTCTCCCCACATGGTGTTTTAATGTCCAGATGCCATGGGGAGCCTTCGACCTGCTGGTCTCACAGGGGACACCAATACATTATTACTCCAGGTGCTGTCGGGCTGGTGCAGATCCCGGCAGAACAGCCACGGGTCTCTGTCACGGTAGCAGCAGGTCTGTTCTAACCACTGTCATTTACAGATGAAGCCTTTATGAGCCACAGTTTTCTTCTGAGAAAGGCTGATGGTTCAGGGTCAGCTCTGGGTGACAGAAGTTGCCCCTAAAGGAAGCCACTGTGGGCCATAGACATAGGAGGCACTCCTGTGAGAGCCGTGTGTGTAAACACGGTGTGTTACATAGAGGTACGAAACGACGTGAACATGGGAGGCCTCAAGAGAAACCTCTGTTTCCAGAGGGGAGGGGAGGAGGAGCAGGAGGTGAACAGCCTGTGGAATGCCAGGGTCACTCGCATGCTAATACCCTGCGGGCACCACCCAGACCCACCCTGCCTCTCTTGGGCTGGGTGTAAGCCCTTCACCAAGGCTGGGAGGCTCTGCCTGCCTTAGGTGCTGCTCTCCCACCCTCCCATCTCCTCTGTCTCCATCTGCCCCAGGTTTCTGCTTGGTTGAGCTTCCCCTAGTTCTCTAACACCTCACCCCAGCAGCCCCAGCTGCAGTTACCCTGAGCTGACCTGCTGCGCCCCTTTCACAGCGTTCTCCTGAACGTTTGGATCTTCCCATCCACCATGGGGTATAAGCCCCATTGCAACAGATGGTCCTGTCTCCTCTGGCTCCCTGGTGAAATCAGCACTAAGTGCTGGTCCTGGCCCTTAGTAGACACTCACATGTATTTGTTATTTTCACCAAGATGAGACCTGACACCTTGGAAAATTTATTTTACTGAGAGTCACAAAGTCATTATCTGGAAGAGGACTGGGCCTAGATCAGCCTCATTCTAAAAGCTACGGTTTAATCTGCTATTTACATGTTGGGAACCCATATGGATGCCACTCTACATTTCTGGGTGTTGTGCCAGTTTCTTTAACTAGGAAATGAGAGTATGGGTCTATACAGCAGTGTAGGGTAGGGAGAAGAAGACTGTACAATATAGAGAAAGTTAGAATAAAGTCCTGACTCCATGCTGTGTGACTTTGAGCAAGTCACTCAGCTTCTCTGGGCCTCAGTTTCGGTGATGATAAGGTGAGAAGTTTATTCTTGGAGGGTCTCTGTATTCTCATATTAGCTTTGAACTACTGTCACAGAAGGAATTTCAAAGGTGTACTCTCATTCATCCTACAACAGCTCAGTTCTCCCTTTACCACAAACTCACCAAGTTCTTATCTTCTAGCCAATTCTCTTCTCATGACAATTCTTCCTCTGCTGCTACTGGAATTGTTCTACGTTAATTGATGACTTCTTAGTGGCCAAATCCAAAATTCCTCTTTTATTCCACATTCTATTGACCCCTCTGGAGCATTTGAAAGCCTCGCTTGGTGTATCTGCTAAGCATCATTCTCTTAATTTGAAGCTAAGGTTTTTGGCTACTTTTATTTCGCCTGTCTCTGGTGCACTCTATTACTCCAGGTCCTTGTCATCTCTTAATATTGTAATCATATCCCAATTTGTTTCAGAGTCTGACCATCTTCTCTTAGACTGCCATCAGGCTGAAAGAGCCGTTTTCCCTAACTGCAAATCTAACTGCTCATTCCCCAATTTTTATGATACTTTCACAGCTCCCATTGTCCACTGGATTTGAAAATATATTCATATTCACAGCACACAGGCCATCACTCATTTTTCTGGAGCTCAGGGCAGGTACCACTATTCTGGCATAACCTCAGGACCCTTCTTAACGCAGACTTCCCAACACCTGCTGCCAGTCAATAAGTATCAGCCTAAGATGCAACCCATTCATTCACACGCTGGCTCCGACCTGCCGTCCATCTCATTTCCGGCCACTTTCCTTCCCGCCCACGCTCTGGGCGTCTGAGCTTCCCTAACCTGCATGCTGCCTTCAGCCACTATGCCATTGTACATGCTTGATTATTCTGAAAGGAGAACGATTTCCCTATGGCATCTGGTCAATACTGACAAATCCTTCCAGAGCCAGTTCAAATATCACCTCCTTTTGGAGGCCTTTCCTGACTAGCCCAGGCAGAATTAGGACAAAAATACTTCCTTTTCTACTGATATTGCAATCATCCATTTCCACATGTGCTGATCCTCAACTGACTAGAGCATAAACTTCTCTGGATTGGGAGCATGTCCTGATCATCCTTGTATCTTCCCTAGAGCTTTCTGCAGCATCTAGAACACAGTAGGTATCAAATAAATACTTATTGAAAGGCGGAACACGTGGATAGGTAAATGATGGTTCCCTTTAATTGCAAATGAGGTTTAGAACTCCTGCATCTATCTGTGGACACCACTGGGGACACTGCCAAAGGAATTCTTCTTAGACTCACCTGGGCCAGAATTTCACTGTTAAAGGACAATAATGATAGTAATCATGGTAACCATTATCACAGCTAACATTATGGAAAGCTTACTATGCACCAAGACAAAAATTGCTTGCTGTAAGACTTCAAGAATAAGAAGCAGAATAGCCTTTAAATATAATTAAAGATAAGAGCAGAATAAAGCTAATTCTGAGTAAAAAGAGCCACCCTTTGATCTGCTTTCCAAAAGTATGACAACAGTCTAAAACTCTACTGAAAGCAGTTTCAGATCATTTATTTATACAAAGGGGTCAGAGCCAAATATAAGACCCTATGAGCCATGTAGATGTCTGGGCTGGGCAGTAAATAACTTATTTTTTCTTGATGCTATTCTTTCGTGGCTGCAGTTGAGATTACCCTAGGAAATTTCTTTCCTGGTCAAATCTACATGGGTGAAATATCAGATCTAGGAGGAAAAATAAGTTTAGGTGACAAAAATCTGGGGTGTGATGAATGCTGGTTGTTACTTGGTCACTTAGTGTTAAAATGCACATTAGCATATCAAGCCTAAGAAGACCACAGGAGGAAACCTGCTCCTGTGACCTAACTAAAAGCCCTATGTGTATTTGACTTCAGATCCTCTTCTTACATAATGCCTCATATTTATTTCTATGGAATCAGTATTGGGAAATACTAGCTTGAGAGGGTCCAAGAAATAGTCCCTCTGCACGGGGATTCTAGCAGGGGATATATGCAAAGAGGATTGCTATGACGACTTATCTGATTTAGGGAGAAGAAGATTGACTATGCTTTGGGCCAGAATAGACTCAAACACAGTATTATTATTTACATGATAAAATTCAACCTTATTTGAAGGCTGGGAAGAAAAAAAAAGGCTAACTCTTAATCAATCCTCTGAATTAGCAGCTTAGTTATTATGGCTATATCACACAGTCATAGGAATTTATATTTTCATTTTGTTCCAAAGAAAAACTTGACCATCTTTCTTTAATATTATCAACCTGGAAGCTTGACAGTAAGGATTAAAAATTACTCTTTGCTTCCCACTTGGTTATTGGAAAGGCTCTGAAAGGTAATCAGTCTTGTGAAGCTACACTTTACAGTCTGCATAAAAATGCCATGATTTCCCTTCCTCTCCCCAACCTAATTGAAAGTGCATAATATCGCCCAGCTGGGGAAATGTAAACGGTAAACCTACCCGATACATCATGCCATCACACAAAAGCTGGCTACTAATAGGGACTGGGTGGTTGTCAGGACTCTGAGGAATCTGGAAAACAAGTCTTTTTTTCATCCAGACTGAGAGCTCTTGCGCCTGCCACACTTCCTTATCATTTCCTGCCTCCAGATTGCAAGGCTACGGGCAGACTAGAGGAAGGTCACCAACCCACTCCTTGCACATGTAATTCCAAGGATCACCTAACAAAGCATTGAGCACAAATCTCTTAGATCAGCCTTTCAGGGAGACAAGGCGTCTCCCTTTTGGCAGGCGGTGTAGCTGGAATCCTCTTATTTCCTTTCTAGTTGGATTGTACTGACAGATGATCCTATGATCTCTTTCCTTAGCTGCTAAACCTAAAGATCTTGTCCTTGTCACCTCCTATCTTTCTCTACTTCATCAACTTCTACCATTAAGATTATCTCCTTGTCTACCTCTGATCATCCGTGAATACCTACACAGAGTCATATCTTCCCTGAGTGTGGAATTCCAATCTTTACATTTCCAAGTCCCCTGTTCCCCTGGCTCCACATCTATCTACAACTCCACTTCAATTTCTCTTCTCCGACTCCTCACCTCCAAGTGTCATGCCATCTTCCTGAGTAAGTCTTTTACAACAGGGCTCTTGGATAAAGGACAATATTCCTTCAAGGTTTTCATCATTAGTTCTCTGTCACAATATTCCTGCCAAAATTACTCCCTGTTGCACCATCAACTCCTCTATCACCATTCATTCATGCCACCTTATAACGGGTTATTGTTTTATTTTTGATGGCTGATACCTTACGGGTAGGTCAAGGTGTAGCACTTGTCTGTGGCACCGTGTCATTTCAGTTTTAATAGACTGAAGGATATATTTTTATCTGCTTCAGCCGTAGAGATGATTTGAAACTTACTGAATTAAAACTACATTCATCTTTCACTGGGTTACGTTACCTGTCAACTGGAGCTGGTGGATGATATGGCTTGTTGACCTTGGCATAGAGGCTCTCTAAGTGGTCTCTCTCCGGAGACAGTGGACGGCCATCCCGAGGGTAACCGAGGGGTCCAGCCCGAGGGGGAGATGGAGACCTGAAGACATTTGCCGAGGCACAGGGTTCCCGAAAGTGGTTCACTCTGGCGTAATTAGGGTCCATTTCATCATCTTCCATATCGTGTGCAGACCCAGCTGCACTAGTAGCATAATCAACAAGATCTCTGGCCTGCTTTTCCCTCAGTTCCTGATGTTTTGCTCCAATCCTGAAAAATGTAGAAGAGGTAGTAGAGACATATATAAGTTTCATATGCTAATACAACAAATACTCTCCTAAGTCTATGTTACCTCTTGCTAGTCGCTCAGCTGTCATTTCCTCGTTTGCTCAGGATCACACCATGCAGAAATGCTGACAGCCTAAGAAGATTAATTTTATATCTCTGACCTTTATTTGTTACAGGGTCTTTACTCCGATAGCAATGCTGTAGGTATTTCGACATCTTGCCCACTGATGACTGGGCCGATAGCATTCCTTCCTTGCACTGGGGAAGTGTTTGTGGAAACAGTGCATCTCTGGTGGATATTCTGGAAGAGTTCACTGGGACAGGGATGCATGTTAAATAGCCCATCAGAATGTAACCCTTTTTCCATGTGTTCATTATTTAGTGCTCTAGAGTTCCAAAATGTATTCTCCTAGGAAACAGAGTGTGCGAAAAATTGATTTAAATATGAAAAAGAAATACAGAGTCTGGTCACTAAAAGCAGTGGGATCAGGGTGATTTATAAGAGACTCCAAGTTTTTTGGTTACACAAATGGGGATCATTGTGTCTCATTATATAGGGGCTATGGACAGAGTAAAATAATGAAGAAATTAATAGGCTCCTGACAGAGATGAATTGGCACATATAAGTGAATTAAACACCATTACTGGCAGAATTCCACAACGCCAAAGCCTTGAGTGAAATTACAAAATGCTGCTGCTTGCTAGTCAGTGCCACTGTGTACTGCTGGGAATGGAGCAGAAAAACAGACTGAGGTAGATTCCAAATCCATCTGAATTTTGAGGATTTGACATTTAATCTGGGAAGTGTTAGATTGGCTCTCCTAAATTTCCAGTTATGTGATAAAATGGAAAGGCCACCATGGCATCCTAATGGATGGGGTGATCTTGATGATGCTAGAAGATTTTGGCACTGATTAGGAAAGCGTTAACCTTCTGTCACTGGGCAAACAAGGAGCATGTGTTTGGGATGAGAGAGAGAGATGATGCAGGCTCAGGTGGCTGAAGAAAGATGCTCATGAAAGGGTGGGGACAAACCCAAAGTCCTGGACCCAGAGAATGCAAGAAGACTGTGGGCTAGACCTGAAAGATCTGTGTGTGTCTGGGGACATACAGAGAAGGCCTGGATGAATTACAGGATAAAACCTGAAACTCCTTAGCATTTTCTCCCCTTCAAACAAAAACAGTTGTTTTTGTACTTGGCGGCTAGTTTTATTTGACAAACATCAAATCCCTTGTCAAAATCTTTAGAAGCTATGATCTTTCAAGGCATATGTGTGTGTGTGTGTGTGTGTGTGTGTATAGGACAGGAAGCATTTTGTTTTTACTTTTATTTTTATTGTGAGTAGAAAAGAGAAGAAAAGAAATTGGGCAGGAGAGAGAAAAAGTGAGAAAACAAAAGACAGAGGAGGCAAAGTATAAAAAAATCATAAAAACAAAACAAAAAACAGCATCTTTCCTCAAGCCACAACAGATGAAAATAAATACCAGCATGCATGATTGTGCATCTCTTTCGAGTAGGCCCAACTATGTACCCTACATACAAGTAATTAGAAGAATTTATATTTTTGCATAAGGCAACTTGAATCTCCAAGGGATTTTGAATTAAGATGAAAGGAAGATTACACAGTAGGGTACCCGTTAAGGGGCCTTGCCTGTCCCCTTTCAATGCATGTTAGTCCTAGATTCATGGATGTTTGTTTTGAATAATTTTTGATAAAGAAGATAACCTGCTCTATTCTGCAACAAAATAATCTTTCCAGGGACAGTGCAGACTCGATTATCAGAGAAAGCTTGCTGCACTATGATGATAGGGATGGATTTCCATTGCAAATAGAGTGGAGGACATCAATAAAGTTAGGGGGTGGGGTTCTGTGGGATGCCCTCATGAGTGGGATGCCTTCGAGAGAAATCATTCAGCAGCGAGATGAATATCTCCTGGCTGCTGCATGGGGCTACACTCGTGCATTAACAGAAGAGGAAAACACTGAGCTTGATTTTCTAAAATTACAGAAACAGAACACTGGAATCTGTGTTTCTCATTTTATCCCCTTTCTTTCTTGGAGGTTTTCTCATTAATTAAGCTTGCTGAGTACGTCAAGATTCTCAGATGAAAAGTACTCTGTGTATGCAAAGCAGTATTTTATCTTGTATTTTTTTCTTTCTAAAACAAAACCAAATTCCTCCTCGATCCTCTCTGCACCACTGAATGTTGGAGTAACTAATTTCATCTTAATCACTCAGTAGGTGAAATAGTAATTTCTCTGAACCATCATTATTATGCCATATATCAGGGTCTCTCCATGTGGGGGAGGACAAGGCAATGTCTGAAAGGGGGTGTATGGAGGCAGAAGAGACTCTCTCAAGAGAGAAATGTCAAAGAAAAAGATTTCGTTTTTGTAGCTCTGACCTCCCCCACCCCAATTCAGTGTGAGAATTCTAATTGTTTCTAGTCATTTCCACTTGGAGGTCTCTTCACCACTGGGAACTCAACCTGTTAAAATATCTATATTTCAAAACAGCCTTGATAATATAACCTTTTTCATTTCATGGCACTACTAGTTTCCCCATTCTCCAGAGCATATCACCTTTGAATTATTTAAATCTCTTTTTTCCCCCTATGGAAACACTTGTTTCTTTGTATAGTACTTCCGAGTTTCACTCTTCTATTTGCATTTCTTTATCCACAGTCTACTGTTCCTTCACTTAGAAAGGAAGGGCCTGAGGGTGGGGGTAGGTAGAGTCCTGAAATTGTGGGAAAATCTTTGGGAGCATCCAGCTTTAGAATGAAGAAGTGGCAGGGCTGGAGGAGACAGATATTCTCTCAGCAGCCACTGGAGGTGAGCAAACTTTAAGGAGGTGAGATGGGGGAGAGAGAAGAATCAACCTGCTTTGAAAGGCAGAAGAGCAGGGATAACTCCAAACCCATAAAAATAAAACTAGAGGCTTCACCAAGCAGCAGACTGATCTTTTGTCAGGATTACCTCCTCCCCCAAATCAAAGACCATAGAAAACAAACTCCTAGGACATTGCAGGCAGCAAATTTGGGAAGAAGATTTCTGGAGAGAACATAAAGAACTGAAGCTACTGGTGTCATCACATCATCATACTCACGCCATCTAATACTACATTTAAGCAGGTTTTTTTTTTTTTTTTCCCTTTAAATTTCAAACATGGTAAAAAGTGAAATTAATTGTAAGAGAAAATATTAGAAATTATTGCATGTAGTAAGGATAAGCATTCTTTCAAGGAGAAAAATAAAATTCAGGCAAATTCATGCTGGCCTCAAATGTGAATAAAGACAAAAGAAAAAATACTCTTGAACATTTAAAAAATATAGACTGGGCATGATACATGATACTTTTTGACCCATCTTGGAAAACTACTTAATAATGAAAAGTAAGTAACCAGGAATTGAGTCAAATTGAATTCACATAAATTCCTCTGGGCTGAATATCCCACAAAATTTATGTGTTGAAGCTCAATTCAGTGGCAGAGTACTTGCCTAGTAAGGGTGAGGATTTGGGCTTGTTTCCCAGCACTGAAAACAAAACGGGGGAGGGGGGTCCTTTTGGAAAGTTGGACTAATCAGTTTCTAGAACTGTAAGAAGGTAAATTTCTGCTTCATAAATTACCCAGTTTTAAGTATAGCAAAACAGACTAAGATGCTGGTGAGGTTGTAGATTAACAGGTCTAGAGGTGAGCAATACATTCATTTACATATAAATGCTAAGGCTAAACATCTGTGCAAACAATAATTATAGAAAAAATTTAAATATTATATGCTCTGACAGTATAAAAGTAATATCACTAATGAAAATCAGAAGCCAATAAGAAGGGTGGTTAGGAGACAGCATTATCACACAGTGACTTCCTTGCCTTGTGAAGCAGGCATCAATAGTTAGTGTTTAAATTGGTAAGTCAAGAAAAGAGATCTGAGCATAGCAAATATAATTAGAAGGAGACCACTAAAAGGAACAAATTATTAGCAGGGGAGAAATAGACAAAAGAAAACCCGACCACACAGTAGAAAATAGAAAATATAAAAATTAGTAAAAAGGAAAGTAACAAAATAAGTTGACCAAATTCATGTCATAGTAATAAATGCAAACGGGATTTTTTTTTTATTATGACTAAAGGATTTCAGATATGACCCCAAAGAAAACCACATTGAGTACTATTAGAATAGTGAAAAATTGTGTTGTAATAAGGGTCTATGAAAGAAATATATTTCAGGTGTTAAAAAAATAGGGTGGTACTATTCCTATTCTATAAGGAAATATAATATACATCCAGGTGTATACATAAAGGAGTATATAATATTTGATAATTATATGTTGATATTTTTTGCATATATACAGAAAATGCCTGGAAATATATACAGAAAATTCTTAAGAGTGGTTACCTCCAGAGAGTGAAACTGAAAGTATCATTTCTACCTTACATGCTCTTTGAATTTTTATATGATTTATTTTTAAGGAAACTGTAAAACTTTTGAAACATAAAAGTTTCTCTAACAATTATGAATTGTGGTAAATCAAGACTTAAGAAATTAAATACGCTGCACTAGTATTCATCCCATCTTTCAATCTGACTTTTCGTGACTCTATGGTCAATTCAGTTTTGACAATTTTTTTTTTTTCTTCAAATTACTGTTCACTGAACATGTGTCTGGTCTCTTCAAGATCAACTGCTTTTACCATGAGCACACATTCTCCTTGGTCAAATATTCAAAGCTAGTTTTCTAGAGGACTAAACCTATGGACTAAACTTACAGATAGCACCACATTGACCTTAACAGATTTTCTCCTCTTCAACCCATGTATCCAGTAAATTCTCCATTATTCTGAAATATCATACAGTTATACAGTTCTTGAATCCTTGGGTTGATTTTGTATGAATTTCTGTATCTTTGTTTCATTTTATAATAAAAGATACACTAACAAAGGAAGATACAATAAGATTTACATCACCAAAAATTTTAAATATTAGGCACACTTGTGTTATATTAACCTTATAGAAATTGGTCAATGATTTTTACTGAATGTGTTCTTTTTGTAGAGAAGCTGTAGGCAAATAACTCAAACCTGTCTGTTTCCATCACGTCACATTATACTCTAGCTTTAAGTAACCTTGTATTCTCATGGCCTTTGGCTCATGTCCCTTCCTCTGACGGGAGAACCTCATACCATTTCTATGTTGGAACAAGGTAGTGAAAAAAAAAAAGATCTTTTATTTATTCATTCTAGACATTCTGATTCTATAACTAGACTACAAGCTCCTTGAGTACGTCACATTAATTTTCTTTCTGCTAATTTTTGGTTGGCATGAATTCATTCAATATTTGCTGATATTACACTGTATCAGTCTCTGACTCACTCAAGAAAGACATAAACAGGTGACTATAATTCAGTGAATAACAAAGGTACCACATGTACAGAGGGTAAGGGTCAACTCAGCTTGGGGACTTTGAGAAACAATCTGAAGGTGGTGGCATATGAATGGGCTTTGAAGGGATTTGTCAGTGTTGTTCCAACTTGTGGAAATGGTGGAGGCTCTCTAGCCAAAGGGTAGGGAAAAATAAGTGGGTATAAAAATTCAATGTTTACTTAATGCTGGGGTATAAATGTGATGTGGTAGAAACAGACTGGTTTCAGTCATCTACCTATAGCTCCTCTAGAAAAGGAACACATTAATGAAAGTTATCAGCAAATAAATTTTATATAAAACAAGCATACCTAGCATTCAGATTTTTGGTAAGATAAATAATATTATACATTTTTTATAAGTTATCTTTTATTGTGAAACAATACAAAGATATATAAATTTGGCAAAACAAAGCCATGGACTAAGAACTATCATAAACCAGAAATGTTTGTATTACTGAGGTCCAAAAACAGACATTTTCACATATCCCAGAAGGTCTCTATAGTAGTTCATTTTCTACAATGAAATATGTGGGGTAGGTTAACTGTATAGAGAAAAGAGGGTTATCTGCTCACACTTTTGGATGCTAAAAGTTCAAACAGAGAGATTCAAGATGGCAATTAGAGGAAGGCAGCAATCCTCATTGCTCTGTGGCTTGGGATTCAATCTGTGGGAATACTGCTTCTCAGTGAGGTGGGTAAAAGAAGGATTTCACTAAAATTTAATATTGGACAGTCAGAATGTTTTAGACTGTTTGGGTATATTAAACAAAGAAGAAAAAGCACACTGGAGGAGAGCCTGTTCCAGCAGTGGCAGTTGTGGTATCACTGGTTCACCATAGAGGGAGGGAGAACAGAAAGAGAAACACAGATTTGGTACTAAAAAACCTAAGACCAGAAAAGAAGCCTGAACTTAGCTGATCCAGAGGCTGCATGGTGCACTGGTGCTTGAAAAGTGCTCTGTTTCTCAACTGGCTTCAGAGACCTGAGGCAGACTCATCATGAAGTAGCCATGCTACAGCTGCTGCTACAGAGCTGGAAGAGCAAGAAAACACCGTCTTGCTGTTCTAGCAAGTGCCTGCCATGTGACCTAGGGTATACCTAGCAGAATGGAAGAGAAATGGGCACAGAGAACTTTGTACCCAGGGGGATTAAAGTTGGGAAAGTGAAGAGGAGCCCAACTCATTTCTCCTTTAGGTCTAGTGGCTCAGAAGACCAGCTGAACTGGGTGGGGAATCTAGACAGGTGAGTGTAAATACACTTGGGGACTAAGCCTGGGAAGGCAGTATTTCTGGGCAGCAGAGTGTGTGGAGGACTGGCTCCCCTACTCCACAAGCAGAATTTGGGGGGGCTCCTGAGATTCAGATACCACCCCCCAACCCCCGCCAACACACACAGATCTGTGACTTCCAGGCACTAGGAGAGTGTTGATTTAATCCTTCCAGAGCAGACACCATTCAATAAAGCCCCTGAGGCCTGATTATACCAAAGCCCCACCCACTGGAACTGTAGAACTTTGCAGGAGAGTTCATTCCACCCTGGGAATGAACCCTGGTCTGTGCAGACAAAACTCCACCTGACAGTAGTTCCCATCCCATCCTACCTCATACTGGGGAGAAGAGACGCTAAGAATTATTTCAACCAGCTTCAGATTTGGGCCATCCCAACTGGTAGCTCAGAGAGCAACATAAAAAAGAGAAAGAAGTTAACAACCCAGCTCTTGCTCTTGCTGTCAGTACATAGCTCAAAAAGAAATGGAAACCAACCTCATAGTAAATGAAGAAGGCATTGCCTTAAAAATCTGGGACAAGAGAAGGATGTCCACTCTCAACACTCCTGTTTAGTATAGTGCTAGAAATTCTAGCGAGGGCAATTAGGCAAAAGAGGGAAATAAAAAGATAGAAAAGGAACAAGTTGAATTATCACTGTTTGCAGATGATATACTCATATACCTAGAAGATCCAAAGAACTCCACCAAAAAACTGCTAGTGCTAATAAACAAATTTGACAAAGTAGCAAGTTACAAAATCAGCAAACAAAAATCAATAGCTTTCCTATATATCAACAATGAATCAGCTGAGAAAGAAATCAGGAAAATAAGTCTATTCACAGTAGCCTGGGGAGGGGGGATAGTGTGTGTGTGTGTGTGCGTGTGTGTGTGTGCGTGTAAAATATATATCTGCATATAACCAAGGAGGGGAAAGACCTCTACAATTAAAACTATACAACATTGAGAAAAGAAATTGAAGAAGACCTCCAAAGATGGAAAGACCTCCCATGTTCACATATAGGCAGAATAAATATTGTTAAAGTGGTCACGCTACAAAATGCAATATACATATTTAATGCAATTCCCATCAAAATACTAATGACATTCTTCACAGAACTAGAAAAAAAAAGTCCTAAAATTCATTAAGAAGAACAAAAGACCCAGAATAGCCAAATCAATTCTAAGCCAAAAAGAAAGCAAGGTGTAATAATACCTGACTTCAAATTATACTACAGAACTATCATAATGCAAACTGCATGATAGTGCCATAAAAGCAGACACATAGATCAATGATACAGAATAGAAGACACGGAGACAAACCCAAACAGCTTCAGTCATCTGATTCCCAACAAAGGTGCCAAAAACATACAAAGGCTGGAGAACAGACAGCCTTTTCAACATATGGTGTTGGGGAAACAGGTTATCCATATGTGGAAGAATGAAACTAGACCCTTATCTCTCACTCTGTACAAAAATAAATTCAAAATGGATCAAATACCTAGGAATTAGGTCAGAAATTATACAACTCCTAAAAGAAAACACAGGGTCAATACTCCAGCCTATAAGTGCAGGAATAACTTTCTCAACAGCATTCCTGAAGCTCAGGAGGAACTAATGCCCAGAGTTAATAAATGGGATTCCATCAAATTAAAAGGCTTCTGCACAGCAAAACAAAACAAAAGCAACCAACCAACCAAACAAACAAAACAATTAGGAATATGAAGAGAGAACCCATAGAATGGGAGAAAATCTTTGCTAGCAATTCTTCTGACAGAGGATCAATATCTAGAAAATATAAAGAACTAAAAAACAAAACAAAACAACCAAACTTTAAACCAAGAGATCAAATAACCCCAATTAATAACCAGGCAAATGAATTAAACAGACATTTCTCAAAGGAAGAAATACAAATGACCAACAAATATATGAAAAAAAAGTGTTTAGAATCATTAGCAATGAGGAAAATGCAAATCAAACCTACACTGGGATCAAGAATACAAATAAATGCCAGAGAAGATGTGGAGAAAAAGGAATACTTGTGCACTGTGGGTAGCTCTGTAAATTAGTATAACCACTATGGAAATCAGTATGAAGGTTCCTGAAAAGACTAGGCATGTAACCACCATATGACCTACCTATACTACTCCTGAGTTTTTATCTTGAAGAATTAAAGTCATCATATTACAATGATACATGCATACCCATGTTTATAATAGCACAATTTGCAATAGCCAAACTATAGAACATGCTAAATAAAATGTGGAATATATGCACAATTAGAGTTTTATTCAGCCATAAAAAAATGAAATTATATCACTTGCATGAAAATGGATGGAACTAGAGACCATTATGTTAAGTAAGATAAGTCAAAATCAAAAGGTCAAGGGTCATATGTTTTGTGTCGTACATGGAAGCTAGAGAGGAAAAAGTAAAAGAAAGATGAGGGTGGATCTCATGAAAATAAAAGGGAGATTGGTAGAGGAAAGAGACCAAGGGGTGAGAGGTAGGTAGGGAGGGGGACAGTGCTGGGGAGTGATAGTGCCCAAATTATATTGTTATATTGTATATCTTGTGCATGTGCAAATATGTAACAACAAATCTTATCAGTATGTATAACTATAATACATCAAAAAATATTAACATCAATGTAAAGAGAGAGAGAGAGAGAGAGAGAGAGAGAGAAATGGAATCAACCTAAAAAAGTTCAAACTGCAAGTCCCCCATTGGATGGGTCATCTCACTGAATGGCAATGGTGGAAATGTATGAGAGGGAGAGCTCACATCTCAAAACAGACAGAGCATCTGGAGTCTTAAAATTCATTCTGAAGGTGTTATGATTTGAAAATAAAGTGTCCCCCACACTAAATTCTTATGCTGATGCAGGAGGTGAAGTGATTAGATTACCAGAGCCAAATCTAATCAGTCCATCCCAATTTGAATGGACTTATGGATGGAAACTGTAGGCAAGTGGGTGTGGCAAAGGAAGATCACTAGGGGCATGACCTTGGGGATTTGACCTTGTCCTCTGGCTCCTCCCTCCTTCCCTTCCTCTCCCCCTTTCTCTCTCTCTCTCTCTCTCTCTTTCTCTGTTTCCCAGCTTCCACATCCTCAGCTGCTTTCCTCTACCACTGCTCTTCTGCTGTGATGTTCTGCCTCACCTTCTGCCCAAAGCAATAGAGTTAGCTGGGCATGGGCTGAACCTCTGGAACCATGAACCCAAAATAAACTTTTCCTCTGAGTTGGTTTGGTTGAGTATTTTGGCCACAGTGATGAAAAAAAAACAACGAATACAAAGGGCATATTTCTGATTTTACCCAAGGACCTCCCACCAGGCTCTACCTATAACAAACTTCCAAAATTGCCACAAAGAAAACTCTAGGGGACACACTTAAACTATATCTAAACCATAGCAGTCTCCATGGGTTCCCTCTCCATCACAACCACATCTACATGACATCTGTATCTCTTTTCTTCCATGTTAAGAATTCTGCTTTTTTAAGAAACAGATAATGCTAGAATAAAAAAAAAATCCCATGATTACAATTTACCCCCCCCCACACACACACACTCTGGAATAACAATGCTAGTACAATTATCAACGCTATGATTGCTAAAGGAGTTTAAACTTTCCCCATGCTTTTGCCACTCTCCCTCCATTCCTGTAGTTGTACTATACCTACATTGTGAAAGCACATAGCTGCTATAGACCATTCTTCTATTCTGTTCAACTCTCATTTAGTCCTAGCTCTACAATAACTATACACTTACTATATGAAATAAACATATGTTTAATGAAGACCAGTGGTCCTTATGTTAATGAAAATACATTTATCTACTGGACTTCTCAGGAAGAACTTGTGTGGACAGTACTTCTTGAGTTGACAAAAATACGTACTTTACATTTAAAAGCTGTTTTTTTCTGAATGTAAAATTATTGGCTCACCTCTCTTTCCTGAGAACTTTAAATATGTGACTCTCTTTTCTTATGACAGTGTTGCTGTTGAAAAGTGAAATGATAATCTATTTCTCTTATAAGTTACTGTGTTAGTCAGTTTTTCATCACTGTAACCAAAATGCCTGACAAGAACAATTTAGAGTAGGAAATGTTTATTTGGGGCTTATAATTTCAGAGGTTCAGTCCATAGTTTGCCAACTCCATTACTCTGGGCCTGAGATAAAGCAGAACACCATGGTGGAAAAGGCATGGCAGAGGGAAACTTCTCAGGTCATGGTAGCCAGGAAGCAGAGAGGAAGAGAGCTAGAGATGTGTATACTTCCTCCAGTCATGCCATGCCTACCTACAGTTGCTACCCAGTTAGTCCATTCAAATGATTAACCCACCAAACAGATTAATCCGCTGATTACAATTCTCACAATCCAATCATTTCACCTTCAAACATTCCTGCATTAGGACAGGAGCTTTTGGGAGACATCTTATATCCAAACCATAACAGTTACTTACAAGCAACCTGTTCTCTTTGCTTATCTGATCAAAGTATTTTTTAATTTCCTCCCAAGTCCAATAATCTTACTATAATATATTTGTATATATATTTTAAGTACATTCTTCATGTCAGAGAATTTTTCTTGAATTATAGTTTTTACTATTAGTCTTGTAGGAAACCATAATTTCTTAAATTATAGTTTTTACTGTTACTATTGTAGGATATATTAAATATGAAAGACCAATTGTATTTCTATATATTAATAGTGAAAAATTTGTCAATTAAATAAGAAAACAACCCTACTTAAAATAATTCAAGATAGTTATGATATGAATTTATCCAAATTGTTCTATAGATTAAATGCCATTGCAATGAAATTCCTAGCAGGATTATTTTCTAAAAATTAATAATATGACTTTTAAGCCAGGTGCAGTGGCACACACCTGTAATCCTAGCACTTGGGAGGCTGAGGCAGGAGGATTGTGAGTTCAAAGCCAGCCTCAGCAATAGTGAGGCACTTATCAACTCAGTGAGACCCTGTCTCTAATAAAATACAAAAAAGGGCTGGGGATGTGGCACAGTGGTCGAGTGCCCCTGAGTTCAATCCCCAGTACCAAAAAAATAAACAATAAAAAAAATGACTTTTATATTTATGTGGAAAGTTAAAGGACCAAGAATAACCAAAATAATTTTGAAAAATAAGGATAAAATTGGAAGTTTTATACTACTGATTGAAGACTTAAAATAAAATTTCAGTATTTGAGTCAAAGTTTAGACAAACGTATCAATGAATGGAAGACAGAGTCCAGGAATAGACCCTCACTCATTTGTGAAAAGATTTATAACAATGATACTAAAACAATTCAATGGGTAAAGGGAAATGGTGGATTTGGATATCTGAAAAAACTGGATATCTTTAAGGGAAACAAGAACCTTAGCCTCTACATTATACAAAGTTCAATTTAAGATGGGAAGTTTGTCTGAAAATAAAGGCTAAAACAAGTTACTAAAACAAAACAAAAGACTATCTTCACAACCTTGGGGTAGGCAAATATTTCTTAGACAGGATACAGGAAGCATGAGCTATAAATATCTGGTAAGCTGGATTTCACCAAACTTAAAACTTCAAAAAGCATCCAAAAAAATGATGGGCAAATGAGAGAAAAATATTTGTAATACATATCAAAGGATTTGAAAATATATATATATTAAAAGATATTTGCAAAGTAGAGTGATCTGGACATGTTTCCATGAAAATAGGGCAAAAGACTTAAAATTGATACTTCACAAAGGGAGATCTTGAAATGCTTAATAGGCAAGTGAAAAACTGGTTCAACATCATCAATTATCAGGAACATGCAAATGTAAACCACAATGAGATGCTTTTACTAACATGAAAAAGAACGACAATACCAAATGTTCGAAAGGATGTGGAGCATCTAGAACTTTCAAACACTGCTAGTGGAAGTATCAAATGGCCTAATCCCATGGGAAAAGGGCTGGAAGTTCTTTCCAAAGCGGACATACACAGATGCTATAACCTAGAAACTCATCTCTCAGGTACTGATAAGAGAAACAGGTGTATCTACAAAAATCCTTGAAGAATGTTTGGCAGTAACTTTATTCAACACAGTAAAAAATGGAAATATCTCAGATGTCAATCAATAGGAGCATGAGTAGTCTATCTATGATATTTTCATCAAACCGAATATAAATCAGCAATTACCAGGAATCAGCTGCTGAAAAACCCATTGGTGATGAATCTCAAAATTGACAAACCTAAGGAAGGAAGCTGGACACAAAAAGGACTTACTGCACAACTGCCCTTTATGAGAAATTCTACATCAGGCCAAACAATCTAGTGGTGACAGAATTCAATTTACTGATTCATCAAGTGGGGAGTACACTGAATAAGAAAGCGCCATGAGGGAACATTCTCAAGTCACAGAAATGTTCTATGTGTTGATATACAGTCATCAAAACAGAATAGAGAATATTCAACTGTTAAGATCTGAATACTTCTCAACATGTAAAGTCTATATTAATATTAAAAATGTGAAACACAGAAAATAAAGGCAAAAATGCTGCTTATGCTATTTAAACTTTTTAAAATCTCTGATAGAAATTAACAAAATTAGTCATTAATTCTAAATTTACTTTCATATAATTCTCTTTTAAATACCTTATCTAAAAATAGTTCCAACAAATTAATAGAACATGTGCAATTGCCAGGGAAATATTTAAATTGCCTTAAGAAAACACACTCCTTCTCAAGCAATTTCAACATTTTCAAAGTAGCAATTTGTAGCTCAGCTACTGATGTTGATAAATACAAATCATTCTTATTGATCCATAAAAACATCCTCTAAAGACTAAACAACTTGTTTTATGTCTCTTTCAAGTTCTTATATTTAACATTCAACAAATGTTTATTGAATACCTACATGTCTTAGGTGTTTTACTTTTTTGGTTTGTTCTTGATTCTGGGGACTGAGTATTGCGTATGTGTATGCCTGACCCTATAGGATTTCTATTCTAGTCATGGAGGGAGAAAGAGAAAAATAACTAAATACAATCTCAAAAGTAGACTTTGATTAAGTAGTATAGAGGAAAATGGAACAGGAGGCAGAATTATACTCTTAGATATGTGGTAAGGAAAGGCACCACTGAGAATATTAGATGAATGGCCCAAAGAAAGGAAGAGCTGAACTGTGAATGAGGGAGAAGAGTATTCCCAGCAGGGGGAGAGCAGGCAAAAAGGCAAATGCTAAAAACAGCAGAGACCAGTATGAGACCTAGGTCATGCTGGGCCTTGAGGTCCACGGTCAGACTCTGTTTCTTCATTCCATAAGGTAGGCAGCCAAGGGGAGGTTTGAAGCAATGAAACGATAGGATCCAACTTACTTGTTAAAGGAATTTCTTTGACTGATGTGTTGAGAACAGACTGAAAGTGGCACAATTCCGGGCAAAAAACATGGTGCCCACAAAAAAAAACATGGTGCAATAATAAAACTGGATTAAAAACATAATTCTAGCCAGGCATGGTGGTGTATGCCTGTAATCCCAGTGGTTTGGGAGGCTGAGCAGGAGGAGTCCAAGTTCAAAGCCAGCCTCAGCAACTTGGTGAGACGCTAAGCAACTCAGTGAGACCCTATTTCTAAATAAAATACAAAATAAGGCTGGCTGGGGATGTGGCTCAGTGGTTGAGTGCCCCTGAGTTCAATCATGGGTACCAAACAACAATAACAACAAAAACTCAACATAATTCTATAATCAAGAATACCATCCAAATACCCCAAACTAGGGATGTTTTACTGCACCTGAGAGCCCATCCTATGTAGTATTTAAGTATGCATGAGAAGATCAGACTCTAATAGTATTTGTGATGCATTTTCTCATGATAATAGAACCTAATTCTCACAATGTATGAAAGTCTCGATTTTATAGAAAAGAAACTGAGGTTCAGAGAAGCTAAGCATTTTGGCAAGCTCACATTTACTAAATTGTAGAAATTGGATTCTTGAATTCTATCCAGGTGTTTGAACTCAATATTAATGTTTCTTTTCTTTATGTCAGACTAGAAATAACCTAAACATGAGCACACTTAAAAATTTTGTATAATAACAAATAGTTGTATGTAAAAAGATGCTATATATGTGCATTGTGAATTGTAATACATACTACTACTATAAATAAAAAAAAAAATTTGTATAATAAAACTTTCAGATACCCAAAAGTAGAGCTAATAGTATCTATTACCCAGGATTTTATTCAAAGAGTATTAAGATTTTACCATATTTTAATAGATTTTTCTATTAATTTTGTGTATTTTGAGAGCAAATCATAGTCATTCATCCCCTACATCCTTTGGAAGACATATCAAAAATCATGAACACTTAAATATATAACAACAGAGCCATAATCCCACTTAAAAACTAACAATGATTCCTTAGTATCATCAAATACCTCATCCATAAACAAATTCTCCCCAAATGCCTAAAAATGTCTTTCTTTCCCAGTGGATAAATGTGAATCAGGCTCCAAAAATTGTACACACACACAGTTTGGTTATCTCTTGAGTCTCTCTGTAACCTTAAATATAGAACTCGTATTTTTCCTTCTTGCTTTTAGTTTTTTCCATGCAATTTAATCATTGCAGTAACCAGGTCAATTGTCCTGTAGGTGCTCTTGCATGCTGGCTGTGTCTGTTTACTCTCATGTTGAGGTGATCAAACTTATTCCTCAATCCCCTAGGTAGCCTTTAGAGAAGCACTTGGCTATAAAACTTTCTGTGATGTAAATGTTCTATATCTGGGTTGTCTAATACAGTAGCTACTAGTCACATGTGGCTACTGAGTATTTGAAATTTGGGATAGTGTGACTAATGTACAAAATTTTTTAAAAATATTTGTTTATTTACTTTAGTTGTACACAATGCAATGCATTTATGTTTATGCGGTGCTGAGGATTGAACCCGGGCCACGCACGTGCGAGGCGAGCGCTCTGCCGCTGAGCCACAACCCCAGCCCTGTACAAAATTTTAATGTCCATTCATTTAAGTAGTTACAGGTGGCTACCATATTGGAGAGGGGAACTGGAGGCTTAATTACATTCAGGTTCAACCTTTTGGGGAAGAGTTGAGTGGTGGCTCCCCAACATATGAACCCACTTGAAACCTGGTGATGTGACCTTATGTAGATAAAGAACCTCTAGATGTAATTAAGTTAAGGATCTTGTGATAAGATCATCTTGGATTATTCAAATAGATCCCACATCCAATGACAATTGTCCTTAAGAAGAAGAAGATATAGAAGAGATGAACCAGAGGGGAAGGCAATGTGAAGACAGCAGAGATTGGAGTCATGTTTCTATAATCCAAGATCACTAGGGACTGCTGGTAGTCACCAGAAGGTAGGGAAAAAGTATGGAATAGACTCTCTCTCAGAGATTCAAGAAGGAAGAAACTTCACTGGTATCTTAATCTCAGACTTTTGGCCTCTGGAATGGTGAGCAATTAAATTTCAGTTGCAAGCTAAGTTTGTGGTAATGTGTTAAAACAGCCCTAAGAAACTCACACAGATACTTTGAAGTATGTGTGCTTCAAATTGTATCACATCAAAAGGCATGTAGTGGGCTGGGGCTGTAGCTCAGTGGTAAAGCGTGTACCTTGCATGTATGAGGCACTGGGTTCGATCCTCAGTACCACATAAAAATAAATAAAGATATTGTGTCCATCTACAACCATATATATATGTGACATGTAGTATCTGGTTGTCTTACTTCAGTGACACAAAGGGGACAAACTGATGTCTTTGATGTAAAGTTCAACCATCAATCTTTCATTTAATCCTTTCTTTCATTGATGACTATTGTTGAATTAATTGTTTCACTAAGGGGTCTCAAAATAGTCATTTTTGAAGGCTACTATTCCTTTTTATTTATTACCTGGAATTCTTCTATAAAGAAAAACTTTCCCTCAACAATTTTGGTGTTTTGAATATACTGAAATATACTTTGTGCAGGGAAGTCAGAAAAAAAATGCTTCTTTCTTTCTTTTTTAAGCTGATTTTCAGAATAAGGAATTCATGGCTTAGATACTTCCAATGGAAAAAAATGAGTTACTAGAGATGGTTTCTAACTTGTCTGTTAGAGAAACTGTCATCATCATCAGTTCATCACCAAGTTCATGTTAAATATCTCATGTCTCTAATTTGGAAGCAGATGTTCCCCCAAGAACACTTTTATTTTTAGTAGGAAATGATATCTAGAGACCACAATCTGAGCTCTAGGAGTGCTCACTGCTATTGGGTTATCATTGCTCCGAAAGCTTTTCTATGGATAGAGATAGGAAATACATATTTTGGAAAAAATAATTCATGTTTGTACTAATATTTCTGATTCAAATTTGAGATTATAAAATTATTACTTCAAAAGATTTTTGCATTTCCTTTTTTAATGAAAACTCTTGATTCTTCACACTAACAACATTATTTATGTTTATATGTGATTTTAAATAGTATAGTTTTAACACAATAACACTACTGTTATTATCTTAGTGTGTTTGAGCTGCTATAACAAAAACCATGGACTGGATTGCTTGTCCACAACAGAAACTTAACTCACACAGTTCTGGAGACTGAACTATGAGCGCAGGATGCCAGCACGGCTGAGTGCTGGTGAGGCCCTTTTCTGAGACGCAGACTGCTGACTTCTTGCTGTGTCCTCAGGACCTGAAGAGGCAAGGCAGCTTGGGTGTCTCTTTTGTAAGGGCACTAATCCCATTTGTGAAGGTCCTGCCCCATGACCTAATCACTTTCCCAAAGCTCCACCTCCTAATACTATCATACTGGCAATCAGGTTAAGATCATCTTATAGCCCTATTTTTGGTAGACTGTATCATACTATTTTAGTCAGCTTTTATGCTGCTAAGACTAAAGAACACAACCAGCACAATTATAGAGGAGGAAGAGTTATTTGAAGGCTCATGGTTTCAGAGGTCTAAGTCCATAGACGGCCAGCTTCATTTCTCGGGCCCGAGGCGTGGCTGAACATGGCAGAAGAATATGGCAGAGGGAAGCAGCTCACATCACAGTGATCAGGAAGCAGAGAGAAAGAGACTCCATTCGACAGATACAAATATATATTCCAAAGCCACGCCCCAATTCCCACCTCCTCCAGCCACACCCTACCACTTCAGTTATCACCTCGTTAATCCATATCAAGGAATTAACTCATTGATTGGGTTAAATGTCTCACAACCAATCATTTCTCCTCTGAACCTTCTTGCATTGTCTCACATTTGAACTTTTTGGGGGATTCCTCACATCCAAACCATAACCCATAATAAGTATGTAGAGACAACATGCTGTGTCTTAACATCACTCAAAGTAATTCTTTTTCCTGAGCAACTATGCAGCCAAGTTGTTTCATGCTTAGGCCATTTGTTTTGATTTGTCTTCAAATTTTAGAGGTTGCTCTTTCATTTTACTTAATTTTATTTGTTCAATAGGTAAAAATGCATATTTTTCCAAATTCACATATAATGAAGTCTAGTTGTATAGCTTTCATCTGTCTTCCTTATCCTAAAAAAATATATTTGTTTTTAAAAGCACACTTGTGTACATATTTGTATTTCTTCTTTCTTACACAAAAGGTAGCATACTGTACACATTCTCCTTTTTCAGAAAGCCATCTTCAGAAGAGCTTTTTACATTAGTGAAAGAAATCTTTCTCTCTCTCTTTTTAAGTTTCATAGTATTCTACTGTGTGGACATGCTTATTTTAATTTAATGAGATATGTATTCTTGAACACTTGGATATTTCCAATCTTTTGCTATTATAGACATGCCCTGGAGATGTTGTAGGTTTGGTTCCAGACACTGTAATAAAATGAATACCACAATAAAGCGAGTCACATGCATTTTTTGGTTTTCCAGTGCATACACTGGTGTCTATTAAGTGTATAACATTATTATGCCTAGAAAGTAATGTATATACTTTAAAAGAACTTTATTGCTAAAAAGTAGTAACAGTTATCTGAGCTGTTTGAAAAATGGCACCAACAGACTTGCTTGATACAGAGTTGCCACAAACCTTTAATTTGAAAAAAAAAAAAAAAAAAAAAAGCAACATTTCCAAAGCACAATAAGTAAAATGCAGTGAAATTAGGTATGCCTGTACCAGTAATACCATAATAAAAAATCTTGTGCAAAAGTCAGTCCATAGTTTTACCTTTGTATTTAGGATAAATTCATAGAAGTAGGATTATGGATCAAATAAAAGCACAAGCATATTTTTGCATGTTTATTTTTCCCAGATGAAGAAAAATTTCCTTCCACATTTGTTTTATTTTGTATTGCCACCTGCAATATAGGAGGATGACCGTTTCTCTAGTCTCATCTTCAGAGCATTGTTCAACTTTGGGAAATTTGATAGACATAGGTGAGAAGTCATGTTTCAGTGAAGTTTTAATTAGCCTCTTATGTGATACTGAATATCTTTTCATATGGTTAGGGGCCATTTTCATTTCCTCTTCTGGGAGCTGCCTATATCTTCTGCTGATTTTTCTGTCAGATTGTTGGTCATTTCCCCCCTTGATTTTTCAAACTTTTGTATAATAGTGATATTAGCACTTAATGATAAAAGTTGCATTTGTTTTTTTTCCCCCTGAGTTTCTCATTTGCCTTTTATGATTTCAGTCAAATATTATGGGATAATATTTCACACTTTATACTTTCCCTTTTAAAGATTTACCAATTCTGTTATTTTGGCAAACAATGTCTGGGTGAATTTTGTTGCATAGAGAATGTGCCAATGGCATATAGTTTCAACTATCCTGACCAATGCTAGGAAGATGTAGGCACTGAAATTCTTCTCTTTATTGCCCAGGATGGGGAGTGCAACAACAAAGCAGGGATGAATAGAGAGTAGAGTAGAAGAGGAGGTTTGCTACCTACAGGGGTGACAATAGTCCAGGTCAGAGAAGGTTTCTTAGGGGAGAGCTGTCGGATAAAAGAAGTAGTATCATTAAAAGAGATTATAAACTACCTGCTGCACAGCTTTCTTTTTTGACAGTGGAGATAATTTGTCTGGCTATCATTTCTGCTTTTATAATAGAAGCTGCAATTAGGTCACTACAATTATCCTTTGTTCCAGAGAACAGGCCTAGTTTCTTTAGCTTTTCCTTACCAATATGATTTCAAAGCTGCAAGCTACACCTGGTATAGAACAATTACAGCTTTTGTTTATTATTATTAAATTTATTATTATACTGGTCAGTCGATCTTTGTGATCAATGTTTCATATTTCCAACAAAACTGTTTTAAATGCATTAATATTTTTCACTATCTTCCATTCTTGCTGGGGTGTCTAGAATATTTTCTTTTTTTTCTTTCTTTGTTTCTTTTGTGTGTGTGTGTGTGTGTGTGTGTGTGGTGCTAGGGATTGAACCCAGGGCCTTGTGCATTTTAGGCAAGCACTCTACCAACTGAGCTATATCCCCAGCCCTATAATATTTTCTAACTGATCTCTTTTTGTACTATCCATTTATCTTGTCAGCCTAAACTAGATCTAATGTGGTAAAGAAGTTAGATTGCTAGGATAATCTGTCACTTTTCTTGTAATAAGTAAAAATATTTCTATATAGCAATTAGCAATTTAAAATTTCTAAAATACTGACATGCAGATTTTTTAATGTTGTTTACTGATTTTTTGAGTAGTCTTTATCTTCATGTTTTTCTCTTTGCACACACAAGTAACACATTGAGTCCTTCATAGTTTTTCAGAGTCTAATATGTGGATCTTATTCTTGAAAATATTGTTTTTCCCAAGGGTCACAAGGCAGAGAACATGTTGAAGCTTTTTTTTTTTTTTTTTTTTTTTTTTTTAATTCTAAATGCTTATTAAATCAGGTTAAAGTACTAAGATCTGGGAAGGCTTTGGCAGCCATGTATGATCTCAGAACATTCTAGTTCAGGAGAGTCCTATGAAGTTAACCACTTCTTTGCCTAGGTGAGATGACCCCAGAACTGATTCCCATATTCCTCATGGCCCAGAACCAACCAAATTTCCCACATCAAGTGTTTTTTATCTATTTGACACTGAATCTATTTCATATTCTAAAATCACAATAGTCATTTACAATTCCTGTTAGTTTCATTTTTTTTATAATGTCAAATGGCAGGATTCTTTAGTACATTCCCACTGCTACTAAATACTATCATTTCAAAATTGCCATTCAGCAAAGGCTCTCCTATTATTGCAATTTACATTTTCCCTAAATTTATACCTTTCCCAGACCCATTAAACTTACTCCATTGCTAATGCACTGAGTTCCTGTAATTTGTATTCTCATAATGTGGACAAATTTCTCAGAAATGCTTAGTAAACAACTTTAGCTTTCCTTGGAAAATTAGCCCTAAAGAGGGGTGTGTGTGTGGGGGGGAGGAACAACCTACAGAGTGCTTACAATATTTTCTGATAATGCATGATTCCCTTATCGTAATCCTAAAAACAGTACCCCTACAAAAGGCATCACCAAGCATTGACGGCATTAAAAGAAGCTCCCCAGGCTGCTGCCCAGCCTAACACTAGAGGAAGAGAATCTACCCTTAATTTATCCTTAAGCAAGTTCTGCTGCTTGGATCAAGTTTATAACTTGTTGCTTTATTCATATTACTATTTACATCTGCGTGTGGCCAGAAATAGCCTTTATTTTTTATACCCCATTTGTATGGGGCCACTGTTTGCAGCACTGTGAAAAGCAGAGAGGAAAGAAAAAAGTTTTTGTATTAAAATTTTCTGGTATACAGCACTTTTTAATCCTAGGGACTGCCAGGGAATAGATTTCTAAATGACAGATCTTTGACATAAGTGTGTTGTCATCATATGGAAAAGAATGAAGATAAGTTCCTTATGGGGACTGTTTGGGGTATTGTAGGTCTACCTAAACTTCCTGGGGAGAAAACAGGAAAAATACAGAGAATAAAAGGAAACTAGCTGCATTTCCTTTCCTTTCCCTTCAGACTCTTCTTTTCCTTCTATTTTGTCACCTGGAATTTCACACCTGGCCAGTTGCTCTCCTAGACATGTTTTGATCTTAGTCTCTAAACACTGACTCACAGAAAAATGTGCTGAAGCATGGGGAACGTGGACAGCCACATGGCACACGTGGCTCTGTTTCCTTTGTTTTCTTAGCTGCAAGTGCCAGACTTGCCAAAGCCCCAGAGAGCCACCCCAGGTTACACAGAACCTTCTTTAAAAGAACTCTGAGCATATGAAGAGCTCTGGAAGTACTGTCCACCTCCACAGGTGGCAACCCTGTCGTGGGTGTGGAGCCAAAACCGTGCCTGAGACAGGGAACGTGGACCCTTTATAGCCAATGTTTCCATCCAGCCCACATGTGAAGGGCATTTATAGATTCTGAAAAGTCACCCGCCCTACATCATGGAAAGTTTATGAAGAAGCAGAAGGTATAAACTCCCCCCCCCCCTTCTATCCTATTTATACAGGGGACTTTAAATAGGCCAGCAGAAAATTGTTTTTCTAACTACAGTATTTTCTGTGCTTCATTAGGAATTGTCATTTTTTGATTTTTCAGAGTGTGATTTTGTCCAAGAGAAACCATACAGGCACAAAATAAGACATACACCAAAAAGTCTGTCAGCCAATTGGGTTTCTTTGATGCCAGGGCTTACTGAGTGTTTACTGTGTCCTAGAATTGAGGTAGGCTAGATACAAAGAACAGGGGATGCCTGAATGCCAGGTAGAAGAACCACAGGCTTGTATTTCACATACGTAACTAAGGTCCCCTCCAATTTCCAAAAGGACAGGGATGGAGTCTTTTTTAAAAGGGGTCCAGCCTAAGGGAAGTACCTTGTCATCTGATCCTTTTCCCTCCACCACATGTATATGCTGAGGACAGATCATGGAAAAAGACAACAAACCACTTTACATGATCACTGCTATGCGGCTATCAGGAAAGGTCCAACAAACTAACCCAGATGATATCTACTGTGCTTCTGGTGATTCTGCCAAAGAGTTGTTGGGTAATTGGGGAACAAGGTGACTACCAGTAATGACCCCTGTCCAGCTGCATTGATGTCAAGGAAAAGTAATTTTTCACAACATGCATATGATCTTGAGAATGGCAATGAGGTACTTGATATGATAAGCAATGGGCATTTGCACCTGGGAGTCTTGTGTCTGATCTATCATCATTTTTCCCTCCACAAAGAACAACAGAAACTCTGCTGAGTATATCTTTTTGGGTGCTTATTCTCAGTTCTGACCACAGGGTTCTATCACTCAGCTGGCTCCCTAATCCTTGATCTACACCATAGCCCTTTGCTACAAGGTTTTGTCTATAACTACTATAGAAACACTCTTAATATTGAAAAAGAGGCTTGGTTTACCTCTTATTGGAACCACAAATTTCCCATGTACCTGTAAAGTGCTAGAAAGAAGAGAAGTATTGGCTTTTTTGATTGTGGTTATTAGGACACTGCAGTCATCTGAGTTTAAAGATGTTTAAAGAAATATCCTTCAATCCCCTTCATTTGTACCTGAGATTTAAATCTTATTTAGGCACTACCTAAATAGCAGTCAAAATTCTTTTTGAAAGGGAGGGAAGGTATGATTAGGTGTCTCCCTTCAAGAAGAATCCATTCATTAAAAAGCAGCCGGGATGAATCAGCCTTGTTAAACTGATTGACTGCTTAAAACACTTCCATGTCTTCCTTCCACTTGGATAAAATCCAAGTTCCCTGCCATGACCTGCAAAGCTATATAATTGGTCCCTGCCTTCTCTGTAACTTTTGGCTTATACTGCTCTCTCCCTTCATTATTAAACTCCAATCATGTGACCTCCTTTGCCTCAGGCTTGATTAGCACTTACTGTTCTTTCTGCCCCCAACCATCTTCTTGTGGCTGGCTGATCACTGAGACTTGAGTCTGAGAATCCTCCTCCCAGACACCCTTCCCATCTCCACCTTTCTAGCACATAATTCTATTTTATTTTCTAAGTCTTTCATTACTCAAGTTTATCTTTCTCATTTATCTGTTTACAAGAACATAAACTTCATACAAGCAGAGGCCTTATTTGCCTTGTCTATTGATATAACCCACAAATTTAGCAGAGTGCCTGGTGCATGGTTAGGTACTTAATAACGTGATGATGGAAACTGAGAGGAGGCCAAGTGTCTACAAAAGCAGAGATTGAAGATGTCCTTTGAAGATGGAGAAAGGAGCTACAAGCTAGGAATATAGGCAGCTAAGTAAGAGGTATGAAATTGACCCTGCAGAAGAAATCAGGCTAAATTGGATTTAGCCCAGTAAAACTGATTTTGGAATCACAGTCTCTAAAACGTTAAGAAAATAAATCTGTATTGTTTTAAGCCAGCCACCTAGCTTGTAGTGATTTGTTACAGCAGCAGCAGGAAACTCAGACTGATCATGAATGAATGGAATTGATGATGGGACCTAAGTACAAGTATTTAGGTATGAACTATTGTCTTTCAGAGCCTAAGTTAATGCTTCATTGTTAATCTTTCCTGAATTGCAGAAACATGAACAATGAAACGTCAAATCTCACGTCAGAGGAAGAGAAAGGAACTTTTCTACTGTGTATCTTGAGGAGGTAAAAAATGTGTTCACTGTGGAGCATAAGAGGAGGGGTCTAAGTGAACTGCTCCAAATGTCAAACATAACAATTACGTCGGAGACATTACTGTGGGAACAACACCTACACAAACTAGTTTTGGCACTGACATCTGTAGCACAGAAATGACTACCTAGAAGGAGAATTGTGGGTTTGAGACTGAAGACATAAGGCCTTTCCTAAACAAAGATATCTTCTTATCATCTCCCAAAATACATTATACAGCACACACTTTTTCGCATTTTTAATAAAGCAAAACTTAAAAATGAGCAGCAATCCTTTTATTCTCCCTCTTAGAAAATCTACAGTGACCTGCTTGCAAATAATATAGTGGAAATATCCCAGAAGAGACTCTTGGTTCATTAAAATAATCAGCATATTCCAACATGCATTCGTCCCTGAAATAATAACAATTCAATTTTAATAAATTAATTATGGTTTTAATGAGCAAAATTTACATTTATATTTCTGCCTTAAGATCTTCATGGGAGGCAGCATCCTCATCCATGTAGCACCACCAAAGCAGAACCTTTCTCAGGGTAGACCTGCAGCTGCCAATGGAAACACAAATACCCTGCCATTTCAGAAACAGAGGCAGGATGGGGTGAGGGGCCAGACAGCCTAGGATGGAAACTGAGCTATTCCACTTTCTACATTTGTGACCCTAGACAAATTATTTAACATCTATCATTTGTAAATGAGAAATATACCACAACCTACCTCAAAGGGAGAAGGCATAATATATTCATAGAATAAAAGCTAATGGTATTGTGTAGCTTGCATGTAAATATGAATGCTTGCAATAATAATAGCAATCATGCAGGTGTGACATAGGTGAGTTAAGGTAGCACAGAGGAGAGACACTTATGCAATCTTCACATGCACATACCACTAGCAGCTCTTGAAAAGTATACACAGTGTTTTTCATCTCCTTGTAATTCCACTTGGAACTTTAGGCAGAGTGTAGATACTTTTAATAAATGCTATGCAACCTGGATTGTTCAGAATGCTCAGGGGACCAGGTGTGTAGTGGTTAATTGAATTTTCTGCTTGATGGAGAGCAAAACAGTAAATGCTTTTGGTTCGAATCTGTTGGCTGCAACTCTTTCTAAAATACTCTAACCCCTTAACTTATCCGAATAGAACTCACTGAATAGAATTTTTTTTTTAAGAGTGAGGAACAGACTTCACTAAAGACCACCCTTCTCAGCTCCAGTTTGCATTCTGCAATACTAGTGATACTGAAGAGTCACAAGTAACTAAAGATTAGCTGTGAGCTGACTTGATCCATTTAATCCACATCTCCCAAGTGCACACCAGATGCTGGCACTGGGGAATGTATCTTATTCTCTCTTCATTCTCCTTTCCCTTTTCTCCCTTCCTGGTGAAATGTTCAAAAGAGAAGGATAAAATGCAGATGTTCCTCGACTTACGATGGGGTTATGTCCTGATAAATCCATGGCAGATCAAAAACGCTTTGAATACAAGTACCCTACTGAACACCATAAGCTTAGCAACCCAAGGCACTGCAGTGTATTAACTGTTGTCTATCATCTCAGGGGAAGATTTTACCACATATGGTAAGGTCAGGAAAAGATCAGAGTTCAAAGCATGGTTTCTACTGAATACTTATCACTTTCCTACCATCCTAATGTCCCAAATTGTATATTAAACCATTGTAAATCAGAGACCTTCTGTAATGTGGTTAGTTGAGTCCTAATTAATGATGTTTGGGTATAATTACTAATTTGGAAAAAAAATCAAAATATAAGTAAGTGGCATGAAATGTGGAAGTTGTTTTTTCAGCCTGGGTCTTTCACACCCATGACAATGTATCAGATGAGAAAAAAAATACCTTTGGTCACCTTAGTTGGCTTCTTCAGTTTTTCAAAACTGTAACTGAGGTTCAGGTTGCTCTGTTTGGATTTTAGTACTATATTACACATATATTGCACATACACATTTTCTCTCTTTCTCTCTCTGTCTCTCTCTCTCTATATATATACATATATGTGTGTATGTGTATATATATATAATATATGTAATATATTATATATATACACACATATATTTCACAGTATTATATACACATATAATACACACACATATATGTATATCACAGTATTATATACAAATGGATAGTATGTAACTGACTTATCTACAGAAATATTTTGACACAATTTTCCAGACTACTAAAATTATAATTTGTAGTTAAAAAGTATTGAAATAAATTCTGTATTTGTAGAATAGATCTTCAAAAATGTAAATTTATGTCCCAAAGTTATCTGATTGACTCAGCTAACTGCTTTTTTCCCCAAAAGTTTTGCCTTAAACTTTTCAACTGTATCCTGACAGCGTTAGAGAAACTATAATAGAAAACAATCTGATTGCTCGGAAAATCCCTTATATTTCAAATAAAAAATTTCCCTGAGTCTTAAATTGCTCTCTAGTTAGCAGCAAAAATATCATATATTATTGATGGAATTAAGAATTTAAATTTTTTAAAAGTCTCTTTTAATTTGCTGCACAGTTAAGTTGTACTTTATAATTGAATTTAATGATTTCATTGCAAGTGTCGAGAAATATTGGATGATAAAAAGGGTCTGTTCTATTGTCCCAGCCATAAAACCATTTTTTCATAGCTGCCTTCTCCGTGATCATATAGCATTTTTATACCGTATTACAGCATGACTGCAGCTAAGTTTTATTATAATTAGTTGTGTATTGGTCTCTCTTCTCTCTCTTAATCATGAACTTGTTGAGGGCAAGGACTAGGTTGTGTTTTATTCATCTTGCCATTTCCCCCAAATGGGTAGCTGTTCAATTAATGTTTGCTGAATTATTGAAGAGTTCTGGCCAAAAATAATTAAAAAGTTGCAAGTGAATCATAGCAGAAAATATCTCCCTAAATCCTCTAAGTGGAAAAATTTCCTATAACTTTAGTTTGACCTCAGATTCAAAGGTGTGACAGTGTGTCTCAAGGAAAAAGATCCAGGGACCTAAAATATATTACACGAGTTCTCCAGGTGTTCCAACGTACTAAATTCATCAAAAAACAAATCTTTCTTATAGCTTCTAGGATTGAAATTGAGAGCTTTTCTATCAAAGGGACAAAGTAAAGGTGATTCTTTAAAAGGAGGGTTTCTTTCCAAACCATTTGCAATTCTCCTAAGTATCCTGACACCACACCACCAACCCCAGGTGAACATCTAAAAATGTATCAAATATATCCTCTTGGACAAAGGCCTTCAAGATAAGGAACAATGGGACCATCATTTTCAGGGTCCATCTTAGAGGACCTGAGAGGAGGACAGAGCAAGCGCATCATCTTTCTACATAAAAGGCAAATTCTACCCCATGGTTTACTGAGTGCATCTCTTTGCCTGTCTTCCTCAACCTCCAGCCTGATTCCCACATGCTGGAGCCTTTCTTGGAAGATCATCCATCCCCCCTACCTTTCACTGAAGAAAAGTCATGTTTATGCATCAGCTGTGTGTGGAACAGTCCTGCACCCCATTCAGACAGGCCCTTAGAAGCTGGTCTTCTCCAGCAGCCCCCAGTGGAGGCCTTCATTGATTTCCAGTCTTTTTGTGCATTTGAAAATCCAACAAGTACATGTCTACCTGGCAGTTCTCCTTTGATAAACTAATTCTTACCATTGTGTAGTCTCTTGTTTTTCCTTTTTTAAAGAATTCTTTTGCAATTCTTCACACTTCTCTTCCTGAGTCCTCAGCACCTATTACAGTTCTTTCATTGCAGTGGGCGCTTCACTTACCTTAATGCAACAGTGATCCATAAAGGGGCATAGTTTCTATAGTATTAATCTTATTAGTATATTGTCTTTCTGAGCTAGTCAGCTGAGCCCATTCAGAAAATTAACAAATCTACTTCCTGTCTGTTGCTCACCTGTGGCCCCAGGGCTCCAGCAGCTTTGGGGGGATGAAATACATGAGAAGGAGTTCTTTCCCCACGTGTATTCTAATACCTTCAACCCAACATCTTACTTCATTTCAACACCTCCTTCTGCAAGTAGCTAATCATCTTTACCAGAATCTTTTTATACAGTATGAAAATGGGTAATGTATAATCACTTATTTAAATCTGAAAAAGACTACTTTTTCAATTCATTGGGAAATGGGTATTAAAGGCTCCCTAGAGAACTTAGTAACATGGTACTAAGCACTGTTAAGGTGACATGCTGATTATTTATGTAACTATCTATGTCACACACAAAGACACACACAGCCACTCTCCTGGTCATACCTTAGAAGATGTTCCCACAAACAGGGATACTTTGAGAGAGCTAAGTTCTCTTCCTATCAGAAGGATGCCCTCAGATACCACAAAATAATAAAACAGGACTTAAGCCCTTTTTAGCTAGTCTATGTCTGAAACTGTTCCTCATATTCTTTCAGTTGAAAAAAAAATTCCTTTTATATATCATCTGACTAGAAGACAAGGTAAAAATGAATGTGTAAATAGAATCATAAACATGACTATATAGTTTTGTATGTTTTCAAATGCTTCAGAAAAGTTGTAAAAACATACTATATATTTTATTTTTCATTTGTAATGTTTGGAGAGTTTGTTTAAATTTCCCATCTTAATTGGCATGCTTTTAGAAAAATATGTTTCTCCTGCCTATAAGCAAAATCTCTAAATATATCTTTGAGAACTTAAAATTTCCATGTTTGTTTACATATGATATTAGTTCGTGATGTCACAATTTAAAAAAAAATTCTTGAAGCTTATGTGGAATCTGTGGCAAGGCTATTAATATATCTGCAAGGGGTTATTTCAGATTAATCGATGAGGGTTCATGACTATCTTAAACAGAGTATATTTATTTCTTCTGATTACTTTTAATTTGGAAGTAGAAATTGGTCACTGACAATATTAGATGTATATTTTTATCTTAAGTCATATATATATTTTAGCATGATGTCTGTTTCCTTGGCATTGAATTTTTGTTTGCTGGTGAAATGAAGAATTATGCTTCAAGACTTAACTGCCCCTTTCTGGGCAATTTACTTGGTAAAATGATCAGTTTTCATTTACTACTTTTTTTTCTGTCAGAAAAGCTACTTTATCCATACTTTGAAATTCATGAGGTAAGTCACAATTATTGGAAATAGAATAGATTGTTAAGACTAGAAAAATTATTTAACCAACTTTTTAATCTGTTGTATAAAAATTATAAACAGGAAAATATTCAGTTTTGGTTTAACAATGTCAAAAGCAGAAAACTATCATATGAAGCATTTTGTTAAAGCTATGAGCTTGTTTTTCAAGATGGAATATTTAATGGTCATTGCAGATTTCTTTCAATATGCATTCATTTATGTGTCTGTTACAAAATGCAGCTTTGAAATTTGAAAGTCCAACTACTAAATGATCCTGTTTTGACTTTATTACATCTACTATAACTAGATTAAAAACATGAATTATACCCTACATTATCATGACTCAGTGATTTTTTTTCTTGAAGTCAACCCACTAAGATAGCCTTTGCTGCGCATTCAGCTAAAACCTTACACTTTTTTTTTTTTTGCAAAAATGCATTATTTGATCTGAAAATATCCTTCAGTGCCTAGAAGAAAAAAAAAAAAATATATATATATATAGCACTTGAAACTTTCTCTGGCTATCACAGCTTCTCTTAGAGGCTGTGAAACATTTTAGGATTATTGAACAAGTATCAATTAAGTCTATGTCTTCAGTGTCAATCCAAATTGGAAATGTGCCATCTTTTACATCTTCACTAATAGAATTTTTAATTAGCTATTGATACTGTCAATAATAGAGTTTAGTGTTATTTTTAAAAATGATTTGTCTAAGCAGTTCTGCATCTACTCGCTTGGTTTTCTTTTTCACTTTTTAAAACTGGTGCTTATTTTTATAATCAAGGTAATTTTTTTTTCTTTTTGGATACCAGGGATTTAACACAGGGGTGCTTCACCACTATGCCACATCCCCAGTCCTTTTTATTTTTTATTTTTGAGACAGGGTCTTGCTAAATTGCTTAGGGCCCTAAGTTGCTGAGGCTGGCCTTGAACTTGCAATCCTTCTGCCTCAGCCTCCTGAGTTGCTGGGATTACAGGCATATGCCGCCATGCCCCAACCCAAGGTAGTTTTTAAGCAGAGCACTACACTTTCAAAAATAGGCAAGGGGCTGGGTTGTGGCTCAGCGGCAGAGCGCTCGCCTCGCACATGCGCGGCCCGGGTTCGATCCTCAGCACCACGTAAACATAAGTGCATTGCATTGTGTACAACTAAAGTAAATAAATAAATATTTAAAAAAAATAGGCGAGATTTTTTTCAGCAAACTAGTTTAGTACGTGGCTACTACTTTCCCACTGGTTATTAAAACTTTGTCAATTGTTAAAATTATATAAGTAACATATTCAAAATCTATTATTGGTTTATACTCTGAAGTTAGCCAGGACATTACTAAATATCTTTTCTCTACTGAGATATAAGGAAACAAAACAACTATTAGTTATAACCTATGCCTCAAGAGAATTAGGATCTAGACATGAACAAAAGACATGAAATTGTAGGAGAGTATATACTAAGGAATATTTTCTAAGGCTTTAATTCACTGGTAATGTGTACTCCTAATTAGGGACTCAGGGTTTAGTAATATTGCCTTCCTGAGACAGCAGGTCTCTGGATCTGGTATGTTACAAATGGCTGTTGCCATTTTCCATGATCCTTCATTTATGTTGCAGCTTTTAATACATGCCCCCTAAAATACAATCTGCACCATGAATTCTGACTGCATCAGTTCAATACACAACTCTAAAGGATTCTTCTTTGACAGAGAATAGCCAAAGTGTGTCTCATCAATTCAACCAAATTTTATTTTCCCTAAAAAGGCAAATCATTCATTTTAAGAGTTTGAAACAAATGCTTTAAAATTAATTTGAACTGGTTAAATTTAAGCCAATGGAAGAGGATGGCGTAGGACCCCAAATTAAAACAAAATAACACCTCTCTGGGTCCCATAGCATTCCCATCCATTTGTGGAATGGATAAATGCCATTCACTTTAAGGTCTTGTCTCAGGATCTGGTTCAGTGAAAGGGGAACAGGTGTAGATGGTTCTGATGGACTGGCTACTATGCTTCACTGATCCATTTCCACTGTCCTGTGGCTGGTTACAAATGACCTTGTGCTTCTTGACAGCATTTCAGAGCCTGGGAAAAGTCTTACTTCTCTAAACTATATGGCTCTGTCGACCATTGATTTAGCCTATTCTGCCCCTTAGTTCCATTCTAGTAATTATTCACTTGAAAAATAAAATTACAATCAGTGTGGTTTTATATTTGTTCACTCATTCATTCATCCATCCATTATTCAACAACTACTTATAGAGTGCTTATTCTGTGAAATGTAATGCATTGGACGCTGAGAGAAATAGAAAAATGATTAGGACGTGGTCCTCACTCCAAGGCAATTGCAAGCTAGTGAGGGAGAGAAGGCATGCTTGCAATTACAAATATCCACAATTCAATGCAGAAAAAGAACAACAATAACAACGATGTGTGTCTATTAGGTATGAAGCACAGTTCTAGGTACATTAAATATTTCACTTACATAAAGTTCATAGGAACACCGAAGGTTAGACATTATTTTTTTTCCTCTCTCTGTCTTTCTCCCTCTCTCCCTGTCTTTTTTTTTTCTGAATGAGCAAACTGAGGTCAGACAGTTTTAGCAAAATATGCCTGCTCACACAGCTAGTTCAGGTCAGAGCCAGGCTTCAAACCCAACACTGTTTGCTCATTGTCTTTCAAATAGAGACCAACTCTAGGAAAAGTATGAGATGTTCACCATTTATTGCATACCCCCCCCCCATGCCTGGCATTATTTGAATGTGTCACTTCAGCATCTCATTCAATGATCACATTGTTACCATGTACCCATTTTTCAGCTAAAGAAACTGAAGATGAGCACGTTTAAGTAACTTGACCCAGGGTATTTAATGGAATAATTTTCTTCCAACTTGGGATGTTTGGGAAGGTATGATCTAAGAAGTGAGATTTCACTGAATTTCCATGAATGTGGACATCCCAGGAAGAAGAGGGCATTCCAGACAGGGAAATGGTATTAGGAATGTCACAGAGATTGGAAAGTACAATGGAAATCTCAAAAGTGTGAACATTCCAGATTAGCTGGTCAAATGGTCATAATGTCCAGAAGTGGAAATAATGATTAGTTAGGATACCATCAGAAATATCAGGTAGAGGGTTTTAGACTATTGCACTAGGCAACAGAGAGTCAGGAAAATTTTAGCGAGAGGAATGGCTTTGATCAACCCATTATAGGTTGACAATTCCTTATATGAAAAATCTAGAATACCTTGAAACTTAAAACCTTTTGAATGTCAACTTGATGGTCAAAAAGTTTGGGATTTCAGAGACGTTCGGATTAGGGATGCTCAATCAGTAAAGTCTGCACAGATATTCCAAAACCTGAAAAACTCCAAAATCCAAAATACTTGTGGACCCAGGCATTTCAGATAAAGGATGCCCAACCTGCTGTGGGCATCACCTCCTCACTCCAACTTGTCATAGTTAACAGTTTCTGCCTCAAGATATGATGATTTCACAAATTAACATATACTTGTTGAGTGTCTTCAAGAACATGAATACTTATAACTTTTATCTAAATAGCTCATTGTTATTACCATTTTTAAAATGGGGAAGGGGCATTTCAGTGACCTCTTAGAGAAGCAGAGTTTAATGTGATTGCCCAAATCACTTTGACTTCTTGTTTCTTGATACTGAAATCAAACAAAGACACAAAGTAAAAAGGGGCAGGCCTTTGTGCCTGGAAAAAGTCTCAGTTTATTTGGAACATTAATCTGAAGTCATTTCAAATTCACTGCAAAGTTATTAAGTAATTAAACTCCAGGGCAAAGACAGGTGGGACAGAGGGGAAGGGGAAGAAAAAGACACTTTGATTCCATTTCTACCAAAGACTTAATTCAAAATATTAGTAGACCAGAGTTACCCTACTGCCCCCTTAATGTAATCCATACAACAGAAATGTGAATGTGAGGATTTTATGAATTTAACGAGTATAGTTACAAGTGTTTTCTGCAGCCACACACCCTGTGGACTCGGAGAAGCTGGCAGTAACCCACGCCATTTGTGTCCCTTCTCCCTGAATCTGTTTCCATGGCTGCCAAGCACTGGCTGCAGCCAGCCATCCCTTGCCACTGTGCTGCCATCTCATGCCAAGCTCACTGTGCTTAAGGAGCAACTTCCAACCAGTGATCAATAAGAAATGAGGAGAAGCTTCTTGAATGGAAGTATCTGGCACCACTCCCAGCTGGGCAAAGTCTGCATTCAAGTTGGCCTTCTTCATTGTAACAGGATCCAATTCAACAACTTTCACAGATGGTGTGTCTTGGAGCATTCCAGGCTCCCAGAGGCTACTGAGTGGGTGATCAGCAAGCTTTAATCCCCAAAGCAGGTCAGAAAATAACATGGAACACCTAGAGTGAACCAGACGCTTGCTTCATAAACACAAACACTGCCTTAATTTTTACAACAATCTGAAAGTGTTCTCATTTAACAGATGAGAAGACTGAGACTTGAAGCAGTTAAGTAGCTTAACAGTGCACTCATGCCAAGTAAGGCCTTAGCCAGGTCTGACCCACTCTGGGACCTTGTGGTCTTTCCTTTTGGCCACATGCCTCCCCTGGGTCCTATCTAGGTTAATCAGTCCCAAACGTGGCTATACATGACAATCTACTTGAGAAGAGATTTTGATACATCCTCAGGGTTCACTGTAGTACTATTAAATATCTGTAGTACACATCTATCTATATCAATACATCTGTATCTATACTGTTGATCTAAAGCAGGGTTTCCCAACCATGGCAACACTGACATCTTGGGCCAATTAATTCTTTATTTTAGGGGGCTGTCCTATGTATTGTGGGATGCTGAGAAACATCTTTGTTTTTTACCCACTAGGTTCCAAAAGCACCTCTCTATGGTGCAACAACTAAAAGTGTCCTCACATATCGTCAAATGCCCTGAGGGGCAAAATTACCCCAAGACCAGACCCACATATGTAAAAAGCAGCTCAGGAAATGTGGAAAAGGGATATCCAAAGCTTTCCATTTGTAAATCACATAGCTAGGATAGGGTTTTTATATAATGGGTGTGAGAGGAGAAAAGACAGATTCCGGAAGATATTAGGTAGAGCATTTTATTAACTAGTAGATTTTGCCAGTCCATGTGAACAATAGCTAATCTTGACTTTCACAGTGGATGTGTTGTCATGGAAGCTTTCCAAAGCAGGATACAATATGACATATGTCCAAATAAGAAAAGAAGATGAGATAAAATTCTAGAAAATATTATATATATACATATATATATATATACACATATATATATATATATATTTGTTGTTGTTTGTTGTTGTTTTTGTTTTGTTTTTTTTTTGTATCAGGGGTTAAACTCAGGGGTGCTCAACCATTTTAACCATTGTGCCACATCCCCATCCTTCTTTTTTTATTTTTTTGAGACAGGGTCTTACTAAATTGCCAAGGCTGGCTTTAAACTTGTGATCCTCCTTAGACTCCCAAGTCTGGGATTACAGGCATGCACCACAGTGCCCAGCTATTATTTGATTTTTTAAAAATTTTTTGATATATCTACATTTTCAGCAAATCAAGTGTACCAGAACATTGTCGAGACCCAAACTAATCTACAGTAAATATTTTAGATTCATTTAACTTTTATTTATTTCTAAGTTTTAGAAACTTTTTCTTCAAAAGAACTGAGTAGTTAAAAAGCATAAAACTGAGAACTTTAAGTATTATTATGCTCACTTCATTTCATGGTAATGAAATGAGGAACCTATTAAGAACATATCCTCAAAGGATTTTTTTTTTTTTTTTTTTTTTTTTTTTTTTTTTTTTTTTTGAGACAGGGTCTCACTAAGTTGCCAAGGCTGGCTTTGAACTTGTGATCCTCCTGCCTTAGCCTCCCAAGTCTGGGATTATAGGCATGTGCCACTGTGCCCAGCTATTATTTGATTTTTTTTTATAAAAATTCGACATAGCTACATTAGGTTTATCCAAAATCATTAAATTAGTGATAAAATGGGGACTCTTGTTCCTAAATTCTAGTAAACAAATGGCTTTCTACCAGGTCATGGTCCCCCTAAGCTTTTACAGGACATGCTCTTCTCAGATGTAACTACTGCTGTACATAATCCCCATCAAATATAGTCTTTCTGTATTTCAGATGAGCACAAAATCCAGTGGATTATCAAAGTTTATTGGTTATGTAGATTATATATTGATTTATTTACTATATATGCATTAAAAACAAATATCCTGTATCAACAGAACATTCTAGAATTTCTCCCCAAATTTCTATCAGATCAGCTAAACATTTTTGCAGAATCACTGCAGGTAGTTTAGCATCATTCCTCTTCAGAATGTATTTCGATAGCACTAAGATTGCATACAGTGATGTAATATGTTACTCCAGGGTATATGAATATAAGAGCATTATTTTACAACAGTTTTAAAGAGCAGGTCTACTTTATAGAAGTTTGTCTAAATGACTGTTGGAAAGCATGCCAGTCTAGTGATTCATTTTATGTATTAATCCACGCTGCCTGACAAGTAGTTGCTAATACAGCACTTCTAACATTGATTCAAATTCCATAAAAGGCTTTTGGCTCATAAAAAATGCTGGCATGGCATTAGGATGGAGGTATTCTATCTCTTGTCTATAGGAATTGAATAATGTGCCAAGTCTGTTGGTGACCATAAGCATTTCTGAGAAGAAATGACACATACTCCTGGGTTTCACTTCTTACCCCCTCTAAATTAGAGCAAAACGCTGAAATATGACCCTTGAATAAAGAGTGATTGAGATATGTGACCAATATGCCATTGCTCTCTTTCTCTTTCTCTTTACCTTCCTCCTTGTCTCCATTTGTTGTTAATCCTCGTTTGAGAAAGGAAGCTCTCCCTACCTTAACACAAGCATGACAGTCATCACTGGGAAATAACAAATCTCCTTCCATTCACTGAGATAGTTAGTGCTCTGAAAAACAGAAATCTGATAGCTTCTTTCTGTCAGCATAAAATGAGAACATGACCTTGTCCTGAGAAACACCATCTAGTAATATTTTTCATAACTTCCATGTGGTGATGATCTAATAAGAATCTAAAAGTAATTAACTGGGTCTCTTTTAGCCAACCAAAGCCCTATTCAAATACACATTTTTATCAGGATTCTGAGGGAGCCATAAATTGGGGCATTTTGAAAAACTGGGATCTAATCCAGTCCATGATCTGATCAGGGTTCAGTGGTAATAATAAATTGGGACTATTAAAACTGGGAATCATTCCAACATTTTATTTTGCCCAAACCACAGGACCTAGCAAATTCTACTGCAAAAGACAGGCATATACAGTGACGAGTAAAACCATGCTGAATTAATCATTTGTGGGTGATCATGCCAAAACATGGGTGTTTTCAACAGTTTAAATAGTGCCAGAGTTTAAGTTCAGTAAATAATTAATTATCAAGAGTCACTTGGCAAATTAAAGAAATCAACCTTCTGGTTACTTTAATAAAATATGCATTCTTTTTAGAATATAATGACAAACTCCTATCAATTTCTATGTTGCTCTGTGTGCTTAGCAGTAAAATGTGTACACAGGTTACAACTAAAAATGTTAACACAGCTTATAATCCTTTTCCTTCTTAGACTACAATAAGCATCCTCATTTTTCAGTCTGAACAAATGTTGGATAAACTCTAGCCTTATTCTGGTTTTCATTTCAATTTCCAGTAACATAAAAGTCCTCCATAATTAAATAAAATGCTGAGAGGTTGGGAATAGATTTTCACCCACTTGAATTCTCAAACTATAAATGGTTTCTGAATGTTTTTATATCTCGAAGATGCATTTCGTTTATGTGGGGAACTTGCAGCTGCATAATTAAATCTTGGTTTGCCAAATATCAAAAACACATGTATTGATTTAAACTAAGGGAACAGGCCACAAGCAACTCAGCTGATAAGGCAAGGGAGAAGCCTTTGCAGTTCTTGGAAGGCTTCCCGAAAAGGAAAGAAAACTAAGAACCTTGAATTCAGACACTGAAACCGATTAACTTTCCTAAATCTTAGTTTCACTCTCACTTAGGCATTCTGTTCAGGACAGTTGTCCAAAACACGAGCCACATGTTTTCATACTTCTCCATGCTAAAGCTGAAGTCATTGTCTGCCCTGCCTCCACCTCCTCATTTATCCTGCTCAGGTTCTAATAAGATCTACAAAAGTATATTAATACAACAAATATTCCCCTGCTAAACAAACACTGACATGGTATAAGAGGAATAGAAGGTCTTGGAGTACCTAACTCTTATGTTATGAAAGTTCTTGTTTTTTATTTTCAATCTCAGTAAGAGGTTGCATTCAGTAAATTTTTATTGCTGGGTCAGTAATATGGGACTTTAATGGAAGACAGGCTTCAGTGTCCATGAAAATATTTTCTTCAGTGCAATAATCCTAAATAAACAGGGAGCAGTGTGGGAGGAGGCATAATTTTCTTTAGCCAATCTCCACCTGACTTTTGAGGGGGTATTAAGAATACAAATACTTTATAGGTCCAAGAATCTTACTTATTTTGTATTTTGCAGAAGGTTACAAATTCAGGTTTTAGAATTAAATGACAAAATGCATTTTCCAACATGTTAAAACAATCTCTTTTTGTCAGCTTATGCTGCTGATTTACATAATCTGAATGTGTAGAAAATGCTAATTTAATTTAGCTTGACAAAATATTCCAGGAGATATAATCTTTGAATATAATATTGAGTTCATCTTTCTAGCAATGGATAAAAGCCTTTGAAGCTAATGTTTTCTTATGGACAATCTCACTGAAGCATGAACAAAGAAGATGAGTTTGTTTAATTCAGGGCTTTGTTGCCTTGGACTGCTTGACTTTTGTCAGGAGGGAACAGATTATCAATTCAGGAAATCAAATGTAAGACTAAGAAAATCCTACCCCACAGTCTTGAGCAAGAAACTTGGTCATATACACTGAGATAAGAAGAAGAATAACATATACACTACCATAAGCCAATTCTATGTCACGTTCAAGAAAGGTTGCTCTAGAATACCCAAATTAAATGCTCCTATACTCAGCATTTACATCTTGCTCAGACTATCACATCTGGGAAGGACCCCAGAGATCAGCTAAGGACAAATGCAGCACTAATGATGCACATGGATATTTTAGATGGTATATGGCTTAATGCATTTAATTGCATAAACTAATATTTTAATTATTTGAATATGTATGCATATAATTAAGAAGGAAAGAAATATATCAGTGATTGAGGTTTATGAAATTCCAATATTTACCTGATGAACTAATCCTTTCTAAATGTACTCATTGGCTTCTTATTAGACATTTCCAGTGTCAACAAACTTACTGCTTCATAACGCATTCTAATTTGGGGGATGTTTTTCCTTCTCTTTATTTGAGGGGTACCTCTCTGAAATTAACATTCCACTTGTGTCTTGTGTAAATAAATAAATGGGCAAATAAGCAAATAGATGAATAGATAAAGTAGAATAGGGTAAAAGGGTGCCAGAAGAAAAATCTAATTGTTCTTCTATGAGACTGTTCTTTGAGCATGTGAAATCAACCATTTTGACTCTGTGAGCTCTTTGTCCCCAAGTCCTTCAATGTTTCTCACAAGACATGGATTTAGAGTCCCATTCTTCATGTGAGAGAGAGCACGGGATATTCCAGGTGTCCTCTGTGCAGTGTAAGATAGGAATTGTTTTGTACATGAACTTCCAGTACACATAGCCTAGGACTGGATTATGATTTGGCAGGCATATTGTCATGTTGACTCATGCTAAACTTACTCTCAACTAAAACCATCAGGCAAATTTTTCATATATTTGGTATTAAGTCAAACCTTCCACATCCTGTTTGTCTAGTTCATTTTTGGACGGAAACCCAAGACTTTACATTTATTCCTATTAACTTTTTTTATGTTTGATTTGTTCCATTGTTCCAGATGCTTCTGTCATCATACATATTTTCAACCCCTGCAGTGTCTTGGCATTCATGAAGCGATCAACAGGTCGCCACCCCTAATGTCAGTGCTTAGCAGGCAGGGTTATAAATACATTTTCAAGACAAATTTTATTTTTACAAGCTTATATTGGTGAAATACTCATTGGCAATATTTGGGTACAATTTCTCATACAGCTAACAATTCTTCTAAGGATATGTCACCTGGCAGACTACATATTTCTCTGCATTATGCACAGGACATCATGAGATGGTGCAATTCTTATATCCGGGAGAGTTCCCCTACAGTTTTTTTAAGTCTAGGGACTAGAATGGGGATTCTTCACTCTGTACTATTGACATTTGTAGCTGGATAATTTGTTGTGGAGGCTGGAGGCTGTTTGATTTCATTGTAGGATGTGTAGAGCCTCTACCCAGTAACAAAATAATAGTAACTCCCTCCCCACCACCTTCCTGCATTTATGACAATCAAAAATGTCTCTAGAGGGAAGAATAGAAGTTCACTGGATTGGATAAAGGGAAATGAAGGGAAGGGAGGGTGGATGGGAATAGAAAGACAGTAGAATGAATGGAACATAACTTTCCTTTGCTCATATATGAACGCACGACCAGTACAGCTCCACATTATGTACCACCACAAGAGTGGGATCCTAATTGGAATGGGTTGTATTCCATGTATGTATAATATGTCAAAATACACTTTACTGTTATATATATCTAAAAATAACCAATTAAAGAATGTCTCTAAATATAGCCAAACATCCCTTGGAGGCAAAACTGCCTTCTCCCATTAAAAATCACTATTCTAGATTATGCATCCTTCCAATAGCTAGTAACCCAATCCATCTGTTAGGACCATTATTGACCTTTTCACAGGCATAGCTACCAAAACCAACCAAACAAAAACAAACAAACAAAACTGTTTACATATAACACCAAAACAATCTCACATCAGGAATTAAATATATAAATTAACTAAAATAAGATAGGAAAATAATGGGAAAAATAGAGAAGGATAATATTCCCTAAAATTTAGAGTTTTTAGATGGATCCTATGTTAAAACAGTGACAGAACTTGAACCTTCAATAGGAATTGTATGACTTAGAAAGTCATCTATAATGTCTTTTTTACCTGGATGCTCATCCAAGTATTATTTGAAGCAGTGAAAAATATAAATGAATTAGTTGTTTGACAATGAGAAACAATTAATTTATTATTTGTTAATTTCATAGAATATTAGGCAGTGGCAAGATGACATAATTGTGACTCATTAATAGCATGGGGAAATATTTGCAAAATAATGCTGTGACAAAAGCAAGCCACTATGTATATAGTGTGGCAATCAAGTTTTCAAAGGACATATATGCACAGAGAAACGATCATGAAAACATTAATAGTGACTATGGGATTATGATGTGTGAATTATTTATGATTTTAAGTCTTTATACTTTTTTATAAGTTGTGGTTTGCATCTGAACTATCCCTCAGAGGCCATGTGCAAAAAGGCTTGGTTGTCAGCCTGTGGTGGTATTGAAGGTAAAGCCTGTTGGAGGATGTAGGGGGCTGGGAGTGTGCCCTTGTAGGGGATATTGGGATACTGATCCCCTTCTCTCTCTCCCTACTCCCCTCCCCCTCCCCCGTCTCTCCCCCTCTTCCCTTCTTCATACCATGAGGTGAGTAGCTCTACTCCACCACATGGTCCCCACCATGACATTCTGCTTTACACAGGCTCAGAAACAATGGAGTCAAATGACCATAGATGGAAACTCCTGAAATTGTGAGTCAAAATAAACCTGTCTAGTAAATTGTTTTACTCAGACATTTTATCACAGCAATGGAAAGCTGACAAGGATATTATGTTTCCAAAATTTTCTTGATTAACTCATATGCTCTTGTAAGTGTGTGCATGTTTGTGTGTGTGTGTATGAGAGAGAGAGAGAGAGAGATGATTTTAGAGAAAATGACCCATATTTGGTTAAGTGAAGGAGTAGTGGCAAGGGTTCTTCACTTGTTTACAGAAGAGTGTGCCGGTAAGATAGGATACTTTAGAGAAGGAACATGAGAAAAGATGACAATATTTGTAGACTGGTTCACTTGCTTTCCTTAGGGGAAAAAAATCTGTCCATAATTTTTCATTAAATAAGAATTGTTTAATATTCTGGCTACATTCTGTTCCTCCAAATCAGTGGTTCTCAGATTTTAGAATGCTGAGGATACCCCTTGGGTTTACCCGCTAAAGTTCCTGGGCTCCAACTCCTGATATTCTAATTCTACAAGTCTGCTATGGGGACTCAGGAGTTTCCATTTTTAATGAGCTCCTCTAGGGACTGAATCTGACACAGGTGGTCCATGGGCCACATTTTTAGAAACACTGCTATAATCAGCCATGTGGCTTGGTTTGGATATTTTTATGCCTCTATGTTCAACAATTTCTTCCTGGTTATGCGCTAAAAAGACCTCCAATGGTTATGTTGGTAAATTGACTCTTTGAAAAAATGTCCCAAATTGGCATTTGCCAATTTCTGTGTTGTAAATATCCCCACCATGACCCATTTCAAGCTACAATGATTTAACAACCAGTTCAGAAAATTCTTGGAAGTTTAATAATTGGCAGGTACAAGCTAGTTACAATACCGTATGCTATATGATTTTTTAAAAAAGGATATACTAATAATAAACTATTATTTTACCTATGACAACTGGGATGGAACAAGTAAGTAATAGAATAGCTTGAATTGTTCAAGGAAACCACTTTCCAATGTATTAAGAAAAAAATGCAATAATAGCTTTTATCACTCTTTCCTATTTGATTCTATTTTTCCATAGCCATACCATGAAGAGCAATACACTCACTGAGTTCTTTGAGAGTTGTGAATTGGTTTCCTATGGATGATGGAGAGCCAAGGAACAGAATCTGGAGGTGGGAGCAATGCCAAATGCTCAGCCTCCACCTCCACCCTCCATGGCCCTGTTGAAATGCCCTGGGTCATTAATTCTATAGCACCCAACCATAAAATCAACTCCTTCAACTTCTTCCTGTAGCACATGATTGAGACAATGTTGTCTCTAGGAAACCCATTTCAGATGTGTTTTATGTGTTCATCTGTGGGAAGTGGCCTAAGTGGGGGATAATAGTATGGTTCTTTCAATATTTTGACCAAACATATTTTAAGAAAATTGGACCTGAAGCCTATATAGTCAGCTGAGGCAAATTTACAGCCCTGCTTTTAAGAACAAAACTCCCTCAGGCACCTGCTTCCTAAAAGCAAAACCAGAAAGGAAATGAACTCTTGCTTAAAGACAACCCACCCTATTTTATGGGTTATCAATTTTCTAGTTGGCACACAGTTCTCCAGCTACTAAGAGGTTTTTGCCCCCCATCTCAAGCAAGTACTGAGCTGCAAAAAAACTGTCAAGTCTGCATTCTAGTAAAGGGCTCAGTTTCCTGAAGATGAGACACGGGACACAGAGCCTTGGGAAGTGAAGTCAGGGGAGCAGCAAAGATCTATGGTGCAGGCTTAGCATGCAGATGTCTTTGCCAATACGTGCATTAAAATTTGAGTCTGAATTACATTTTACATTACAGGATTACTGAATCTTGGGCTATGATGGAGAATATATTTCTTGTCTTTTGGGGTGGCTCTGTCAGGTGAATAGTCAACAACAAATGTAAAACACTTGATTTCCTTTTAACTGCTCTGGTGACCCTGGAACTGAGCTTATCAACCTCTCAAAAACGAGAAAGAACTAAATAGCTTTTCCCCCCTCAGTATTGATAAAGTCAGCCTTCTCAATGAAAACAGACTACAAGATAGGGGTCAAAGGGTAACAGTAGATACTCGTAGCCTGCTGTGTGCTAGAAAACACAATGAAGAGATGTGATTTACTTAGTACACATACTAGACCGATTAGATAAATATAAGAACTGATCGTTAAAAACTACAAGAACTAATAAGCACGTGAAAAGATGAATAAATCTGTCTGCCACATAATGAAGTCAGAATTAAAGGCTTAAAATTATATGCTAGCTTTGTCATAATCTCGGTCTTTTTCCAAGATTTATTTAGTTGGGAAAACAAAGAATTTTCAGGAGAAATATGAATATTCAATTACATGTTTCAAAATGAGACATTTACACATCCACTTGGGATAAGTGCCAGAGTTAACATCAAAGATATGTGAAGGACCTCTTGTCCAAATGGAACATTAAGCTCCTCAAATAGGGGAATTCAGCCCTTGCAAACTGTCATTATTTCAGCAAATGAAGCCGGCCCTTTAACAGATGGGCAACATACTTCTCAGCTTGCTGATAGCCTAATAAAAGACAGTGGCTTTTTTTGAAAAACGAAGGACATATATTTCTCAAATTACACTACCCGAACGGATTGAGCAGAATAAAATTAAGAAGACATACAACAGCCTGACGAAAATTAGGAACAAACTATGGGAACTTGATCGTTCTAAATATCAATATCAAAATGACCTTTGCATTAAGAGGGAAAAAAAAGCTTCATTGTTTAAACCACAAGGAAAATGGGCATTGGTATAGTCGAAACTGGGGAGCAGCAGATTATGGAATTATAGGTACTGATGTAATAAAAATGCAAAATTAATTTCCTCTCAAAAATATAATTAAAATTCCCCAGAAAGGCAGGTTGGTTTTATGTCAGCTGTGTTTTCTTTTATACGTGTCAACTTCTATGTTTCTTAAAGGAAAAAAAAAAATCTCTCCAGTTGATTGTTTCAATAACCAAATGAAACACAGACTCCAATAAAACAGGGCTCAATGCTCCTGCTCACCGTTCCCGCTCCTCTCTCATCTTCTCCAGCTCTTCTTCTCTCAGGTTCCCAGGCTTCAGAGTACCCTTCTGGTCAGCCTTTCCGCCTTTATCCTCTTTCTTCTTTCCAAATCTAGTGAGACATGGGGATGTTAATGATAATCATGTTGCTTTTGTGGCAAATTTGAGATATAGAAGAGATGCGTTTGTTAGACCATAATTCTTTATTGTAATATGAGATCAGTTTGCATGAGATGAAGACAAAATAAAATAATGACAGCAGAAAAATAAGACAGTTACTGGATTCCTCTCTTTCTCTCTCTTTCCTTCTTTTAACTCAGATATTTATTATGCATCAAGTGCAGTATCATGTGATTAAAAGAGTAATAATGTTGAACTATTAATTCAATAGAGTGAAAAACTGAGTGATTATTGTTAATGTGTAACTACATATTGACCTGTCTTCTACACAGGCTCCTACAGCACCAAGGCCATTGTCATTTAAGGTTAAATTCACAGGATTATATAATGGTGGGGCAGCAAGGGACCTCACTGAACACCTAATTCAGTGCTTTCATGTTAGCAGTGAAGAACCAAAAGCTGGGGGGGGGGGGGTCTTGAACCTCACCAAGACCTCCCGCTGGTCTGTGACAGAGCTGGGATTAGAACTTGATTGCCTCCTGCCCCTCGCTCTGTCCTTCGGGCCCCTTTCACTCTCTAATGCAGCCCAGGCTTCCCAAGAGGGCTCCAGGGTAGTATGCTTGGTGTCTCGGTAGTTTAACGTGCACAGTAGCAATTATGATGCTTTATAAGAACACAGTGTTTTCTCAGCACGTTTAGGAAAATGGAAACTGCACAGTTGAAATGGAAAATAAACTGCAATTAAATTATTAGTAGGAGACACTCGTATGTGACAGGCATTTTCCCCCAATAGATAGATGTTTTCTCCAGATGCAATCCCCCACAGTCTTGGTACCAACACATATGAAAAAAGAGAATGCCTGGATGCTCTATGGGTAATGGGGGTGGGGGGAGATCACTCAATTACGCACTTTCTCCAGTTAAGGTAAAGAGTTTTAAACCTGTGAAAATAGCATTTATTCCTTTTTTTCTTATTAAATAAGAGCATATTTCTACTCTTTGTATCTGTGTGTATGTACATATATAGCTCTACTCCTATCTATACACCTGTCCATCTATTCTTCCATTTATCTATTTCTTCCTTCCTGTTTACATCTATCTATCTATCTATCTATCTATCTTTTATCTATTATCTCTCTACTCATGCATGTACTTCTATTTATCTATCTATATCTTCCTTTCTCACTGTCTACTTCTCTCTCTCTCTCTCACCTGGGAGATTTTAAAATTAGAAGTGTCTGGTCTAGACTTACTCCCCAACCTCCTTCTGATACATACATAGGACATTAGAATCTCCTTACACGATAATCTAACATATACATTTTAAAGAAAGTACTGTACTCTAACCAGAATAATAGAAGAATCACAAAACAATCTGTTTCTATCTTCTTTGGAATTCTATAAAAGTGGACAGATATTTGTATGTTTCTGAAATGTGCTTGAGTCACAGCTGAGGTCATTGGTTAAGTGGTACCCTGAGTATCACACCTGGAAGATGTCATTGCTAATATTCACAATCCTGCTCTTCTCCCCATACAGACTGCATCCTGCTCTCCCCAGAAGTCTCTCCTGGTCTTGACTCTTGTGCCTGTTTCTCAATTTACAATGTAAATTAGCAAGTTCTCTCCCATGAATTTTCCTCCCACCTACCTCTACCTCTACTGCAGTTCTTCTGCTGGATTCAGTCTAGCCTTGGAACCCTGGTTCACCAACTATAAGCTCTATCTTCACTCTATTGATCTCTAAGTCCTTAGGCATCTTTTAACCTCTTCTTTCTCTCTCTCTTTCTTCCTTCCTTCCTTCCTTCCTTCCTTCCTTCCTTCCTTCCTTCCTTCCTTTTTTACCCTGTCTTTCTGAATACATTTTTTTTTTGTTTCATTTCACAAAAGCAATGATTGGATATCATTTAGAAGTAACTAGGGAACAGAGAGAAAATACAGACAAAAAAATATATATAAGAGTGTAAGCTTTCAAATACATTCAGATCTGGGGATACATTAAAGACCTCTCCTGAACCTACAAAGCAGAAGGTAACTAAATCTTTGCACCAATACATCCTGTAGCTTTCCAGACTCATGTAGAAGAGTCTTAGGGACCACCATTGTTACTCTAAATACATTCATGGGAGAAATTAGTACTTTAGTACATCGCTGAGGTAAATAATTCTCTCAAATGAATATGATAAAAATTCAAAATTTTGGGGAGTCGGGGTAGAAATAATGCCTCAGAGTGTTGATAAGGGCAAAAATGTTACCAAATCTATAGATATGAGGATACTCCACGTCATTCATATTTTACTCTAAATTTGGAGGTTTGTTTTTTTTTGAGATAGAAGAAGCCTTGTTTTTGAAGGCTAAAATTTGCCTATTTGTAGTCTACGTTGATCCTTATTGCCATGCCCCATCAACGGTTTTTCCTTCTGTCACCTAAGATATTTCCCTTCTACTGCAGTTCAAAAATAGCTTGCCATGCCTCCACCACAGTGAAATATGTTTAGTAAAGAAAATATTAGTTTTAGCTGAGTATGGTGACACACCTGTGATCCCAGTAGCATGGAGGGCTGAGGCAGGAGGATCATGCATTCAAAGCCAGCCTCAGAAAACTTAGCAAGGCCCTAAGCAACTGGGTGAGACCCTATCTCTAATACAATATAAAAATGGGGTCTGAGTGAGGTTGTGGCTCAGTGGTAGAGTGCTCACCTAGCATGTGTGAGGCACTGGGTTGGATCTTTAGTACCACATTAAAAAAAATGAAATAAATAATATGTGTGTCTACCTACAACTAAAAATAAATATTTAAAAAAAAATATATATATGAACAGGCTGGGAATGTGGCACAGTAGTTAAGCACCCCTGGATTCAATCCCCAGTACCAAAAAGAAAGAAAGAAAGAAAGACAATGTTAGTTGTAAAGTGATTCTACCAAGTGTGGGTTTTTTTTTTTAATTTAGCAAGAACCATCAATAAATCAACTACTTTCAGAAATATTATCAATGTTTTGATTTAAAGTTAATGATCTTTCATTAAGCGTTTTTAATTAAGAAGGGCAGAAATTGCTGTAAAATTTATTTTGTTGGAGAGAATGGCTACCAGTTAGTTATCTTATTTTATAAAGCTTAGGTAGCTTTAAGAACACAATCATGAAATAATTTTCAAAAGGGTTGCCCACACTGTTAATATGAGGAGAGACCTAGAGAAGTTAACTGGGATTTATTTCTGAATGCACTGACCTCTTTCTCCAATTTTGCAGTGAGATGACCTTGTGATCACGGGTGGTAGTGGTGAGTGGTAGTGGTAATGGGGGCATCAGAGGAAAGAACCAGTTTGCTTCCTTTTACCTTTGTTCTGTTTTCCTAGCAACGCTTTTGGGGGCCACACCACAGCCATCCCTACTTCCCTGAGATAAAGAAAGCAGACTTGGGAGGTTCGTCTCCCCATTAGCTATTTTGGGGAGAAAAGTTATGGAGACCTTGACTGGCTACAATGATAGCTCTGCACTCCAGGGTTTCCAATATCCACTGCATTCCAAGCCTCCCATTATCTATTACCTCAGAAACTCGAGGGTTGACCACTCTGGGGGAGGTGCCTTATGGAAATTGCTTATAGGTCAACCTTGCTTTATATAAAAGATATTTTCCTGAAAAACTCTGCACAAACATATGGTTTCAATCAATAAAATCTTATTTTACATGTACCTGGGTAGCCTGTTTATAGAATCTTATGATGGATCTTCTGGTAAAGTAGAAAAATCACCTTTCAACATATTCTTTATGTAAATTCAGATTTTCATGAATTATAAGTATGCTTAAAATGCCTGCCCCTGTTGGTTTCTATAGAGGTGACATAAAACAGCTTCACAGAAAACTTTCCCTCCCTTCTTCCCTCCTTCTTTATGTTTCCTCCCTCCCTCCCTCTTTATCTTTTCTTTCTTTTTCCTTTCATTTATTTATTTAAAAATATTGATTAGTCATCTTCTATGTGTCAGATAGTCATAAGCACTGGGTGTAGGTTTGTTTTAGTCAGCTTTTCCCCCACTGTGATTAAAGGACCTGACCAGAACAATTTATTTTTATTTTTATTTTTTTTGTGGTACCAGGGATTGAACTCAGGGGCACTCGACCACTGGGCCACATCCCCAGCCCTTTTTTGTATTTTATTTAGAGACAGGGTCTCACTGAGTTGCTAATTGCCTCGCCATTGCTGAGGCTGGCTCTGAACTCGCGATCCTCCTGCCTCAGCCTCCCAAAGTGCTGGGATTACAGGCGTGCGCCACCGCACCCGGCTTGACCAGAACAATTTTAAAGGAGGAAAAGTTTACTTGGGGGCTCAAGGTTTTAGAGGTTTCAATCCATAGACAGCAGGTGCCTTTCCTTGGGGCTGGAGGTGAGGAGGAACATCATGGTGGAAGAGTGGGACAGAGGGTAGCAGCTCACTCGGTGATCAGGAAGCAGAGAGAGACTCCACTCCCCAGATACAAAATATATACCCCATAGCCACTGAACAACCTCCAATGAACAACCTCCTCCAGCCACACCCACCTGCCCCCAGTTACCACTCAGTTTATCCCATTAGGGATTAATTCACTGATTAGGTTAAGGCTATAATCCAATCACATCTCCTCCAAATCTTCTTACATTATCTCACACGTGAGCTTTTGGGGGATACCACATCTAAAAAATAACAAGGTTCATACTGGGTTGAGAAGTAAACAACGTACTATTTTCATAGAATTTACACTTTAGCAAAGCACTCACCCAAACAAGCATAAATATAAAATCACAAATTGTGAAAGTGCTAAGACTATTGTGGTATGAGAGACAATAATGAAGAATTGATAATAGGGGAAGGCCTCAATAAGGAAATGGAATTTAAACTGAGACTACGAGGGTGGGAGGCTCCAGACCAGCAGAGCAGGTGAAAAGCTCACAGGAGGAGGAAGTAGCACATGCAGAGGACATGTGCTTGGTTTTCCAAGTGTTGAGAGAAGGCCAGGTGGTTATATCCAGGAGAGCAGAGGGGAGACACATGTGGATGGAAAAGTCATGGACTGCAGGTGTGAGAAGCTTGGGGTATAGTTTAAGAGTCACAGTAGATCATTTCTCAGTGATTTAAGGCCACAGAGAAACTAAGTGAGAAAACTGGCAAACTTAAAAGAGAAACAGAGGAGTAACCAAGACATGTTGAGAAGAAGTGATAAAATGTCATGAGCATGTTTAAAAGATCACCCTGTTTGATGAAGTTAAAAAGCAGTAAATAAAAAGCAAAATAAGCAAATGCACTAAGCTGATTGGGGATTACTGCAGGAGAGTGGGTAGAGAAGTGGCTGTTGAGGAGAGAAGAAGACAGTGATTTGGAAATGGTTAGTCAATTGAAAGGCAGCAAAAGTTCAATTTTAAATATAATGATTTTACAAAAATCAATAGCTTTCCCATACATTAGTAATAAATCTGCTGAGAAAGAAACCAGAACAATTTTATTTACAACAGCCTCAGAAAAGAATACAATGCCTAGGAATAAACCTAACCAAGAAGGTGAGAGACCTCTACAACTAATATTATAGAACACTGAAGAAAGAAATTGAAGAAGACACTAGAATATAGAAAGACCTCCCATGTTCCTAGATAGACATAATTAATATTGTTAAAATGGCCACATTATCAAAAGCATGTAGAGACTTAATGCAATCCCCATCAAAATAGCAATGACATTCTTCACAGAACTAGGAAAAAAAGTCTTAAAATTCATACAGAATAAAAGATCCAGAAAAAAACTGGAAATCCATATGCAACAAAATGAAATTAAACCCCTATCTCTCACCATGCACAAAACTCAACTCAAAGTAGATCAAAGACGACCCTGCATCTAATAGAAGAAAAAGTAGGCCATTATCTCCATCACATCAGATTAGGCCCCAACTTCCTTAATAAGACACCTATAGTATAAGAAATAAAATTAAGAATCAATAAATAGGATAGATTCAAACTAAAAAGTTTCTGCTCAGTAAAAGAAACAATCAGTGAGGTGACTAGAGAGCCTACATCATGGGAGCAAATTTTTACCCCTCATACATCAGATAGAGCACTAATCTCTAGGGTATATAAAAAACTCAAAAAGCTAAACACCAAAAAAAAAAAAGAATAACCTGATTGGGTTAATAAATCGGCCAAGGACTTGAACAGACACTTCTCAGAAGATAATATACAATCAATCAACAAATTTATATATATATATATATATATATATATATATATGTTCAACATCTCTAGCAATTAGATAAATGCAAACCAAAACTACTCTTAAGATTTCATCTCACTTCAGTCAGAATGGCAGCTATTAAGAATACAAACAGTTTAGCTAATGTGAAATGTGCTGCTATAAACATTGATGTGGCTGTGTCCCTGTAGTATGCTGTTTTTAAGTCCTTTGGGTATAGACCAAGGAGTGGGATAGCTGGGTCATAAGGTGGTTCCATTCCCAGTTTTCCAAGGAATCTCCATACTGCTTTCCAAATTGGCTGCACCATTTTGCAGTCCCACCAACAATGTATGAGCGTGCCTTTTTCTCCACATCCTCGCCAACAGTTATTGTTGTTTGTGTTCTTAATAGCTGCCATTTTGACTGGTGTGAGATGAAATCTTAAAGTAGTTTTGATTTGCATTTCTCTAATTGCCAGAGATGTTGAACATTTTTTCAAGTATTTGTTGATTGATTGTATGTCTTCTTCTGAGAAATGTCTGTTCAATTCCTTGGCCCATTTATTTATTGGGTTGTTTTTTTGGTGTTAAGATTTTTAAGTTCTTTATATATTCTAGAGATTAGTGCTCTGACGTGCATGTGGTAAAGATTTGTTCCCAATTAGTAGTCTCTCTATTCACCTCACTAATTGTTTCTTTTGCTGAGAAGAAGCTTTGTAATTTGAATCTATCCCATTTATTGATTCTTGATATTAATTCTTGTGCTACAGGAGTCTTATTAAGGAACATGGGGCCTAATCCAACATGTTGGAGATTAGAGCTTACTTTTTCTTCTATTAGGTGTAGTGTCTCTGGTCTAATTCCTAGATCCTTGATCCAGTCTGAGTTGAATTTTGTGCACATCAATGTTTATAGCAGCACAATACACAATAGCTTAATTGTGGAACCAACCTAGATGCCCATCAGTAGATGAATGGATAAAGAAAATGTGGTATATATGCACAATGGAATATTACTCAGCAATAAAAGAGAATAAAATCATGGCATTTGCAGGTAAGTGGATGAAGTTGGAGAATATAATGCTAAGTGAAGTTATAGCCAATATCAAAAAACCAAATGCTGAATGTCTTATATAAGGAGGCTGATTCATAGCAGGGTAGAGAGGGGGAACATCGGAGGAACAGACAAACTCTAGATAGGGAAAAGTGGTGGGAAGTTAAAGGGTGGGTGTAGGGGGTTAGAAATGATGGTGGAATGAGATGGACATCATTATCCAAAGTACATATATGAAGACATGAATGGAGTGAATATACTTTGTATACAACCAAAGATATAAAAAATCATCCTCTATATGTGTAATATGAATTGTAATGCTTTCTGCTGTCATATATAGAAAATTAGAATTTAAAAAAAGACCCAGAATAGCCAAAGAAATTTTAAAGAAAAATAAAATCAACCCAGCATCACAACATCCAACTTATCCAACTTCCAATTATACTACAGAGCTCTAGTTACAAAAACTGCATGGTACTGGCATAAAAACAGACACACAGATGAATGGAACAGAAGATACAGTGACAAACTCACAGAGATACAATCATATGATCCTTGACAAAGGTGCCAGAAACATACATTTTAGAAAAGACAGCCTTTTTAACAAGTGATGCTGGTAAAACCGGGTATCCACATGTATAAGAATGAAATTAAATTCATATCTCTCACTCTGCACAAAAGTAAACTCAAAATAGATCAAAGTCCTAGAAATTAGACCAGAAACTTTGCAAACACCATTAATAAAATGTGTGGTCAATACTAATAATAAGTAGGTACAGATAATGAAGCTCAGGAAATAATACCAAGAATTAATAAATGGGATGGCATCAAATTTAAAAAGCAAAAGAAATAATCAACAATGTGCAAATAGAATCTATAGAATGGAAGAAAATCTTTGCCATATGGTCTTCTATCAGAGGATTAATATCCAGAATATACAAAGAAGTCAAAGACTTACCATCCCAAATCCCAAAGAACTCAATCAATAAATGAACAAATGAACTAAAGAGGCATTTCTCAAAAGAATACAAATGGACAATATATACATGAAAAAATGTTCACCATGTTAGCAATTAGGGAAATGCAAATCATAACTACACTGAGATTTTATCTCATCCCAGTTACAATGGCAGTTGTCAAGAATACAAATAATAATAAATACTGGCAAGGATGTATATAAAAAGGAACACTTTTACACTGCTTTTGGGAATGTAAATTAGCATGACCAGATTATACCACTCTTCAGGATTATCCTGAAGAATGAAAATCATTATACTATAACAATGCATATATAACCATATTTATAACCACAAAATTCAGAACAGCCAAATTATGAAACCTGCCTCCGTGTCCATTAATGAATAAATGGATAAAGAAAACATGATATTCACACACAGTGGAGTTTAATTCAGCCATAAATAAGAGTGAATTATGTCATTTGCAGGAAAAGGGATGGAACTTGAGATTATCAGTTAAGCAAAATGAGTCAAACTCAGAACGCCAAAGGTTGCATGTTCTCTCTCATATAAGGAAGCTAGAGAGGGAAAAGGAAAAAGTGTGTGTGTGTGTGTGTGTGTGTGTGTGTGTGTGTGTCTCATAAAAATAGAAGGGAGATCAGTAGAATAGAGGTAGGGGGCCCGAGGAAGGGAGGATCACATAGAATTCCACTAGTGTGTATAACTATGATGCTCCACTAAAAAAAGTAAGCCTGATGTTTTTAGTATGCCTTTGGGAAATCTAAGTGAATGGGCCCAGGCCCAAGTCCTAAGGAACAACAATGTCTAAAGAGTAGATGGAGGAGGAAGATAGGCAAAAGAGAAAGAACTTTCTTCCTAGTCAGAGAGCTAAGAAAAAAAAAAAAAAAAAAAACAGGAGAAGGTGGTGGCAAAAGAGTCCAAGACGATTACTTCAAGGAAGACCTGATCAACCAATGGGAGTACCGCTCTGAAGTCCAGGGTGGTAAGGACTGAGAGTGTTCACTGGATTTGGCAACACAAAGCCATTCATAGCTTTGGTGAGGTTCAGTGCAGAGGTGTGAGCAGCAGTCAGCGGGGTGTGATCTCAGGAGTGACTTTGGCAGATAACTACGAGTGTCTGGACCCCCATTTGGAGGCGTTAACTGGTGGGGTGGCAGCCAGAGGTGGAGGAGAATGCTGAAGAAGGGAATTTTCAAAATGGCTTATACCAGGGAATGTTTGTTCATAGGAAAAAAGAGAGAAAAGGAGAAGTGGGAGATGGAGGAGAGAGGAGAATAAGGTTATTTTATTATTTATCTCCTTTCTTATTTTCTTTTTCATTTTATTTGTAAAGCATAAAATTTTCACTTAATGTTTTTTTTAAAAAATGTTATATGTATACATATTATTTTAGTTGTTGATGGACCTTATTTTATTTATTTATTTATATGTGGTGCTGAGAATTGAACCCGGTGCCTCACACATGCCAGGCAAGTGCTCTACCACTGAGTCACAACCCCAGCCCTAAATGATTTTTAAATGTACAGTTCAGTGGCATCAAGTAAATTCCCACTGTTGCGCAACCATCACCACCATCCATCTGCAGAATTTTTCATTATTCCAAACTAAAACTCTATATTCATTCAACAGGAATACTCTATTTTCCCCTTCTTCCAGCTCCTGGTAACTATGATTAACTATGATTCTACTTTCTATAATTCTGACTATCTTAGGTCCTTTGTGTTAGCAAAATCATGCAATAATTGTCCTTTTGTGTCTGTCCTATGTCATTTCGTATAAGGTTTTCAAGGTTCCCCTATGTTATAGCATGTGTCAGATTTTCCTTCCTTTTTAAAGGCCAAATAATATTCTACTGTTTTATCCATTTATCCATCAATGGACATTTGGTTGATTCTACCTTTTGCTTATTGGGAATAATGCTGCTATGAACACTGAACACTGGCACAGGAGAATAAAGTTCTTGATAAGGGAAGACAATGGAGATACACAGCACCTCCCTTACATGGGAGGGGGGAGACGCAGAACAGTAGCTAAGACAATTAGTTTGTTTACAGAATTGATAAAGGGGAAAGGAAGGCCCTTTACATAATTAATTTGTCAGTTAATATGATGTAATATGGATGAGAGAAATAGTTCCTATCCATAAAACAAATTTTCTTGATATAATTTAAGAGATGCAAGATCAAATGACGAAAGGTAAATGAAAACCTCAGAAAGGGTAATAAAAATCACCTAATCCAGACCTCACTAATGTTGCTACTTTACCTGGATAGGGAGTCTCTACACAGGGACCTGGAAAACCAGAATTTATCAATGGTTCATTCATTCATGAAGGAGCGACTACTGCACCTCCCACTAGAGGACCCACATGGAGTGCAACCATTAACAAAGCTAGTTGTCAGGTAAACATCTAGCCTCTCAATGCAACTAACTGGACAAGCCCCTGGTGTTCTAGTTTTTCTATATGATAAAGACTAATAGAATTCTTAAGAGTTATCTCTCAGTATTTCAACAGTTATTTTCTTCTGTTTCTATTTCTTTCCTTGGGTTTCATAGGTAAGGTTGACTTTCAATTTTTTCCCAGATTCCCATACACAAGCTGATGAAATGATTCCTGTACACATTAGGTAAGGCTCTGCTTCTGGTTTAATCCACGTCGAGCCTCTGTCCAGCTTCCCTCTAGACCCCACTGGGCAATTTATGTAGTTATTACCATGGGACCTTCCACTTTCACTTGATGAACACTATTATAAAAGCCATCCTACCAGGATCAAAAAGTTGGGGGAGGAAATGCTCTTGTTTCAAATTACTGGCAAGTTATAAAACCAAAAACAGCAGAAAAGTTTGAAACAAAGTAAAATTTTCTCCTGCTAAAATCAGGAAATGTCTTTGATGCATTTAGAAAAGGCTACAAAATCAGGTCACCACTAATATCAAAGTTAGAAATTTACAGAACAATGTCAGATGCAGAAATGAACAAACTCATAGTCGTAACATTTTCTGGACTTGGATAATGGTTCTTCCACCCTGTAACTAGCTGTTTTATAGACTATGCATGGTATTCCCTTATCATTTTATAAATAATACAGTTTGAAATAGCCCAAGCAAAATATGGGGGCAGAGAAGTTCACAGGCCTTTGACTATTATCTCCATAGTTTTTTCTGACATCCACCCATAAAAGGTTTCTGTTGTCTGATTTATTCTAAATTGGGCTCTGAATTAGCATATGCATATGCTGATGAAATTAACTTCCATGTTTTGTGATCTCATATGGTTTTGCACTTCAACTATTGCTTCTCTCTAAAATTTATGTCACAAAGGTCTTTCCTTGTTTAGCTCACATGGTTCCCATTGTACCTGAGAGTTAATGAATCTAATAAAAATTCAGTGAAAATTGACCGATTAGAGATCCAACTCTCCCTTGTCCCCTTTTTTGGGTACCTAAGGACATTACCCACTTTAATGATAATATTATTGATAGTATAATGAATAGATTTATGTTGGTTGTAAGCTAATGTTGATTAAGTGGGAAAAATATTACAATTTTAAATTTTTCTACATGCTTGGTTGCCATGGTGCTGTAGTTTGGAGAGAGGTGTGTCTCCCAAAGTTTTATGTGGCATGTCCCCCAAAGATTTGTGTGCTAGAGGCTTGGTGCTCAGTGTGGTGGTATTGAGGTGGTAGAAACTTTAAAGCAGGGGTGACTGACAGGAGGTGATTAAGTCATGAGGTCATCACACCACAAATGCATATATGTCTTTCTCAAGAGTTTGGGTTAGTTCTCTTGAGACCGGATTAGGTCACTCAAGAGTGAGGTAGGTCTCACAGGACTGCACTAGTTACCAAGAGAGTGGGTTGCCATTAAGTGGCTCAGCCTTTCCTCTGTCTCTCATGCACACCTGCTCCTTCTGTATGCACCCACATCGTTTTTCCTCTTTTCTGCCACAATCTGATGCAATACAAGGCTCCCACTAGAAGCTGAATCGATGCTCTTGGATACACAGAACTGTGAGCTAAATAAACCTTTTTAGAAATTACCCAGATTCAGGTGTTTTGTTACAGCAACAGAAAACAGACTAAGACACGTGGCTAATGCCTGTGACTCTTAAGAAGGGAGGTGAAATATGACAAAACCCAGAATGCTTTTCACAACAGTAGGACTGTATTTTAGGCTCTAAAAGTTCACTCCTTGGCATGCAAAGGTACAAAAGTAGAGTGAGTTGATGTTTTAATATACTGAGGAAAAAGTCAATATTAAAAATCTTTCTTATTAAGCTAATCCTAACTGGGTCAGGAAACTTGAAATTAAGATTTCTAATTAAAATTTTTATTTTTGGATATATTGTTTAGACATTGATTTTAGAAAAGTTTTTAAAGCAGTGAGAAGCTTTATATAAACAAAAACCTGTTTAATCCCACTGACATCTTTATCTACTATTTCCCCTAAGGCTAACCTACCCACTCACCCTTAAGCAGCAACTTTTTCTGAGCTGTCATTCACTCCCAGGATCTAATTCCTAAATTGGTGGTCATGGCAACTATTCATTCCAAAGCAGGGAATCTTCAGATCTCAAATATGTTGATGTTTGTTTTTAGGATTAAAAAGAAAGGAGGTCCTATAACCTTCTAGGATTGCTGCCTAAGTGTATAAAGCACCCGCTGGGAAGTCTTAAGAAGCTCTCTGGCTGAATTCAGCTATGGTGAATCCTTGAGCTAATTCGCTTTTGCCACACCAAGGGGTTGGGAGACACACTGTATATGGAAATACCAAATACACTGAAGATAATTCTCAATGGTCCAGAGAGTCAGCAAAGGAAACACATGTCACCAATAACCAATATTACTAACAACGAACACAAGAGCCTTTGGAAGGCTGATTTGTAAGAGTCTGTTAAGGAATTTGTGAGGCACTGGATAGTAACTTTCCTTGAGCATTTTGGTAGTAAGTGAAAACTACATTCTGAGATTACTAAAGCAGCACTCTGTTAGGAAAGGGGAAGATGGAGGAGGAAGAGGAGGAGGAAGAAGAGAAACTATGAAAAAGAGGCCAGAAATTGAAATTAAATGAAAATAAGCATGAATGAGTAAGCAAGAAAGATAAAGATACTAATAAGGTCTGATTTTCAGATCCACATGGGAACTCTAAAAAGCTTATTAACTGTCACTGCCACACTGGGTTTTAAGTTATTCTATCCCTCTGCTTTCTAGAAGAAAAGATGCTCTTCAGGAGCGCAGTGAACTTTGATTAATTGCTTTCATACACTCGCACTGCCTTCGAGACACGGTAGGCAAGAGTCTTAGTGACTCAGACTAAATGCTTGTGATTTCTGGGAAATACATTTAACATTAAAGAAATGCATTAAAGAAATAGATCTTTTTGCATTTTTTATGTTTTCTTAATAGTTAGGCTTTTTCTTTTATTAAATGTTTACTTATTTCAAAGCAGGATGTACGTCTTCTTCCCTTTTATTATTATTATTTTTAAGTGGATCTTAGGGCTTTTTGAAGGCTGGTTGAGTATGGGCCATACATAACACTCTAATATTAATTCAAACAGATCACAGGGATAGAATTCTGACTTCAGTCAACAGCTAGATAGACCCTTCTCATTGGTACACCCTCCCCCCACTACATGCCTTTCTTTCCTTTTCCTTCCCTTTCTCTACCTCCAGTGCCCTGGAAACCCAAAAACTAGGAAAGGAAAGAGTGTTTGGAGACCAAATCACACCTCATTTTTACACTTGTTTTCCACCAACTGTGGGAGGTTCCCAACCACCTTGGCCTTCCCATGCCCAGCCTGTCTGGGTATGCTCCAAACTGACCAGATTCATCCTGCAGAAGGAAATGCCCCCCACCTACAGGAAATGTCTCTGAAGTTACCATTCACAGGCAGGTGGGGTCATCTCAGCAAATTGCCTGGGAAGGGAAAAACTGACTCTTATCAAGGAAATTAGATGTAGAGAGGGCTCACTTAAAAGTTGGGAGAGGCTTTGTCTCTAACCATTAGGTAAAATTTCAAATATGACTTACATTCCAACTGCACAAATTAACATACTTGCTATGTGTATCTCATCAGAAAGAACAGGTGATAATGTCTAATTCCTTATGTATAGATGATATGAAGAAACGGCGTTAATATATATTTACAATGACTATGCAAAGGACTGTTTTAAAGGGGTTCCTGAATGCTCTTGCTCCATCTTCAGATGCTAAGAGAAACAGGGCATATTTTCTATAGAGTTCATCTGTACTGAATGAGAATAAATGATTGTACTCCAGACCCAATCTAATGGGAGTAAAACTTATCTTTATAACTCTGATTAAACAAAAAAATTATCACTTCTTTGATGCCCAAATTAGCATCTTTTCTCTAGCATACTGAATTAATTAGTTGAGTGACAAAAGAATTAGTCCAGGAAGGATCAAAGCTGAAATCATATTTATCTGAAATTTGAAATTAAGAACACACAGCATTAACCCTCTCTAGCTCATGTAATGTTCTTTTATGTTCTATATATTCTAAACCTTCTTCATAAAGTATAGCCAGCCTTTTTTTCTTTTCATATTCTTCTTTATTTTACTATGTAAAATCTGCCCCCCAAAGACAATGAGAACATCAGAGTTTTTTTCCCTTTGGGGTGGGAAACTTTTCCATTGTGCCATAAAAATCTAAAATTATGTGACTCTTTTTTTTTTTTTTTTTTTTTTTTTTTTGTCAAGCATTTATTGTATAAGTACAAAAGAAGCAAAGTAATTAATGCATGATAGATCTGGGAAGAGAACCTTAAACAATGAAAAAGAGTTGTTATATTGATTCTTAAGATGTTACTAAGTTTGAAACTTCTTAAAAAGGTGAAAGCTCTCTTAATTTTGGTTTTTAGAAATTTTGTTTTTGTTTCATTTTTTTGCTATGGGAGAAAAAGCAATTATGAATGGAGGTAAAGTGTTGGGGATTATTTTCTGAGATGTTGCAATTCATCAGAACTCATATTTAATGTTTTTATAATATGCATAACATTTTTGTTATGAAAAACAATCTAGCATAGGCATATTTATCTTTAGTCAACACTGGACGGAGAACGGATTCAGAGAGGGAATGTGGTGATGAGGAGGGTCTGTGCTGATGCTAGCAGCTATATATAGGATAGGACACTATTTTAATCTTTGCTTAAGTGTGAGCTACTTAAGGGTTGGATCTGGGTCTTCAAATATTCCTTTTGTATTCATTCAACAAATATATGCAAGTCCCTTCTTGTGTCCAGTTAGCTAAACATGGTTTCTACCCTCATTCTTTATGTAAGATACATACTAAAGATTTAACTGTTGTTAAGCTGAATCAAAGATGGGGTCAGGATTTCAGGAAAGATACCACTGGTCTCTTTCTCCATATCCTCTATTCTAGAAGAAGGACCCAAGGGTGTCTCCTAACTCGGCATTTTCTCCCACCAGAAAGTTTCCAATCTAGAAAATTCTCTCCCTGTAGACTTTCAAATCACCTTACTAGCTTAATTGAGGTGTACAAGCAAGCTAGCTACAGCCCCAATGTCTGTAGCCATGGTGAAACCAAACGGGGGACAGACAGTTGCTCACCTGGCCAAGGTAATGAATACCTGGCTTTCCCAGTGCAATGGGGACACTGAGTCATCTTAGAGTTATATGATATGACCAGGCCTTTCATACTGTACAAGCACCCTGTTTTCAGAAATGCCAAGTCAAATTCAAGCAAGAAATTTAAAACCAAAGCCATCATTAAAGATGATTAATCTGCAAGATGTCCTCTATAAAAACCTGACGTCTATCTCATACTTAGACCTTTAATTTCAAAGGTTCAGACATTAAGTCTCCTTGATCTTAGGTTTCAAGTAAAAATGTGTGTGAGGCAGTTGCCATGTCCTCCAGAGCCCTGACATTACCCATCTGTGTCATTCGATTTCATCCTGTCCTTAACAGAATTCCAAACAGTAATATCTCCATCTGTCCTCTTTCATGGAAGACTTTTTTTTTTTTTTCTGGAGAAAGAGGTAATTAAATAAAATAATCTCTATCTTAGTCTATAAGGCCAGGGATAAAATTTCAATATTTTTGTGTTAGATTTAGAGTAAAGTTGACTAATATAAGTAAGTCCCTTAAGAGTAAGCCATAAAATAGAATTGATTCTGAATATGAATAAACTGAGAGGAAAAAAATTTATATCTTGAATGTCTCAATGAAATTCTATATAATTCTTTGACTCTTCTAGATCTGGAAAAGCACAAGTCTCAAGAAAATTTTCAAATTTGTGTTGAAAATAAGGGTCTCCATTCATTTTTTAAAAGTTTAAAAACTTCCCTTTTCATAGATTCCCCTTTGAGTTTAAAAATTGGGAAGTAGGAGCAAGACACATTTATCACTATTCCACTTATGAGAAATAAAATGTTTTAAATGAGCTACACAATAAATATTATAAGCACCATCCAGGTCCCACAACACTATGCCAAAGGAACTTGGCTCAGTGACAACCACTCAAGGGCTGTCAGGAGATCAATAGTTTCCCTCTGTCCAGAAGGGCTTCCCCAAAACAGATATTTTTCGTAGGAATAGATTTCCCATGGGATTTTAAAATAACTTGATAAAAGTCAATATAATACCATTCTCCAGAGACTATATCCAAGAATTAAACAATAATGACAACAACTTTATTTCCCACAAAGCTTTCTAATCACCCATAATCCAAAAAGAATTACAAATAACGCAAAATCATAAAAGTGTGCTTTCACCTGGAAACGTATAGTCGTCTAACACAGCGATGGTTTACAATTTGACCAGAGAAATCAGAAATTGATTTATAGTCTGTCCAAAGCATCAGGCTCCTATTTGCTTGTCCACTAGACTGTGAAACTACTCTTCTGCTTTGTAAGTATATTTTCTTGTTCCCCTTCTTCCTGTACCAATGGCTAATTTTTCCTTTCTTTGATACCACAAATGAATAATTCCTGAAGATTCTTGATACTATTCTACAGAACAAGATGGCTGCCAGCATTCTCACAAAATAACAAAAAAACCAATGCTAGAATTTTGCGTACATGTAATTAAATGCATAATCCTAAAAAAAAAAAGCACATAATTAAATAAATCAGAGAGATGAGCCCCAAGTGGAATGCCAGAGGGGGTCTCTGGTGAACACATCTTTAAAAATAAATGTGGGACACTCTCAAACAAGTAAATTAACCTGAAGTGCTTTCTTATCTCTGGGGCTATTTTAGAATATCAGATCAATTCTGTACACATCACATAAAAGAATTATATTGAAAACTTCACTTTGGCCTGGCTGTGTGTTTATTCAGATACGACAGAGGCATCTTACACAATGCATAAAACTGTCGTTCTGGGTTTCTGAAGGGCTTTGGATGACCAGTGAGGGACACACCAGCAGCATCACCAGGAAGACAGTGGGATTGGCAACCATTACCCAGAACATCTGCAACCTGTATTTGGCTTTGGATTTAATGCTTCTGGTCTCCCCATTTTTAGTCTTTCTAAACTTCACCACCTAATATTGAAGTGACTTCCAATAACTAATCCTTTTTACAAACATTACAGTCGTATTTGAGTCTGTAGAAACCCGCAGTATTTGTGTTTTTCATTTTGGAAGGTTATTTGGAAACCCAAGCCAATATATTTTTTCAAGTGTGACTAAGCTGTTGTCATTCATTTTGCACCGACCCTAACACTCTCTAGGACCCATCCCACTGAGCTCAGTGTGCTCACTAATCCAGGCAATCCAGTAAATGGAAGAATCAGTTTGGATAAAAGAACAATAAATCCAACCATTATCTCAGTTCTATAAAAGTAATATTTGAGTGCATTAGTAAGAAAGAAAAGAAATAAGAACTAGCAAATGTACAATTTGGTGGGAAAAGCCTACACGTAAAGTGTTTCATCTATATTTAGGAAGTTAGGGGAGGAGGGGCAATTCTAAAAGGGCCATATTAATGAACTCCAAATAAAAGATTCATGAATAATAACTCTGAAGTAATTTATTAATATATTACACCTAAAACAATGATTATTTGATAAGAAGGCACAATTTTAAGGTCATTTATATGTACTTTCAAATGTAAAATGCCATTCAGAACCCATGATGAACTATATTGAAGTATGGTTTATGTATTTATTTACATATTGGATTTACATTGGATTTTGTGTGAAATATGTACATTATATATGGATTTTATGCAAACACCCATATATTTCAAAATATATTTAGTCAATAAGTACTTTTGAAATATTGTTTCATTATTTGTCTGTAAAAAGAATTTCCATGTGCTTCTTTTATAAAGAGATTTGTATGCAAAATGTTTTTTATTGGTTTAAGAATTGTGGAGTTATAAAAAAAAAGTCTTTTAGGGCTGTAGGGATCTTTGAGATCATGTTTAGCTAATCCCTCCCAAAGCTCAAAAAACCAAGTGACCTGTTGAAGGTCACAGTGGTATTTGGTACCAAACAGGGGCTTGAATCCCTCAATTTAGTACAAAGTTCTTTCCATCCAGCTATGTTCCCCAATTGTTTGCACATATGTTATCAATTATTAACCAGAAATTCTGAATCCTTGAAAACAAACCCTACTCAATAAGAGTTTAGTTTTTTTTTTTTTCCCCACTAAGTTTCATTTGCCCAGAAATGCAATTAGTTATAATGACAAAGTCCAATTTAATGACTACTGGGCCAAATATAATATGCCAACCCATGTGAGGACTTGATAACTGTCCCATTATCTTAAGCTCCCTTTCCAATGACATCCTCACCCCTGTCCACAGACAGACTCTTATTTTATGCCATCTGATTGATCAGATTTCTAAGAAACAATTACTCAATTATTTAGCTCAATTGGTTAGAACACTGTGGTAATGGGGTCAAGGTCATGGGTTGGCTCCCCTGTGTGGGCCAGTTAACTTGGACTTATTCCATAACCACAGGCTCTGCTTCAAGCCCCAGACAGTCTTACAAATGCATGCCAGTGGTCAAAAGGGCACTTGCCAAGAAAACAAGGACCTAGCAGCATAAATCCATCAGTGCTCCCGGAACAACAGCTCAATGCCAGTTTTGTTGAACATGCGTGGGTTAACAGTAACATTTTCACAGGTGAAAGACAGAATGTGATTCCTGATTTTGTAATATCAAAGAATTACAAATTTTGAATTTAAAAAAGAATTTTTAGAAAACGTGAAAGTCTATGGTGAGATTTAAATTCAAGGAAACATTTGAGATTTACAGGGGAAGTTTTAAATTTGAGCCAGGAATTTCTATTAGCTTTTAAAACATGAAAAAAAAAAAATATTAAACCAGCAAATTAGGTCCATTTTTGTGAAATATTATAATTTTTAAATATTGGCTCAGATTTAAAAGAAAATGGCCCAAATGTAAATTATAATAAAACCAAATTCAGGATCCCAGCTCATAAATATTGAGCGTCTTAAGTATCTATGTATCTGTATACTAAAAATACTTTTCAAGTCAATGTAGTTACCTTAAGTATAACTTACTGAAATTTTTATTGACAGTTACCTATTTGCTTAGACCCCAGCTCATGTTGAACCAGGGGTGTCAGAACTGACACACACAAAACAGGGATGAGCCACTTTCATACTAACCACTATAGGATGTATAATGAAGATTAGTGTAGGCTGGAGTTCCTGGATACCACTTTATAGATGAAGGTTGATCACACCAGGCTTCCAAAGTTCAATCTAAGTATGGTGTTTGAACACCACACATGAATTATTAATGTATCCTACAGAAGGTCCTTTATAGGAATTTATAAATCAGCAGACCTAGAATAGTCAATTTCGCATAATAACATGTGTTGTTTTGTGGTTTAAATTTTGTTTCTAAAGTTTAAAACCCTGAAGGAAAAATTCCTATGAAGATTTCATACTGCATAGTGATCCTTACAAAATCAGTCCAACCTTCCTTTTCTTTGGTAGCAGAAGAAGAGGAAGACACTCTATTCCCACTTCTCACCAATACAAGCTGTAGAGATTTTAGGACAAGAGGCTTATGGTATAAATGCAGAAAGCACTATGGAAAAGTACTCTATAGACTTGCTGGTATTTGGTGATTTATTAGCTGATTAACTGATATATGACAAACTTTATGAATTCCTGCAAACTAATTAAATTATATATCTCAGGAACAACATAAGCTGATCAGATTTCTTACTATCTCTATAGCCTAAAAATATTGAATTCACTCAAGAAGTATTTATCAAACACCTGCTATTTATCAGACTCTGTGGTAGGTGCTAGATATATAGAAAAAATAATTAATGCTCCCTCTAAAGAAATTCATGGTCTAGCGAATGCTTTTTGAATCTGAAGGAAGATCTCTCAGATTAAAAAAAACAGGGTATGGAAGCTTTCAAGGTTCCTGTGTTAATATTAGAGGAGTCATGTAGATGATCTTTCTGGTTAAAAATTTTAATTTTGTTTTATATTTCTTGAAATCTGATTGAAACTATGATTCTCCCTTCCAGGAAATGTGCTTACATTAGAATATTTAGTTTTTAGTTGACAGGTTCCCAAAAGACTACCCCATGTATGCCTATCCATGGATGTAAGTACCTACTTTAATCCAATTAAAAATTTCCCAATGCTACAAATTAATCTCAGGCTTTGTAGTGAAGAGTTTACAGATGCTTGGAAAAGACAACAGAACTCTGAGGTTAGCATTTTCTCAATAAAAACATAGGAATGTAGACACTTAGGACTGACCATAAATTCATGGTGAATCAACAGCTGCCAAGATTACATGGGAGTCAAAAACAAGTCATAGACACATAATCCCTACTCAGACCTATTTTACTAACATGCAATCAATTCTCAGTGATTCTTGAAGGATTTTTATCTACTATGTAGATTATCCACAGTCTGTGTTTCCCCTTTTTCTCTGTCTTTCCATTTTTATGGTCACCTGAGGACTCATTAGGGCTTCTACCAGAGGATGGGTAAAGGAAAGGAAAGGATATAAAACTTAAAATAAGTCAATTTTGCTACCTTTAAGTGGCTGAAGGAAGAAGAAGGAGCTATTACAAGGCTTGTGGATAATGCCAAGATTTCAATTATCCATGCTCTCCATGTCAGTCTCACAGAAATAATTAATGGTTGGCCTTAGTCTTCCTTGGAGTGTTAAAATGACCAATGTTTGTAGCAAACAACCAGAATATATAAAACAATATGAGGTATGCTCTGTGGTAAAGAAAGATGAAAAACATACTTTTGAGTCCCAAGATGCAATCCAACAAGCATCAATCCAATGGGCAATTTCATGAATCTGAACATTAGATGCATGGACAAGCATCACAAATCATGTTATAAGATGAGACTTCAACATCCATGTAATGTTTATACTACTCACAACAACATGGGCAGTCTCAAATGGATCTGGCTAGTGAAAGGAGCCAGATCCAAAAGGGTATGTATTGTCTGATTCCATTTATGATAAACTAGAAAAGATAAGAGGTGGAAAAACATCAGTGATTGTTAGGGTTGGGAGGGTATGGAGTGATTTGGGGTTATGGAACAGTTCTGTGAATACCTATTTGCAATTGTCAAAATCCAAAGAACTGGATACAACAAAGAATAATTTACATGTATTAAAAATAACATGAAAGTTGGGAGTGGTGGCACACACCTATAATCCCAGTGGCTTAGGAGGCTGAGGCAGGAAGATCTGAGTTCAAAGTCAGCTTCAGCAATTGCAAGGTGCTAAGCAACTCAGTTGAGACCCTGTCTCTAAATAAAATACAAAATAGGGCTGGGGATGTGTCTCAGTGGTTGAATGTTCAATTCCCAGTACCCCCCCCCCACACCAATAAAACATGTAAATGAGGATATGGGGGAGCCCAAATAGAAATATAACCATAAGAAATGAACCTAACTATATTAAAAACCACTAACATAACCACTTTGAAGGTTATGTTCTGGATATGTTTGGGGAAGAAAAGACCTAACCTAAATAATATCCACAAACTACTCTGAATACTATAAGGCTAAAGACAAAAAGAATTATACATAAATACTGTCCTCTGGTTAGTACAAGGGTATGAGTTAGCAATTCTGAAACAAATTTAGAAACATATTAATGTTGAACAAATAAGTAAATTGTGGATAAGAACCAATGTCCTTAGTGTGTGAGAAAGAAGTTAAAGTAAGAAAAGAAGGAAAGCTAGAATGAATATTGTGGTATTGGTTTGGAATTGGAGGTATCAGAATAAACTCAAGTTTTTTCTTCATATATGTACAGACAGACTCCAAAATAAATACAGACATGTATATGCAAAGGGTAGTAAATATCTATGTCTGTATCATCTACATCTCCAAGTTCCATCTGCTGCTATGCAGTCTGGAAGCAATGATACCCAGGCAGTCAGATCCTACAGTATCAGATCCTGCTTTCTGAATAAAATTCTGCAATAAAGGGATTCAGGCCACTTTGGAGAAGTGGTTGATTCCTGAGCTGTGCCAGGGAAAATGAGATGAGTCTGAGTCTCTCAGGGCACTAACAGTATGAAAGTTCTTAAGCAAGGCTAGGCAAGTTAAAGGGGAACAGAAGCTATTCTCAAAGTATTCCCCAGAGCCAAAGCTATAAAAATTTAAGCAACAAAATAAATAGGACTGGGTGATAACACATGTAATAAATTAAATATCCATGAGTCTATAATGGTATAAATAATTTAATAAATATATAAGTAAGGGAGAAAGGACAGTCTTCCTCAGAGAAGAATTCCAATTTGTGAATATAGAAGGAAGGAATGAAATGGGGAATCACCATTGGATCACCCTGGGCATAATGGCTGCATACCAGAACTGCTGAAGGATGCTAAAATTAGGAGGTGATAGTATAAGGAGAAACAACATTTGCACAGTCTCAAATATTTTCCCCAAGATAGTTATTAATTACAAAGGGAACAGCAGTAGTCTTACAGTGGAGGAATTTAGCAGACATGCTATAATGAAATAATCAAGGTTAACATCACCTGTTAGAAGACATATCTGCATCAATGATATGTCATATCCTGAGAATTGGCATGGCCTCTCAGCAATATGCTAGCCCCAAATAGAATAAGCTCAGTCTAATCATGATGAATCATCCAAAAACCCAAACTGAAGGATGTTCTACAAAAGGAATGACCACTACTCTTCAAAATGTCAAGGTCATGAAAGACAAGGAAAGACTGGAATGGTCACAGAGCATAGGAGACCAAGGAGACAAAAATAATATAATCTTGGACTAGCTCCTGAAATGGAAAAAGGATGTTGATGGGAAAACTGATGAGATTCAAATAAGGGTTTGTAGGTTAGCTAGTACTTTTGTTAACAGTGTTCATTTTTTAGTTTTGGGTCCTGTATCATAATTACCTTAAATTAAGGAAGTTGGGTGGAAAGTAACTGGGAACTAGGCTATTATTTGTAGCTTGTCTGTAAGTCTAAAAGTAAAAAAAAAAAAAAAAAAATTTAAACAAGAATAAAGAAAAGGAGAAGTCAAGGGGTGATTAGGGAAGGTTGAAGAAGGAAAGAGTTATTTTTATTCTGCTCTGTGTATCTCTATTATTTCTTACCTCTTACTAATTCACCTTTCCTACCCATTAACTGCAGGCTTCTCTCAAAGAGGAATTCATACACTGTCTATAGGTTTCTGAGACTTCCAGAAAAAGGTTCATTAATTTAACTGTTTTACCATGCACACCCTTCTCCCTTGACTTGTTTTAGCTGGGAATTCATTAGATTCAAAAGAAAAGAAAGTGAAGTTAGAGCAAAAGCCACAGAGATGGGAATTCTGGCATTAAGGTAGATGAAGGATGAGCCTGAGTAGTACCAAGAAGTGGTGAAGATGAGAAGCAGAAATGGGTAAAACGAAAGGCGATGTGTTACCAGATATATGCAAGCTGTAAATATACAACGCCTTCTAAGCTTCCAAAGCTCTGACATTATTTACCTTGAACATAGCCTGTTAAGGTACTCACTACTTAGGACCACCTATAATTAGGAGACCTACTATGCACAACTTGATTTTGACTAGTAAGGTTTTAACAAAGGCAGTTTCACAGATAATATCACTTTGAAAATTTAATTTTTAATTTTGTGTGCATAAAATTCCATAGGCAAATAAATGTCCAAGCAATTTTTTCAAGTGACAGGATTCAAACAGAAATGAACTCTCACTCAAACACCTGCTGAGTTAAATCGTTGCAGAGAGAGAAGATGCTGCCATTTTTTCTTTGTCAATCACAGTCACTAGAGAATCAGCCAAAATTTTCTATGGGATATTACAGGAGTGTTTCAAGAAATTTTAATTTTTAAAAGCAATATAAAATAATCACTGGTATCTTCTTTTTGTTAGTTTTCCTGTTAAAGTAGGTCTGGTTTGCTTTTTAAAGAAAATTAAAATATAATAATTATACTTCAGCATAATTATGGAACTCAGATACATTGTGAAGTTGTCCCTACAGACTTAGAATGCATGCAGAGATTCCACGTAATGTTTTTCAAATGCTTAGGTTCACAGGAGACCAAACCCATGAAGCTCTGGGAGGAGGGATCTGTCTGCCTATCAATATAGCAGCTGTAAATTATCACCATGTATTTGATTGCCTCTAACATTTTTGGTGGTGGCAGGGATTTGAGGCAAAACCAGAGGCAGTTCAGTGAATTTGTAGTGAACTAGCTGAATTATGGAGGCTCCGAGAATAACCATTGCTCATATGCTTCAAATGCAGTACAATTTTTCAATCAAAGTCTATGAGAATCGGTACTTAGACCTTTCAAACTCCTCTCCATATTTTTCCTCAGGAGTTTTTTCATAGTTTCTGCTTTGACTTTGAAGTAATCCAGTGGTTACTCTTAACTAGAGCCTATCAGCAGCTGCCTTAGAAGTGCCCAGACAGTCCTCTGTTCTCCTTTATTTTAAAATCATGTCTCTTTTGTACTGACTTCCAACCCTGAGAGCACGCTCAGCTCTACCTGGGTGAGCTCTGGAAATACAAAAAGTACCCAGCAGGGATCTCTCATTTGGTGTGTCTATTCTGAATGTAAACAGGGCAGTCTTGGCCTTCTTTGGTAACACAAAGAAAAAATGAAACATTCCTCCCTTTGCTTTTCTGGGTCTCCTCCACTTGGGGAGATGGCTGACTCCAGGCACCCAATACCAGGGCCTCAAGTCAGCTGGAATTCCTTGATTTGAATTCTGTTCTAAGATCAGAGGTCGATGTTGGTGGATTGATGGATGCCCTGCACCATGAATGGATTTCAGTATGTCCTCTTTTACTGGCTTTTACATTTGCAGTCTGTTATCAGTGTGAGAGGGTAGTGGATCATTCTGCTTTGAACTTCTTGCAGAGGAGATAGATGGCAGCCAGTGGGTGTTGAGTTGTTTTGGTGTGTGAGGGTAGTGAGGTGAAGATTCAGGTAAGAACATATTTTAATCACATAATTGGATTATACCATTGTGATGCCTGACCTCGGTATCAATGCTGAGTAAAGAAACTCAAAGCTCTGTGGGCTCTCTGGTCATTTGTGAAAGATGTGAGCCAGGAGGCTTCACTTGGCTACTGGAGTTGGTTGGTGGTGGGGACCAGTCTCCGGTCCCCTGTGGGTTTCTACCAGTCAGATGTGGAGTTTCTCCCTTGTAAGCATATGGCTGGGGATCCCCTTCTATTCTTTCTGGTTCACCCTCCTCCCTGAATCCTTCCGTCCTTCACTTCTGCCATTTTTTTCTGCCCACCCAGCTCCTAACCTTGGTGTTTACAACCCATGGTAGTGTTTCCCAAACTTCTCTAATCATGAGCAGCTTATTAAAAGTGATTCCAGGGTTAAGGCTGTAGCTCAGTAGTAGAGCGCTTGCCTAGCATGCGTGAGGCACTGGGTTCGATCCTCAGCACCACATATAAATAAATAAATAAAATAAAGGCCCATTGACAACTAAAAAAATATTTTAAAAAAATGATTCTAGGGCTGGGGTTGTGGCTCAGTGGAAAACAGCTTGCCTAGCACGTGCGAAGCGCTGGGTTTGATCCTCAGCACCACATAATAAATAAATAAATAAATAAATAAATAAATAAATAAATAAATAAATAAATGGATAGATAATAAATAAATAAAGGTATTGTGTGCAACTACAACTAAATATATATAAATATATATAAATGATAAATATATATATAAATGATTCCAGTGTCTGTGCAAACTCTGAATCAGAATTTCTAGAGTCAGAATCCTGAATCAAAATCTGCATGTTGCCAAGAATCCCAGGTGAAGTCCAATTCAGGTAAGGGAAACGCTGCCATATGGACCATCTCTCTACTTTTTCTTCTAATTCTAAAAGCATTTCTTCTCTCTCCACTAAAAATTTTCCTCCAACTTTTCATTTTAAGTATAACTCAACTTTGCCATGGTCCTTACAAATGGGAGCCGTGTATTCTCCCAGCTAATCCTCAGTTATTTCACAGAACCCTAAAGTGTGTAGAACAGTTCCAATGCATCATTTAGTGCTCAATTAATGTCAGTTATTATTATCATTATTATTGGTCTGATTACTGTCTGGGCCTAGAGGTTGTTCCAGCATTTCCTGCCTCCTCTTTACTACTTACAGAGCTTATTTTTCTAGTCATTAAAAAGCAAAAAAAAAAAAAAAAAAAAAAAAAAAATACGGCAACAAATCTCTCCATTCTCACTGCAGCCAACAACTTTCTATCAGGACGCCTGTGAATTCACAGGCTGTGTTCCCCAAGCCCTCCGCCACACCCACACAGTCACCCAGATCCAGCCTCCAATTCATTTTCTGCTGCCTTAGAACTATGCTGTAATGATTTTACTTATTCCCCCATGGTTTTTACTTACATTTCCCACAGCAATCATTCCAGATTTTACTCTGCTTTCAAATTGCACATTCCACAGCACCACCCTCCCAGCTGCACATAATACTTGACTGTGTCAGCCACAAGTTCACTTAAAGCCCAGCCACCACCCTCGGATATATTAGAGGAATCATCAGATGACCAACACTAAGCCCCCAATGTCTCCCAACCTCTCCCAGTGCCTCGTGACATCAGTTACCTCTACCACTGGTTTGCTTAGTCTCCCCCAGTTCTCAGACATCAACACTGACCATGTCTTCCATCCTTCCTAGGGTGGGATCTGGCTGATTGCGTACCTAGACTCTGCCTAGAGGAGATGTTGACGCTTGCTTTCTCTGCTTGCTCAACTTGTAGATAGTCTCCAATCCATCTCTTCATGTGGTGAGGCCATGCAAGTCTGTGGCCTGTGCCTGCCTTGGTCCCCATCTGTCTCTAGCTGACCAGTGGTCTTCTAGTCCTCCAAATCTGTTTTCTCATCTTAAAGTAGGGATAATTATGGAATAAATTATAGAATATAATGTATCAAAGGATTGTGGAAGGTTAATTTGATAATACAAGATGAAGTGCTTGGAACTAAAAATACTTAGTAAACAGTTATTACAAATGTCTGGTTTTATTCCAAAAAAGTTTCCTAAACTTCTCTTACTGAGGTCACTTAGTGACTGCTGTGGCCCATTTTGAAGTATTAGTCTTTGTAACTTTGATACATTTGGGCATTGTCTGCATCCTATCCTCCCTGACATTTGTTGTAGGCAAGGCAAGTTTTCTTCTGGTGCCTTCACCTTTGCCTCTTCTTTCTTAATGTTTAGAAGGGCTTCTTTCTCCTTCTCTCCATTTCAACCTACTAACCAAAGGTCAGACCTCTTTGCTAATGTGTCCAGAGCTCCTCAAATTCGAGTAAAAATGGAACTTCCCTTTTCTTCTGTCTCCTCCTGCTCCTCCTTTACAGCTCGCCACAGTGTAGAGCCAGTGTCCTTCGTTACAGTGTTGGGTATGTGCCTATCTCCATTTCTTCCTGCTGTCTCTGGCTCCCAGCAGGCCCTGTGCTCTCTCCTCTGGTCTTTTTCAACAGTCTCCAACTCACTTGGTGTCTTGCCACAAATCTCCTACTCCAGTCCCTTTCCCACACAGTCCTCTGTGTGTTCATTTTGGAACATCTGTAAACCTGGAAGTGTATTTAAACCTGGCTGAGAGGTTTCTCTTGGCCAGAGTGCCTCCGAAATCAAGTTCCAGCTCTTTACTCTGATTGGCAAGGCCGTCCCAGCTCAGCTCTTTAGCCTTATTTCATTATGATTTCTAAGATTATTTGAAATCAGAAGCAAGATCAAAATTGTCTATGTTCTTCATATTGTGTCCCACTATGCTTGACCCACTATAAGTGTTTTATAATCTTAGTATATAAATATAAAGAGCTTCATTTTGGGGAAGATACATTTCAGTGTCATTGGATAAGTCAAGTATCAGAGTAATACTCAATACTACAACGATTGGAAGTACTAGAAATCTAAGAGAAGAGAAACCTTGAGAGTTATGTTTGGCTGTGAGACAATTTCTCCAAATACATTATGGAATTACTTGTGTCAACATTTACCATTTACCTAACTACCATAAAGGACCATTAAAATTTTGCATAACATTAAATTTTTCATGCTGATTAAAATTATTTTATTATAAGACTAATATACTTATCATCTATGCTTAGTCATTTTATGTTCTTGTATAGTGGTCTACTCAACCTTTGGTAAATTAGAAGAAATTTACTCAAAAGCCTTTTTTAATTTCCTTGACTTTGTTCTTTTTATTGTTATTTTTTATTTTAAAATTACTTAATTTGAAAAAAAAAATTACTTAATTTGTCTTCTTTTTTTCCCACAAATCAAACTGTCATGCTAAAGAATACTAAATTCATTTGCCCATGCTTGGAATATTATGCGACCATTAAAAATACTGGATGTGCATGTTGTAACAATGTAAAAAATTGGATATAATACCATATAATGTAAAAACAGGAAACAAGGTTTATACAGAACTAGGCAAAGATATATAGAATAAAAGGTTGATGGAAATACATTAAAGTACAAGTGCTTGTGTTATAGCTATGGGATAATGAGGAAGAATATTTTTTTAAAAATATTTTCCCTATACTGCCTGTAATATGGTTACATTAAATTTAAGTGGGAAAAAAGATAATGTTTATTTTCTCTTTTGCCTCTAAACCCCTATTTTAGCCTCTAAACCTCTATTTTCTTTTTTGTCTCTAAACCTCTATTTTGCTTTTAAACCTCTATTTTAGCAGCTTCTTATTTCACTTTCTCTCCACCACTAAGACTCATAAACATCATTATTAATAGTTATTCTGTCCTCTTACCTCGTCATAACCAGTAAATATGAAAAGTTTATAGAAGGCATAGTAAGAAAACAGAACTCTGTAAATAGACCTCAGCAATGAACTAAGTTTGAGGAAGATGTGAAATGGTTTAACATGACATCTTTTCAGCATGCAGAAATAATCATCTTGTTACATGGTTCTATGTGGACAGAATAAGGTCACCCATTACACTGAACAAGGGCAACTTGTACTAAAAAATCCCTGGGCTTAAATCAAAATGGTTATTGATGCAGGGAAATCATTCATATATTCAAGGACTAGACAGTAACTTTGTTGTAGCATCAAAGTATCAAATATAACTGAGGATGAGGAATACATCATGGAATTAAGATTTCTTCCTTTATGCTATTTTTCATATACCTTTACTTTTTTATGAGCAGAAAGCATACTCATTTTATGTTTATAATGTCTTATAGATAATTAATTAACATTCACTGTTCATAGTAACACATTAAGCATGACTGAATACAAATGCATAAAAAACATAAATATGAACTAAGCTATGAAAAACATTACCAAAGCCCTATGCTTATGCTGTCAAAAGATGTATTTTACTTTTTAAAAAAATTTTTATTCTAATTTGTTATACATGTTTGCAGAGTGCAATTCATTTCATATTACATATAAAGAGCACAATTTTTCAAGTTGCTGGTTTTATATAAAGTATTTTTACAACAATTGTGTCTTCATACATGTACTTATGTATGAAGTACATTCTACCATTATTCCTATCCCTTTTCCCCTTCCCTTCCTCCCCCCTTTGTTCTATTTAAAGTTCTTTCATTCCTCTCATCCCCACTCCCTTGCCTTTATAAGTTAGTATCTTCATAACAAAGAGATCGTTCCATCTTTGGTATTTTAGGATTGGCTAACTTTACTTAGCATTATTTTCTCCAACTCCATCCATTTACCTGCAAATGCCATGATTTTATTCTCTTTTAGTGCTGAGTAGTGTTCCATTGTGTATATATACCAAAGTTTCCCTATCCATTCATCTGCTGATGGGCATGGGGGTTGGTTCCACAATCTAGCTATTGTGAATTATGCTGCTATAAATATTGATGTGGCTGTGTCCCTGTAGTAAGCTGTTTTTTAAGTCCTTTGGGAATAGACCAAGGAGTGGGATAGCTGGGTCAAATGGTGGTTCCATTCCAAGTTTTTCTAGGAATCTTCATACTACTTTCCAGATTGGCTTCACCAATTTACAGTTCAACCAGCAATGTAAGAGTGTGCCTTTTTCCCCACATCCTCACCAGTATTTATTGTTGTTTGTTTTTTTGATAGCTGCCATTCTGACTGGAGTAAGATGAAATCTTAGAGTTGTTTTGATTTGCATTTTTCTAATGGCTAGAGATGTTGGAACATTTTTTCATGTATTTGTTGATTGATTGTATATCATCTTCTGATAAGTGTCTGTTTAATTCCTTGTTCCATTTATTGATTAGGATTTTTTTTGTTGTTGTTGTTGTTTTTTTTTTTTTTTTTTTTTTTTGGGTGTTAAGGCTTTTGAGAGCTTTATAAATCCTTGAGGTTAGTGTTCTATCTCATGTACTTGTGGTAAAGATTTGCTCCCATTCTGTAGGTTCTCTCTATTAACCTCACTAATTGTTTCTTTTGCTGAGAAGAAGCTTTTTAGTTTGAATCAACCCCATTTATTGATTCTTGGTTTTAATTCTTGCGCTATAGGGGTCTTATTGAGGAAGCTTGAGCCTAATCCAACATGATGGAGATTTGGGCCTACTTTTTCTTCTATTAGGTGCAAGGTCTCCGGTTTAATTCCTAGGTCCTTGATTCATCTTGACTATCTTCTTTCCACTGTGGAATAGCTTGGAACATTGGGCTAAGTCTGTTTGAGCAGTTTCTACCTTGCCTCTGGGTTGAAGGGATGCAAGGAGCATTAAGAGAAACTCAGCCAAAAACACTGCATCAAAATTCATGCTGTGGTGAAAAATTCCAACAGCCACATCTTCTCTATAAAATGTTTCACAATTTTAGGAGTTGTCCTTCTGTTCCTCAGTTAGCAGATGTCTGCTCTCTACAGTGAGGATGGTAGCAATGGAGAGAGCAAGTCATCTCTTGCTTCTGAAATGATGCAAAACTGAAATTTCATTTTCATCTTATGATTCCCCTTGGAGAATCCCAGAACCTGAATGAAACATCTTGGTGTGGCCTCTGGGACTCTATGCCAGCATATGGCAGTGACCCTCATCTCCTGCATATTACATGGAAACAGGGTCCCTCTAACACAGTATTTCACTTAGAAAGAAAAACAAATAAAAAAGCAAGTCTTTGCATTTTCAACATTAAAAGTTTAACTTTAAAAGAAGAAGAGAAATCATGCTCTTAAAAAAGATCTTTAAATTGTTATTCAATGTGGGTAAGAAATAAATGTTAAGAGTCATTCAATAGGTAAAAATATTAGAAAAGGGAGAAAACCTCAAAAGAACTCACTTCTTTCCTTGCATTCTCATTCTTTACCTCGTAGATTCATTCACATTTGAAATTAGGCTTTAAAATTAAATGACTGGGTTGTGAATAGGTGTTTCTTCAAAGAAGATACACAGATTTCTAATAAGTACACATGCACAAAAATCCAAGATCATTAGTCATTGGGGAAATGTGAATCAAATGTGAATGAGATAGCACTTCAAACTCACTAGAATGAATATAATCCAAAAGAAAGATAATAACAAGCTCAGGTGAGATGTGGAGAAATGGGAATCTCAATACATTGCTGATGAGAAGGTACCAATGTACAGCCACATTGGAAGCAAACTTGCAGTTATTCAAAAAGTGAAATGTAAGAGTTGCCAATGTAATTCAGCAATTCCACTCCTCGGTATATACCCAAGAAAATGAAAACACAAATTCAGACAAAAATGTGTGCACAAGTATTGACTGCATCATTACTAACAAGAACCAAAAAGGAGAAACAACCCAAATGTCTACCAATAGATGAACAGGTCAATAAAATATGATATCTATGTATACAATGAAATATCATTTACAATAGGAAAGAATGAAGTACTGAGATATGTTATAGCATAAGAGAACCTTGAAAACATTATACTAAGTAAATGTAGCCAGTCACAAAAGACAAAATGGTATGTAATTCTATTCATAGGCACATATGCAGAGACAGGAAATACATCAGTGATTATCTAGGGTTGGAGAGTGAACTAGGGAAATGGAGAGTGACTGTTAAAGGGCACAGGGTTTCTTTTGGGGGTGATAAGATATCCTAAAAGCAAGGTGGTGATGGGTTCACAACTCTGAATATACTGGGAACAATTGAATTGTATATCCATCCGTCAGGTAAATTGTATGACATGTGATTTATATCTTACTAAAGAGCTCCCACCTATTAAACAACTGGGTTATAGTGAAGTTTAATGTTGTTGCTGTTTTTTTTTTTTTTAATTGTTAGCTGGAGATGGACATAATACTCTTATTTTATTTGTTTATTTTTATCTTGTGCTGAGGGTCAAATCCAGTGCCTCATACATGCTAGGCAAGTGCTCCACAACTGAGCACAACCACAGCTCCGAGTTTAAGCTTTAGATAAGACAATGTCTAGGATTTCCAAAGGAAAAAATTGCAAAAGCTGATGGTCTGACCACAGGTTATTTTCCCTGGAGGCTAATCTTATGGTGTATGAATATGTATACCAATCATAAAATTTTTCAGCCTCGAATGCTAATTTCCTAATTTCCCACCAGCATAGTGACCAATCGATAAACATGAACATATCACAGTTCTAAGCTAGTTTTGAATTTTACAGATTATAACTCAAAACTCAGAAGAATGTGTCTACCTCTCTTATTTATTTATTTGTTTGTTTGTTTGTTTATTTACCTGTACTAGGGATAAAACTCAGGCCTCACTTGCTAGGCAAGTGCACTACCATTCATCTATATCCCCAGCCCTATGCCTACCATATTTAGTAAACTTAACCACCAGAGAAAGTAAACCCCATATAGAGCAGTTTATTTATAGTTCAGTACATAGATGGGGATGAGGTATAGCTCAGTGGTAGAGTGCTGCTTAGCACACACAAGGCCCTGGGTTCAATTCCCAGTGCAAAAAACAAGCCAACAAATCAAAACAAAAAATTTACAATGCCATGTTGAATGTACTACTTGTAACTTCACTAACATTTTAAAATGATGTCATGTTAGAGATATTAAAATAAAATATTTATTTCTCTCTTAAAACTACGAAACATAGGGAGGAGAGTAATTGGGACAGATTCCCACTTCTGAGATGATTTTCAATTATTATAACAAAAATGACCAGAACACTTATCTGGGTCTAAGGATGCCAAGCACTAGATGTTGGTCAGATGTGGTGCCAACAAAAGCCAGGCAACAGCACAAACGTTGGGACTTCAGCAACACCCAGGTACCCACAGTTGCCCCTCTGGGGCTACTTGTGGTTGAAATGACATGCACAAAAAATGTAGACTGCAGACCACCCACGGGCCAACACCAACAAGCGACAAACCACACGCAGGCACCGTTATTTTGAAGTTAATGGCTGCTGTGCCAATGCAAACATTACCTTACCACCCACTCTGCCACCACCAAGAGAGTGCAGTAAGTAACCAAGATGACAGAATGCACTTAAAGTGCTCTTTTCATTAAAGCTAAAAGTGCGACTGTCATCTGTCAATACTTTTGGAAAGTCTTAAGTAACAGCTCAAATTCAGCTTTCAAGATATAGATTTCCTCCTGCTCAATCCAAGAGTGATTCTTAGCAGTGGAAGTGACAGGGGCAAGACAGGATGGACAGCATGGCGACTGGTGGTTCCACAAGGTCAAGTAAGAGGAGAGGGAGGAAGTGTGCTGGCTCTGCCTGGTGACTGTCCTGCTGCTTGCAGGCCCATCCCTCGGTCTTCTAGAGTGGCACCACGTGGCACATGCGTTATCCTGAGCTGGTCCACCATGTGTGTTCACCAAACAGCAACACGGGGAGAAATAAACACTACTTTGCTTCATGAGCATCTCGCTACATTTGTTCAGATGAAAGCTCCCTGCTGCAGTCCGCACTTATACCCTCTCTGTTCTGTTACTACTTCAATGTGCTACACTTGACAAAAGAATGCTTCCAGCAGATGAGGGCTGTTGTTTATTTATGCTTTTACTTGGTGAAATAAAAACTTGATTGCCTTATAGTGACCGTCATTTAAAAAAAAAAAAATGAGTTTGGGAGCTGCTCTTCCAGAAAACAACATCTAACTCTATTTTCACCAATCACATCATTAAGACAACGAGTGAGCAAGGTGAGAAATGACTGTGCCTTCCGCCTTCCTCTCCCTATGGACACTTCCTTTGTTTGCAAGGGTCCCCATGTCATTCTGAAGGCCCATCCTTGGGGTATTGAGAAAAAGATGTTCTTGGGAGCAGTCCAGCAGGGAAGGGCTCAGGGGACAAAGTCAGCAGGAGGAACTACAAGCAGAGAAAAGTTAAACCTGTGGTGTGACTTGCTGGTGACTGGAGCTGTTATTATCTACTTGTTTATTTTTGCTTTTTAAATTGATAGATAAAACTCTATCTGCTTATTGTGTGCAACATGAAGCTTTGAAGAATGTAGACACTGTGGTTAAATCTAGCTAATTAACATATGCATTACATCAAAAACTGATCATTTTTGTGGTGAGAACACATAATACCTACTCTTAGCATTTTTTCAGAATATACCATCATTAATTATAATCACCATGCTGTACATCTGAACTTATTCCCTTATCTGTAATTATACATCCTTTGACCAATACCTCCAAAATTTTAAAGTTACATATGTGAGTAAGATCATGTGGTCTTTGTCTTTCTGTGTCTCTCTTATTTCATTTAGAGTGTTCTCTGGGTTCATTACATAATCACAAATGACAAGATTTATTCTTTTTTTTTTCTTTTTTGGTTCTGGGAATCGAACCCAGGGCCTTGTTCATGCTGACATTTATTCGGTGCTGTTGTTTGTACCAGGGGTGCTTTACCACTGAGCCACATCTCCAGCCCTTTTTATTTTATTTATTTATTTGGTGGTGCTGGGGATTAGAACCCATGGCCTTGTGCGTGTGAGGCAAGCACTCTACCAAATGAGCTATATCCCCAGCCCCCCAAGATTTATTCTTTTTATAGCTGAATAGTATTCCATGTACAAATACCACATTTTCTTTATCCATTCATCAGCGATGGACACTCAGGTTGATTCCATTTCTTGGCTACTGTGAATAATGCTGTAGTAAACATGGTAGTGCAAATACCTCTTTGACATACTAATGTTATTTGCTTTGGACACACACCTGCCTACCTGTTTATTTTAAAGGCATATAATTTCTATTTTATTGTAGGCCATTTTACTAGTTAACATGTCAACTCAACAAAAAAGATCTTACTTCTCAGCCAATATGTTCCTGGTTCTGTACAAGTAGTAAGGATGTAAAAGTTAAGCCCCTCAATAGATCATTGCCCCATATAGAGAAAGTTTTATTTTGCAATTTTAATTGCAACTTTTTATTGCAATTATCTGTAACAGGGGATGCAGGAATACTTAGGACTCAATGAGTAAGTTGAAGAATGCTTCACAGGATGGAGCAGAGTGAGTGACTTGATTTGGGTTTTGAGAAATAAGGAGGCTTTGTTCCTCAACTTTGGTTTCAAACAACAGTTCCAGACAAAAGAAACAGAATTTATATTTGGAGAATAAATTCAAGAAGTAGAAAGATAAGAAGACAAGAACAGAACTTGAGGTTCATAGCCTATCTAAAGAACTTATATCTCATGGAAATACTGCGGTGAATTCACTGATTTTCACAATTAATATGTGTTCAAAAAAGAATTCTTTGCCTCTCATCCTATGTGTGAAGGGGAGCTGCTGGGGATGATGACATCATTCTTGATGGTGGCAGGAGGAGGGAGGACAGGAGAAAGATGTTGGGCATAGGGAGACCAATCAGGAGTCCAGGACACTAGTTTTAGGGAGAGAGTATACATTTCTGAAACAGGAGGATATGTGGTGAGTGGAGGCTGGATAGCAGGCATGGCTGAGGGTAGAACTGTATATTGAGTAAAATCCAAACTCACAATTTGTCCATGAAAAATCTCAGCATGTGTTGTGCACATTATCACTAATATATTTCACACCATCCTGGGAATAGATAGTCGTAAGCTCTTTGATAGTACCTTTAAAACACCTAATTTCTGTTGCTGCCACAGAGGAGAGGGCAAGTGTTCAGTAGGTAAAATTCTATCTAAACTTGAAATATGCAACCGAGTCCCATTAAGCTTAACAATGAGGGAGCTTACATTTTAGTGTTCTGCCAGGAGACAGAACTGAAATATGGCCTAAGAGGGATGCAAATGTCTGAGTAAGACAAGTGATAGAGGAGAGTTACGAGAGCTCTTCAAAGTTATGGGTTATTTTTCTCACGGAGGCTCCCCTGAATTGAAGACAGGTACATAATCTGCATTACAAAGTAGACATAGGGCCTGTCCAAAGGCAATGACATGCCTGAGAATTTTGTGTTCTGCAAATATCTTAAAATATTAGAGAGAGAATTAAACATAAGACAATGATGGTGCTTAAGATATAGTCATGTGCACCATAAAAATTATGACTCAAAATAGCCTCAAGCAACAAGTACAAATCCCCTTGTTTTGCCACCAATATTTCACAGGTGCTGGTATATTCCATCCCCATGTTTTATTTTTCTATATAAAAGCTTTTGGAACTATGCCATGGATGTGAGTTTGTATGCTACTTTCCCCCTCATATTAATGCATTTCTCAAGGTAATCAAATGTTCTTCAAAGTTTTAAATTCTAATAGCTCTACTATATTTCATCACATGGACATATCATCTTTACTGTGGCAAGTTCCCTCTTGTTGAATATTTAGATTGTTTCTAATTTTTTTGCTAATGTAAATAAATACCACCATGACCATCCTTGTTTATGAATAATTTCACAAAACTAAAATAATTGTAAAAGTTTCAGGATCCATACAATGAAAGGAATAAAAAAGAGAAGGATCTGTAGATTTAACTACACAAACTCAAACACTCAATATAAAAAGACATCACATAAAAACATATGGCAGACCAAGAAACTGGGAGAAAGGCTGGGTTCTCAAAACCTTCTAGGTAGGCCTGGGAAAAGCCCACTCACACAGCTAAGGAGGAGGGTGGTTATCTGCAGGCCCAGGGTGGTTTTTGCTGTTACAGTGTTTACTGATTGGCCATTTACTAATACTTCCAACTCCCCTTGTTTATCATAGGGCTAGAAAGAAACTTAAAAGATAATCTAATCCACCAAGAGGCTTTTAGGGCCATCTGTTCTAAACCATCTTAGACAGATGGGAATCTACACTGCTTTTAAAGGTCTCTAGATAAGAAGATTCCAAAACTGCTCTTGATAACTCATTCCAGAGTTTAAGAATCTTATTGTCAGGAAATTCTTTCTTTTATCTCACTTAAAGCCTGCATGCTTTAGTTTAAATCTACTTCCTTCCACTCTCCTGGCCTCATTTAGAGGATGGAGACCTCTGACTACCACCCTACGCAAAATAGCTCATCACACCAACACCACTTGCTAGGAGCACTGTATTTCTTCTTAGCTTTTTCTTCTCTTGTATCAGTGAAGCTTGCATATTCAACTTTGAAGACTGTAGGTCCTAAATGACTTAGAAATCATTGGTTATCTTGCTGCACTCCATTTAAAGTACCCAAATTTTATAGTTTTACATAGTTGCAATCACAAAGTATAAGGTTTTGAGAGGCAGAGCCTATCTTTCTAGAAGTCACTGCTTCCATGTGGAAGGCACTTTATAAGAGCATAAGCTTGTTGGTACAAAGACATTAGGGGTGTTCACTATTGAGAAGGGGCTGGGCTTTGTGGAATCAAGGGTTTTTGCCTTTATGACTTCCCAGATTCCAGAGTGATGATTCCAACTGGGCACCTGCAGGGGGGACTCCTGTCAGAACTAAAAACCAGGTGCGATTGTTGCCAAGGACCCCTTTGCAAGCACAGCATCAACCCGTTATTAGCAGGAAAGCATATGGCCTCAGGGGCACATCAAATGCCCCCAGGTGCACAGACACAATTTCAAAGGCTATAGAACTCAGATGGCTGGTGACTGAGTACAGGATATCCTGGTTGCTTCTGTCCCCTGAGGTTTAGTCACAGCTTAAAAAAAAAAAAAAAATGTCAATTTAGGATAGAGAGCAGGCAGATTTGAGTGTCATCTGTATGCTGACAGGTAGCATGATAAGATAAAGCAATAACCTGGAAGTTAAGAGAGCTGTGTTCTGGCATTAGCTCTGTCCCTGAACCACAGCGTGACACTTCTATTCCTCTGGGTCCCCATATGTAAAATGCAGTGAATTACAGAATCTTTTAAATTCATCAAAAAACGACACCTTATAAATATAAGCTGCTGTAATAATGATGGATAGAACAGAGCACGATGCTGTCACTGCACATAAATAGGGAATTGTCCATCTCTACTTATTCCAGTGCTTCATGGTGAATGGAAGAGTTAAGTCAACATTCGATTATTAGTCTATGGAAGTTATTCAGGAAAAATTAAAAATTATAGCTCCTCTAAACAAAAACCTAGGGGCTATCTCCATTTTTCATCAGTGTATGGGTGCTCAGGATTAAAAGACTAATTTTAATGTTTCCTACATTGAATATAATGAGGAAATAACAGGAGTTTAAATGAATTCCTAGTTTCAGCCAACACAAATATAACTGGGTGGAGAGAGGGTGCGGGGGAGAAAGAAGATGATGGACAGATCATTTCTTGCTGTGAATGACTTTATCACTGACCTTCTTCCTCTGAGTATAAGAATAGACTGTCGTAATCAGTCACTGTACCTCTACCATTCTCCAAAGCAACCGAATGGATCCTACTTCAAACACTACTGCATGAGCCCCCCTGTGAAGCACGTGTGGTGACACAACCAAGTGTCGTTTTTCTTCAACCAGAGTGTATTAATTTATTCATCTAGCGCCTATCTTAAATATATCAGTGTGATTAATAAAAAGAAAATGATAAATGACATGAGTAACAACACACTGTGCTTGGAATGCCTTCCTTCTACAGAGATAAATGCCAGCTGTTGTCTCTCACATGCCTGGGCATGCAGATTAGTCCCCAAAGAAGATACATTAATGGAAGCAAACTATCATTAAGATAAGTATTTTGTATGATCATGGGATTTTTTTTTGTTTGTTTGTTAATTTTTGTTTCCTTTCCTGTCGACTGAGGGGGAAAATATGTTCTTTGGGCAAAAACAGGCCCTGATGTGATACTCGGAAGGCAGAGGAAATAGGAAGTAGGGACTATCGAGAAGATAATTCAAATGTCACAACCTGCTAGACTACAGAGGATTTTCTAAGAGAGGCTTTGGGGTAAAAAATACCTAAAAACTATCCATGGAGTGAGCAGCCTGGGTGCTTCTTGAGAAATGATTGCAGGTATTGCAGTTAAGCTAATTGCAGGTCTTGTCACTGTCGCCACAGCTACTTGACATTCTTACCTAGCTGTTAAGTGTCTTCTTCGTTACCAGAGCCCTGTTAAGCGTTGAGGGAATCTGTGGCCCCTCTTGAGACATCAGCACTCTTCATTTAAGCATACTCCAGTTGACAATGAAAATCACACTCGGCCTTGTAATGTGATAGTCAAGAGATGTGAACAAAATGAGTCTTTGCAATTTCGAGTGGACTAATGCCTTGAGCTCCCACACAAATAAAAGACAGTGAGGATTAAAGTCTGGGAGCCCCCTCCAACCTGGCCTGACAGGCTGGAACCTGAGAAACTGACTGCATCAAAATGCAAACCAAATGCTGTTTGTCACCTGCAACTAGGAGGACTCAGATGTCATTTGTAAGCTTCAACAATAGGGGACAAAGAAAACAGTACACTGGGGAACACCAGGTCTCTTATTTACGTCATGACTAATTTAAAAAAAAAAAAAAAAAAAAGAGGAAAGAGGAGGAGATCCTGAGAATGAATGGATCTCTAGGAAGTTCATACAGGAAATCACCAACCTATGGGACTTGGAACCTTGAAGCTTCACCCCAAGTTGAGTTATTTAGCTTTGAATGCCTGCAAGCGTTTTAACTCCTGGAGAAAAGTCAATGTGCAAATGCAAATACCCTTCCTTATCCTGTTCCTTAAGCACAACTGAGGTTCCCTAAGTGTTCCTTATTTTGTCTTCATTTTAGAACTGACAGATGCATTTGATGGGGCACTCCTCCTGTCCCCAGGCTTCTAGGTGCCTACACTGTGTTTACACTGGGGGGGTGGGGGGCAGGGGCTTACAGATGGGAGGAAGAGGCCCCAGGAAAGAGGGGCAGTTTTGCTCATCAGCCTTTTCATGTGTGTTTTTCTGAGGGTGAATTCTAAGTTTTGTTCTGATTTTAAACAATAATATCCCTCTGCTTTGCTTTCTTACTTGCTAAAAGATATTCATAGCAAACACTGCTATGTTAGGTACTATGCTAGATGGTTTATCTGTCTTAGGTCTCTCTTTTTGTTTCAGCAGATCCAGTCTTAAAATGATTATAAATGGCAAGGCCCCTCTCCTCTCCATGCTCACCTTTCTGCTGCCTTGAACTTCCAATCTAGGCCTCCCACTGTGCTTACTATTCTGGGGATAGTTTTGTGTTTTGGAAGTTTTGTGATACTGTTATGATTTGGATATGTGGTGTCCTGTAAAAAGCTCATGTTAGGCAATACCAAAATGTTCAGAGGTGGAAAAATTCGATTATGAAAGCTTTAACCAAATAAGCAAATTACTCCATTTGATGGATTAATGATTCGAATGGATTACTGGGTGGTAACTGTAGGCAGGTGGGGAGTGGTGGGAGGAAGAAGATCATTGGGGTCATGCCCTTGGAAATTATACATTGCCCCTGGCTCCTCTCTGTGCTTCCTGGCTGCCATGAGCTAAGCAGCTTTCTTCCACCAAGCCCTTCTGCCATGATGTTGTGCCTCATCTTGGGCTAAGAGCAAAGGAACTGGTTGACCATGGACTGAACTTCTGAATCTATGAGTCAACATTAACTATTCAAGTTGTCATTGTCAGGTGAAAAGCTGACTAGCACAGATGCCCTGATTTCTGTTAGATTTTTTCTGGTTGCCAGTCCCTAAAGTTCCATCTGGGCTTAAAATAATCTCATGGCACAAGAGTTATGCTGTTCGTTGATGCTGCTGTCTTCCTGTGCTTGAGTTGTTAAAGAACAAGGAATTGTGACAGCACCCTTCAGTGCCCTGCTGCAAAGGAGGGGCCTCTGTGGGGTATGAGAAGCCACAGCTTTGATGAGGGACAGAGAGACTTCCTGACTGCCCCAGTCACAGCACTTGGTAGACAACTAATCATCTACATGTGCCTGTGTGGAAGACTGACCTAGACCTTCTGACACTGTCATGAGTGTGGCCCTGCAGTGCGTGGGAATCACAGTGTTTTCTGAGAGAAGAGCTCCATCATCAGGAATGTAGCATACAGCGGAGGGGCAGAGGAGGGAGAGCTGGCTTCTGGTTTCAGCTCTGTGCACCTGTAGGCAGGCCATGAACCCCCTCTCTGCCCTCCATTTTCTCATTGTCAAAATAAAATAATAACTCATTCTTACCAGTCTTACAGAATTTATGTCATAAAAACTAGCTGGTGCGAGCTAATGAAGGTGACCACTTTGACAAGTTAAAAGCAGGCATGTAACTGAAAGGTGCTGATAGGATTAAAATGACAGACCCTGGTTCTATTAGACTACTGAGGCAATTCTACATTTCCAGATTTGGATGGTGTATAAAAATAAGAAAAGGGGGCTGGAGCATTTTCAGTTATGATGTGGACCCTTCACAATGCTCTCTGAAGAGAAGAGCACATATTCAGTGCCCTGCCTACTTCATTACTGTCTGTTTACCTGAATAACAGCCGTATGACTGATTGAGATGAGACACATAATGTTATTTAACTGTAAATTTGTTGCAGAACCTATTGAACATGAAGTCAAAGTAAGTTATGATTGAACAATAGAAATAAATAGCTATAAGTGCAATGGAAACACAAAAAGTCAAAATAAAGCAGGCTATTAGTTTGTTCTGACATTAATTGTATAGTAATACCTGTATTTAACACTGTGACTCAATTTTGTGTGTCAAGTCAGAAAAACAATTGATATAAAATATCTGAATCAGGAGCTGGGCGTAATCGTGCACGCCTGTAATCCCAGCAACTTGGGAGGATCATGGGTTCAAACCCTGCCTCAGAAACTTAGTGAGGCCCTAAGCAATTCAGTTAGACCCTGTCCCTAATAAAAATATTTTTAAAAGGGCTGGGATGTGGCTTGGTGGTTGAGTGCTCCTGGGTTCAATCCCTGGTACAAAAAAAAAAAAATAAAATAAAAATCTGAATTAGCAGTGACCACTTTTCATTATCACTAGCTTCTTCTAGCAAGAATCTTTGGAAATAAATTTTGATGCTACAAATGTGACCATCTAAAGATGTTACCTTAATGGGCAAGATGAAACCCAGGGTCTAGAAATTGAATCAAGACATGACTGGACTATAGGAAGAGACTTTAGGCTTAATCAATGGTATTGATAAATATGGATAGAGAATGTGTTAGAAACAAAGTATTAGGCCGAAACCTATATGTAAGGGTGGGAACAGAGGTGGGCAGGTAAAGAAGAGTTTGTCAGCATGTCTTCAGCACTGTCTGTCCAGTGAAGAGGGTGATCTGGGGGCTCTACAGCTTTTTGTCATCCTTGGCAGGTAAGTGTATCTCCATGTTTCCAGTTGTTTGGTGTGATATTAGATTTTTCATCTACCCACTCCCATCCCATGAGTTCCTGTCTTTAAAATTGTTTTCTAAATATACTCTCCAGCAGGAAAGAATATACATATACTCAAGAAAACCAAGTACCCAGGTCTGCTTAGCAGCTATATATCTTATTTTAAATTAATAAATTTCATTGTCAATCTCCTTTATGTGTTCATTTCCTCCAAGACCTTTCCCCCTCCCTGTACTAATCCTTCAAATTATGTTCAACTCAGGAAACATGAATAAAAACCAACTTTTTCAATCTGCAAAATCGAGGAGGTGATTCTGGGTTGGGATGTGAAGAAGAAAGGGAAGAGAAAGGAATGAAGAAAAAAATTAAGATATATTAGGGCTGGGGCTGTAGCTCAGTGGTAAAGCGCTTGCCTTGCATGTGTGAGGCACTGGATTCAATCCTCGGCACCACATAGAACAAATAAAGATACTGTGTGTTCATCTATAACTAAATAAATATTTTTTAAAAAGGTATGTTAGGAAGGCATGGTCATCATGAATACTGGCACAAGAAAAAATAAAGACACAGATCAAAATATGTAGAGAAAATTGGGAAGGCAAAAGACTCTTATACAGAGAGAGAACTTGATCAATAACAAAAAAGATCGAGTGCTCTCAATGCATCTATAACACAGACCACTTCCTTTCTTCCTCTAAACCACCTACTGAGACTTGGAAATGTACAGAGTGGTAGTTACCAGTTGCCACAAAGCTGGTGTGTGGCAGAGCTGGGATTTGGCTTGTGCAATTGGCCCCCAGGGTTCCCACACCTGACCAGTGCACTGCAGCCTTCCCAGGGCACCACAGTGTATGGGGAATGAACATATTTAGTAGTCGGTATTGGAAAATTTTTATTATATTAAGAAAATATAAAGCTGGATTTCTACATCCCTCTATTATACTAGATATCAAATGGGATGCAAATGGATCAAGGAACAAAACATGAAAAGTAAGCCTATCAAACACAAGAATATGTAGGAAAATATTTTTGTGACCTAGGGGAGGGGGAAAAAAAGATTTTTCAAGACCCCAAAGCCCAAACTGCAACCACCCATAATGAAAATAATATGGTGGGTTTGACTGATGGAAATTTAAGGATCCTTGCTTTATACGGTATACTACTGGCAAATTTGATAACACTGAAAACTGATAAGGAAAATAAAAATTAAAAAAAACACACAAAATAAACAAGAAAGCCAACAAAAAATGGACAAAATATATAGATAAAGAATTTACATAGACAGAAGGAATAAGAATTATAATGTATATATTAAAAGATGCCCAAATTCACTGGCAATGAGAAAAATCCACATCAAAGCATGAGAAAAATACAACTTGATATGCAATCAGAATCCAAAAGTTAGAAAGGTGGATAATGGCAAGTGGGGAAGACCTTGGGAGTTGAGAAGGGTCATGCATTGGTGATAGAAATGTAGACTGATACTGGGACTTTGGGATGTAATCTGGCAGCATTCAAAAAACAAGAAACAAACAAACAAACAAAAACCAAAAAAAAAAAAAAAAAAAAAAAAAACAGGAAAAGAAAGAATTTGTTCTATTTATTCTAAGCCAGAGAAATTTCCTGAGGTCCATTACAGGCTATGCATAAGGATGTTTCTTAATGTCTTTTTGTGGTAAAGGGAGATGGAAGCTAAATAGATGACCATCACTAGGGGATATAGAAGTAAAATATAACATAAGATAAAATAAAATTAAAGAAACAAATTAAAATCAGGTTGATACAGAATTGTGGAATTGATATAAAATCCAACACTGAGTGGAGAAAAAAGGAAACAATGATATTTAGAGTACTATAGTATTTCTGTGTACTGAAACTATCTGTATAAACAACTTTAATTATTTATGGATATATCCTAGACACTTTAAGTCAGCAAATATGGAGGAGAAAAGAATAGGTGTATGGGTTAGTGATTGGGGAGGAGGATTGAGTAGAGAAAGGGTTTTGTGTAGACAAATGATAATAGGGCTATGAACTGAGAATTATTGTTCAACTGACTTTTGGCACTCAGTTCAAAAACAAGAAAAAAAGCTAAACCTTGTGGTGTGATCTCAATGTAAAAATGTTACATGCAATCTGGCCATCCAGAAGGCATGTATATTATTTTCTTTATATATTTCATATTGTTATTGTGACAACAAGACAAAGTAGTGTTTAGAGAAATTCAAGTTACTTTCAAAATTGTATTCTCCTAACAGAAGAACAACAGGTGAATTAATAACTTGCTGGCAATTTAACCTTTCAGAAATTGGAGGGTATTGTGGTTTGGATGTGAGGTGCCCCCCAAAAGTTCATGTGTAGGCCAATGCAAGAAGGTTCAGAGGAGAAACGATTAGGTTATGGGAGCCTTAACCAATCAGTGAATTAATCCTTTGATGGGATTAACTGAGTGGTAATTGACAGCAAGCAGGGCATGGTAGAGGAAGTGGGCATTGTGGGTTTGCCTTTGGGGTATATATTTTGTATCTGGCTAGTGAATTTTCTCTTTGCTTCCGGATTATCATGTGAGCTGCTTCTCTCCGCCACACTCCTTTGCTGATATGTTCTGCCTCACCTCAAACATGGAAGAATGTACCTGGCTGTCTATGGACTGAGACTTCTGGAACTGTGAGCCCTCAAATAAACTTTTCCTCCTCTACAACTGTTCTGGTCAAGTTTTTTAGTCATAGCAGTGAAAAAACTGGCTAAAACAGAGAGAATGATGAAAAGGAGCTATTACTATGGACCAATAACAGAAATATTGAGAGAAAGTCCTGTAAAAGAAAAAGAAATGCTGGGGAGAGCCTTTCCAAACGAAGTGAACTTAACTAATTACCACCTTGCCAACAACCATCCCCAGAGATTCTGATTCCATAGTCTAGGGAAGACTCAGAAATCTTTGCCCTTTTCAAGCAAGCTGTGCCATAGACCATACTTCCCAAGAATTGGGGGACACAAATTTCGAAAAGCTTAGAGGAAAGAATGATATGGTCCCAAGACCAAAGTATAAGGTGTGGGGGGAGGTGGCTGATGGGGGAAATAAGCCTTTCAACAATAAAATGTTGACAACAGAAATGCAAACTATATAAATGAGCCAGAATGCAAGAGTCGGAAGAGGGCAGGGAGCACATCACCTAAAACCAGTACCAAGGAGGACTGGATGAAAATAGTCATGTCAGAAGGGGCTAAACCTAAGAATAAACTCAAGCTTGAGAGAAATGGCAGAGGACAAGAGGAATTGTTAATGCATGTTTAGAGCAAACACTAGAAATGATTCACACCCCTCTTGGGGCAGATTTTGATGACACCAACAGAGAGCAGAAACCGTTAGCATTTCTTTGTTCCCGTCTTCCCTATCAATGAGAACCATCTTCAAACAAAGAATCAAAGTCCCAGAAGGAAGCATCCAGCCACGGGACATGAGTTCCTGTCTCCAGCCGAGATGACTGTTACCCTAGTTCATGGAAGTAGGGATGGCTGGACCAGTGACGGTCCCAGCAGTCCTGGAGCATGTGACAAGTGCTGAAGACCCAAGCCAGGGCCCCCATTTTTAAGAGGGGAGGGAGAAGAGAGATATTTTGGAAACAGCAGGATGGTGAATTTCAAGTTGCTGGATAAATGATTAGTTTCTATAAAATGTTAGATAATTCCAGGCCGGCAGGCCACACTTCCCAGGTACCTTGGACAGGCCACACCTCCCAGGTGCCTTAAACTGGCCACACCTCAGGTCCCTTACAGAGCCAGTCATGGCACGCGGCTTCCCCTTCCACCCCCAGGCAGCCTATGGAGTCAGGGGTCCCACAGACCACCGGATTCACTATTTAAATCCTCGCCAGGCTGAAACTTGTCCCTTTTTTTCCCCACCTTTCCGTCCCTTTTTCGCCTTTCCGTCCCTTTTCCCCACTTTCCATCCCCTTTCACACCCTTTCCGTCCCTTTTTTCCCCTTTCTTCTCCTTTTTTTTTTTTTTTCTTTTCTTCGCCCTGGCTCCTCTCCTCCCACCGGTTTTCCTCATTCCCTTCCATGTGTCCCTCGGTCCCCACCGGACATTAGGGGCCGGTTAATAAACCGGTCCCAGCGTGTGTTCCTTTGCTCTTCATAAGATATGCAAAAGAATTGGATCATTGTCGGGGACTAAAATCTGCACTAAGAACTTCACTAAACTCACCTCCTTTGAATCTCTACAAGATTCACCATCAGGAGAGGCAGCGATGTTTGACTCTCAGGTTCACAGGGGATTCAGTGAGAACACTGGTGAATACTTATTTAGACCCCTCCAAAGCTGAAGATTCAGTGACTTTGTGATCTTTTTCAATGACATTGCTGATTCTGTGGTTTATTATTTTATCTGTTCCTTCTGCTCTGGCACGACTTAGGGCTTTCTAACATCTTCTGCAAAAGGAACATTTTGCCCAGAGCTCTTTCCCTTCATCTTCACATCAACCAGCCTGGAGAGGCTGTGTCTTACAACATATTTATTTTTCCATCAAACTCTGAAGCACTCTTTCACTTTTCCAGCTAGAACTTTCCTTCTAAACTCCACAGTCTTTCACTTTATGTGCTTGTATTTTCTACTGTTTACTGAGGGACTATTTTTCTTTCTTTTTTCTGGCTCTGCAGCACTCATCTTGTGGTTTCAATCACCCACCACATTCACCCACCTTATTTAGTACACATCTGTGTCCCTGTCAACCCTTTCTCTTCTTAACTCTTATCCTTGGGGTTCTTTATGTCTATAAGTGGAATGAATAAGATTAGTGAAAGGTCAGCAATCAGACAAGATGGGCCCCAACTGAGGTCTTGTTCAAATGCAGAAACCACACCTGGAGGCTAACCTCATATTGATGAGCACCAACAAGGCCTATTTCAAATGTAAAAGACCTTGATGATCACCCTGAGAGTGCCTCTAGCCAACTCTTTTGTCCCAGAGGTAGGAAACTGGAAGGTGGGGGTGGACCCAGATAGAAGTTGTATGAAGGCAAGATAAGTCCTGATACTTTTTCAATGCCTGTTTTACACAGATTTTGCTCCATGCTCTACCCAGAACCATACATAAACTCCTAAGCTAGCACACCAAAATAGATTTTTCTATTCTCAGGAGGCCTCCCTCCCATGTTGTGGGAATTGTCTTTCTCTCTTCTCATTGTAAATAAATCTTGCTCCATTTACTCTTCCCTTCCATCATTGTCCCTGGATTTTATTCTTCAAAATTTGGGAGACAAGAACCCAGAGGAAATTGGGGAAGCAGGGAATCTAGTCTCATCTCAAAACTCCGGTTTCGATATCTTTTGGGTTCATTATGTCTATAAACTGAACTATAATTTTGCATTTCTTCCAAACTGAATTGGAAGAAAACCAGGAAGGTTTACTCTATGACTGACACCCAATGCAAATAAGACATATTCCTATCCTCAAAATGCCAAGGCATCATCACAACCACCAACACACAAACCTGAAACTCCCAGGGAACCGCTCAAAACAAATTATGATAATGTAGTAATAAAAAAAAAAAAATCCTCCCTCCTCCCACCCTTTGCCTAACATTTAGCAGGTACTCAATCCTTTCCTTTGTTTTACTAATGCATGAGTGATAGGTAAACCTATCTAGGCCCAAATTCAGTATTCTTGGAGGCTGGAAGAGAAAAGATCAGAGTGGAGCAGAGGTGGAAAGCAGCCACATGATTATTACTCAAATACCAAACATAATATTTATAATTTGAGTCTAGGGGGAAAGAGAAACATTTCCCCTGAAAGTTCTTGTGTTTAAAGTGTACATTCAGCAGAGCTTCTCTATGAAGGATCATCTAAATCAAATTTTAAAATAATCTCAACAAATATTTTCCTGTTATTATCCTAATATATAAGATATAAAATGCAAATATATGCAAACAGTTTTTCAATTTCCTTCTTTAACTGTTTTATCAAACAACACTACTTGAAACAAGAAGTAATAGGAAGTCTGATAAAGAAACCTTTATTGGGGACTGCAGGAGACGGGCAAAGGAAGAAACTTGCAGACACTGGGCAACAAGGGGCACCCAGGGCTCGCCCAGGACCTCCTATGGAATCACACTGCCTCTCTGAAATTTCTGGGTAAGTATGCTCCCTGGATTGTTCATTCACAATCATTCTGCCAATCTGGAAAGAACCATTTCTCACCCCATTATACAGTTGAAATGACACAAGGTTTTCAATTGATCATTTGGAGAAATCCTAATTCCCATACATAATTATCTGTTGCTAAAGAAAAGTTATTAACTCCATCATAAAGATATTTGAGAGGATCACTTTAGTCATCAGTTCAGTTATTTTTGTCTGTTACTACATTTACATTCTTTTCTAGCTTTGTTTTATAGAAAGTATACATCACTGTCTGAAGGTGGGGTTTATTTTTACAATCCTAAAGATTAATCACTTTCAAAAGAGGTAAAAGATCTGGGTGTGGTGGTGCATGCCTGTACTCCCAGAGACTCCAGAGGCTGAGGCATGAGGATCCCAAGTTCAAAACAAGCCTCAGCAACTTAGCGAGGCCCTAAGAAACTTAGTGAGACCCTGTCTCAAAATCTCAAAATAAAAAATAAAAAGAGCTGGGGATGTGGCTCAGTGGTTAAGTGTCCCTGGGTTCAATCCCTGGTACCAAAAAAAAAAAAAAAAAAAAAAAAAAAAAAAAAGAAAGAAAGAAAAAGATATACATATTAGGAAAAAAAAAAAAAAAAAAAAAAAAAAACTTCTGTCAAAGCTTTGGTCTCTTAACTAGAACTGACTACATCATTTGTGGGACCCAGTGAAAAATAAAAATAGAGGGCCTAGTATCTAAAATCACAGACTTTCGAGACAACAGCAGCAGAGCATTCATCCAAGGGCAGAGACTTCACTGAGCCTTTCTAATGGCACAGGTGCACACCAGAAAGCAGGCCCTCCTCTTGGGGTTTAAAGGATGAGAAACTCTTGACCATTGGTGAGACACACTGATCTGAGAAGGATCTTCCCACAAACGTTAAATAAAGGCCTGTTTTATTTTTTCCCCTCTTTTTTGGATCCAGATCACACAAACTTGTCATTTTATAACAACGCGTTTATTCTATTTTTTCCCAATTTAAAAATTCTCACCATACCTTCACTCTGTCCCAGCAGATAGCATCCTATGGCTTACCTTTCTCCCCATCCCAAATTCATAGCCAAAACAATCCAGCAAAAATTCCTGTCTAGAGTATTCTGGAAAGGTCTTTGTGCAGTTCTAGTACTTTTTGGACAGGGAAATATTTATGATCTTCAGGATGCACCTTCCTTAGAGATATCAGTTCACTCTCACACACCTGAAGACAGTTTGTGGAAGAGAAAGAAACCTCATCAAGAAATAAGGATTTGAGTCCTAAACTCTGAGCAAGTCACTTAGCTTCTCAGTTTCCTCCGCCATTCAACGGGAACACTCTCTTCCTGATTGACCTCCTTGAGATGGAAGTCAGATCATATTTATCAAGATGCATTGTAGCCTCTGAAGATCTTCACACACACATATTATTTTGGTGCTTTTCATTATGTGTTTGTTGCTCCAGTCCCAGTGAGCCACAGACAGCCATCAATTTGGAGGAATGAGGACATTCTAGCTGCAAGATAGTAGTAGATAAGCGACCCCCATGCCCCAGTCTTCTCATTCATGGAGCAAAAGGTTTCAATCATATCATCAAAATTCTTACCACTTTTAAAATTATTTTATTTACTTCTTTGACAAAACATTTGTTTGGTGCCTTCTATATATCAAGCAATAATCTAGAGTCCTTGAGTTACAAAGATAGGCCCTTTCTTCAAGAAGTTTACTGGGTACCTAGCATGTCCCAGAACGTGTGCTTCATGTTGTTGAAGGAGGTGAGTAAGGCCTGGTGTCCGTACTCCAGGCACTCAACCCTAGGGGGTTCCAGGCAGGAGGAATATGATAACAAGCTGTGATAATGTCTTCCACAGAGGCTTTCTCATGTGCTATAAGAGTAGAAAAAGAGGTAACCTGCTTAGGACAAGACTGAGGCTGGGGATTGTTCAAGGAAGGCTTTCAGGATAAAAGGTAACGTATGTTGTGTTAGCCTAGGAGCACATTGATACTTTTTCCTTTGCATTTCTTCCTCTGGTTCTCTTCATTTCTTTCCCTTATAGTCAATTTGTGGAACACATTACTCCCAAGTGGTAGCACAGGCTGGACATCATAACGAGTTAAAGACATCTGTAGATAAATTTCTGAAGGATGCTAGTCTAGACACATCCTTATTAGATTGTTTAGAGAAAACCTATTCTTTGAGGGTTAGCAGATTCTGTTCTGATTTTTGCCTCAATACATTTTGGAAAACTTTTGAAAAACAGAATGATGTAAAATTGATTTATCCCCCTCTATATGATGTAGGGGCACTGGTTGGGGGGCCGTGGTTATTCTTTTCTACCCATACAAGGTACTTCTGAATTATATGATGGAATGTAGACTGGTTTTCATGAAAGCAATGAAAACAGATGAATCAGCAGCCACAGGAATAAGTCAGAGGCTGAAAAAGACAAAGGGATGCCTCGTGGCTGCACAGTGATGAGCATACTTTAGGTGTGAAGAATGAAGGGTAAGTAAAACCCAAGGCTAGGTTAGTCTCGTGCTACTCTGGTATCTCCAACTGCTCACATCAAAGGAACTTCACGTGTCACTGGCTGCCATCAGAGAGAGCCATACTGCCTATGGGTCTGATCCAAACTGGTTACCCTCGTGTCCTTGTATTTCTTAGGAAATATTTAAGTGAAAGTGATACAGAGGTAAATCAAACCAATAATATTGCTTTCCTATAGGTATTAACCGACCTAATAAAATCCTAGATAACTAAATAAAAAGTGTCTCATTTTTGACAAATATCTCACTTAGAACTAGGAAGTTAATCATCTTAAAAATTGAGTCCTCCAGAGTTACTAGTTACCATATGAAACCCATTTATAAGCGTCCCTATAATCTGGGACACGAGAAACCACAAAAATCTGAAATAAATATCCAGCTAGCAAAGATAATCCATAACTGTACAGTGCAAAGAAAAGCTCTACTACGTTTTTCTTCCCCCTCCTTCACACATGGTTTAAATATTCACTTCTCCATGTTCACTTGATGTAAAATTCTGTTATCATTATGAGAGAAACCTATAATATACCAACCCTATAAAAAGTACTAAGCTCAACTACAAATGCTGCCTTTATATATGCATAAGATCCAAGACTCTCACGGATATCTGTGTAATGAGCAAACTGGGTAGAATTCAGCAGCTGTAAGACTATTCATCTAAAAATTCTTTACATCTATTTCAGTCTTATAAAAGAGTTTACTAATCCATAAAGAATGAATTTAAAAAAAAAAAAAAGACAGTTGGCTTTGGTTGTGTGTTCTCAGCAATAAACGTACACCTGGGAGGCAGGCAGTCTGGCAAAAAGACATTGGGATGCTATGTCAACAAACAGATCAGCAGAAGCCTTGACTTCTCTTTGAGGGGAGTCTCTGGTCTCTGGAAATCAGAGTTTTCTTTTGGCTCTGCCTTACATTTCACTTACTATAATAATCTTGTGATAGGTTAGCAACTAAACTTACTCAGAGATACATTTAGCAATTCTAGAATTCAAACCATATAAAGAACAATAGAGTATCACTGGAAATGGAATAAGTGCCTCCAGTTTCCAAGGGACTTGCTCCTGTGTCATAGCTCCTGGTGTGCAGCTGTGGCAGGCAGCAGCATCACAGAAATCTATGCCCGTGGAGCTGTCTTATTTGGTCAGCTGGATTCTCATTTCTTGAAGCCTCCTAAATCTCTGCCATAGCTTCCTCCCATCTTCCTCCCTCCTGCCCAAATTGCATATGCTACCACTCACTCAGCACCTGGCACAGTTGGGGAGATCCCCCACCTAGCCTGGGGGCATCCTTTCACTGGGCCCTGAAGACTCACCAGTCCTTGCCCAAAGGAGATGATGGGGCTCAATCTACCAAGATTGATGGACAAGGAAAAAATGACTGTGACCAACTAGGATTAAGAGATTAAGCACTGATACTATTCCTCAAAGGAAGGTTCTTATCAAAACCACTAATTTCAAAGATCTATAAATTTTACATCACAAATGAGGGAGGGGGTAAAGAATAAAGTGAGAAAGAAAAATGATTTAACACCCATTGTCCAAATGGCAGTTCCCACAGTTTCCTCTTCCACTCTGTTTTATTATAAAAAATATTCACCTTTTCAAAAACTGGAAGAATTTCAATTTGTTCAAAGAGAAAACCAGGAAGATTACATCAAGAACATAGATTTTTTTTTAAAGTGACTCCTACTATTTTGATATACAATTCCTACTATTTATTAAAAGTACTAATCACTAACAAGGTATAAAATACTTTGTTTTTACCAGCCTTTGAAAGTCATTAACTATGTAAATAAATAATAAAAAAGGGAAAGATTGAGAATATAGTCTTCTAAGTGCTAGAGACAAATCATTGCAGACATCACAGAAATCAAATAAAAGTGTATATGTATACTTTAAAACAATGTCAAAGATCTTGATTCATAGGAATGTTAAAAGTATTGTGGGAAAATGCAAACCAGTATTTTGGGGCAGGGGATAATCCTGATATCTTTTTTTTTTTTTTTTCTTTTAATATCATTAGGATTACCAAAAAGTAAAGAAGAATTTAAAGAAGAAAAGGCCACTTGTGACTCAGCCTCAGGCTATTAAGGTACCATAACAAACATGATTAAAAACTATAAAAAGACAGTAAAGAAAAAGAACAAGAAGGAAAATAGTATTTTGGGGAAGTGCTCATAAACATCCCCGTAGAGGGGAACCCGACACAAAAATAGCAGCAGTTTGGGGAGGGAGGGTGAGTTATATTTTGAATAAGATTATCTTCTCTCATAAATCCAATATTATTTCAGTGCAATCAAGTGCATCACTAATGTGCAAAATCTAACTTTATGAGATGCAGCAAAGCAGAGGAGAAAGTTCCCTTTGAATGATTACTCTGAAAGTCTAATCAAAGACATTCTCCAACATTATCAAACACAGATGTGCAAACCGAGGAGATGGTTTCTTATTGAAAAAGATTGGCAGGAAGATGGAGTACCTTGAATTGCATTCATCTCCTCATCATACCAAATCCTATATGTACCTGGGAGGCTCTTCAAAGTCTGTACACACAGAATAATGCTCAACACATGTTCGCCTGCAAAGTGCTTTTAACCTAAACCCAAATCTGTAAAAGCCAGTCCAGAACCCCATGTCTTCCTGATGAAACAGTGGCATGCAAAGACTACTGATCTAACCAAAGAAACATTCTGAGTTGAAGGGGAGCCAGCTCAGCCACCACGCCAGAGGCCCTAAGTCAGCCAAAACCAATGGCTGGCTGCTTGGTGTTGGCTCTGGTACATTTTGGTGCATGCTTAATGTGTTTACACTCTGAGTGAAAGAACTCATCAGGTCTGTACTACATTAAGTGACATAATCAAATAAAATGCCCCAGAACATAATATCACTTTTCCCTTTTTTCTTCCAGAAAACGAGAGAGAGAGAGAGAGAGAGAGAGAGAGAGAGAGAGAGAAAGAGATGCATTTCCCTCCATTTTGGTTAAACATTTTCATCATAATATCTTATTTCATGTTGGTAAGATGTCAGGCATCTGAGTGCTACATACTCATTAATTAAACCTCAGTTTTTTACTTCAAAGGTTAATTATATCTTCAATTCTTATCGGTGGAAAATGCCAATGAAAGAAATTCTTAAATACAAACGAATAATTAATACATTTTTTTAAAAAGTTTAGTTTAAGAAAATTCTATTTTACAGTGATACTTGGGTCATGCAGGGAGATGGATTTCTCTTCATTATTCATGTGTTTTGAAAAAAAAGTATTGCTACAACAAGAAACAGGTTGGCCCAAGTTCAGTGGCCAAAGCCTGTAAACTCAGCTACTTGGGAAGCCTGAGCAGGAAGATTGCAAGTTCGAGGTCAGCCTTAGCAATTTAGTGAGACCCGATCAAAATTTAAAAAAAAATAAGAAGGGCTGGTTTGTTTTGCAGTACTGGTTCAATCCCCAGTACTGCAAAACAAACAAAAAAATTGGGCCCTATTTATCCGACCATGGCAGATATCTCATACCAGCAGAACCTGGAGAGGCAGCCTAGGTAAAGACTGAGGGAGATGATGTATGACATGGCTGTTTTTGGTGTTTCCTTCCCACTTCTTTTGGGTTCTACCTTGAAGACTTAGTTGCAGCACAGGACACATTTTGTATTCCCTAGATGAACAGCCAATGTAACTGTATGAAAGAACCAAGCTAAAGTGATTACCAATTTCTCTCTTATTTCCTGCAGATCCTTTCCAGATATCTTTTTCTTTCTTTCTGCCCCAAAGTGCAGGCATCATTATTAACAAAGGACAGAATTTGAGGGCATGCAGCAGAGGCCAGTTGTTCAGGAAATAGCTATCATTTGGTAAATGGCATAATAAACATATTATGATCTTTGATGCAGCGGGTAATGAGCCAGCATATATACAATATCAATGCTAAGATTATGCTGTCTCCATGTGTTTTTTTTTCTTATTTTACCTGCATTTCCCTTTTCAATTTGTTTTGATTTCCCAGACTTCAAAAAGTCACTTTGTAACATCATCTAAGAATTTTTTATTATAATGATTATCTTTTGCTTTTCACTATTTTGTATCTATTCTCCTCTAAAATGAAAATCTCCCTTATCTAACTGCCTTTGTCTATCAATTAAATGACAATATTCAAAGGTAAGATTCAGTGTGATGAGAACTAAGGAGCATGCATGTCTCTTGAAACCAGGATTATCCTGGAGGATTAAGACTCACAATCTCCTCTTTCCATTATTTTCAGAGTGCTGAGAGCTAACAACTGTCAATGAGGCAAATGCCATCATTTTGTGCAATGAATGAGGAAGCCATACTTTAGGGAACCCTTGCCCATGTCTGATTTTTGATCACCTGTCTGTCATATCATTTTTAGAATCAGTGAGGGTCACTGTTCCATGGGGTCTCTTTCCAATTTACCTCTTTTCTCTTACCTGCCCATTCTAGTCTTGCACATTTTGGTCTCACTCCTTCCCCCAACACTTGGTAGCTGTTTCAGATGTTGAAAGCTTCATGTTTCCTGAAGCATACATGACTATGCTTGTAAGCTGCCTGGTACCGTAACCCAGGAGGAACACTCTCGGAGGCAGAGTTAAGCTTTTACTACTTTTACTTCTACTTTCTTAGAGAGAGCTTAGAGAGGGAAAGAAAGATTTTTAGAGAGAAAGATTAAAGCGAGCTTTTCTTCTTGTAGAGCTTAGCTTAGAGAAAGATTAGAGCTTCTTTCTTCTCTCTTCTTTCTTCCTTCTTCTTTCTTCTGTCTTCTGTCTTCCTTGGGAGCCTCGGCCTAACTCTGACCAGTCATTACTTCTTCTATCTGGTTTCTCTTCTGTAACGGCTCTGCCTACGTTCTGGCCGCTCTGATTCTTCTGACTGACCGAGTGACTACCCGACTGACCGAATGAATTTGTTCTCCTAACTTGGACCGCTTTCACCCGGTTATATACCTTCAGGTTTGCGGGTGCCTACAGGTGCGTCACATACATATCAGGTGGAACTTATGGCTTCCAGCTAGATGCAACAGCCCTTCCTAATTAGGGCTCCTTCATATGCTTTATGATTCATGAGTGAATTTTTTATGTATTAGTGAAACTTGGAAAAATCAGAGGACAAGAATGGCAGGACCACCTCTAATCATTGTTCAGCAATATGGAGAATGTTCTAGCACAAGTAATGGAAATACAATTTGTATTTCCCCTCAAGAACACACTTGTCATTCAACTGCAAAGAATGCAGATTGGGCTGCCAGCCTCCAGCTTTTGGTGCCTTTAAGGTCCTTTTCAGTTTCTGACTCGAGGCCACACACTCATGAAGTAATGCAGTGTGTATCCAGGGCCCTGGTTTTTCTGAGCAGTGCAGGGGTTCCTCAGACCAGCAATCTTTGCCCTGGAGCTCCTGTTGAGGGTTGGCTGAGACTACAGACTTGCCCTGTTGTTGCCGTCTCTTTGACCCTCCTGCTGCTTCTCTTTTCCATCTTTCCCAGGTGCTAGACCCTGAGTAAACCACTTGCACTCCCACTTTATCTTAGCTGCCTCCTATAAGACTCACCTGGCAAACTCGGATCTGATCTGCCATTTCACATCAGCCACCTCTGGAACACATCCTATGCTTTTAAAAAGTCTGAGATTTTTCCTAAATCGCCAGGCAACCAGCTAGGTAGCACATACTATTTTATATAAGAAAATAGAGGCAAATAAATCAAACATTAGTGTGTTTGCCAGGACAGCAAATGAAATGGAAAACTTGTAGTTTGTTTCTTAGATTATTCTGAATTTGACAAAAGCATCTCATTAATCTTACTGTTTTCATGATATTGGTATAAAACAATCTGAGTAACCTCAGAATTATTCCTTGCTCATTTTCCTTCTCTTATGCTAATATTTTTTGGCTTTGCCTTCTCAAAATTGTGACTTTTTATTTCAGATTGTTTGGAATTTGTATATCGAGACTAACAAATAGCATACATTTTTACATCCTAACTGTGTTTACTTAGCAATAAATTTCAGACTATACTTAATTCAGGCAAATAACTACTTAGCTTTAAGTAGTTATTTTACTCAAAGTCTCTCTCTCTGTCTTTCTGTGTGTGTGTGTGTGTGTGTGTGTGTGTGTGTGTGTGTATGTTTGAAAGCACCATTTTCAATGGCTTGCTGCTGATCTTGAGCTGGACACTTTATTAGTGTTCTATAGAGATTCACCATGGAGTCTATATAATTTCATATTTGAATCAATGATTCAAATAGCAAAATAACATCATTATAAAGTGTGATAATTACAAAATCCAAAGAAAGGTAACCAGTACCTTTGACAGCAGTAGGAAAATTAAAACCTACTTTGGCCAATTTGGAAAAGTGTTTTCAAATAAGGAATATGAAATTTAATGGAAATAAGTGGAAGGTAATGCACTTAAGGAGGAAAACCCAAGTGCATAAATACAGGATGGAAATGGAAATGTACTCACTGTGTTCGACCAGGGTAGAAAAACACACAGGAGTCACAGAAGGCCACCCACTGAGCATTAGCCATCAGGATAATGGTGCTATTTAAAAAGGAAGCAGGACACGGGGACACGTGAACTGAAGTGGGTGAGATTGGTGAAGTAATCAACAGATAGTCATTCCTCATTGATCAGGCCCTCACTGTGTGGAGAGAGAGAAAATGTGGAGAAGGACAAGAGAGCTGGAGAGGGATCAGAGGACTGAAAAGCGAGCTCTTTAGCAGCGGTCACCTGAAGAAGACACAGCTACAGGGTGGCCACATTGATAAAACTTCTTATAAAAAGATGACCATATGAAGATAGTCTTTGTGCTCCTAACAGAGTTGACAAATGCTTGTACTCCCTGGTAGGAGACTTCAGGTGGAAAACTGAAGTACCTTAGAAAATGGGAAGAAAGCCTAGTACAGTAGCACAAAGTCCTTTTGGAATCTCTTATTGTTCCACATTTGAAGGAGGCAGGAGCACAAAATGATGCCCTCTTCTTTCTTAACTCTGCTGCAAGTAACATGACTGAGTGACCACAATGCTAAATAACACCTGCCACTCAGCCTCAGCTAGGGGGTGGGGGTGGGGCAAGGCAGAACAGGGCATGATGGGAACACAGTGCCTGCACACATGAAGCCACACTATCAGACAGAATGCGGCTCCAAGGGGGCGAGGTAGTCTAATTTTTAGAAGAAGCCAGGAATCTGTGTTTGTTAAGATGTTAATATAAGAAACCTTATTTTTAATTTGGAAAAATCATGACGTCTGTCTTCAAAATAAAACATTCACATAATTCACAATTTAAAAGTTGAAATGTTCTACAGGCATTATCGCCCATCCCACTCTGTATGCTGCTCCCTCAGGCAACTGTGTTGCAATCTTTTAGCTGATATGCACAATTCTAGAAAATGAGCTTATAATGCCATTTTGGGGTGGGGAGGTGCTAGGGATCAAACCCAGGGCCTCATACATGCTAAGCAAGTTCTCTACCACAAAGCTGCATCCCTGGCATTTTTATTTTGCTTTAAGGCAGGGTCTCACTAAATTGTCCTTAAAGCTGTGATCCTGCTATCTCAGTCTCCTGAGTAGCTGGGGCTACAGGTGTGTGCCACGACACCCAGTTTATAATGCCATTTTGTAATAAACTCTGATCATTGGTGTCCCATCATGGCAGATAAAATTTTAGCTATCTGAGGTTTTCCCACATTCTTACCACAATTTTTCTTAAATTAACATGGAATTTAATGCTCATCATACAGGAAATATCGTGCAGTGCTGAGCCAAGCAGTGTACTAATAATCACTTTTCTTTCCTCTTCATTTTTCCCTCCTGGAATTAATACTGGCCTCTTTTTTTAAGTTTGCATCTACCTCTGCTCATTTACATTCCTTTATGTGGTGAAGATATTCTCTAATACATCCTGAGAATGAAGGCGTGAGAGAGAAATTCTTTGATTCTTGTGTCTGATAATGTTTTAAGCCAAACTTTACATTTGATTGGTATTTTGCCAAATAAAGCATTTCAAGGTGAAAATTACTTCCACTGAATTTTGAAGGAATTTCACTGTGAACTTCTACTTTCTGGTGTTGCTATTGAGAAGTACAACACTGTGTTTCTTACTGGTCCTCTTTATGTAACCCATCCTGCCTTTTTTCTTCTCTATCTATTTTGGGAATTGTTTCCTTATTCTCAGGTGTTCTGAAACAGTATGAGAATAATGGGGCTGTGCACACTTTTTCTTTTACCCCCCTTTTTTCTGTTTTCTTTGAAACTCCTAACTTAAGGTTGGACATCTTGGCATGATCTTCTAATAACCTTCATTTTTCTCTCCTGTTTTGTTCCAGTTTCTAGGAGCGTCCCTCAGCTTTCTCTTCGAGTCCTACTCTTTTCTTAACAATCTATGATTATTTTTTATTATGGTTTGCATATGAGGTGTCCCCCAAAAGTTCATAATTAGATTATTAGAACTGTTACCTAATCAGTACAATAATACATTTGATGGATTAATAATTCAAAAGGACTACTGTACTGAGTGATAACTGCAGGCAGGTAGCGGGTGACTGGAGAAAGTAGATCTCTGGGGGCATGCCTTTGGGAATTATAATTATCCCTGAAGGTTTACCCTCTCTCTGCTTCCAGGTTCCCATGGTCTGACCAGATTTCTTCCACCACACTCTTCTGCCATTATGTTCTGCCTCACGTTGGAGCCAGAGCAATGGAGTAAGCTGACCACTGACTAACTCTTTGAAACTATCAGCCCTGAACAAACTTTTCCACCTCTAATTTGTTTTGCCTTTTTGGTCATAGCAACAAAAAGTTGATTAACATGTGCTTTTATTATAGCATCTAGTTCTTGTTTCATAGTTAAAATACATTTTGTTTCTGATAATGTCATAGTGATTCAATGACTTTTTTGACTTTTGTGTTCTTTTTCTTCTTGATTCATGTATCTATTTATTTTTATTTTAGTCTCTTTAGTGTGAGAGGACATCCTCAAATATCTGGTGATCTGTGCCTATGTTTTTATATGTAAATGTGTGTCATCAACAGGTTAATTAGAATTTCTATGTACATGTGTGGGTCATATTGATTAATGATGAGCTTTACTATAGCATAATTGGGTGGTGAATCAGTTATATTGTTGGATCATCTCCCATTATTAGTATCTGTAGTTCTTTTCTCCAGAGAAAATTTTCTCCTCTTAAAGGGAAGATCCTGGGGCCAGGGATCCCAGGTATTCATTAATCTCCTGGTTTCAATCCAACCTCACTTCCTGTTCTAGTTAAAGTTCTCCAGCCTCCGGAGGAGACAGAAGGAGAAGAGGGATACTTAGCAGTATAGAATTTAGGGTTCTAATTTCTTGTAGAAATTTCAATTGATGGAGTTCAGAATACTTCATCCCAAAATATTTCACGTTGGCACTTGAGAAAACCACTGAAGCAAGAAGTTATCTTCAATCCTTTCTGGCCCTGGCCATTAAAAACCAAACCAAACCAAACCAAACCAAAACAAAACAAAACAACAATAAAACTTTGGCCTTCCTCTGAAATAGATCATAAGTCTCTGATACAAGAGCTGCCTACCCTTTGCTGAAAGGAAAGGAGCAGCATTATCTCTGAAGACAGCAGGGACTCAGAGAAGGTTCTGGACAGACAGCCCTTATTCAATTCTCCTCAGTTTATTACCATTAAATCATACCCCTCTGCCCAACTGCACTTCCCCAGGGCTCTTTGCTTCTTTATCAAACTTAGCATAAAAATACAAAGGCTTGCTTGTTTCTTTAGGTCCTCACATCTGAAGGCTCCTATGCCTTGTAAAACTTACTAAGTATGCATGTGAATTGAGCCTCCTTGCCTTTCTCCGCTCTCCAGAGTATCCATAGTAGGTCCTCATTTAATATCTGTCTGTGTGGCTCACTCACTCCATAATCATTATGCCCTTATTTCTGTTTCCTTTGATAGCTGTAGGTCTCTTGATTTCCTCTGTGTTACGACACGAAACAAAACCCACCTAACACATTTCCCACCCCCAAAGCTCCGATTTCTCACCATCTCTCATGTTAAAAAATATAGTAGCCCCAGCAGCAACACCATTAAAAGATCAAACACCACAGATCTGCTAGAAGTTCTCATTTCTTCAGTGTTCTTTCCCTAACCCCCTACCACTTTTCCACCGCCACAAAGAAAATAGCTTCCTTGCTGTGGGCTCAACTCATCCCCTATTTAAAAGAGAAGAGAAGAAAGGAAAGTTCATAGCTGGCAACTTCAATTTCCTTTTCCTTCCATGTACATAGTATATTAAAACATCCTGTATTAGAGGGGGCCAGAGCAGGTGTGAGGATCAGGGTCAGGCCTGAGGATAAGAGTGTAGGGGGGACTTGCCTAAGGAAAAAAAAAAGATGTTGGGGTGGTAAGGAAGGCAGGAGGCAGAGGGACAGAAAAGAAAACACACATCCGGAGACAGACACGAGCATGCTGTTCTGCACAGCTGTGAGCCAGGCCAGGGTGGCTGGACTGTGCTTTCATAAGGAATGTGTCAGAGGCTTTGTAGTTACTACATAATTTTACAGATGGTCAGAGAAAGTGCTTATATTACTTGCCTAAAGTTACCACCGAAGGCTGATTAATACAAGATGTCCTGACACCAGACCTGCGTGTCAGACAGCAGAAACAATTGAAGGAGCACCAGTGTCCCTGCAGGATCTGAAGTTATATGTTTGAAGCAACGATAGAAAACCATGTCTGAAGGCAAATTGGTTAAGATAAATCTTGTCAGAACCATGAAAGTAAAGAATCTAAACAGCTCTCTAACTTCACTCCACGGCTGGCTTTCGGAGAGTCACACCATCTTTATCCCCTTCATGCTTAGAGCACTTGTTATTGGCTATCAGCAGAAGGCTAGGGAATGTGCCAAAGATAAGGCTGAGCATGAAGCTGGTTCACTGGGGGCAATTAGGAAGACCTGAGGGGAGGCTCTCCCGCGGGGGTTGGGGAGCTCCATGCACTTGGCCATTTGGTGTTGCTTTCATTAGAAACTGAAGCAATAAAGAGAACCGAAATGACCTTAGTCGCAACAAGGATTTTTATAATAAATGGACTCAAGACACATAAGATTTAACAAGGAGGAAAAGGCTGATGGAAATGAATTTGGGGTGTTTCCCTCCTAATGAAAAGCCAGATAAAGAAAAGAGATTTAGTCATCCCCTGTTGCCAAATTGGTAAAAGCTTTTGAGAACAAAGTAATAATAAAGATATCGCCCGGGTAACAGACAAAAGAGATTCCAGAAAAGATTGTGGAAAGCAATTTTCTGTGAAATGAATCCTGTTTTCTTGCTGACTTACATTATGAAATCAAAGATGCATGGCGATGAGAAAAAGAAACGTTGTCCACCACATGGAATAGGGTTCCAAGAATATCAGAACTCCAGTAAAATAGTATAGTTCAGGTAAACTTTTTAGGTCAAAATAGTTATATTCTCAGTTACTCAGGAGGCTGAGGCGGGAGGATGGCAAGTTCAAGGTCAGCCTCTGAAGCCTAGTGAGAACCTGTCTTAAAATATAAAAAGGGCTAGGGTGTAGCTCAGTGGTAAAGTGCCTCTGGGTTCAATCTCCAGTACCACACACATGCACACAAAAGTCTAATATTAAACGCTATAATAATATTACTGACAATAACAGAAAATAAAATATTGACAGTCAAATCAGAAGTATTTCTCAGAAATTCTCTGGTTGTATGCATTGCACTACCTCATATTGTTCTTATTTAGGGTCTTACATTCACCAAAGTTTTGGTAATTTGTCTAAGATTTTCACCAGCTTTATAGCACCTGATGAGTTTTAACTCCACATCCAAGGTAATTTTAAAATAAAGAAGTGAGGTCTTCATTTCAACTTCTACATGTTCCATCTTGGTTTGGCTGGGCCTTGAGATCATTTAAAGAGATTAACATCTTTTCAATGTTGTGTTTTTCTTGTAAAGACATTTGATTGGTCTTTCTTCTTCATTCTCTTTCTGCTTACAGCTTCTTGGAGCCACTTAATCTCATAGAAAATTTAAATTTTAGAACTGGGATAGTAATTTGTTTTGCTCCCTTATGTTTCTCTCTAATGCCTAGAAGAGTGTCTGGCATATCAGAATCAATCACTCAAAATTAACTGAATATACTTTTCAATCCCCACTCCCACCTATTCCCTCCTGTCTTTAGTCATACAAAAAAAAATTTCCATGACGCTGCTAGAAACTGGGGATAGAATAGTCAGTGAATTAAACAGTCATCATCCATTGCTCAGATGGAACAAAGAATAATTTTTAAAACTAGAGAAATAATTATACAACACAGCTGTGGTAAGTGCCACAAGGGTTAATTAAGTACAGGGTACTTGAGAGCATTCAGCGGTAGACTTACTCTAATCAGTAGTTTTGGGATATCTGATTGAAAAAAAAAGAAAAGAAAAACTCCAACAATGTAACTGTCTGCTCAGAGCGAAAGGAAGATTCATTTCAAGACACATGTAGTTGTTGTTCATAAAGTTCATCTTTACATTTCCTACTTATTATCAATATTGATTTACTTCTGCCTTTTTCTCACCTTTTTTCCAAGGGACACACCACCATCTAAAGTTAATCTTCCGTTTAACCAAACCAGCACCTCTTCAACTTCAAATCACTTATGAACTACTGGGAATTGGCTAAAGCTTATTATTAAATTCTAGTTCAGTGAGTTCAAGGTAGGTTCTGAGGCCATTTCTAAGTAACTTTCAGGGAGGCTTCCAGCTGCTGGTCCACAGACCTCACAACCAGCACCAAAGAACTAAACCTCAAAAGCCCCGTCAATTTCTTTAGTGAATCTATTTGATTCTACCAAAATTCTCCTTTATTAGAATTAACACATAGTTTCATATTTTAAATCTTGGTTCAATGATTCTGCATATGATTTATCTCATTGAGTTCTGTCTTGCTGTCTCTACTATCCCTCTTCCCCCAAACTGTTATTTTCTTCAATGGCAAAATGGATTAATACTTGCCTTAATGTAAATCTTGGATAATGAACTGACATCCAGATTGAAAAATGTCCTATATAGATTTTTTATTATTATTGTGTTAAGAAATGCTTTAAGTTAGATTATTTCAGTGCATCAATGTGTGAAAAAAATGGCATTTCAAGTTAATTTCATACATGTTACATGTTGGTAGGGGCTATCAGAGACACGCTGTCTACAGTAGTGTTCATTTCACCGGACCATTAGTTAAATTTTATTTCTCCACTTCAATCTCTGGACTTTTTCCAGATTTATTTTCCCAGGAACACCTGTTCAATTTGTTACGGCTGCTTCTTTGGGTAATAACCAAAATAAAGGAGAGGGCTAGTGCTGGTTCAGCTGTAGAGCTTCATCCCATGTCCTCTGGGACAAAAGCTATCTGGAAACTCACTGCAATTCAACAAAGATCAGTTACTTAGAAGTTAGGGCCACAGAATTCTATTCCCACTTGAATAGTTTTTCTCATGGCTGCTTCCTTATCAGAGATGGATTCTGTGGCAAAAATATTATATTGTTCGACCTTTCAGGATTCTAGAGAATTAAGCAGAAGTAATTAGTATGAACTGATTAGCTACCTGATAATACTCAGACGCAAAATTGTGAAATGTATTATCCAGAGCATGTTGCTTAATCCTAGTAAAAGTCAAAGCTAGTTAAATTATGACATGAGAAGCACTGAGAAGTTACATTATATATCACTGCTGTTGCCAGAACTAGATGCAATGTAAATAAATTTTATGTTTTCCCATGGTAATATTTTCCATGTAAGTGGAGTTTAACAATTTAACTGGAAATGAAAATAATATACAAGAATGGGAACAGATGACAAACTGGAAAGCAACCCAAAAATATGACTTAAAACATCTCTCAGCATATATTGGGAAGGAAAGTTTGGATTTAAGACCAAGACATGAACTCTACAACACAGCCTTTTTTATAGCTCTTTGGGTGGATGCTGTAATGGGTGTGAAGGGGGAATCTACAATTTCTCATCATGTGTGATACTCCAAAAACTCCCCCATAAAGCCTGCTGTTGCTTTGAAAAATGTGGAACACTGATTTGATAATTATATTTTAAATAAATGAGTTAGAATATCATGACCTGGCTATTTTGACACAGATGCTCATTAACCTCATTTACAAAAAAGGTAGTTCCTATTTATATATTGCTGAAGCACCAATGCAAAAAAACAAAAACAAAAAACAAAAACACATTTGGCTAGAAAGTAAGAGCAGGGCATTTTTTTAAAAAAATTTTTAGTTGTAGGTGTATACAATACCTTTATTTTATTTATTTATGTGGTGCTAAGGATCAAACCCAGTGCTCCACATGTGTGAGGCAAGCACTCTACCACTGAGCCACAACCCCTGCCCAAGAGCAGGGCATTTTTAAGTGATCATACAATAAAAAATGGGAATGAATGAATGTTTAATATAAAAATCCAAAAGCCTTTAGGTAGCATTAGTAGTCCTCTTCAGAGTAACCTCTTTTTATCTACAACAAGCAAAAAGTCAAAGAACATAGAGCAGATCAACTTTGGCATTTCAACTTTAACAAAACTCTACCTAATAAATGATTTACAGCCAATGAAAACATTAACTGTGGCTGAAACGGTTTTCTAAGTGCATGTGCTTTCTAACATATAAATATTGAATTGGAATTGAGAAAACATCTAAGAAAATGTGGCTCAAATACATCTACAAACACTGGCTCGGGAACTTAAAATACATAGAGGCGTATGAAGGATGCAGTATGTCAACACTGGGAATCATGTTCAGAGTCAAAAAATTACTACTGCTTATTGCTTCAGCAAGCCTCAAGTCACAAAGACACTTCCAAGCAGATGTGTCTTCATCGAGTTGTGTTGCTGGAAGTGTGACTGGCATTTGTGCTGTGCATTATGCATTTGGTTGGCTGTCTTTCACATTTGAAATTGTCCATAGGGGTTATCTATTAGGAAACCACAGTCCAGGCCAAGACTAAAGCTGACAAGAACAGGCTAAAGAAGACTTTCTGGAAAAATGCCACTGATTAGATTAAATTAGAAAAGTTTAGGTTAGGTTTTCAAAGCTTTTTTTTTTTAATTATTTATTTACTTATTCATAATGCACAAGTATAGTATCTTTTTACATACAACTGCTTGTATACAAAGTATCTAAGTACCCTTCAGACCTTCAATCATGTATTTAGGATAATGATATCCATCTCTTTCAACCACCAATTTTTTTTCCTTCCCCCCATCCCCCCTTGCTCCCTCCCTTCCCCTCCCTTTCCGTTGACCATTCTAGTGTTCCTCTGATCCTATGTACCCCCTTCCAACAACACTGTGAACTAGCCTCCTTATATTAGAGAAAACATTCGGTATTTGGATTTTTGAGACTGACTAATTTCACTTAGCATTATATTCTCCAACTTCATCCATTTACCTGCAAATGCCATTATTTTATTCTCTCTTATTGCTGAGTAAAATTCCATTTTGTATATATACCACATTTTCTTTATCCACTCATCTACTGAGGGACATCTAGGTTGGTTCCACAACCTACCTACTGTGAATTGTGCTGCTATAAACATTGAAGTGGCTGTGTCATTGTAATATGCTGTTTTTAAGTCTTTTGGGAATAGACCCAGGGGTGGGATGGCTGGGTCATAGGGTGGTTCCATTCCCATTTTCCCAAGAAATCTCCATACTGCTTTCCATAGCGGTTGCACCATTTTGCATTCCCACCAGCAATGTATGAGTGTGCCTTTTCCCCCACATCCTCTCCAACATTTATTGTTGTTTGTGTTCTTGATAGCTGCCATTCTGACTGGAGTGAAATGAAATCTTAGAGTAGTTTTGATTTGCATTTCTCTAATTGCCAGCGATGTTGAACATTTTTTCATGTATTTGTTGATTAAATGTGTATCTTCTTCTGAGAAGTGTCTTTTCAATTCCTTAGCCCATTTATTGATTGGGTTTTTTTTTTGTAGTGAACAATGAAATTAAAATGTTTTACTAAAAGTATCCCTTAAAATATTGGTAAAGCTGGACTTGACCCTCAGTTTTCATCTAGGCTTAAACTTTGTTCTCACAGGAGGGTCATGTTTCTTTATCCAACTAAAGGATTTGGGGCCCTCACACATGCATGCTTCTCTTTGAAATGGTGGGCATGCATTGTAAGCAACTATCTGCTTCTTGTTTACCTTTTCCATCAGAAAATAAGTTCTACAAGAGCAAGTATGATAGCCTGTTAACTGACATGTTCCAGAATATAGTTCCAGGAGCTAATGGGCATTTCACAACTGGTAAATGAATGATTCCCAAATTCCTCAGGCAGTGGAAGTCAGCAAGGAGACCCAAGCACCTCTTGCATGAGAGCTAAACAGTGGTAACTGTACAGCAAGTTATTAGCTTAAGTGGCAGTTAAAGGCAGGCCTAGAGGAAAAAGGAAGTGAGGGGAAGGAATTAAAGCCAAGTAGCATAAATGTGTTTGTGAAACAAGATCAGAGTGGAGGTCCCACAAAAGAATTAGAAATGGAATTCCTTCTTTTAAGCACAGGTTTACTGTAGTCTTTAAAAGCAAAAGGCTCAAGAAATAACTGCACTTTGATTTGTAGATGGAAAGTGAACTCATGGTATTTGCGCTGTGCATTATGCATTTGGTTGGCTTTCTTTCACGTTTGAAATTGTCCATAGGGGTTATCTATTAGGAAACCACGGTCCAGGCCAATCTGATCACATTCCAGATCTCACAGACATTCTGTGAAATTGTCTAAAGTTACTTATGCTGGTTCTTAAGAAAATACTATTAACCAAAGAGAAAGGCTAAGAGCTCAGTGTTTAGAGGTAGACTAGAATTTGGGGTCGCTATCCTGCTGTATGTTCTTGCTGAATTCTCTGTTGATCATATTTCAGACATATAGTGCTTGGAAGAAGAATTATGATAACCAAGTTAATTACAAATGAGACACCTCTAGAGCTCAGGAGTTATGTGATACTACATGATGACTTGATGTGCTGATGAAAACCTAAGTTTAAAACACACACCTCCTGCCTCATGGTGCCAGAGTTCTTCCTGCTGTAGCTTGCTGCACCTCAGTGGGACATATAAGCTATCCCTCGCATGGTGTGTAGGACTGGGAGTCTAGGATGTGCTAAACACAAACCTCTTGGGGATGACTAACATGCCTGAAAATTCTATAGCTAGCATAGCCAGTCCCTGAGAGCAGGGAATTTCAGAGAGCATGGTAGTGAGCCTTGGAAATAAACTTGAGCCAGTGGACACAGTAGACATTTGCTGTCTGTTCCTGAAACGTCTTGCTATGTGCCAAAGGTGAGGCAGGCAGTATTTGGTATTGGACTTATTTAGCGTCATGGCTACTAATGCTTATATTTGGATTGGATGAAAACTATACAGATTAGAAATTCCATGATGAAGTCATTTATTTCTATAATCCCTACAGTATCTAGTAGTGTTGGTGCTTGTGAGGGAAGAAAGGAGGGAAGGAGGGAGGGAAGGAAGGAACAAAGGAGGGAGGGAGTAAAAGAAAGAAGGTAGGAAGAAGGGAGGAAGGGAGGAAGGAAAAAAAAAGAACAGGTACAAATTATAGGCTTATTCTTTTTCTGAAATTTCAGACATTTTTGCTTTAAAAGGATAGTAAAATAAATATTTAATCTATAACTTCAAGATAGAATGGTTTCCTTTTTGATCATGGAAAAATGAATAAAACCCACATCCGAGGGAGGAACGTGTCGATTATGTTGTATCACCAAGTATGCACATCTGCCCGTGGTAAAAGACACATGAGGAAAAAATTACTTGATCTAGTTTGTGCTCACTTATGTTCCATCCTTTACTCTGGTGTGATCTATGGATTAATATTTTGTAGGATGGAAACTGAACTCAGCTAATGATTTAAAAAAATTCACACATTGGAATGCCTACTTTCCATAGAAGGTATAAAACTTATCAGAGCAAATTCAACAGGCTTTTTTTAGAAATCAGATGGAAAGGTCATAGGGGAATAACAATTACAAGACTTTGAAAAGCAGAGGTGATATTCCAATCAAGAAACTGCTCTCTACTTTGGGTCTCTGTATCTGTGCTGACAATAAACACATACAGATACCCCTTTCAGGTAACACTGTTATTTTTGGTTGCAATTAGTGTCAGGGAAATCAATAGCTTTTTCACAACATGTTCTTGTTCTTTTCTTTCCTCTGTGCAATTCTATCATCCTCAGGTTAAATTTACCTTGAACATTTAGTATGCAATCATGTACTTTCATGGCGGCGGGGGTGGTGGTTCAAATTGCCAGAATTATCATTTTTTCCTAAGAAAATAAAAATCTACACAATAGTTTAAAAATCTCCTCTCTAAGCAGCTGGATAGGTAGTTAAAAAGAATGCATGTGAGTGCATGTGCACTGGCACACACACACACACACACACACAGAGTTATGAGCTGAAGAGATGTCAACACCCCTTAGAGGTTACAGGTTAGTTCACTGGTTAAAGAAGAATGTGCTGAGTTGAAACTGATCTTTACATAGGTAAATACATATTTCCACAAGAGACCATTCAATCATCCTTCAATCGCTGTAGCAAAGGGGGTAGGAAAAGAGGTCTACATTTTCCAGAAGAAAAAGAATTCCTAATAAAGACCATCTGTAACTTGGCCCTTCATGCTATCAATTAGGGATACTTAAAAGACATTCCCTTTCACAAATACATATCTGCAATTTACAGGAAAAGGGTAAAATTTCAGTAACAAATAAAACTTTGATGAACTTCCATCATACCACAATAACAAAGAAGAAAAGAAGGAACTTCTCACCAACTTCTCACCGGGAGTCATAGAAAGATCTAGCAATCACTCCTGTCAATGCAGGAGGTCAGCAACAGGACAGAGAAAGGCACTTGAGTTTGTTCTCATTCTGCATCTTCAGAGAGGAAGAAAAAAAATTCCAAGATGAGTTGACAAACATTTTGGCTGCAGGCTCATAAACTTAACTGGATAAAAAACAAATCAGGAGTTTCTCTGATGGGATTGACTATGGCCCCACCTCTTGGTCTCCAGAAGAGGTCCAGAGTTATTCAGAACAGTTGGAAAATCTATGGTCTATAATGTGAATCATCCATGTAATCTGTAATTTTCTACTGCACACACTAAAAAAGTAAAAGAAGGGCAGTGAAATTGACATGAATACTGTAGTTTACTTAATCTAATTAATTTCATACTATAATTTCTTTAAATTATAGAAAAAATAATACTGATTACATAACCCAAAAAAATCAGAATTTTTTTGGTGACATTTTACATTCTATTTTTTCACACTAACTTTTTAAAAGCAAGTGTGTATTTTATACTTCCAGCACTCCTTGATTCAGATCTGTCACAATTCAAAAGCTCAAAGGCCACCTGTGGCCAGTGGTCACCATGTTGGACAGCTAAGTGTAGACTGTTTCCCCTGTGGCTTCTCCTGCTTTTCTCTCTCCTACCCAGTGGACTCCAGGCCTCTTCTTTTTTCTTTATCTGGGGCAGTGCATGCTTTCGTGAAAGCCCTTTACTAAATGAGAGTTTTGTATCCTGTTTCACTTTGTACATTTAAATCACATTAATTATTATTCATTTTTATTAGCCTACTCACTATCATTATGTGGAATCTTTTAAATAAAATAATAAAATAGAAAACCTGCTCCGCTGCATGACAGCAAAGAAAAAGATCTCTTACCTCCTTCAAGCCTTAGTTTGCTCATATATACACAGCCACTTCAATGTGTATAGCAGCACAATTCACAATAACTAGGTTGTGGAACCAACCTAGATGCCCCTCAGTAGATGAGTGGATAAAGAAAATGTGGTATATATACACAATGGAATTTTACTCAGCAATGAAAGAGAATAAAATAATGGCATTAACAGGTAAATGGAAGAAGATGGAGAATATAATGCTAAGTGAAGTTAGTCAATCTCAAAAATCCAAATGCTGAATGTTTTCTCTGCTATAAGGAGGATGATTCACAGTGGTGTTGGGTTAGGGTACATAGGAAGATTAGAGGAACACTAGAATGGTCAAAGGGGAAGGAGGGGGAGGGAGGGAACAAGGGGGTATGGAGGGTAAAAAAAAAAAAAAGAAGGTGGTAGAATAAGATGGATATCATTATCCTAAATGCATGATTGAAGACCTAAATAGTACGAACAAACTTTGTATACAAACAACAACAAAAAAAATGTGGATGATAATGTCCTCCTTGTACAGGGTTGTCATTAGAAAAAAAAAATAACAATATTAATTACCTAATAACCAGGTATCTTGCACACTGTGGTTTTTCAGTGACAGGTGGTTGCTATTATTTTGCACAAGTGGGTGAGAGAGAGAGTTCCCTGGGTCTTCATTATCCTGGGTACATTTCAATCCAGAGGAGGAGGGAAGCTATCCTGAATGTCCCTAGCTTCCTCACCTCCCCTTTCTAATCCTCAAGTGTTCAAAAAGCCACTGCTTGAAACAAGTGGCCGTGAAGAGAAAGGGGAAGTGCCAGGGAACGAATGGGGACCACACACATTTCCTTTTCTTTTTCTATTATCCCCTTATTTTTCTCAATTCCTTTTTTCCCCCTCCTTCCTTGCTCTTCAGAACTTTGCTCCTTTCCCTCTGTCCTCTCCTTTCTTCTCACTTTCTTCCTTCTCTGTTTCTCCCATGCAAGGTACTTGGGGGTAATGCTCAACTAGTTGGAGCCACCCATTACTTATACCTCCCTTCCGTACTCCAACTTCACTTCCGGCATTATGTAGAAACAGCGTTCAAGTACAGACTGTTAGAGTTGCCAAGTACAGGTGAGAAGTTAATTATAATGCACCTGCACATATACTGCAAGTTTACCTCTATCATCAGCTAGGGTGATATGAGAGTGATGCTGACATGAGGTGTTGGCTAGAAAGGAAAGCATGAGTTGGAGGCAAGAGAGAACCCACAGAAGACAGATTCTTTACTATTAGGAGACATTAACACAATTTTCTGAAAATGCAAAAGACTGATGGGAACACAGCACCCTCCACTGTACCCATGTGGGGCTGCTGGGAGAAATTCTGGCCCAGATGTCAAGGGAAACACCTAATGCCTGTTCATGGATGTAAGAGCTCAGGAATGCCGAGACCTGATCTGTCAACTACTGGGGAGTGTGTATGTGTGCAAAATGAGCATGCATGTGCACTTATACACAAATGGAGGTGTGACTGTGTGCACATGGAGTAGGGGTGGAGGGAGCCTACCCTCTTTGTCAACACTGAAATGGTGCTGATGATTGAGTTATTATCCCACCCCTTCTTCTTCTCTTCTTTTTCTTCTTTATAGAGAAGGAGAAAGGACAAAATAATAAAAATGAGAAGACACTGGCTTTGGTCAAGATTTGTCCATGAATAGCCTTGGATAAAACTAAGTCTGCTTTTGGAGGGAAGGGAGTGAAGTAAGTCAATTATATTTTAAAAATTAACATCAAACTCTTCCCTTTTTCCTTCCTCCATTTTTTCTGACCTTTTCTACTCTAGGCTTTCTTGGGAGTAAAGCTCAAATATTTAGAAATTCCAGTTTTAAGAACTGTCCCATCTCTGCCACCACTTCTCCATGGGTCACAAAGGCTTATTTTAAGACAAAAAAACTATGGTTCACAGTATAGCCCCAAAGAAATACCTCCTGAAACCATGCTTTGAGTGAACTAATGAAAATAAGCCAGTACACAGGCTGGGCTTCCCTGGGGCTACCTGGTCAGCCCACCCAGTGTTGCTTCTACTCTAAGTCCTGTTCTCTTCTGAGTTAATCAGTGAGGTTTTTTTTTTTTTTTTTTTTTTTTTTTTTTTGGTACCGGGATTGAACTCAGGGGCACTCGACCACTAGGCCACATCCCACATCCCCAGCCCTTTTTTGTATTTTATTAGAAACAGGGTCTCACTGAGTTGCTAAGTGCCTTGCCATTGCTGAGGCTGGCTTTGAACTCGCGATCCTCCTGCCTCAGCCTCCCAAGTGCTGGAATTACAGGCATGTGCCACTGCACCTGGCTCTTCTGCGTTAATCAGGAAGTTGGATCATATGATGACAATCCAGGGTCCCTGGGAGCTGGCTACTCTCGAAAGCCAAGGCAAGCAAGATTCTGCCACCTCTAATTCCAGTATTGTCATATATCTCTGCATTTAAAAAATCATTTCTTATCCTCTTTTCCTCAATCTTGGGAAGTTGTAGACTCTAATGAGAAGTGCCTCTAGGTCTATCTCCAAACTACAGCTCAACAGCACATTGCTTCTTAACATTTGAAAATCTGTTAAACTTTGTCACAACCTTACTCTCAGAGTCATAACCCAGATGGATGTCATCACAAAGATAAAACATAGCTAGAATTTCCTCCTAAGAATTTCCATGGTGTGTGATGGAATAATATATCTAATCTCTTTCTGAAGCCATCCACTGTCTGAGCTAAGAACCTAGTCTGGTGGCATGTGATAAGATCTCACCCATGCCCTATGCTACCTTTGGTCTAGGAGAAGGTTACCACTGCTTAGACATTGTTCTTCTCCCTTGGATGGTGAGCCACTTCATGCATTTGGCCAAATATGCCCTGAGCACTTGCTAGGTAAAATGTAAACAGAAAGGAAAATAATTTTTCAATTGTAGTCTTTGTTCTGGTTAAGACATGGACATGTGAAAAATAACTTATGATGTATGGCGGTCAGTGACAAGTTATTGTATTTTAAGTTCTCTGAGGGTAGCACTGCATCTCATCCATCACTCTACCTTGAGCCTGTGCATAGTTGGTACTCAACAAATATTTATCAAATGAATGAATGGCATGCCAAAGAAGGGGCAGGGGGACGAGAAATACAGAGAACAGCTGTGCCAATGGGGTTATTCAGTGACGATTAAACATCCCTGAGGAGGTGGGACTGTAGAATTTTGAAGGTAGTGGAAATGCTTTGAGGAAAATATCAGAGGAAAGTTACGCTGCTTCTGAGCCTGCGGTGCCACTGCATATTTATTATGTCTGATGGATCTTCAGGGCCATTTACTCAAAACAAACAAAAACACAGCATACTGGCCTTTCAGAAAGTGTTATCCATTCCCTTCAAAAACAGTGAACTATTGGAAAGTATTCTGAAAAACTAATTATACAGGGATTCCAAATACATTATTATTGTTAATTTTTTCCTTTTAATCAACACATAATAATTGTATACTTGTGGCTTTGAATGCGATATTATGAAATGTGTGTACAATTTAAAATGATCACATCAGAGCGATTAGCATTTCCATCATTTTTTTTTTTAAAGAAGAGCCTGCAATTTAAGTGAAATTTATAAAGCACAGTGAAGTAGCAGGTTTTAAATCATGAAATTTCTGCACTAGTTTCAAAATAACTAATATATTTGACTTTTGAATATTTACAATACTTTAATATTACTCTTTTTGTTGTTCTTCCTGTAAGACATCTTCTAATATTGATTCTTCTGCTCTTATACCCATATTCATTTTTTAAAACTATTAAATTGCTTATTATCTTCAAGAAAAATCAGTGATGCTTATATAAGGTAGTTAATAAAAGAATCTAGGTCTAATACAACTGAAAATTGCAAATTGCAGCAGTTATTACCATAACATTAGCAGCATCTAAGGCTCAAAAGGCTAAGGTGACAATAAGAGATAATGGTATAATGTCAATCTCATAATGCAATAAGAGAAAAGCCCTGCGTGAGCACTGAAGAGACTGAAATGGGTTTCTCTTCCACTCTTACCATAGTGTATGCTTTGGAAATATTGGGGGTTTTGATAACTTATAACATTTCACCAATCATACTACATAATTTTTAAAATTTCTAATTTGGCAGTATAATTGGTATAATGGCAATTTAGTCTTTTCTTGCTATAGTAGCTGTTTCTTTAGCCAATGAAGAAGGCATGAGGGCATCTGATCCCTACACATAATGCTTTCAGGAGAGGGTCCCACCTAGACCACTGAATCCATTCTGTCTGCATGAGCTTTTCCACAGAAAAGCATGGACCCTGCAAGGATCGGCTTAGTGATTCTGAGTTATGCCTCTTTATTAACTAATTCCTTCATGTGACACTTTTTGATTACATGATACTAATACTAAGGAAAAAGAGTAGCTGACTATTTTAATATGTATCACTTATAGTTAAGTACTTTATATATAATCTATCATTTAATTCTTACCAGAATCCTAATCCTATGAGGTAGAGTTTGTTTTTCTCTTTTGCCCCAACTGGTTTTTTTTTTTTTTTTAAAGAAGGAAATTGAGCAGCTGAATATGTTTAAGTTGTCCAAATTTGCCCAGCAGGCTGGCTAAGAGCCAAGCAATACAAAGAGGAAGGACTATGGAGCAGATGGCTGGGGTTGAATTTCTGCCCTTTCAGAATCTATGTGCCCATGGACAAGTCATTCTATGTGTCCATGGACAAGTCATTCTATGTCTCAGTTTCTAGATATGTAAAATGGGTGTAATAATGGTGGCTACTTCATAGGGTCATTGTGAAGATTAGATAAATGAACCAATGTAAGGAACTCAGAGAAGTAATAGCAGTAAGAACTACAATAGAAGGGGCTCAGCTATTATTACTGCCTCTGCAAGGTACCAACGACTGGCACAGTCTTAGGAAGTACTGAGAATAGAGGAGTCCCCACTTGCTATAAAAAATGGGAAGCTGCAATTTATAGTTTTCGCTTTATAGAAGAGGGGTGACAGAGTGGATAGGCAAAAATTATGGGCTGAATATCCAAGTTTTCAGAAAGAGAAACGGGCAAGACTGAAATCAGGGAAGTGCAGAACTTTCCCATCACTTTAATTGTGGGAAGTCAAGGGAAGAAAATAGCAGCTGAAGATCTTTAAAGGAAATGTTCATACTCTCCCTAAGAAGACACAGAGACAGAACAAGGTGTTGTGATGATCAGACTGAGATATCAAAATTTAAAGATCTTACATTAGAGAACTATTTGGTGTCAGAAATAGAGAATGTTTTAGTTAAAAAAAAAAAAAAGAAAGAAAGAAAGAAAGAAAGAAGAAAGAAAAAGAAAACCAAAAAGGCACTGAAGAGAACACCTAGGGCTTAAGAGTTTTCAGCTATTACTAAAAGCATTTGTTGGCTCTGATTAATATTGATTTTTATTCTGTCTTGGTACATGATAGTTATCTTACTAAGTATTTACTACTGTACAAGAATATACTAATTATTTCCCCTAATGAAGAGGCCATTTCCAAACCAGGTGGATGCTACAGTAAATATTCTCAGCATTAGGGTATTTAAAATTCTTCTGCCTAGATTTGGACTGAGACTTTAGATAATTATTAAAATACAAGGATAAAATGTTATATCATTTATTTCTACCAAGCTTGGCCTGCCAGGGTTGTTTGTAACTCTTTTCCAATTTTCCTCATTAAAATAATATCCTTTCTATTTCTTCACAATTGAATAAAAAGTGGTCACAGAAATGATAACCACTGAATAACACTTTCATTCTAGCTCTTAGAAATGAGGCTTTTACTCCTATAGCCTGACTTGGTCATCTCTTTCTTCTACTTCCAAGGCAATGATTCCCTAAAAAGATTAACCCTGTCTCTGGGGTTGGAGCCAATTCTTTCAATGGATGCCAAAAGTTCACCAAAAAAATTCAATTGTCAAATTGCGACTCTAATGGAATATGATTTTGTTTACTTTAGATTATGCAGTTGAGGAAGTTGTGGTTAAGTACATTGGCAGAATATAAAATGTCATTAAGACACGGTGTCACTGCTTCCTGCTTTGCTACATAAAATGCATTCATCTTTGCAAAGCACTCTCACATCTCTGACACACAGTTTTTAATAGTAATTTTCAAATGGGAGCTGTAATAAAGGCCAAATCCATTTTGTTACAGCAGCAGGAACGAACACCCGTTATCCCCTCAAAGCTAGTGAGCTACATGCCAAATCAGTTTTCACCACCCACCAGGAACGATATACTCCACATGCAAATCAACAAATTAGGTCATTTTCACAGATCTGATTCCCCCAGATTTAAAGCCTCATAAAACTGTAAGTGATTTTCACACTAAGATACACAAGCAAGGAAGTCTAAAATACTATCATGTGGTTGTGTTCCTTTTCCCACACAACTACAGGTAAATAGAAATAATGGACTATGAAATTCAACAACCGTCTCTGCAGCCAGATGGCTAAAGTGGGACTGGTCAAATTTCTTATCCCAATACAGGATATACACCTCTTCAGAATCATGAGAGATGTTAATAACCTATCTTGCCAGTACGGAGTGAGAGGAGAATTGTCACCAGTGTGGCTTCCCAAAGAGGTGATCCTGGAACCCAGCATCTAAGGTTGGCCAGGGGGAGAGTATGGGTTGAAGGGTGGTGAGAAGGCATCTTTCTCACAGGTAATAGGAAAACTCCAAGGCACTGACTGTTAAATGCTCTCATGGTGCATTCTGATGATTGCATGCACCTAGTTATAGCTGCATGGCAGCATAAAGGTGGGGCATCCTATGACATCTCAGAAGTTTCAGCAGTTCAAGATAGAGCAAAATTTTGGCAGAAAATTAGGTTTATATGTGGGAGGATCAAGAGGGCAGCATTGTAAGTGGGTAGATTGGAAAAGAAAATCAAGATCACTCAAAAGGCCATTGCTTTAATTTGGGGAGAAATGAAGAGACTCTGAACTAAGGAAGTGCAATGAAGATGGAGAGAAAGAATTTTGATTCTTGGAAAATACAACTGATGGAACTTAGTAAAAAATTGGCACTAAGGAGTGGGGGAAAAGGACATGTTACCCTTTTGACTTCCTGGAAGCCTTAGTAAGGGCAGATGACCAAAGTTAATTCTACAATGCACAGGTTGAGTTAGGGTTCCTATATACAATCTGGGAAAATTATTCATTAAGTGTTCATGTATGTGAATCTAGAACTTGCCTGAAGATTCTGGATTGCAATTGATATTGCTGAGAGACAGAAAGGAGTTGGGAGGAAGTGATGCAGGGAGAAGGCTGGGAATAGAAACCCAGGGAATGCCAACTTTACACAACAGGATAAGACAAGGAACTAGGGGCAGCAGCCAAAAGGCTAACAGGAACCCCTTGAGAGAACAATATAACAGAATATGACAGTTGAAATCCTGTCAAGAAAGAAGGGATCTAGGCAGAAATGAAACAATTTTATTCTTTCACATTACTAATTCTTGAAACGAAAGCTGATACATTAACCCACAACTCTACTTAAATCTCGAATTGCCTTTTTTTGGTACTAGGGATTGAACTCAGGGGCACTCCACCACTGAGCCACACCCCTGTAACTGCCTGCGGGCAAGCTGTTGTTCTAAGCAGCGGAGCTGTGAAAAGAACTCAAAGACAAAATAGAAAAGAAAAGGTTATTTTAATTTTCCCGGGCAAGGCAAGGTCCCACTCTCACGTGGTCCGCAGGAGAATGGCGCTGGCCGGCTTTTTTCCTCTGGTCTAAGTACTCTTAGATCCCGCGTCAAGTCCTGTGAGATTCCAGGTCAAGTTTTGCTAGCGAGATCGGGAAGGCAGTAATGCCGGAGGCATTTCTGATGTAAACAAACACGTCTCCGCCAACTCTTTAATCAGGGCTTCTACACACCCCCAGCCCAATTTTGCATTTTATTTAGAGACAGGGTCCCACTGAGTTGCTTAGTGCCTTGCTTTTGTTGAGATTGGCTTTGAATTTGTGATCTTCCTGCCTCAGCCTCCTGAGCACTGGGATTACAGGCATGCGCCACTGTGCATGGCTTCAAATTGCCTTTTAAGAAAGGAAACTACTGCTACTTTCTTTTTTTAAAATTTTAAAATTTGTTTTAATTAGTTATACATGACAGTAGAATGCATTTATGTACTGTGATATATCATACATAGATGGGATAGAATTTCTCATTTTTCTAAGTGTACATGTTGCAGAATCATATTGGTCGTGTAGTCACATATATACATACAGTAATAATGTCTGTTTCATTCCACTACCTTTTCCATCCCCACATCCTCTCCCTCCCCTCCCTTCACTTCCCTCTACCTAATCTAACACTATCTTTCCCTAGTGCCCCCTGCCTTATTGTGAATTAGCATCCACATATTAGAGAAGATATTCCGCCTTTGGTTTTGTGGGATTGGCTTATTTTGCCTAGCATGATATTCTCCAGCTCCAACCATTTACTGGCAAAAGCCATAATTTCACCTTTCTTTAAAGCTGAGTAATATTCCGTTGAGTATATATATACCACATTTTCTTTATCCATTTATCTATTGAGGGACACCTAGGTTGGTTCCATAGTCTAGCTATTGTGAATTGAGCTGCTATAAACATTGATGTGGCTGTGTCACTATAGTATGCTGATTGTAAGTCCTTTGGGTATAAACCAAGGAGTGGGATAACTGGGTCAAGTGTTGGTTCCATTTCCAGTTTTCTGAGGAATCTCCATACTGCTTTCCATAGTGGTCACACCAATTTGCAGTACCACCAGCAATGTCTTTCTTAACGGTAATTTCCATTAAATAGGACATCCTTGTTTTTTAAAGTATCATTTTTATTTTAAAAGAAATAAGTAATATTCTCCAAAACTAAGCATAATCTTTTTTGTCTATAACATGAAATTCATGGATGAATGTTAACTGTACATTTATTATAGCTACTTCTTAAGTAGTAATGACCATATTTGATTATCACACCCTAGCTCTATTAGACATTATAAAGACCATAAAGAAAGAAGGTGTGTCATATAGTCCTAGCGGGATGAAATACAAGGAGTTACCTAAACATTCTTGAAATTTCCTTGATCTGAATTGTGACAGATGAGAGAAAAATCTCCGCAGTGAGAATGTCCGGAAAAGCAGAGGTAAATATAAATACCAAAAATCCCCACTAAAAAGATATATGATTCTTAGACCAAGGAGGGCTACACTTGGTTTGTACTTGATGGAACTTATCTAGAGAGCAGAAAGGATACAATATTTAACAAACACCCTTCCATGGTAGACAGAGTTCTTCTGGTGACAAGGCACCTATCTTTAAGCCAAGGTCTGTCCTGAGGTGGTCCCTGAGATAAGAAGAGGATTGAGATGGATGCCTCATTATTCCTTCCACAGATGGTTACATTCTTATTCCAATGACAGAGATTAGTTATATCCTTCAGGGTTAAATGGTGAGTACATTAGTGAAAAGAGTAAGACTGTTGAAATAAGAGCATCTGCCACTTGTCAGGTGGAAAACACAGAGTGGCCCTGCAGAGGATCAGTGCTATTATAAAATGGCTCTTCTTTTCAGTCACAGATCCTTTTGAGAATTAAAAGGAAATCATGGATTCCTTTTCCACAACAAATGTTCATATTCGTTTCATTTAAAATTCTGCACACAATTTTTAGAAAATCTCAGAACTGTATTTTAGAATTTTAACTCTGTAAGTGCTTCATAAAAACTGGGTATTTGCATGTGGATTCTCCAAGTGAATGGAAAAATAAGACTTGATTTCTAGAAATTGTCTTTACCATTAACTTTAATAGGCTATAGCTAATTGATAAGGTAAGGAATGATGACATATTGACATTCCTCAAATACTTATCATGCCATCCACCAGCTTAATCTTAGCAAAGGTAAAGAGTTGTTACTAATATAAACAACACACACAAACACATCTCCTTTGGGCTAAAAGTTTCAAGTGTTTCACAATGTTGTGTTTCCTTTTATTTGGAGGGTATTTGGTACTCGGACATTCAAAGACATATTTCACTTCTAGGAACAAAGTAGAGTTCATCAGATTGGACTAAATCCTGAGAAGTAGAAAGAAGTAGAGTAAAAAATTATTAGAAGTAAAGAAAAAAATTATTAAATAGTTTAAACACTAGAATGTTTAAACTAAACACATTCTAGTGTTTAAGCCATTTAATAATTTTTTTCTTGCCCCAAATCAAACTGTCTTTAGTTAACAATATGGAAAAAGGTAGCAATACATGGTCATTTGCACAATAGTGTATTATCACCATGTTCACATAATTTAGGAATGGGTCTATGATAAACAACACACTTGGATCCTGTTGCTTTATTTTCACAAAAGTCAGAGTGAATGTTTAAGAAATCGGGGATTTGCTTATTTAAATGCTGATCCTCAACAGATGTATATACCCAAGCGCTCTATCAGCTAACACCACCCTACATTATTGTATTTTCTTTTGTTTCTCAAGACACAGAAACCGAGTTAGAGTTGCCTCTCCAATATACAGCGTGCCAACACCTATCAATGGTAATTACAAAGACTGGCAACTGTACTTTGTTTCTCCATGGCTCTCCTTCTGATTATTCAGATCATAAATTTCTCTAACTACCATAATGCCTTTGCATACTTTTGTTTTCAAAAAATGTTTTCAAATGAACAGGTAGTTAGAAGAAAAGCCCTAGGTGATCAAAGACTAATATAGCTTTCCAGCTCTCCCTCCAGTCTTTTATCAATAAATCATTTGTAGCAAAAAAATTCTGAGCAAGAGATGATATTAGATTTCTAAGGATCTTTCTGCAGCACAATTTTAATAATAATAAGCAGGACATTTTCCTATTCACCATCTCATTCAGGCACATTGCACTAAATTCAATGGTTAATGAAGCCTCATCACAAAGATGAGATATTTGCACCCATTTGCAGAGGGCTGGCTTTTGAAGTTTCATTAACCGTCCAAGAAATGCACCCAACTCTCGGAAATATGTGCTCATTTGCCAGGAGTCAACGCTGACTTAATTCAGGCTTTTAAATTAAATGGTAATAATATATTTCCACATAAATAAAAGAATAACACATTCTGGCTTTCTTGACTTACAGTCATATTTAAAATCACCATCTTCCCTATTTTGTAATTTCTAATTTTTGCTAATTTGAGGTTGAATTGAGGTCAGCTCTTTACTTTTCTAAAATACAGAATAAAACAATACAAAAAATATATAGGGATATAGCCTTGTCTTCAAAGCACATTTAGAGCTAACAGGGTATTGGTTTTGCAACCACTGTTATATTACTAAGAGGAAAAAAATACATGTCTGTCTATATCTGTATATACACATCCAAAGGGAGAGGGAGAGAGGGAAAAGAGAGAGGGACAGAGAATTCTAGAGATAATCTGGTAAAGTGTTAACATCTGAGGAATCTGGGTAAAAGATATGAAAGAATTCTTTGCACTATTTTTTGCAACTTTTTCTGTAAGTCTAAAATGATTTCATAATAAAAAGTTTTAAAAGTTTACGTTCTGAAGTTAAAAAGAAATAAATGGGAAACCACATCAGAGAATTTATAGATATGGTATATAAGTATATACTCCCAGACACAATTACTATTGGCTTCAATCTTATAAATCAACAATCAATACTCAAACACTTATGTTATTTAAAGTTGCTGGTCTACTGGCAACAGGCAGCAATATACAGTACAAAACCCATCATCCCTAAACTATATTAATGTTTCAGCTACAGCTGTCATCAATTATTTAAGACCTACTTCCTAAGTTGGCTGCTCATCTAGAAGGCAAGCTTTTCAGGGAAAATAGGGAGAACTGTGGGAAGAGAACCAAAAAATAATTTTTATCTTCATAAGAGCATGCATTTCTGTGATCTAGAATATATAGCATTTATATTCTATTTTTCTCTTTAACAGCTATCCGCTGGATGTAATAAAATGGTCTGAAGGGGGCAAATTCTCCCCCAGCCTATGTCCGCCAATAAAATAAACAACTTATTGAAATATTGGCCCAGCTAGACTTTCTTCCATTAACAATCATTTGAGACACATTTTTAAAGCAAAATTTTAAATGAATGGCTGTGTGTCTGTAATAATTTTGACTTAAAATGTCAACTGTATTTGAGATGCCATGTGCATTAAATCAATGTCTCTATATTGTAAAATAAATATACTTCAGTGTGACTGCTGTGCCAGCCATAAATCATAATTCACAAAGACAAGAACATCTTATCCTCTCTATTGATAGTTGTTAATGACAACACTGATTAAAATGGTATCTGCCTGCCATATTATGGTTAAACAGTCTATTAGAATTTCTATCACATCCTATAACCTACCACTATTTCTCTTAATGCTGATGCATCTCTTATGGAACAAAACATGACAGACAGATTTCAAATTTAACACTTAAAATGCAAAACTAAAATGCAGAGCTTATCAGAAAGTTTTAAGCCCTATTTTCAAAATTAAGAGAGATCCATTTGTCAGTTTCCAATGTTCAAAGGATTTGTTTCTTTCTTTTAGAACTAATACTTAGTTTTAAAAACTAAATATTTTGGTAAGGAAATAATGAGAAGCGAGGAAAAAAAATATCATTTAAATACCATATTAGCCCATGGAAGTATCTATAGAAACTGACTGTTAGTTACTATTCCTAGAATGGATTTCTCAGAATCAAGAGTTAGTTCACCCATTCTTTTTTTTTTTTTTTTTCTATGTGGTACTGGGTGAGGATTGAACTCAGGGCCTCATACATGCTAGGCAAGCATTCTATTATTGAGCTATATCCCCTGCCCTTGGCTGCTTTTCAAGTTTTGAGACAGGGGGTCTCACTAAATTGACAAGGTTAGCCTCAAACTTGCAATACTCCTGCCTCATATTCCAAAGATGCTGAGAATACAGCTGTGCACCACTGCAGCTGGAGCATCTGTTGTTGAATGCATATTATGATGCAATGAGCCATGGTGTATATGGTGTTAGGTATGCCCAACAGCATAGCCTTTGTTGGGAAGGAGATTAGATGGATCCCAAAGTTAGGTTGAACAATGGCTAGGGGAAATCACACAAAGGCACAGAGGCTGACCTAGAGAGGTCATTCAGGAATCTAAACCATTCCAGACTATTTCATCAGTTACATAGACCATGGCAGTAAAGAATGCAAATGACAGATATCAGAAAGTCAGATAAGATACACTAGGTTCAACATAAAAGTAGACATATGGAGCTGAGATAGATCCACACAGTGTTCTGGTGTGGCCTGTCAGAAGTAAGCAGGTTTTACTATATCAAGGCTCCAGTTTAAGGAGGTAGCATTCACAGTGGAACCTCTGTAGGACTAAGGATGCTGAGCAATGCAACTGGGAAGAAGAGTGGGAGTCGACACAGTAGAGAGGTACGTATACAAGCTGTTCCTTCCCATACTTTAAGAGTCATGGTTGCCCAGGGCTCTACAGCTTGACTGAATTTTGCAGCTACACTACGGGATGACAGATGTAAAGAACATTTATGTCAAGCTAACCAGGGTCAGAGAAGAGACTGCTACAAACCCATCTCTATGTTTGGTTCAGAAGACCAGGACCAGAAGGAACTGGAAATTGGATTACATTTTTTTAAAAAAATATTTATTTATTTGCTTCAAGTGTACACAACGTGTTTACTTTTCAAGCGCTCTACCTCTGAGCCACAATCCGAGCCCTTGGATTACATTTATGAGAAGATATAAAGGGAAGGAAGAGGGAGGTACATGTGGCAAAGGTAGAGGTACTAGAGAGAACACAAACATGCCTAAGGCATTCTTGTTTTTGCACTCCAAGTGATTTAAAAAAAATAAGAGTGAAAAATACCACGGTGATCCAAACCAGCGTCAGTGCAAGTCTGGGGAAATCAGGCCTCGCCAATGACTCTTCATGAAGTCTGGCCTATGTTTGTAGAGATGGAGAAGACGTTGGGGAGCTGGAATAAGAAAACTGACAAAGGATTGCATCTCTCAGGAGAGGGAACCTAACCATCCCAGGGACTAGAATGACCTGTAGTGTCCCCACATCTGTATGTGTTGAAACAATTCTTTGGAATTTTTGCTTTTTTTTAAAAAATATAAAAGTTAGATTTTTGATTGCTCTTTAAATTTTTTGGTGAGTTTGTCCCTCCATTCCCCTCTCTTCAAGCCACAAGATAGAAAAATAAATTGAAATTTAAAATAGCAAACAATGAAGTCAAGGAAAGAAGGTGGGATAAATTGGAAAAAATATTCTGAGAACAAGTTTCAAACAACTTGCCAAACCTTCTGTCTGAAAGTTTGGTGGTGGCCACAACACTCTTAACATTCAACACCCTAGCAGTGTAGGGATAGTGAAGGCATGGCAGAGATGGGGAGGAGATGACATTGGTAAGTTTGGTATAGACTGGCTGGGTCATAGTTCCAGGAAACTGGTCAAAACCACCCCTTTCATTTTATAGTCCATCTTCATCATAAAAGCTGTTCCTTCCCATACTTTGAAAATTCCAGGAGGCACAAGGAAAGCAGAACAAATCTATGATATTGATTTTCTACTATACATTGACTAGAGTTCAAATTTAAAGTGGAAAATTATAGTCCTTGGGGGAGAAGAAACCTATCAATGGGAGGAACTAATACTAAAAGCTCCAGAATTAGGGTTTTTACTGTTCACTGGTGGTTTTGTCTGCAATCAGAGCTGCAACGGTTATTTTTTGTCAATGTTCTTCTAGCTTTCTCTTTCTTGAGTTTTGTATACAATATTTTTAAGGATTCTTTAGTTGGCCATGGGGTGCTGCTTTGAGTGATTCTCTGCTGAGACACTTCTACTTTGATTTCTAAAGCTATGAGCTTTTTGGGATGCCAAGAAATCCTTAAGAGAATAGATAATGTCTCAGGTTTACACAAGTGCAAAAATCTAAGATATCAGAGAAGTTCATTCAAGTTTTCTTTTATATCTCTACCCTTTTATGTTTTATTTCTAATATGGAATTTTAAAATTTATCATATTAAAAATAAAATTCACTTTTTATTTTTCTTTTGTTTTTCAAAGGATTTTTATGACTATATAGTAACATATAAGCAGAGAGTGGAGGGGGAGAAGGCAGAGGAAGGGAGGATCAGATGCACCTGGGAATACAGATGAGGGTGATCAGTTGTCCTGGGTTGCCTAAAAATGAGGAGTTTCCCAGAAGAGGGACTTTTGGTTTTGAACTAGGATGAGCTGGCCCCCCTGAAATCAGACCAGAGGACACACTGAGAATGAATGTGTTTAAGTATCAGATTTTCTATTTGGGGAAGTTAAATGTTAATAGATTTAGACTGTTTCCTCAATTATGTGCCAATTTAACTAGTAAAACTAACTTTACAGATAACCAGCCCTTTCCTCTCTTAGCTCATAGTCACATCTATCTAATAATTAATTTTAGCCGATGATGGAGCACTTGATGATCATAATGATAGTTTATACACATTCTGCAAGTGGACAGAATGGACACATCTCCCTGGAGGGGAAAATCTTCCACTCAAGAAGCCAGTTACAGAACTGAGGTTATCAGACATCAATCAGTATGTTTACCAGGTACTGTAAGTGGTATAACTGTAGTTCGATAGCATGCAGGGACGCTCTGCTTATCTACAGGGGCTTGGTAAATTTTGTAGCATTTGACTAATTGGAACCTCTGTGCTCTACCACACTCTGAGGACTCTGGACTTTGAGTATAATGAAAACACATCTGACTTATTTTCTGTAGTTTGTCCCAACCAAGCACTGGGACTGGCACTTATTAGACAATATTTCTTGAATGAGTGAAAGAAGTTGTCAGGAAAATAGTGTAAAAGATTGGTTTCACGCTTTTTTTATGACATGTTGTGTACTTAGTTATTGTTCACTCAATTAGTGTTGGAAAAATTGTTTTGAGAAATTTGAAGATGGTTCCACTCTACCTAGAAATTTTAAGGGACATTGGAAATCCATTTATAAAAAAAAGATCTGGAGTAGTGCAGAGGCAGGGAGGGATTGAAAGGTGCACATCTGAACTTGAACCATAATTATTGCTATAACCTCACAATTTAGTTCTTAATTCTAAATCCTATTTTCATTGCTAATAATTTCATATTTATAGGTCATCTTAATTAGATAGTGAGTTTAAGTAAAGGGATCATGTTGTATATTTTTCTGGGTTTCCCCAGAGTAGCTTTTAATAGATATTCTAGTAATGAATTGGTTGGCAAGGTTTTTCTCACATCATTTTAGATGAATATTTATCCCTACTTTTAAAGTACTTCAGGGAGGTCAATCCTACAACCTGTTCAGAAACCTCATTCCAGTGCTTAACAACCATTTTTTTTTAATCTAACCTCATTTTTATTGATAGTGATTTTGGCCCATTTTCTCTCCTACTGTCCTCAGTGGAAATGGAGAACAGCTGGTTACTATTACCAGTTAACTCATCTTCAACCTTATCTTCAAACAGAAATTAAAAAAAAAAAAAATTAACTCCCAATGCAGTTTATTCTCTTCCTCATTTTTGAACCACTTCCACTGTTTTCATCATTTTGAACACTATTATCTAGAATGACTAAAGGGTACAACACATTAATATCCAAATAAGTTTAGTCCAATTAGCACACCATATAAGCCAATCAATCAGCGCAAGCTTATTCAGGGCCAACACTGTGAAAAGCTTTGTGGGGAGGTCCCTTTGCTTAAAGGAATTTATAATCCCACTGAGAACAGGAGACAGATGTGTAAAAACTCAAAACTAAAAAATAAGCCAGCTCATGAGAAGTACTCAGCAAGAAAATGTTGACTGTAAGAAAGAATTTTGATGAGAGAGAAATGCAGGTCAAAGAAGGATTCATAAAAGAGATGGGGCTTACTGAGGGATTCAGACACCAGGAGGAGTCAGAGAGAAAGAGGAGGGAGATCATTGTAAGGGGTGGGGATGTCATCTGAGGGCTTCACTTTTGAGGTAACAGTGGTTAGACTAATCTGGTTAGTGTGGAGAGTTTCTAGAGAGGAAGAATGAAAAAACAATGATAGAAAAATAAACTGGAACAAGAACAAAGTGTGTACTGAATGCTAAATTAAAGAGCTTGAATTTTAAGAATCAGTGGTTCTCAAATGGAGGTCCCTGCGGCTGGTTGCATTAGAATTGCCAGATTCCCAAGCCCTATATCAAACTTAATGAATTAGAGTTTTTGATAATGAGGTCAAGAATCTCTCTCTTTCACAAGCTCTGTAGATCTACTATAGGGTACAGTCAAATTTAAGAACTAGTAGGTAATCCGGAGTCATCTCAGCTTCTACAGCAGAATACTATTAATGGATTCTATTTTAAGAACTTGTTATGTCACTGCAACTGAACTCTATTAGGTGCATGTTATGATTATTCCTACTATTACTACAATATCATAAGAGAGGAAACGGAGGCATAGTGTGTTTAAATAGCTGCTGAAGGACTGACAGCTAGAAAGGAGTAGAGGTGGGATTTGAACCTGCACAGAAGATCTCCTTTTTGCAACTATGTCTTATTGCATCTTGGTGCAGAAGGCGTGTCATCAAATGATACCTGAGCAATGAATGACTGGTAGCCCTGCTGGTGAACTGTAACAAATAAATGAAGAATGTAGGCAAAATCAGTTAGGAGGATATTTAAATGATCTAGTTAGAAATGACAAATTGTATTAGAATGGTGACAGTTGAAATGGAAAAGAAGGCCCAGATGTGAGAGACAGTATTTTGCAAATATCAATAGGATGTTGGCTGATGGAAGAGCGGGGCTGGGAGGGAGGAGGCATCCTAGTCATGGGATTCCTGGCAGTGGCTCAAACAGAATTAGTGAAGTCAGCATGAGCTGGTCACTTGATGGGTAAACTATGAATTAGATTTTAGATATGCTGAAGCTGAGGTTGACGCAGGGCCACTGTGTAGAAATGATTAGCCGATAGCTTGACAAACAAAATTGGACTGTCTCTAAAAATCCTGGTGACTATTACTCAGGAGGATTGAGGTAATAGTCCTAGAGTTACAATCCAATAATATTTGTATATCTCCTAGCCATTTTTCAATTTGTATATCTCCTGTTTTTAATTGTTCTGGGAAGGCTTTTCCTTAGTCTGTGAGAAAACAAAACAAAACAAAAAAACCAGTTACAGTTACTATACCAATGATTCAAGTCTCTTCACTTAATTATGAACCACCTTATGTTATTAAATTGCTGTTTGATATTGCCTTAAGACAGGAAAATCCAATAGATAGAAAAAATAAATATAAGTTCTATGGGGTGTGTATAAGTAGACACAGAATTATGGCTGGTATCCATGCATTTTTAAGTGCTAATACAATAGTAGCCTGATCAAGAGGGGGTCTTGGTGTCATTAGCAGTTCAAAGCCTGGCTCTAGGCATGTTGTTTCATTTCTCAATTATGATCTGTAAGTGAAGCTACCATTTGCCATGCTCATCTCTTATGCATCTTGAAGATGAATGCTAGTAAATTACACTGAAGTTCTCAGATAAAAGGTGCTAAACAAAGACCTAATTCTACCTCCCCCACCAGCAAATTATTAAATCTATACATGTCATTATCTAATAGTGTTAAGTAAACATCCCACAAGGACATGACATTGTGCTGGACATGGCACAAAGCAAATTAGCCAAATACAATTCCACTGGGAATGTACAAGTGTTTATCTATATGAATAAAACTGCTATTAATATGTTTTATTAGTTATTTAATATGAATATGCAAATATGTCCATTAGGAAACCTTTTGCATTTTATTAATCCAGCATCATAAATGATCATACTTCACCTTACATGCTAATGAAGTTTATATATTAATGTGTACCTTCTACTTTGGTGCCTGTGCAAGTTCTTGGTCTTTTTATTTAGTTACTTTTTTGGTACCAGGATTGAACCCAGGAGAGCTTTACCACTAAGCTACATCCCCAGACCTTTTTATTTTTTTATTTTGAGACAGGGTCTCATTAAGTTGCTTAGGGCCCCCTTAAATTGCTGAGGCTGCCCTCGAACTTGATATCCTCCTATCTCAGCCTCCCAAACTGCTGGGATTATAGGCATGTGCCACTGCACTCACTAGTTCTTTGTAGCATATCAATTTCTTTAAAAGTTAAGCCATTAGACTTTTGTTCTGATCTGTTAACAAATCTAATCCTCCTCATCAAGGAAAAGTAAGATAAAGGGGCCTATGCTTCTTCAGTCCTCTTTTGTAATTTACATTAATGCAATGGGAGTTGTACAACATATTGAGAGGAGAAGCATGCACTAATTAAACAAATAGGGCTCATTTGACACTCTGTGATTATTTTTTTATTGTGATAAGTATGAAAAAAATCAAATCATCTTACTGCTTTGGACAGCCGAAAACAAGAGCTACAGAGTAATCAAGATTACATAGGGTAGGAAGGCAGTGAACATCAATTAGATTTTTAAATGATTTTGAAAACCAAGTATCTGTACATTTCCATATTAATTAACTCCATACAAGCCCCTCCACTGCTCAATGAACATAGACTCGAAACACACACACACAGCAAAATGAATGACAAACAACCATTTTCAGATATGCCTGATAGCTGAAAAAGATTATTAAAGTCCTATTCCAAACAAACTCTGCAGAATGGACACCATGGCAGCTCATGGGTCTTCACACTCATCAGATGAGCAGCCCATCTGTCTCTGGTCCTCTTCAGTTAAGAACTCAGTGCTGGCCAAACAATCCTTAATGTGTTTGATCCAAATTTCATCTACACTTAACTTTTTAGTGCATCTTTGCCTCAATCTCCATCATCTGTATCACCCTCCCTATTCACACAGCACTCTCCTTACTTTTTACATTCTCATGTTCACCATCTATCCACATTATGGTGCTAATTTTCTTCTCTGATGCTTAGCTGTGAACCAACAGAAGCTAGGATGTATCATATATAAATATATAAATGTTATCAGCCATCACAGCACTGGGTTTAATGGAAGTCAATATCGGTATATTACACACTCAGCTTTGCAATTCCATTACAGGCTCAACACTGCTGGTCATAAAAAATAGCATTCCAAATCTAGGCCTATGATAGTAATAATGAAACAAAAAAGGGTCATTGCTCTTCCCAACACGAATAAAAAATTAAAATTGCTAGGCCACTCAGCTCAAAAGAAAACTGGCAAATTAACAAAATGAAGGAACAAAATATTCATGGCTCAGATTGTGAAAGATAAAGTAAATAATTTAAGATAGACTGAGGAGAGAAAATTTGGAGTTTGCCTCTTTGGTAAGAGGCAAAAATTGAGCCTCACTAAATTCTGTGTGTTTTTAGCATCCATTCTTTTTTTTCTCTGCAAGCACAGATAGTCACAAAATACAGAAACAATGGATGGCGGTGCCATAGTAGCCTTTGACATGCAAATTCATTTTCCCCACAGCCATGTATTTCTCTCAGGCTCTATACCTACCTGATCAGCCATTTTCCCCTGATGTGTAAGGCTCTCTTTTCAATATATTTGTATATCCAACTTGAAGCTGAATTAGGAACTTCAACCTATTTTGGCTTTCATTTCTCATCAGAAAATTCATATCTCCAACTGGCCTATGTTTCACAAAGCAAAGTCCCTTGACTGTAAGCCATTGCTGGCCTTTTGCCTTTGGGGAAATGACTGTTAAAATTTCACTAGCCTGGCTCCATTAGCTGGGTTGCCCTTCATCCCCATAAAGCTGAAGGGATACCCAGATGTTTATAGCCACTATCTGGAAAGAAGTAATGACAAGCTACGGCCACATTACATTTATTGTACATGAGACCTGTAACAGCCATTATGGGATCAAGGTAAGAGGACAAATGTATGACAGATGTCATGTTCCCTGGTGACTTAAGTATTCAGTCTATCTAACCCAATTTAAAAATATAGTCAAAATATATCTCTGTGGCTAACATATTACAGGACAACTTCAGGGCAGCCTGATGAAATATGAACTATGCATTAAGAATATCAATTTCAAAATCCAGCCACATCCTCTAAATTGAAATATAAATAAAAAAAGGATAATAAAAAAAAAAAAAAGAAAACACAAAACTTTTCTCCATTTGAGTCCATTTTCCATTTGTATTCAGCAAGAGAAAGTTTTGCTTCCTACCAGGTAAGTAACACTTGAAAATAATTCATGGTTACATTTAGAGAGGGATGATCCATAGCATTCAAAATATAAATGATGGAATGACTTTAGCTACATCACTTCCTCTTGTATTTTATTATGCAAAATCATCCAGGTGAAAGAAAAATCATCATGTCCATCTGAGTTATAAAATAACAACCAAAGGAAAATGAAAAAGATAATAGAGAAAGTTAGTGAGCTCCAGGTGTACCTTGCTTGAAATAATGGTGATTTCTGATGGCCCAGGCTGTCTGCAGTGGAGAATAACAGGAAGACAAGAAGTCATGCCTACCATTTCTTAAAAGAAGCTAGATTAGTGACCAAAAATATATTAAAAATTGTTCAACTTCACTATCATCAATACAATGCCATTCAAAACAACAATGAGAAATCACTTCAAACATATTAGAAGGGTTATTATCAAAAAGACCATAGATAACAAGAATTATCAAGGGTATGGAAAAAAGGGTACCTTTGCACACTATTAGTGGGAATGTGAATTAGTACAGTCATTATGGAAAACAGTAAGGAAATTTCTCCTAAATTTCAAAATAGAACTACCATGTGATCCAGTGATCTCGTTTCTGGGTAGATATTCAAAGGAAATGAAATCAGTATGTCAAAGAGTTATCTACATTCCCATGACCACTGCAGCACTATTCACAATAACCAAGAAATGGAAACAAATATCACCTGATGAGTACAAAAAGGAAATGTGGAGCATATATACCATGGAATACTACTCAATGTTTTAAAAGGAGGCAATCCTGTCATTTGTGACAACAGGGATCAATGTGAAGGACACATGAAATAGGCCAGGCACTGAAAGACAAGGACTGTGTGACCTCACATTTGCATGTAGAGTACAAAACAGTAAAACTCATAGAACCAGAGAGTAAAATGGTTGATACCAGAGGTGAGGGGCTAGGGGGATTGAGGAGTTATTGCCCAAAGGACACACAATGTCACTTACCATGGAATGAATAAGTTCAGGAGATCTTTGGTGCATTGTGGCAACTGTCTAGAACTATACACTTTAACTAGATTTTGATGTTCTGAAAATACAACAAATGATAATTATATGAGGAAATCTATATGTTCAGATATGTGATTTAGCCATCTCATAATATATATGTCAAAACATCATGTTATAGACCATAAGTCCAGACCATTTTTACTTGTGAGTTTAAAATGAATGGATGATAAACCAGAAGTAATATCTATCAAACGCTAAATTTAAGCCTCACAGTTGGAGAGGATGTTCTTATTTTTAGTTTTCTGATGAGGAGACTGTAACTCACAGGGTTAGTGATGACCACAGGGGTTATAAGGGACAGACTTCTAACTAACTAGGCTCAGCATTGATCTGGCTGTGGAAATGGGTGTGTTGTTGCTTGTGGTGGTGATGGAGGTGTATGTGGATGGGAGTGTATTCTTTTTAAAAGAGCTCACAGCAGGATACCTTTCTATAGTGTTTCCCTGTTTAAATAAAATATATGGTGTATTTTAGAATAAACTGAAGGAAACATGCATGGCTTAGTATATGCAAAGCCTGCAAATGAAAATGCCTCTAGATTTTTAGAAATGTCTTTGTCTTCAGGATTCATGACTTAGGTTTTGCATGTGTGTTTTTCTATGTAGAAATTGAAGCAGTGCATCTTCAAGGCATACCCACATTTGCTGAGTAAAAAAATAAATAAAGAAAGAATGACTAATTGATGGGTCAAGAGGAGCAGATTGATACAAATAGCTGCCAATCAAGTTCACCCTTTCCATTACAAACCATCAGCTTCAGAACATTTACTTTTGGTACAACAGGGCTCTGTGTACTAAACAGACATGATAAGGATTAGTTGATTTTTTTTATTATAGATTTATGTGAGGTTGGTATATTCACATGCTGCAGAAAAGAAAAAAAAAAAAAAAAGAGAAGACAAAGCAGGCAAAGAGTGGTTTGGCTTTAGTACCATAGTGTGTTAAGTTTTGATAATGTTATCTACTGAAAATTCAGCGTAGCTTGGGCAGATGCACACTCTGTTATGCTGTTAGTCAGCTACTGAGGGTGAGATGACACCATCCCTTCTGACTTTATCTTCTTCATAGCACCTACTACAATCCAAAGTTATCTCAATTATTTTGGGTTGGCTGTTTATCCCCTCCCCTTTACTGGAAGGCAAATGCCGAGAGAGCCATGGCTGGACGTCTTATTTAGCACCATGTAAGTTGACTGCTCATCACCTCGAGTTGACACGACACAGGTTTGTCCCTGAGTTATCTTGGTGAATGTCCCTCCACCACTGACATGTCCATTGGTAAAAACAGTTTGCATGTTTATGTGATACTTTGCTTGTGTTTGTTTAAAATGTATCATAAAAAAAACTCAAGTTTATTTTTGATATTTTCATCATTTATTTAGGATGGGAAGGTGCTGTCAAAGTGGGGACTTCAGGGTCTGGGGTGGTGGCTGAGTGGTACAGTGCCTGCCTAGCATGAGTGAGGCACTGGGTTCGATTCTCAGCACTGCATGTAAATAAATAAAATAAAGGTCCACTGACAACTATAAAAACATATTTTTAAAAAAGTGGGGACTTCATTGTTGCATATCCAGTCTCAAAAAGCACTGGATACAAAGCAATACTTTAATAAGTATGGTTGGATAAATGAAATAATAATTTTGAATGTGCTTAACAAAGACAGGGCATTCAGTACCTATTACTAGTCAAATGAATATGGGAATACGTGTGAACCAGTTTGAAAGAAGGAGTGGCATTCCTATAGGCAGGTTTTGCACTTATTCATCTATTAAGAAGCAGTTTACCAAGCATGATGCTTTCATGACCATATCCTATAAAAGGCAGAGAAAAAGAAACTTAAATCATTCTAAGCCTTTCCATTCAGTGTCCAGAACAAGCTGACAGCTGAAGGTTTCTGGAGTGGCCTATACTATCAACAGGAGACAACTGCGACTATTATATAAAGGAATGGATTTTAAACACAAACCAGTGGAAAATTTTCATTTAAACATTATAAAGATAAAAAACATCAAGTAGTGAAGGAATTAAGGACTGATCTCTGGGTTTCCACTCAAGATAGGCAAGATTATTTTTTAGCCTAAAGACATTTATCTTCAGTGCCTGGGCACTGAAACATCTGCTGGGCCCCAAGATGGTGGTCATGGATGGATACAACGAGCTCATCTGTTGGAGGAGTCTGAGTGCTGCAGTCTGGCTATGGAAACTGTGTGGCCATTTTGCAGCATGGTGCCATGATTAGCACAATGCTCAAGGAAGCCAAACACACGAGGGAAAAATGTGAGCCTCTTGACCCGCTGAAATTATCTTTTAGTGGCAGTTAACAGGACATATGAGAGAACTACAAAAGCTTACAGGTTCTTGAACTGCATATTTTCTCACATTAATCCATTTCTTGTGTAAGAGCTACACTTGAATTGTGGAAGGAGATTGGTTGAAACCAGCAAAGCATCATAATACTGGAACTAGGTGACATGTAGAAAGATGTGAATCACAGAGATCTCTCATGCTTTTTCAACACGATCAGGAACAGGTGGAATTAACAAGTGAGATAGAATGGACTGTTCTGCGTCACCCACATGGACAGACCAGCTAATAATATCCTCAAAGCACACACCCATGGCCACATAGCTTCCATAGCCAGACTGCAGCACTCAGACTCCTCCAACAGATGAGCTCGTTGTGTCCATCCATGACCACCATCTTGGGGCCCAGCAGATGTTTCAGTGCCCAGGCACTGAAGATAAATGTCTTTAGGCTAAAAATAATTTCAGCAAGTACAAGGCCACTGCTCATACACTGACACTCTGGTGATTCATGGTTTGATGAGGAGAGGGAGGCAGAATTGATGTCTTCACTTATCCCTTTGGCCAGGGGCCCCTGTACATGCTACAACTGCAGAACAACACCAAAACCTTCTTCAGAAGTGTGTATGAGAAACTCAGATAATGGAAAAATAATGCATATTTAAGTCACATCTAACTCCAAGAGAACCTTACAGCAATCAATCTTTTTTAAATAAGAAAGAAAGTCAGTCAATAGCATCTGAGCAACAGATGAGAATTAAAGCAAAATCTGTTGGCTAATGGTAACAGCTTTTGTGTTCTTTGTTGTTGAAAATGTGCACGTAGCAGCAACTCCAATATGCTCACAAACTCACATGCAAAAGGCTATGGAAAACAGTTGCTATTTTTACACGGAAGATAAAATCAAACACCACCTTTTAGATCTTAATTTTGCTAAAATAGTGGGAGGAAACAAAACCCAAGGTACTAGATGTCTAACAGATCCAGCACCTGTGATTTCTCTTACATGATAATATAGAGAATATTAGACAACAAAAGGGAAGATCTGGCTCTGTGTTATGAGCGATGAAGTATGAACCTGCCAAATCAAACCATGTAAAATAAAACATGAAGTTAAGGTTTAATTTAGTAACATTCTAGGAAATATGATATGCAAATACCTAACAGATCTTATATACCACTCTAGTTAAGTTAGTTTGTATAGTTTTTTTTAATACATTAAAAAGGAAAATTTTCATTATAAATTACTGATAGTATAAAACCATAATAACAATAACAATAATAACTATACCAGTTTTCTATTGATATTGTAAGAAATTTCTACAAATTTAGTGACTTGAAAAACAAAAATGGGCTACCATTAAGGGTTTGGCCAGAGAGAATCCACTTCCTCATCCGTCCAGCTTCTAGAGGCCCCACTCTTGAGTGGCTTATGGTCCCCTCCCTCTATCTTTAAAGCCAGTAGCACTGCATTACTCTGCACCTGCTTCCTCAGTCATACCTTCCTTTTCCACTTTTAAGGGCCCCTGTGATTAGGCTGGGCCCACTGGAGAAACCCAGGACAATCCCTTAACTGAAAGTAAGCCAATCAGCAGCTTTAATTTCATCTGCAATCTTCTTTTTTAAAATATTTATTTATTTACTTTAGTTGTACACAATGAAATAATGCATCTATGTTTACGTGGTGCTGAGGATCGAACCCGGGCTGCGCACGTGCGAGGCGAGTGCTCTGCCGCTGAGCCACAACCCCAGCCCTCATCTGCAATCTTAATTCTACTTTGCCATGCAACGTAACACACACAGGTACTTGGGATGAGGACATGGATGTCTTTAGGGGATCACTGTTATGTTTACTATTAGATGTTTATTACTTACCAAGCAGAGTTATAATCATGTTACATATAATTAAACAAATATAATTATCACAATAATGGTAGATTCTATTATTATTCCATTTTAAGATGAGGAAATTGAGGCACAGAGGTTAAATAATTTGCCCAATATTACCGAGACAGAAGATAGAAGAGTCGGGATTGAACTCAGAAGTCCACATGCAGAGCCTGTACTTGCAACTGTTCACTTCCTGGCCTTAAAAGACAAAATTCTCATCTAAATATACTGCAGTTGCATGTTATGATAATCACCAAGATGCTTTAGTCATAGCCCATAACTTCTGAAAATCATAATAATTACTCAGAATAAGGGGAAATTTAAAATTCAAGGTGGCAAAAGGAGAGACAGAATCTATAAAGACCACTAGGAAAAATAAACCAATTGAGAAATTGGGCTATAGGTCATTTGAAGGAAAACAGAGGCCATTGTTTTGGGCTGAGTTTCTACACTGAGCTACAAAAGACTAGGAATCACATGATCCAATTGAACTCAAATGGGCCAGTTTAAAAACAAAACAAAACCAACAAATCAACCAACCAACAACAACAAACAGGAGATCACAGAAACCAGTCAAAAGATGTCCAGTCACCCTGAGCAGCGATGATGAGGAAGTCTCTGCTGTAACCCTATAAAGAAAATAATTTTGAAATGACAGATTCACTTTTTATTTCTTGTTTTTGCTTTTCATAGGCTTTTCCTGTTGTTAAAACCCACACTCCTGCTCAGTTCACACAAGTGCCTTTCAGTTCTGCAGTGAGAATGCTGCCCAATGCATGACTTGGCAATAAAATCCAATTTGATCTTTGGAACTCAATTTGTTGAAATTTTGTTCTTTGATAGTTAGATGGATAATCAGACCTCCTGGAGTGACCTCAGTCAAGGTAAGAGCAGGACCAACAGCATATTTTGAGCAGGAGGACACCAGAATAGCCTTCTATGAGCACTGGAAATGTAATGGGAAGACCCAGAGCTGTCAGTATCATTTGTGTCCCCTAACGGTCACTTAACACTTTTATACACACACACACACACACACACACACACACACACACGCACGCACGTGCACGCTGGGAGGAATGGAGAGAGGAGGAGGGGAAGGGTAAGAGAGGAAGGAAGAGGGAGGGAGGGAGGAACTTCCCTGTCTGTCTGAAAATCTCAGTTGAAGATCCCTAACTGAAAACTCCAACTTTTTTTGCGGTGTGTGTGTGTGTGGGGGGGTTACCAGGGATTGAACTCAGGGGCACTCGACCACTGAACCACATCTCTAGCCCTATTTTGTATTTATTTTGAGAGAGGGTCTCACTGAGTTGCTAAGTTACTTGTTTTTGCTGAGGCTGGCTTTGTACTAGCGATCCTCCTGCCTCAGCCTCCAGCGCCGCTGGGATTACAGGCGTGTGCCACCACACCCAGATAACAACTGCAATGTTTAAGAGAGATATATCTTAAGGGTTTCATAAGAGGTGACCAATCTGGCTTACCAACTATCATATACCATTGTTCACCTTCAGTTCATGAAAAAGAAGTATAGAGATTAATCGATGGGAAATTAAAGGAGGAAGGAAAGCAATGGAAAGGGGTACTTCTACTTTCTGCCCCAACAAAATAACTGAGGGGCTACAAGAAAATCCCTCAGAGAGTTTCTTTGTGACTTGCAAAAATGTACTAACCTTCCCCCAGGCATGAGAGCATTCTTGACAGAGGCTGACGTGAACTTGTAGGTGGGGAGACCCAAGACTAGAGCTTGACCTGCTCTGGAGAGGTCTGCGGGTATGAGGTTGGTTGGAATACCTCTGTCTGTTGGAGTGGGGAGAAAGGAGAGCCATGGGAACAAGCTGTTCTTGCATTATCTGGAGGCTGAGAAGGCAGTGGTTCTTGTGGGCCAAGCAGATGCCACTTCAATTTGGCTTGAGACATCTCAAACTGCCACTGTCCAGGAAGTCTATCAGCTGGGGTTAGGAGATGCCAGGGGTTGACTGTCTGAGGTCAGTGGCAAGTGTAAGGGTCCTTGGGAAATCAGCAACTGGTATAGTAAAGAGCTTCCTGAACAATCCATGTAGTGGCCCATAAAAGGCCACTGATGGCCAGAGACAAAACTTAAGTAAAATTCACTCTTGTTTAATATTGTCTTTCCCCTTCCCGTTACAGAGACTGAGAGGAAGAAGAAGGTGGAATCCCACCTCCCCCGACACTGTGGGTCATCCCTTGGGGTCAAGGTCCAAGGGGCAAAGAGGAGGAAAATCTCAGTTTATACTGGATTGTTTGTTTGTTTGTTCGAGCCCCTGACAAAGACTTTATTTTATTACCTGAAAGTGACCATAAAGCTATCAGCAAGAAAGTGGAGAAATCAAGACGTGGAGAAGACAGCCCCACAGGGTATTTTTGAAAATAGCTGTAGGAAAAGAAATAAAAGTGTTTTCTGACTGTGCCCTGCTGAGCCATGCCTAGCCACAGAACCCACTGCATATGAAATCTTGTCACAACCCTACTGGCTTAGTAGGGCTGGTGTGCCAGCCTCATTCTGAAAGTAGGAAAGTAAGGTTCAGAGAAGTTAAGCAATGTGGGTGAAGCCCCATGGCTCATGTGTGGAGGGTCCTGGATTCAGACCATTTGGATCCAAGCCCAGGAACATCTCTACTGCATCACAGTGACTCTGGAGGTGACCCTACCATGCCCAGAGGCGTGGCTATCCACACACCTAGCATTACAGTGGGATGAGGTTCATCCACCATGACTGCTCCAATTCAGTGGAGGTGATGGGTAAGGACTCCCAGCTCTTGCTTCCCTGTGCAGATGGACACAGAGAGCACTCCATTACATGGAGCTGCAGCATTGCCTGTGCCCCAGTAAGCATTGGCCTTTCTTTGACATCAGACTTAGGAAGGACAGTTTTCTGTCATCACTGTAAGCCTGAGTTCTCAGAACCCTCTATGGAAAAGCAATATGCACATTCACAGTTTTGATTTTTACGTATTTAGCTGGAGATGAGGGAAAGCTTGCACTTTGTTTCTGAGTGCACACAAAGGAGTGATTTCACCAGGAGAAACAAAACCAACTCTGCCTTCAAAGCAGCCCCATACCTCAGCATGGCACCAAATCCCTTCCTCTTTATTTTCCTTTCTGGGTCTTCATTTTCCTCTTTCCGCTTTTTCTCCTTGACTTTCAGTTTGCCCTTTTCCTTTTTCTTCTCCTTTTCTTTCGTTTTTTTTACCTTCCTGGCTTTATTTTCCACGTCCTCTAGCTCAGAATTCCCCTGAGGGGCAGATTCACAATTCAGAGCTCCTTGGCCAGAGTGAGAGCTCTTATCAGACAGACCATCTGCACAGAGAAAGAAAGAAAGAAAATCAATACACATAGTCAGGGGCACTTACTTTAGTATATAAAGAGAAGTCAAAATGTAAAATACAGAAGAATGAATAGAAGTGCTGCAAGTTCTACCCTTCCATCTGGGGACTTGTACCCTTTGAAGACAGACTGTCTAAAAGGGGTTACTTCAAGCAAGGTTGGAGGCTGGGAGGGGGCCCATTGGTTGCTTAGCCAGTCCTATGAAAGGCTTGAAATGTGCTAAAACACTAATCTTTCTGAAAGCTGGCTTGTTAACCTTGATCAGCTCAGAAAGCCCACATGCTGGGAAACAAACAGGGCTAGTGACTTTCCAGGAGAGATTTTTGAGTACAAATATTACCCAACTGCTTCTACTCAATTAATGCAGTCAGTCCTCGGGTTGATGCTGCTTTTAATGACTCAAATAAGAATGTCAAGAAATGCACACTTAGTACTCCTACCCTAAGGGTAAATGACAGTTGGTCCTTGTAGGAAAGCAGAGGAGAACATTTCTTTAGCATTTGCACTGTAAAATAAATTGCATATTGCGTTCTCCAATTCCATGTTCGTTAAGCCAAAGGGCAAAACATATCAGGAAAATGAATTACTTTTAATATCAAAAATATAATTGTAACCCTTAAATCATTTTTCTCTGTAGTTAAGCGCATACTCTTGCCTATGATTTGCAGATGATAATGAGATGCAAAAACCACTTAAGGGAGCATATTGGCCTACCAGCTTCTAATTCTTCAGGTCCGTCGTAAGATTTGTCAATGGCAGCTCGGAAGCTCTCGTTGCAGCCGCGACCTCGAACCATGTGTGGCCGGGGCCTGTGAAAGGGGAGTTCGTTCTTCCTGACTTCAGCCACAGCCGTCTGCAGGCTCTCCAAGGAACTGGACTTTTTCAAGCCCAGAGTTGGGCCAAAATCTTTGCTTGGAGATTCTGGAAAAGAAAGGGGAAAAGGTCACTCTTCCCATAATGGGACCGGGTGGTATCATGGAAATACTATAGCTCCAAGGAGATTTCTCTTTGGGTTTCTTCAAAAAGCAGGGTTTGACGAGCAGGGGTTGGGGTTCAAATTCCAGCTTTGCCACCTTTTAGTGAACTTGAACAAGTGGTTAGACTAGTCTGAGCCACAATTTCTTTTTCTAAAGTGGTGGTAAGATTTGAGAATACTTAAGTATATGTTATATATAGAAATTTTTATGCATGTGTATCAATGCACATACATACACACACATGTGAATTTGAAAGGCTGTTACTATGTACAGAGATTATATGTATGGGGGTACACATATACACATATGTGTGTGCATACATACACTGCCAGATACACAAATACAACACTTGACCTGAGGAGTGCTTCTCTATCAGTACCCACTCTAGGCACTCTCACACATGGTATCTTTCCTTATTACCATAGTTATTTTATATGATCATTAAGTAACATATTGTGTCTGCAAATCAAGGAACATTAGCAATTGTAATTTTTGTGATTGAACACTTTACCTTTCCCTAGTGGCTATCAATGTAATTTAGTCAGTCTGTAAATAAATAAAGCAAACTAAGAAAGGAAACAACTTTTCTGTGTCCATACTATTGTTCCAAATGTATTTCTATTTGGGAACTAGCAAAGGGGTGATCTTTTTATATAATATAAAATTAAAAAACAGAGAAAATAAAACATAACTAAACTTTAATTGTCTGTTTTTGGATATATACTATTGTTCATTTGTATAATTTGTCCCACTCTGCACCTGCTCCCTTCTACTCTATTTCTTGACCTCTCTTTCCCACTCCCATCTAGTCTTCAATTACCAATAACAAGATTAGATGATATAAATACAGCAGCTCAAGGATTACTTTAAGGATGAAAGGAATCCCATCAAGGCTCTCATTTCTATACTCAGAGCTGTTCATCAGGGCCAAAGCTCATGTTCCCCTCCAGTTACGAGGGAGATTATTGTTACCAAGAGGGTACGTTTGCATTTCTAGAAATAAACTACCGTGCAGTTTTCCAACAAACATGGATTGAGCACCTATTATGAATTATGTACATAAAGTGCCTACTTTTAATGTCTAACACATCATAAGGCTCAATAAACAGTACTATCTTTCATTACTCTCATCACTGTTTTTGCTTCTATTACAAATACTAACATGAACACAACTACTAGTTGCCTAACATTGTACTAGGTAACACAGGAATATAAAAGAGATACAGCAAAGGTCCAATGCATATATAGAGCCACACAAAGTCAAATAGCAATACACACTCTTATATCTGTAGTCAAAATAATGACAATTATCCTGATAACTAACAAGGCACGGGCTCCTTAGTATGTGCCAAACACCAGCTGAGTGCTTCGCTTACACTAACTTTCTATAATCCTTACAGCTTTGCTACTGGCACAACTGTCAGCATTTTACAGATAAGAAAACTGAAATAACTTCCTCAAGCAACACTTAATAAGCATCCTCACTGGGAACTGACCAAAGGCAGCTGAACTCCTGCTGTTCTGTGTGGTATCAAGTGCCTCACTTCCTAAAGGTGGATTCAGTCTCTGCCCTCCACCTGATTATGGTGAAACTACTTAAATTGGCCTACATTTTCTTCACCTCTAAAATGAGAATGTTAGCCTAGGTGATCTCTGGAGCCTAGTCAAGCAGGCAAACTGCAAAAATTGGATATTGCTTTATGATTATGTCATGAACTTCCAAGAGGCAACTTTGCACTTTGAATATTATACACAATGACAATGAACACTGCATTTTAGAGGTGACACTATGTATTCGATAAGTGACAGAAATGAGACCAAGTAAAGAAAACAAAAACCCCAAGAAATTGTGGGGACATGTTTCAGGTGTTACTTGCAAGCACAAATGTTAAGGAAATGTCGCTTTTAAATCCAGAAAGAGCTATGTTTCTTCTATTCACAGGGAAGAAGGTGAGTTGAAGAAGCAGAAAGTGAATAAGATCATTTCTGACAAGAAAACACAAGGCAACATCGAAGTTTGGAGGTATTGAAGTAACAGAAAAAGCATTGGAGTTAACTGAAAATATTTTCTACCATCACCCCTAGGGATGTCTGACATGAAGTTTGGCAAAAACATGAAGGCAAAAAACTATCTGAGAAAGCCGGGATCCTCTGTCAACAATAGTAACCATCTTTTATTTATTAATTGCCATTCAGAAGATTATTTTAGAACCCAAACTGTGAGCATTCACGTCAACCTTTAGTCGTAAATTCCAGGAAACTTGAAAGTGAATAAATCATCCAAGATCCAAGCCATATTGTCTGAAAGGAGCTCACCTAAAGCTCAATAAGAAGTCACGTCTGAGAAGGAGCAAATACAGTGAATCACTCTAAGCAAACTGAACATTATGGAATCATGGATTTTGAAGGACTAATAGAGCTGGTGATTAATTCACTTTATTTAAGTAGTAGTTCCAAATGAGAGGCACCCCAATTGAAGTTGGGAAACATTACAAACCAGTGCTATTAGAGGTAATACCTAGTAAATTTAAAAGCAAAAAGAGAGGTTGAGTCCTAGGTTGAATTCAGGGATTTTTCAGGCTTAGAAAAAAATCTGATTTATTCCTGAGGAGCCAGGAAGTAGTTGTAGAAGAGAGACTAACATTGGTGAGAAGAACCCCGAACCAGGAAGATCCTTAAAAGGACTTATAGGTGCAATGAACAGATTTAACTATCCCCAAGTGAAAGGGTACTGTGACATGAATCTTCACCAGGGTCCCACATGTTCTAATGTGTTGGAGGGCTTTGACAGTAGGTCAAATATACCTGCTGTGGGAAGGATTATGATGTCTAATGCTTGGCATCACTGTTAAATTCCAACAAAACATTTGGAATAAAGTTCCTTATTATGTAAAAATTGTGTGCAATACAATGAATTGTCCATTCAATCCCTCTTCCCTACTCCTACTCTCATCAATTTCAGTTTAGGTTGACAATGCGCTGGAAAATTTACAGCTTTTGCTGTGACAAGATTCATTTTCTATTTCTAGCCTCCCTGTTTATACAAATCATACTTTTCCAGGCTCCCTCTAGAAGTAGAGATCTCCTTCAAGGAATATTATAAAATGAGTCATTTGTCAAATTCAAAACCTTAGCCACTTTATCTCATTGAAGTCACCCCAAAATATGACTTCACATTTTCATTTGTAGTTGATGCAATATTGGAAATGGCTGATTTGGATCAATGAACACTACTTGTCATTTGTCATGGGACGGACCTTATCCAAATTTGAGCATTTGCTTGTCCCATTCTGAGTACTGACAAAAGCAATCTGAATATGAATATTAAATAACTTCCAGGCCAGCTCAGATTAGTTGCAAATTCCAAGAAATAAGGAAAATTTTATTTAACCTACGACTTCTATAGCCAGTGATCATGTTCTATTGATCTAGAAGAACTTACCTTTCCTTCAAAAACATTAACTCCACATACATAAATGTCATGAAACAAATAATGTGATTACCAAGGGTGCCAAAAGAAGGATTTGGTCTGATAAAAATTATTCTCAAAATGGCTTAATGCAAATGCCCATAATGTCACATTCCGCATATTAAGGCCTCATAAGGAAATATTGTGGAAATATATATTTTTAAAGATGTTAGAGCTTTTTCAAAGATTCCATCTGTTCCCAAATGAAGGACTGGATTGACTTGGCCCCCAAGGCTTTCCCCATAGTGTAGAAGGAAATGTCAGGGTCAAGTCTGACATTTCAGAACTAATAATACTCAGACACCCACCACTTGTCTCCTTCCAGAAAAATAAAGTGTCATGAAAAGCACACACACACACACACACACACACACACACAGTAAGAATAAATTTGAAGGAGATGTGCCTCCATTTTTCCTGTAGGCATGAAAGAGGTATGAAGAAGTCCAGTAGAGAGTTACTGTCCAGGTGGAGAGGTGCTGCTACCAGACTCTTAAAACATGGAGAAACTCCTGCCCCAGCCTTCTTAATAGAAATCCCCATTTCAACGTGCCAGGCAACAGACAGCACTTCCTGGAGGATGTTCAGATTTGGGCCTCCACCTTGGATTCCTGTACCTGTCTTCCATTTGAGAGCTGCCATTAGTTCCCTACAGGTAGATGATTGGGATAACAGAGAATAGAACTGTCCAGAGGTTAACAGTGAAGGAGAGGCTGTAGAATTTTCAAACACTCCCTATTCTGCAATTACCTCTTGAGTTACTAACTTTCTATGCTTTACTTTCCCTATCTTTAAAATGAGGGTGAGACAAGCACAGAAGAGGACCTGGCCCTTATTGAGTTCTCATTAAGCACTGGTGATAATTATTGTCACTGTTACTTTTGTGCCACCTCTAAACATCTGCATGGATGAACTCCTGGTGGAACTGATTTGGTTCAATTCACCACTGCAGTCCATGCCTTCCACAAGCAGCTGAAACGTTATCCTTCCTTTTAATTCAGAAATTAAAGTGATCATTTTTAAAACAACTCCTTACATTTTTTCCTTCTGAAATAAGGTATATATATTCATCTGTTCATCACACATAGAGGCTATTCTTGGTAAGATTAATAGTGGAGTCTCGGCTGCCCTTCCCCTTAGGCTATAATCATTTAATTAGTCTGAGATTTCATTGGCAATGTTTGAACTTACCACTCTAGCATTAAAATCTTGCAATAAAAGAATGCCTTAATCCAGAAGACCAGTAATTGGATCTTCCATTATTGATGAAATTGCTTCCAATACATCCTTATTAAAAAATAAGGAATTATTTGGGAGAATATATTCACTTTCAGATATGTGGCATTTTCCCCCCCAGTTAGAGCTTTATAATTAGTAAATATAGTTCTCTCTCTCTCTCTCTCTCTCTCTCTCTCTCTCTCTCTGTATATGTGTGTATATATCTATAGGTTAACAATAAATAATGTATTAATTTGCACATTTCAATAATACTAATGGCCCTCAAGGTGCTTAGGGAAAATTAGAGTCCCTTCTTCTAAAATAAAGGGATTGTGCTCAGTAGTAAATTAGGGATCAAAATTATTGTAATGATATCCAGGGGTCACAGCATGAAACCTGAGAAGGCCAGGAATTTGTCAAGATAACTTGCTTTCATTACCAATTTGGCCTTGCCTTATTATGAGCAATGAACTTGGGCAAACACAATAGAAGTGCTTTACTTGCTTCATGGGGAGTTGTGATGTGAAATTAATAGCCTTAAAACTCTTTGAATGAAAAATTACTATAAATTCCAAGTAGGAAGTCACAACGCCATTTTATTCTCCAACATATCCCACTTTGTCTTTTCATTTTAGATCATACTTACTGAAAATTTTGTATATTTGAGTTTTTAGTAGATTCCCTAGAGGCAAAACATCTTATGTGCTTTAATAGATATCATTGCAGATCCATTAGCCTTGAATAAAATTCTCCATAATATCCAAATGTATAATTTCCCAAATTATGTTATCTGTGCTAACTGTGTCCATAATGGGCCTAATTACCTTCTTGCCTATCTTAGTATTCCAAATATTGATCATCATTCCAAGCTTATCACAGTGCCCTGTTTCCTAGTCATTACCATAGGGCATAATGCAATCTGGCTTTACATTATCTACTGTCATTTAGGTCTCGGTTCTTTTACTGGCAATTTCCAAGTTCTCTAAGAGCAGAAATTTTTCTTTTAAGTCTCATAAATCCCAGAGTCTTTTATCATTTCTTGAAATTCATGTCAAAATGTTCAATAATGAACTTCTCATTAAGATTCATACATTTGCATAATCTCCCCTACTCTGTCTCCAAACACTGTCTATTTTAAAGTGAAAATATCCAGAGAAAATATGGGAAGATTATGTGAGCAAATAAATTCTTTGATTATGAGTATGGGCATTACCCTCCAAGTGTCTTCAAATGTTTGCCAAGGATTGATCATACTTTAATTTTCTTTACTAAAAATTCTTCTTTTATAACTGAAAGTCAAAATCTTAGGCCATGTTTAGGTTTCTTTCCTGGAAATTATGTCCAATAAATGTAATGAAGAGTGAATTCATTATCCAAAAATATTTTCATGATAATACAAAAAATATTCCCTTTTTCTTCTCTATTTTACAGATAAGAAAATGGACTACATGGTTAAACTTAGGGGGATAAATAGATTTGAAATATATATAACAATGTCTGTTAAAACGCTTGAAAAACTCAAGGCAATCCCATTCCTAATAAACTGGTTTGCTTTAATCTCATTTTCATTTTTTTTTCTGTGTTTGGGAAACTCCACTGAATTTAAATCAAACAAATAAGCTAAAATTTGCACTCAAAATAATAACAAATTGAAATATTAGGTAACCAGCATTGGTTCCTGGAAGGGAAATGTGGCTATTTCAAAGAAAACACTCCTTTATCATTAAAGTAATGTGGGAAAGGAGTCATTTGAAGGTAGAATAAACTGACTATGGTGGTAAACTTCCCTGCCTGTGAAATAAGATCTATAGATGCTCCTTACCTGGAGATTCACACCCCACAGCCTCTTCCCTTCCTCACTGCCCTCACAGAGCTTCCTGCTCCTTGGTAATACAACCCTGAGGCTTTTTTACATCCCTTTCAAGGATTTAATCATTTCTGCTCTGCCTATAATTACTCACTCATCTTCTCTACAATTTGCCTTCTTTTTATACAAGTCATTCCTTTCACTTAACTTCTCTTTGTATATTAACCTTTTCCTGCCATTTCCACCTTATGTGCACATTAAATAGTCTTAGTTTTGTCCGCTGTCAAGAACACCTTCATTTGTCTTCTAGCTCCTCCTGGAATAGCTTGGTAACAAGCTTTCCCTCTCAACACAGGCTGCTCCACAGATTTTTTCCCCCTTTTTTTCCTTTTACCCTTTGTATGTTTTGCTACAACAGCTTATCTTTCTTTTCCTTTCAATTTCTGGGTGATTTATGTCTTTATGTGGGTTGTATACTATAGTATTCTCAAATTATAATATAAAGAATTCTAATATATTTCTTAAAAACATTAGCATAACTAAAAGGTCAAAGTGTGATTGATATCTTGTAAGGAACCCACAGGAAGATATTTTTACATATATAGAATGGGCTCATATATTTTTTTAGGGTCAAATATGATTTTTCTACTTTTGGAATATTTCTCTACCTTTTATACATGATTATACTTGAAAAAAAGTCCTCAAATTCTCAGTTACTGAGTTCTTTCTAGAACTGACAGAAAGTGACTTTTTGTTTTGTCTTGTGTTAGTGTGAATCACAATTTCTTCATAGGCATACTTTAAGTGATACTTCTATTTAATGTTAAGATGTTAAGACCAAATCAAGTCAGCTACCAGTATTTCCTGATAATTTTTTTTGGCTCAGGAAGTGGGTGGTCCTATAAGGAATGAAAGAAGTGTAATAGTAACTAGCATTTCTTGTTGCATTATAGTGTATTATGTTCTTATGAAAAGGTCACATCGTATACAATTTATCAGACCCAAATTAAACTATATGTTCATGATGAGAAAGAGCTAGAAGGGAGGGAGGAAGGGCAGGATGACATAACTAAGGAGAATATACCCTAGAGTGAGCATGCATCTAGGAGAAAGCAAGAATCCAGAGAAGTAAAGAATTCCCTCATGCCAGGAGCGTCTTACTACACAGAGTAGGATTCCTATGTTTCAAGGTTCATATTTTTCTTGTGGGTCTTAGGTAGGCTGCTATAACAAAAATACCATGGACTGGGTGTTTTATAAACAACAGAATTTCTCACAGTTCTGGGGACTGACAAGTCCAAGATCAAGGAGCAAGCAAATTTGGTGTCAGGTGAAGGCCCGCTTTCTGGTCTCATTGTGAACTCACTTGAACAAGGGGCAAGGGAATTCTTTGGGGTCTCTTTTTATAAGATTACTAATTCCATTCATGAGGGTTCTACCATAGCTCTTTGGTCATGCCATAGTTCAGTGCCAGAAGAGATGGCACTACATGAATGATGCCAGAGTTGCCTGCTTGTGTCTTCTGCAGGGTTGGTCGCGATGGCCCCTGCTGTACTTGGCTCCACTGGAGCTGTATATAGGGTGTCTGAGAAATTTAGTCTTAGAGCATGGGAAGCAGAAGTAGTGGTGTTTTAGGTGCAGGGATAACATACTGAGGTCCTAGGGTACCTGAAGTCCCTCCTTTTAAAGGGCTCTATCCCCAGGGCACTTCCATGCTGGGCTTTTGGCAGGAAAAGTGGTCCTGATGATCTCTGAAATGCCTTCAGGGTTATTCTTCCACTGTCTTGGAGAATAGCTCCTGGCATCTGTCGAGATGGCTGAGACATACCAATGTCCTTATCAAACATTTGCTTGACCACACCCTTCTCATTTCTCCTTACATTTAAGGCAACCAGGAAAAGCCAGGCTGCACCTTCAACACTGTTCATAATTAACTTCAGCTAAATATCCCAAGTTCATCACTTACAAGTTCTCTTCCACAAAATAGAATACAGAAATAATTCAGCTACATTCTTTGCCACTTAATATCAAGGATGGCCCTTACTCTAGTTTCCAATAACATGTTCCTCATTTCCTTCTGAGATCTCATCAAAGTGGCCCTTTGTAGCTCATATTTCCACCCACGTTCTGTTCAGGATTCCTTGGGTATTCTCTAAGACGAATGAGGCCGTCTTTACAGCTGCCCTTCTTTCTTCCTGAGTACTCACCAGAATCACCTTAAAAGGTCCATCCACAGCAGTGTAGGGCTCTTTCTAGCATTTACCTCAAAGCTCTTCCTACCTTTATTCCTTAATCCAGTTCCAAAGCTGCTTCTGCATTTTCAGGTATTTGTTATATGAGCATCCTACTTCTCAATACTAATTTCTGTCTTAGTCTGTTTGAACTTCTATAACAAAAGTCCATAAATTAGGTCACTAATAAACAACAGAAACTTAATTTTCATAGCTCTGAGAGTGGGAAGTCCAAGATCAAGGTACAGCCACATGCAGGGTCTGTTAAGGACCCACTTCCTGGTTTATAGACGACCATCTTCTTGTTGTGTCTTCACATAGTGGAAGGGGCAAGGGAACTCTCTGGTGTCTCTTATCAAGGCACTAATTCATTCATGAAGACTCCAGCAGGATGACTTAATTACTTCCGAAAGGCCCCTCTCCTATAACCATCACATTGGGGGATATGGTTTAAAATGAATATTAGGGGACACAAACATTTAGTCCATAGCAATGTGTCACGATCCTTAAACACAAGTCCTTTACTTGTGTTTTTTGACAGAATAAATTGCTATATCTTTGAAATAACCATTTTATGTTATCTGCTTTATGATAAATAGCCTTTCCCTTTCCCTTCCAAAGGTGTGCTGCCTCAGTACTGTATCTCATGTGAATACCAGAACAACACTTGACTGTCTTCCAAGTTCTCACTTAGATCCCTGCATGGACAGACAAGGACATGTCAGCCTACTGGCATGGCCTGAACTATCCTCAAGCTCAAATGTTCTCACTGATTTTGATGCTTCAGGAATGAAAGACCAAAAACCCGGTTTCCTGAAAGGTGTTCTAATCCAGGCATTGATCAAGATAAACTTTTAGGAGATCCTTAAAGTTCATGAAAGATCTCTCTGAGGGTAATAAAGGACCCAAATTTTAGAAAATACAAATGTCTGTACAGTCTCCTGGATTTCTCTGGAGTTGTACTTCCAGTGGGGACCCTGTTATATCTTCACTAATAAATTGCCTCTTCAAGCTGGGCGCAGTGGCGCACACCTATAATCCCAGCTCTTGGGAGGCTGAGACAGGAGGATGGCGAGTTCAAAGCCAGCCTCAGCAATGGTGAGGCACTTAGCAACTCAGTGAGACCCTGTCTCTAAATAAAAATACAAAAAAGGGCTGGGGATGTGGCCCAGTGGTCGAGTGCCCCTGAGTACAATCCCCGGTACCAAAAAAAAAAAAAAAAAAAAAAAATGCCTCTTCAGCAATCCACTAATAATTTAATGCTTAAACCAATCAATACCTATTGTGAGCACAGTTCTGGCATCAGACCACCTGGATTCATGTCCCAGCTCCACCTATGTACTGGTTGTATTAACCTGGGTGAGGTTCTAACCTCTCTGTGCCTCAGTTTCCTTATCCGTAACAGAGATAATGAAAGCACCTGTATTATAGAGTAGTTGTGAGCAAAATTTACACCTTTTAGGAGCATTATCTACAACCAACAGAATGTCAAGAGGATTTGTGTTTTCTAATCCATATATCATGGGTTGGGGTTAGCACCAGCTTTGAATTTTTGCTCTTTACTAAAACCTTTTTCCCCTTCTGTTTGTTCTTTATCTTTTTTTTTCTGTTTTTTTTTTTTTTTTTTTTTTTTGGTCTAAGATTCACTTTTAAAATGATCTTCTACCCTTTTTATTAATAACGCAAACATTTTTTTTTCATCAAGAAACCAAACACTATAATCTTTGATGAAAATAATCATGTCTGGAGACACAAGAGCTGATTAGTTTCTTTCACCAGGTAAAAGACTCTGCTCCCTCAGACTAAACCACAGTACCATCAAAAAAATTACAAATCAGACAAAGTCTTGGACTTTTGGGATCACTGAACAACAGGCATCTCTGTGAAAAATATAGTAAGTAAGCTAACACTGCCGTACAGGTAAGGGGTGGAGCAGTTGAAGCTTGTGATGCAGAGAAAAGAGAGCATGGTGGCCATCCTGAGTCACTGGAAAAGGCCTCAGGCGTGAAGTGGGACTTGTCTTTGAAATCAAGTGTGGCACTCCATAAAGGAGGAAAGGCATTAAGAAAAGTTGAGACATATCTACTGGGTGGTACATACATGGGTGAACTGAGTGATTAGTAAGGGGACAGGACTGTCCTGGGGACTGGTGGGAAATAAGCAAATGTACAAAGGAAGACAGTTAAGGACTTGAAATCAGGCAAAGAAGGTGAGATCCAAATCATGGACAATAGAGAACCAAAGGCTTGACAATATGGTGTTTTAAGAAATACAGAAGCAGTATATAGGATATAGGATAAATCAGGGAGATTGCTATATTTTAAGGCAATGAACTCAAGCCTCCTAATATACATTATGTATTTTAGGTTTCTTCCTTTTTACAATTTCAACTTCAGGCTTTTGTGAAATAATTTAGCCCTCTGTCTTCACAATGAATGACAGGACTATTCTCCCCAGTTCTTTCTCTGACCAGTAGGAAAAGGTTGCAGAAACATGTCCCAGTCCACTAGGGAGGCATGAAGTGCTCACGGCTGTGTCCATGAGTGGACAGGACAAGCCGCACCGCCCATAACCCAAGCCTTCCTCTTGAAGTGGCTTACTTAGTTGCAGCTGCCATGGCCAGACCCCTTACTGTCTGTCTCCTCTTAAGCATACTTTACTATATTTTGTTATACATAATGATTAATGGGCAGTAAAACTAATAACATGGGGACACACAAAATAAATGAGGTGGCAAATATGAAAAGGAAGTCCCACTTAATGTTGTTGTGAAATCTGACAACACGCAGGAGTTTTCCTATAACTCAGCTCAAGGAGTCCTTGCCAGCGGGAAACAAGGTTACAAGAAGGTGATATTTCCATTAATAACCTCCCCTTGGGGAAGTCCGAGATCAGTCTTGTACTGAAACTCTTGCTTGATTTCAGCCGAGGGTCAGGGTACATGTAAATACTGCTTTTCTCTACCTTGGGGAAGCTCCTGGAGAAACAGGAACAGCATCACAATTCACCGGCTAGCCTAAACTGTCCCTTTTATCTCCCCCTGGTGTGGACAGCCATCTTTTTTTCCTACCCAGCATCCTTTACTCTATTTGGAAGGAGCATCCTGATTTTCTTTGGGGTATGATGCCTCCCTGACTTTCATCCTGTGCGCCTGTGATTAGTGGATTTCATTATCTTATTTGGTTCAGGGATAGGACAGTGCTAACTAGAACAAACTCTAGTAGTGTCACCAGGAAGAAGTCCTCGTTACTGGGAGGATAAGCCTGGAGTTGGTGGTAGCCACCTTGCACTTCCCTAAGAATGAAGTCCAGAGGGAATCAGAACCTGAAGAGTGAGTATCCACATTGAAACCATGTCCACCCATGTCTCTGTGTAGGTGATCCTCTAAACCTTTTAGTTGCATGACTCAACAAATTATTCTCTTTGCAAAAGCCAGTTTGAAATTGATTTCTTTTCAGTTGTGATCTAAAAGGTCTTGAGTTAATACCTACTCTCCAATCTCTCATTCACATAATGATCCATATTATCACCACTTGCTTCTACTTAGTTCTGACAGGCACTCAGGGAGCAAGGAACATGGTTGGTGAAGGGACGGTGAGTGCAGAGCTGACCTCACCCGTGAAAAGTGCATCTGACACTCTCTATGCACAGGCGTGTTCTATTCTGGTCTATTCCTCGTGGGGTTTATGACTGACAAATCCCACAACATTGAGAATGGTTTTATTAAATTGATCTGTTTGGCCTGACCCTTGACTCCTTTGTGAAGAGAGAGGACCATTCTCCATATCACTAGAAGTATCTACAGACATATGACTAATTGTTAGACAATTCAGAAATAGCTTCTGAAAGATAAATAAAATCATTTCTTGTTATGGTTGACCAGGGGTTCAGACCACCTATCTACAATTACACTGACTAAATACATTGTTCTGGATTTTGGAGATACAAAAGCAAACCTGACATCACTTTGAAGGCCCATTGCTCCCACAGTAATCCCCTGGCTGCTCTACAAACACCTCACACTGTGAGGGGAGACACCATTTCTAGAGAATGGTTTGCTTTGTATCACTGTGTTTGTTGCAGACTTCTCTTTCAGAGAAACCTGTGTACAAACTGTGAATTAGCTTTTCTACAAATCAATTCTAAGGAAGAGATGAACTAAATGTAGTCTGGAGTGTTTAACAACAAAGATTTGGGGCTGGGGTTATAGCTTAGTGGTAGAGTGCTTGCCTGGTGCGTAAGAGGCACTGGGTTTGATCCTCAGCACCACATAAAAAAATACACATATAAAATAAAGTTATTGTGTCTATCTACAACTAAAAATGTTTTTTAAAAAAGATTTTGACACAGGAGACTTCTTTAGTGTGGAACTGGAATTGGAAGACTTGGTGTCCAGGTTAATTATTTTACCTCTCTGTGGGCTTCTTTTCTTGATCAGAAAAGCAGAACAATGAAAAAAATGTTGATGGTGATGATGATGATAAAAATAGCAGGAGCTGTCCATCCTAGGTACATTCTAAGAACTTTTACATGTATTAACTTGTTTAATGATAAGAGATATTCACTAATGTTATCCCTTTTACAGTGGCAGAAACTGAGGCACAGACAGTTTAAGTCGCTTGTCCAAGTGAATAACACAGCCAATCCCATAGCTTTTTGTTTATGATCAGATGAAATAATACATGTACAAAAATGTTGTACATCCCACTCTACATTCATGTCACATGTAGCTATTCAAGGGATAAAAGGAGGCATTTTTCTCCACATGTGTCATAGACACTGTGCTAACTGATCAAAAAAGACAGGGTGTCTCTTTGTGAACATCTGCTCTCAAGGAACAAATGATCTATATGAGAGTTAAAGTGCAGACCTCAAGAGTACCCCAAGTCAAGGTGGGATGCACCAACATATGGAGAGAGTGCTGGGAATCAAAGGGATAAAAGTCTGAGCTGGACATGTGCAAAGCAGGCAGCATCAGACAGAGATGCCCTGGGGACAGAGTGTGAGACAGTGAGAGCAGGGGCCTGCTGTGGGGCAGCAGCCCACCAATTTGCCCACTGAAGAGTATTCTCAGGGAGTGGGAAGCTGGGGATGGGGTATAGAAATGGGTTGTGCAGGGCAGATGGGACTAGACCAAGAAGGCCCTTATCATCGGCAGATGGCTAGGTTTGTGTGGATCCTACTGACAATACAAGATTCAAGTCTATGACCTTGGGTCCAAACACAGTGACAAAACACACTGTTTCTGACTGGGACAACGAACCAGGTAAGGGCATTCCAACCCTACCATGTATTAGGTGGGATTCACCTGAGTGTGTATTACCTCAGGACCCCAGATTAGGATGGATGTTTTATTCTTTTTCCACAACAACGACAACAACAACAGCTAGTTTTTATTTAGAATTTCATATGTGACAGGCTCTGCCCATTGTCACAGCAGCCCCATGTAGGGGGCAGTACCATTATCCTCCTTTTATAGATGCCAGTCTCCCAAAATAGAAGCCCCATTTCTACCCCCTACACTGAAGAACCCTACTTTACTCTTCATAATTACTTACAATAAAGATATAGGAACATGGGATTTTCTAAAAAATCATTTATATCAGAAAAAGAAGGGAACATTCTATTCACTGCTAATACCCCTGCAAAAAAAAAAAAAAAAAAAAAGAGTAATTTCTGTTATTTTAAAATCAACTTTAGAGCAAACAATGTGCTGTATTTTTATATCCCTTCCCTTGTTCTGGGTAAGAGTTTAGAAAGGAGCTTGTGATGCATCATTAAATAGTTTTTTTTTCCATCATCTGATGACTGAGTTATTGGCACTGGAGATAGCCATGGGGGGAAAAATAAATGTTTATGATGATTTAAAAGACCAATTATAAGCCTCTGCCTTAGTCCTTACTCAGCATCCTGCACGGCATGTAAAAATGGTAATGAAAAAACATACTACATTTGAAATGTTAGCTGAGTAGAATGTCAGTTTTCAGTTACACTTAAAGAATAAAAAACATTAGGATACCATTAACGGTTTCAGAGTAATGGAGGCAAAGCAGGATTGTTTTCTATTATTATTATTACTGCCATTAATGGGTCAGAGCCTTCCAAGGGAGTAAAACTGGGGACAATCCAGACACTTTCAATAGAGCATTAACTCTTTCAGGTCAAAAGGGGCCCATTTAGTGGACTGCAGCCATCATCTAATAAATGATACCCTTGTGGCCTCAAAGAATTTATCTCCTGTCTAAAGAGTCTTGCTTACACATTTCTATTTTCTGTATTCCATCCCAACAAATATTCTGGTAAGAGAAAAAGGTTAATTTGCAGATAATTATTTAGGGAAGGAGGGAATATTTTTTAAAGCAGGAAAACAAAAACAACCCGTCACAATGCATCAGTCGCTGCTTGCAAATCTGGAAAAGGATAATGAGCCTCATGAAGTAACTGAATTAAGCTGAAAAATTAGAGGTCTAAGATAGAATGATTTTCTTTCAAGGGAAGTAGTTGGTGAAATAATTTTTTCCTTTGTTCGCTTTATATGTGATTAAGAACAGCTAATCCTGTCTCTTTTCAAAAGTTAATGTCAGCTACTAGAATAATCTGCTTTCTTGATTTAATTGCATAGTTTAACCTCTGACATAACCTTTTAATTCACACCATGACAGCCAACCTTATGGAAAGTTTTTCTAGAAATCTGAGTAACTTCCCCAAGGTAAGGACTGCTTTCCCTCTGGTGGGTGCAGAGGGGAACATTCTGTCCAAGATCATCAAACACAACAGCTGCTGTGGGTGGAGAGGAGGCTGGCTGACTGCAGGGAAAAGTGGAATTTATTAGAATGTTAGGTTTAAAGTCGGATGCACAACAATGTGAATGTATTTACTCTGCTGAAATTTACACTTAAAAAGTGTGGCTAAGGTGGTAGATTTTCTATTTGTTTAGATTTCTATTATGTTTATATTCTTTACTACAATTAATTTTTTAAAAAAAATTTGAATGCATGGTTACTAAAAAGGGTATGATATAGAATATCCATCAGATGATGGTTTAGGTAATGACAATGTTCAGCTCCATTTTTATTCAAACAAGGCTGTAGAAAAAGAAAGCATTGTAAACATTTTGCTGCTGTTTAGTGAATTGAATTGAGGATAATGAATTAATAAGAATGCATGGCTTCTTAAAATGCTAAAGATAAGTGTCTGGCCATAGCAGGTAAGAACTCTCACATTCTGAAGACCTTGCTTTTTATATGGAGACCAAATAGTGATTCAAGCAGTGTTGGCACCTATATCCAGTAGAGTTCAGGTCATTTTATTTTAAACTGAAAGATGGTAAAATTCTGATGTTTTAACCCTGATTTTTTCCTCAAATTATTAAGAAAGTTTCTTCTATTTTGGAAATTTAAGAAACATGATTTGGAGAAACAATTTGACAGCAAGAAATTTAAATATGTTTTGCTTTTCTTATTTAAGTCACTGAGATACATGAAAAGGAGACAAATATTAAGGGCCAATTTGAAAGCATCACTTGAATTAGTAGGAACATCTGGCTTCTTAAAATTCTAGGGCAAAGCTTCTGGCCATAGGTAGGGAAAGGGTTCTTAAGTAGTTTATCATTAAGAATGAAAACGGGGGCTGGGGATGTAGTTCAGAGGTAGGGTGTGCTTGCCTAGCATCCTAGCATGTGTGAGACCCTGGATTGAATCTCCAGTATTGTTTTTAAAAAAAAAAAGAATAAAAACAAAAAGATCTGGAAGGTTAAATAACCAACCTAGTTCAAACACATATCATTTTGGATTATTTTCCTCCAGAAAGGAATATAAAATGAAGACGGGGGAGGGGAAATGTCCTCATTCAGTATTTCTTCTTTGTTGTAGAAGTTTTCATGTAAATTATTTCAATATGAGTTTTTTTCCTATCTAGCTTGGATTTTTCTCCTACAGTGAAATGATAATTCTTTGCTTATATAACTTCACTAATGCTGTATTAGAGTTGTGCTGCATGATCAAATAAAAAGAGGTCTAGGGGTCGAGAAAAGAAAATTTGTTTAAACAAATATCCTTGATAATTAGAAATCTGATGGGAAATTTTCTATGAGGTATACCAAAGCCACTGGTGTGCATAAGCTGCAACTAGGAAGCCACACAGGGGAATTAGTTTCCTTTTGTCCTCAACTTCAAATAGAAGGCATTGTTACCTACTCATGCATTTCAGGGACAACTAATATTTTGAATTCTTTAATTAAAAATTATATTCTATAATTTTCTTTATGGAAAAATAGGTCATTTTTAAGTATATATAAAACGGCCAGGAGGTTCATCATTGGGCCATGTGAAGATGAAATGGTTTTGACTTTCTGGTTAAGAAAGAGAGGTTACTTCCCAGAATACAATTCTGTGATCAGAAGGCAGGTTATGATGTCTTGGAAAATTTAAGCAGAAAGTCTCTTAGATCTTGTACCAATTAGTCTTTGATGTAAAGCATATACTTTCCCAGCTTAGGGAAAAAAGTGAATTTCTTGGTTTGTCATAATTCTAGATATTAAGGGGGTGCCTGGGACCTTGGGACATGAAGACCAGAGAACATGTATGCGGTTCTCCTGAGTTGGCCTCCGGATCCACTCTGCTCTTTGGTCATACTCTGTTCTTCAGTTTTCAAATAGTATTCAGTACCTTTGTTGCTAAAGCAGATGTTCACTTAGCACCATCAAGATGCTTTTGTCTTCAGGCCTGCCCCTTTTTCCTGCACCTGTCTGAGATTCCATCATGGAATCCTACACCCTCCAAAATGTTTACAGCTTTGCTTTATCACTGACTTTGCCCCTCCCCAGCAGTCCAGCAGCCACTCCAATTTAAGAAGCCCTAAATATTGTTGCCAGCGGTGACATAAGAGCATCGAGATTGGTGAAGCTCAACTAATAAAAAGGCTTTCACAGCGATTCAGCCTTTGCTCATAAGTAAAGTTAAAATTTATAGCTTTTAAAATACTGGATCTGGAAGAGGTCAGGTTAAACGGCTGCTAGTAATAAAAGGAATCAATACACCACAGCATCTTGAAACAGCCAGCAAACTAAATAAACACTTCATCCAAATCCACTTGGCCCTGAATTAAAAGAACATAAAATACTGTATTTATTTGGTTTGTTTCCCATCCATCAAGAGCTTACTTCTTTAGGTCTCAACAAATTCTACCCAAGACAAGTATCAAATGTTTGTTATCCAAGTGGCAATTATAGGACCTGTCAAGGCTCAGGGTAATTAACTAAGTGTTAACTTTATCAGGGAACCACTTGTAGATTACTACAAACACACAAATAAGACACACACCGTCTGGCCTGAGAAGACAACAGACTTTCTGATACTTATTTACAAAACGATGTGGGAATCGATATCCCCTACTTTTCAAAGCCCTCCCCTAGGAGGAAAAAAAAGAAAAAGGTTTTCAATAGTCCTTTCTTCCATGCTGAATTCTGAAACTCAATCTAGATTTTAGAACAAAAATTAAACCATTTGCAATAATGAACAAAATCAAAATTCTGAGAACCGAGAACAACTGTGAACTACATTGAAAAGAGAAAAAATGGTGAGATATGAAAGAAGGAAACATCAAGTCTAACCCTTTCATATTCTTCTCCCTCACTTAACATTATCCAAGAGACAAAAATCCCATCTATCTTTCTTTGGTAACAACTTATTAATCTGTTAATGTTATTTCTATGCTCCAAATTTCATGCATGAGGGAAAAGGGGATGGTAATTGTAGTTTGTCCTAAAGTCACCTTTTTCCCTGGAATGCATTATATAAGAGCTATCTAATAGTGTCAGGGAGAGGCAAGTGCTAACACAAAGGAACTCTTTTACCCCCTCTAATAGCTTATGATTTAAGATTTTAAATGTAATTTTTGCTTTCCATGGTTCAGCACAAAGTATGACTCCAGAATTAAAATAAGTGATCACAGTTTATAGATGTTACAGATAAAATAGGGATACTGATCCTTTGCATCCTTGGGTTGTATTTGGATGCCTGCTGGGGATAATCTTGCAATTTCTATAACCAGTTTATGGTCAGAAACACTGGAGAGGTTAGTTCCCAGAATGCACTTCTCTTTGGTTGGGTTTGTCTGCTAGACAATGGAGAATGTTCATCGTAGGGAAGCAACATCCCCTCTCCTGAAATGAAACTTGCTGAGCCACTGAAAGCAGCCTCCCCCCTTGGAGGAGTCCTATCTACCATGAAGGGACTCAGAGGAAGCTTCTCAGAGTTTCAAACTGTAAAACTGGCCTGAGGCAATTCTAACATTGAAACTTCATAAACACAAGCAGTGATCTAAGGAGAAAGTCTATTCAAAAGAGAAGATATCCATTTCACTTGCTCTTTGGACACAATGACGTTTTAATAATGCCATTGTGAAATGATGGCAAGTGCACACAATTAAGAAGACAGAAACGTGAAAATATGGAAGAATAAAATGAGAGAACCTAGTCATAGATGAAATATATGAATAGAATGGGCCTGGAGTGGGTTAGTTAACATCAGAGACAGTGAAATGGCAGGAAGACAGGTGGCAAGGTGCTGTTCTAGCACCTGCAAGGTACAGAGATTGTGGTGTCCAATTTTGGGGAAATCAGAATGAAATGTTTCAAAGTTAAGAAAATCTGAAATATGACCAATGCTGGAAGTGGCAGCAGAAGTTGCACTGGCAGCACTACCACTTGCTTTGTCAGTCCATTGGAAAGATGATGTCAAGTTTGAGGGAAAAGTTGGTGTAATTAAACAAGTTGGGGAATGAATAGCTGTTTTAGAGTTTTCTAGCTCCCTGAAGTTCTGGATCAGAATTAAATTGAAGCTTCATAAGGAAATAAGTGCACAAAATTTTGTGTACTCTTGCAGGAGACTTTTAGGAAAATCAAATTCATTTGTTTATTGTGGAAGAGGTGCAACTTAAGTCTCATGTGTGCTCGGCCGTTGTTTTATTCATTTCTCATTAAGTCTCACAAGCTTCTCCTACAGGAGCTAACTCAAAAGCTTCTCAAACACCAAGTTTCCTATTCCTGTGTATCACCCCTCATGCTCAGACCCTTTAAAATATTCCCTGGCTTTCTCCTTTCTCAACCTTAAAATGGTCTCTGTTCCCTGCATCATGTCCAAGGGACCTTTCTCCCTTCCCACTTATCAGCTGCCCTGGTTCTCTATCACTCAGTGTCTGGAAATTCACTCTTCACTGAAATCAGTTGGGTCTTCCCTATTCAAAAGACCCTGTAGGTCCTCTAATTTCTGTCCTTGCTCTCTTTAAATGCCACGTTGTGGGACCTGGAGGTGTCCTAGAGGGACTTTCTCCTTGGTCTCTGAGCTCTCTGCCATCTGGCTTCCAGTTCCAAAGCTTTCCCAGTGCTCCAAGGTCACCAATTGCCTCCTAATTGCCAGAACCAATAAACTTCTCTCGGTTTCTATGTTGTTTGATCTCTTCACGGCACTGGATACCTCTGCTTAACCCTTCCTCCTTGAAATCCTATCCTCCCTCTGCGTGCGGACATGGTGCTGCCTGGTTCTTCTCAAAATATGTCTATTGCTTCTCAGGCTCCTTTGCCAGTGCCTGTGCACCTTCTCCAGGGTTTAACCTTCAACTCAATATTCTTTATCCACATTCTCCCCCTGGGCATCTGTTTCCAGGATTTCTGATCAGCTGGTCAAATTTCTTCTATAGGGCTCCCCATTGATTTGGGGAGAAAGTACAAACTCCCAAGGCCTTGACCTCTCCCCTCTTACCCATTATCCTTTACTTCTCTTCTTCTTTTGCTTTTCCACACCTATTTCAATTCTTGCCATTTTGAACTAATTGTTGTACTTCAAAGATGGCAGTTCTTTCTCTCCTGTGGGCCTCTGCATGTGCCACTTCTCTTTAGGATTCTCTTCTCTCTTCATGGGCCACCTCTTACTCAACCTTATTTTCTTTGACACTACTTCCATGAGGAAGCCTTTCCTAACCACTTTTATGTCAGAAAAGGAGAAAAAAGCTGGTAGGTCCCTCATTTTGACTCCACAAATGTAAGAATGACTAGCATTTACTAGGTGCTGAGCACTGTACAGTACATTCAAGTTCTTTTTTTAAATATTTATTTATTTAGTTGTACACAATGCCTTCATTTCTATGTGGTGCTGAAGATCGAACTGGGGCCACACACACGTGTTAGGCGAGTGCTCAACCACTGAGCCACAACCCCAGCCCCCAGTACATTCAAGTTTAATCCTCACCATAACTCTCAGATACAAGTGCAGCTATTACTGTCATTTATGTAGGAGAAAATCGGGGAACAGAGAGGTTAAATACCTTGCCCAAGATTAAACAGTTAGCAAGTAACAGAGTTGGGACTGAAACCCAGGCACTAAACCACCACACAGTACAGCCATTCCAATGGAGCATCCATCATCTGTGCACTGTTAGAATATATGTCTGCCTTCCTTATTAAACCTTGAGCTCTTTGAAGACAGGAAGGAAATCATGATCACTTTTGATCAATGCCTAACAGAGCAGACATGCACCAATATTTGTGAACTTTCCTGACTGGAGTCTAAACGGTTCATCTTTGATCCTTACAGTATGGATTCTTGTTTAATTGTATTTCTGTTGGTGCAATTATGTGGATCACTCACATATAACTAACATATATGGAGGTTTTCCTAAGTGCCAGAAACTGCTAGTTGCTCTAAAGAAATCATTTAAGTCCAGTGTCATCAAGAAGGTCACTATTACTTTTTATCCATATTTCAATGTTAAAGAAGCTAAGGCTCAGAATGAATAAGGGTCATAGAGGAGCCAGCTGTGCTGCTAGGACTCACACCAGGTCTGTCTGACAGCAAGTCCGTATGGTTACCACGAGTCTATAGGTCTCCCCACCAGGATGGCATGCTGTCTAAGAGCCAGAGTCCCTTGGGCTTCTCCTGTCATAGATTTCATATGTGGCTCTGAGGCAGAGCTTTCTGTGTTGGGGTCGACTGGCAACCACTACATGCCACATTGTGGAGTTCCCCTTACTTCCACAGAAGTGTTCCCAACCTTTCCAAGAAGGGCCATTTGCATGATGGTGGGTGCCACCTCCTTCCCCCCTACTTTGCCCCTTACTGCCAACACTCTTCTGCCATCAGCTCCTCCACAGCTATGCTTTGCTCAGCCTCCTTTGTCTTCTTTTAAATTCTTTCAGAAAGCCTTTTCTTGGTGAAGCTTTTCACCACTTCTATTTGTCCTTTCTTTTATTGAGGATGAATAAGAAAAGAGAAAGGAAAATACCACAAATACTGTATAAATACCAAGGAACTGGAGGTCTTTGAGATTTAGCTACCTTTTCAGAGACTGCATTTTCTCTCTGGGTTGCTTGCCAAGACTCTCCTAGCACCAGACACCCACTGGCTTGCTGCAAAGGGAAGGAACTGCAGGCAGAGAGAGGAGGTGCTGAGTGCTCTCCCCTGGCATTTCCTCTGCTCCCCCTCCTGTTTCTTTCCAGCAGGACTACCTTGTATCAGCAATCAATGTATATTATATGTAATGCATTGTATACATTACAGATTTTCAGGAAAGAGAAAACCTGCATGAAGGCAATAGCTTTGGTTACTTGTATTAAGACCATCTCTAATAGATCTCTCCAACTAAATAATGACAAGGTCATGAACACACCTGCAAAGACAGCTTCTGCTTTCTGTAATGCAAAACACCATTTTTATAACCACCCAGGGATCTGTGCCAGCATTCGAACAATAGTACTGATATGAAAGTGTCCATGCTAAACTTCTTTCCTCTCATTAGGACACCTAGCTGAACATTTTATTTATAGCTTTCTATTTTCTATTGATGAAATTTAGAATTCAGTGTTAAAAACATCAAAGACTCCAGATTCTTATGCTATTATGAAGCCATCATTATGGTCTTTTGGTAATCTAAAGAAGCAGGATCTCTTAAATAAATATTTTGAGATAAGACACATAAACTTGTATTTCATGACCTTGTTAGAATGTGCTTTTCAGACACTAATTTCTCTTTTCATTATCTTTCTTCTCCCCATATACAATGTTAATTATATTTTCAGTGCATGGTAAATACAAAGGAAGTTTTTGCTAATCTGTGAAACTCAAGAGATTTTTTTTTTTTCTTTTCGATAGGGTACTGAAAGAAGACTAACAGCGTGCCTTGGAGTTGATTTGTGATTATATATTACCTCTTCATTCACTTCCTTCTTAAATGGTCTGCAGCCACCCCACAGTTTGCAAGCATTACTCACATTTTTTCTCTTCTTATGTTTAAATGTGTATTCAGATGATACACAAGCAGTTGGAAATCCAGAAATAATAAGAAAGGAATAAAACTAAAAGTCCTATGAAATCACATGCTACTCTCTACTAGGAAATAATAAAAACTAAGGGAATTATAAATTGCCTGAATAAAGAATATTTTGTAAAGTGACAATTTTGCATTTTACTATAGCCTTCTGAACCACCAGATATACAAAGGTCATATTAAGACATTCACATTATAGGCAACTTGTTGGAATGTTGAGAAGAGAAGATGCTATGGACAGTCTCTAAAGTCATATAATGATGTCTGAAGAGTACTTCAAAGTTGCACAATAAATTTTATTTTGAGTGTTAACTGATGACAAATAGAAAATTTAATAAAAGATGTTAGTTAAAAAGTCAAAAATGTTCTAATATAAATTCCTAAGTAACTTCAGATAGATATTAAGTAGAAATGACTTAAAAAAAATCACTGAAAGGCTAGGGGTATAGCTCAGTAGTATGGCTCTTGACTAGCTAGGTTCCATACACACAATAAGTTAATAAAACAACCTTGTGTAAATTAATGGATAGGGAAAGAGATACAGGAGTGACTAATAAAAACAAATGTTATATGCCATATATTTGTTTAGTAAAAAATATAGCAAAAACCCCTTAATTCTAGGGTGAGGAAAATGACCACAGTTTGTAGTTTGTTCCTCAGTAATATTAAAAGTGCTTGAAGAATGGGAGTGTTTTCCTTCATATATCATGGAATGCAATCAGTTGGCCAATTTCTCCTACAAATTTTCTGTTTCAGGTCTATAGTATATCCTAACATTGATACGCTGTAGAAAAAGGAAGTGAACATATCTATTCACTCCCCCCACCCCGCAAAAAAGAACATAGACATTAAATTGTCTTGAGAGATTGAAATATTTATGGAAACTAAAGGCAATAGTAGCTTATCTAAGATCTAGCTACATATATGAGGGAAAATTAACTTACTTAAAAAATCCATTTGTGTCCCAATCTAGACAATCTGAGTTAATAGTATGGCTAACACAAGCTGGGAGTCATTGCTCAAATGTGTAGTCAAGAGTAATGACCAACACTCATGCGGGTTGTATAGGATCCAAGCCACTTGATTTGTATGCTGTTTATATGACCCCCAACCCCACTGTGGAGCTTGCTGTATAGCCTAGTGGAATTGTTAGTAACAAAAATTAAAAATTAGGGGTAATTTCTTATGGTAAAATTTCTTTCTAACTATATTTACAAATATTACCCAGATTGGCTATAGCCTACAGTGGGCCTACATGCTTTGTGAGCTCAGCATGATGTATAACACATATAGGAATCCGGCAGGTCTTTGTTGAGTGAACACAAAATTGATGGGATAGACAGTATTTTTCATACTGCTGCAGACTCATAGCATTTCAACAAGAAAGCAAAGACTTGATTTTGGAGGAGCTGATGAACCCTTGGGCAAATCCATTTTACATTTTTACTCAATATTTCTCACCTTGATTCATGGTCAAAATTGAAAGGACTGGCCCCATCATAGGGACTCTGTTATATCACTGAGTATGGGCCTTTGAGCTTTGCAGAGGAAACCTGGTCAGTAGCAGCATGGGCTGTCCACTGTGATTGACATGAGTGGAGATAGGGAACTCATATCCACTTGTGGTCTGGCCTTGTTCCACTAGGAATGGAGCAGGGTTCACCTTGGGATTAACAAAAGAGTGAAAGTTTTCCTCTGGGTGACAATGTGAAGAAGAAATGGATGTCCATATTTTCCAACAATAACAAGAAAGAATTCATAGTATTCACTCTTTGGTAATTGATAGCTGATTGTATGTGTGAATAGTTAGCTGAAGCTGTTAAAGTGAATATTTAGGTTAAAGAAAAACATTGAAGCAATCAACACAATTTAATTTAATATTCATTAAATTTCTGCAATGTATGTGTTACTTGCTGTTCAGAGAACACTGAACTGGTTTACAGCTAATTTTCAGGGTCTACATTATAAAACTACTTTATTTCCAATTACTTCAGGCATTTGAAGTTAAATTTAGGGTAACAAAGTAATATAAGATAAAGAGGACAATTCTGATTTGGCCAACTCATCTATTAAAATCCATTTTTCATTTTTTTCTTTCTTACAAAATCCTGATTTTGTTTGGATTAGCAACATGACCACTTAAATTATTCAGACAGAAGGGGAGGGAGAAGAGACAGGAAAAGAAAGGAATTGCAGAATAAAATTGACCAAATTATCCCATGCACATATGTGAGTATACCCCAGTGAATTCCACCTTTATGTATATCTATAAAGCACCATTTATAAACAATGAATAAATAGGAGGAAGACCAGTAAAGTAAGGGGGAGGGAGAACAGAGGGAAAGAAGAAGTACTGGGGACTGCAATGGAGCAAATTATAGTCCATGTATATGCTTTGCTATATTGAAACGAACCCCACTATTATATGTGACTATAGTGCACTAATAAAAACAGCAAAAAATTAAAACATTAAAAATATCCATCTCTCCAGATAGATATACAGGTCTGGATTACAAGTTATTAATTTGAATAACCAAATGTACACAGAGCTTCTGAGGTTAAGTTTCTGGAAAGCTCACTTGTTTTTCCAGACACAAATGGTAGAATCACCTGATATGTCTTATGCATTTTGACCTTCATCGATACTCTGCTTTCTGCCAGGCATAGGCAGGGGCTGAAGCCATGCACAACCATGAAGTTGGAAGCTACGTGGTATGGATGGAGCAACCGGAAGCCAGGAGGAGACAGGGGCTTTGAGGACATGTGCACAAAGTGTACCAACCCTGGGCTGCCTGCCTGCCGCTTTCCTTCTTGATGCCTGAGGAAAATAATCCCCTTGTCAATGAAACCACTGTCTTTGCATCTAAATACACCCTAATTGCTAAAATACTAAAGTCCATATATTTTAATATAAACTATTGGGGCAGGCAGTTTATCAATGGCAAGTATATTCTATTAAAAAGAAATAAAATTATGGGCAAAATAATTATGGGAATGAGGTAACAGATTATTTGATATAGGACGAAGTAATGTGTGTTACAAAATGGTAAAGTATACACTGCCATGTTTAATTCTGAAAAATCAAATGAAACAAGATTTTATAGAAATAAAACTGTTTTTACCTTTCATTCAGAGAATAAGAAAAAATAAAGCTTTTTTAAAAAAAACTAATCAGTATAGGAGGCTAGTTATGGTATAAAAGTATAGTTAACTTTGGATAAAAATAACTTTTGAGTCTGATATGTTTTCTTTCAAAAGTAATGTGGATGCACCAGTGGAAAAATGAGAAATGGGGTTTCCAATGTAGAGGTCCTGGGCCACACTTGAAGACCTCTGAAGAAAGTAACAGGCAATAATAATGAGGAGTTATGATATTTCCAAATATTACAATGATGACTAGCAACTGTACTTTTTAGTACAGCTCACAAAAGATCAAATATTTCTGCTTTCAGCTGAAATTATGTCCATTTGGGTAACATCACTTATGTCAGGTGGATCAGAAATTCTGATATACATGTGAGTGTGTTCGTATGTGTGGCGTATTTATTTATATGTCAATAATTAAAAGTTGAATGAACAATCAATAGCTATTATTTATCAGTGACTTTCTTATTTTATATTATTGAATGAAATCCTTTAAAACAAGGGCATTAGAGTACCTTGCCATCAACTTCTGCAGCAAATTCTCGACGCTGGGGTTGCATGGATTCTGAAGTGACTCTGAACAGCCTTGCTCAGCAACAAGCCAACATTTTGCTGAAGCATGATTTTGAATCACTTTGCAGAAACTATACGTGGAACAAAATCCAGTTTCTGAAATCTTTGCCAGTATGACATTTCTTTGCTTGTCTTTGGATATATAGAAATTCTTAAGTGATCATTTCCCAGCTGTAGGTTAGCTGATGGTGAACACTCCAACAGTAAGGGGTTCATGGAATGAATGGGATAGCTTGTTTCAGTGTCAGATCTCTTGCTTTTTATGGTTTAGCAGTCACTGTTGGTTGGTTGCTCAACCCCATTCAGTTATCTTTTTCCTTCCCTGCCTAGAGTAGAGGTTGAAAAATCAAATATTTTTTGTTTTTTGTTGTCAGGATTGGCAGTGAATCAATTATGGGTGATGAGATATGTCTTCTGGGGTAAGGCCTCAGCTTACACTGGTAAAATAAATAAGGCTGGCATTGTCCTATCTCTTCTTTTTTCTCTTTCTGTTTTGACCATGACCATTACACCCAGAGTTGCTACAAGATGGTCAGGAGGGAGAAGCCAAGAAGATCAGACATACAACCAACCTATTACCCATTGAAGTTCCCCTCCTATTCCCTGCTAGCAGGTGCCTATCTCTAGACTATTTATTATGTGAGAAACATGAACCCTACTTCTTTATATTGTCAACATAGAGCTTTCCATTATCAATATCCTAGAGCATTCCCTTCTGACTAAATAGTATAATGAATTATTTTAGTCCTGTTTTTACAGCGTTATTATTGAAAGGGTCTGAAGATGTCCCTTAAAACCTTTGTTATTTGTTTTACTTTAGGAAGAAGATTACATGTCATATTGATATTGGTGAATTAGGATATTGGTGAAAGTATTAGAAGAAATCCCTAGAAAATACTGAGTCTATAGCACCTCCCAACAGCAGAGAAGTCTTTTAGGTTATTTAATTCCCCTTGCTTGCTCAACGTGGTAAGTACCCTTTAGATCTTAATTTGTTTTTGCAAGTGAATTTCCTTACTAGGGAAAAAAATATTTCTGACAGCTAAAATGACTATTCCAGTTCAGTGGGAAATTACTAATTATACCTTGTCACAGAATAATACATTTCTGTTTGTCAGGTATGAGTGTGGTGATTGAGAATCAGCAGTCCAGGAGCCTATTTGCCCTGGGGGAGCTAAAAAAAAAAGGAAAAAAAAAAAAAAAAAAAAAAAAAAAAAAGAAAAAAAAAATCAATGAAATTCCTGAATATAAAAGTTCTTGGAAATTCTAGCAAGGTGCCAACAACTGCTTTTTCTTCCTTTATTCTGGAGACACGACCTGAAAAAGCCTAGCACACAAACTATGCCACAAATGAGAGTTGGGAACCCCTGAAATTGGCCTACAATTTGAAAGAATTCTATTTAGTTATGAATGTGTCATTATTTCTATATGATTTAAGTACCAAAAATTTTAAGTAAAACACCCAGGAGACTTTTAGTCATCAAGAACTTGACTTTGATGAATTAGGAAATTATAATAAAATAAGTTTCTACTTAGGTAGGAATTTACTCTGTCTGAAGTGTAAGGCAAAATTCCTAACAGTTTTGAGTGATTTATGTATTTGGAAAAAAAATGTTTAAAGTGACCTAAGTTCAAATCTAGACTCTGTTACTATGTGGTCCAAAATCTCAAGTTCCTCATCTATAAAATGGAATAGTACTTAGGTACTTCTAGTCACATAGGTTTTCAGAAATGGACGATTTACACTGGCTTTGCTATGAGGGTGAGTCACTTCACTTGCAATTTCACCAGATTTGCATCTTTGAGTTAAGAATATCATCATTTTTCTTCCTTCTTAGAAATTCCAGTCCGCAGATCAAGCAGTTTCTAAGGAAGTTTCCTGACACCTCATTGGTGAGTCTGTGAAAGTGAGGTGATTTCTTTCCCTCTGTCTACTTGTACTCCAGTCATCACTGCATAAAACCTTCACTCAATTCAGTACTGTCTCCAAAGTGTTGAGAGCTCTTCTCTTTTTACAAGTTTCCATTATTTTCCTCAAAACTATATTTAGTTTTATTTTAACCGATTTTTGGCTGCTGGTCAAATATCTCAGAAGTAAAATAAATAAATAAATAAATAAGATACTACCTACAGACCCATGGCTTTATTTTTTTTTATCCACAAATTACTGCCTCATAACACTAGTGGCATTAAAGCACTTACCACCTCATTTCAAATGAAATGTTCCTATGTACTTGAAACTCAATTTTCTCTTTCTTCCTTTCCAGTTGATTTTTAACACCCAGGAAAGTACAACCTCTGGAGTGCCAAACAGTAACCTGAATCTGTACTGGCTTCTGCCTTAAACCTCTATTAGTTCCTTTGTTTGGTGTTAGAGGCAATTTGAGTTCCAAGTTGAAGCTCATTTTTCTCCTAATATATTGGAATAAAGTGTTTTCAATTATACGAGTGGAGCTTAATTGGTCTGTCTTCATGCTCATGTACTTTTACTAATGCATGTTTGTCACAAGACGTTGTGATGCACAGCCCCTAATTTACTTTGTGATCAAATCCCTGATGATCAGCAGTTCCTACTTTGGCACAGTATTAATGAGTTCTTGCAGTTGACTCTAAAACATTTTGGTGTCAGCATTCTTTCTCACTGGAGAAGGCAAGGACTTGAATGATGGCCACGTTCAGGAGGGCTCACTCACTAAAGACCCTGGGATGAGAGCAGGCTGGCAGTTTAGCCTTAGAAGAGTTTGATTAATAACCAACAGAGTTGGTGCCATATAAAATATGGTGGCAGCTTTTTTTTATTACAGTATTAAGAAAAACATCCTTCCTCTGGTTTAGAGATTAGATCAGTTATCTTGAATGTTTGAGGTTCTTTATGATGCCCTGAGAATTTTGTCTTCTTATATCCAAGCCCCAGACTGAAGAAAATGCTTAGGATAGCTAGAAACTAAAATTTTCTATTGTTATTTACCACTATTATTTGTTGAATTGATTTACTCAAGAGTCACTCTTCTATCTTCCTCCTCTCTAAATGAAGCCAGCTGCTAAACTGGAATCTTTTGCTGCTGATATAAATTACAATGAGATCAAAGTCACCTCATAGGACTGCGGAATCATTAAAATTAGGGCATACCATGACATTTGCATGACATTTCTGCTTCCGAGCTTGCTTTCACTCTCCCTGCTGCCTGGAATGCCTGCCCCTCTCTTCTATAGTGATCCAAATCCAACCAATCCTTCAAAGCTCAAGCCAAATCCCTCCTTGATGAATATAGTCCATGCTGATCTTGCCTATCTCTAAGCCCTGTTGCCCTATTCTCTGTTTCACACAATCTGGCATTTTCTAAAGTGAAGTTTAGTATTTATAAACCACTTGTTCTTAATTGTTTCTTATATATAAGTTTTACCCTCTATGAAAATGTGTCTGTTCCCTGTTTCTTTTAATGTTTTTTTCTTTGATCCTCACAGTATCTGATATAAAAAGTTAAGAGTTACTCTTTTATGCTATAATTTGCAAGAGTGTATAAATGTTAAAGGAGTTCTATCATCAGTGTTGGCTGAAATGAAGAAACAGTATTGGGACGATAATAAAAAAATAAGGGAAAGGGAAAGGGGGAGTTCAGCATCATTTCTCCCCTTTGAAAATAAATCCAAATACATATGCATTTGTAAAATTTCAAAATGGGTTAGACTAACCTGGGCTTTAGTGAAAAGGAAAAAGAATCCTCAAGAAAAGTTGCTACAGATATTCTAAACTTTGTGGGAGGAATTCCCTCCCTCCCTCACTACATCCATCCATCTATCCATCCCTCCCTCCCTTCCTCCCTTCCTTTTTTCCTTCACTTTGTTTCTCCTTCTTCTTTAATGCCATTAAGATTGAGGATAAGGTTCCTTCGTTTAACTACTTTTACTGGCCCTGGCTATAAGGGCAATTAAAAAACCATCCTGAAAAATGATATCTCTCTTTAAAAATTGTTCATACCCTTTAACCTACCTGATAACCATGGGTCCAAGGCAGTCTAGCAAAGAAAACACCACCATTCCCATCACTTATTTTTTCTTCAATGATGGCTGAATAGAAGCCAAAAGCTGAAAAGAATCTTTATATGGACAGAAAAATAGAATCAGCAGTTCAAATCTACTTAAGCCAAAATCATGTTTCTTGAAATTAGAGCCAAATAAGGGAGAAAGATAAAGGGAGATATGTGGATGGGATAGAAAATAAGAGCAAACAAAAACAAAGGCAAAGCTCCCACTGAGTACTTAATGTGCTTTAGGCACTAAGTTAAGTACCGCTCACATATTAACTCTCAGTACTGTATGTTAGCACATGTGCCTGTAGGGAAGTTATTAAGCAACAAGTTATTACTCCAATTAAAACTCCAATTTATATTTTTGACCTATAATATTTATGTAAAAAGTTAGACTACTGAATTCATTTTCATTTATTTATTATACTAGGCTGCCATCTCATTATTTTGTTTCTTTAAAATACTACTGCACCTTGAGTTAGATAAAACAGTGTTCAATTTACTTTTTATTCTAAATTCAGTGAATTTTCTATGTCCAGAATTAGTGGCCAAATGTATTCCAGCTGCCAACATTTATTCTAGAGGTAACTGCATTCTCTGTCTTGGATAAACCCTATTTGGTGGGACTGGGAGACATGAAATCAATAAATATTTAATCAAAAATTACTTTTTCTTTTCTGAAGTGGAAGTCTAAAAGACAAAATATATTTGTATAAGAAGCTATATATTTGCAAGGATATATGATAGTATAATCTTAGAGTACAAGAAGCATTTTAATTTTCTGGTTTGATGTTCCTAATGAGTCTTATGAATGATGCCTTATAGGATGTGCAAGTTACTTTTAATAAAAATAAAAGACTTTCTCTCAAGATGTACGTGTCATATCACAGGCAAAATCCCAAGATAATAACAATCTGTATGAAAAGAAGGATTTCTAAGCTTTAGTTGATAGCCCATTTAATTTAAAATATGTATCTGAAAAAAATCACTTCTAGAAAATCCAAAGATTTAAATGATCTTTAACTTTGCTGTATTACTATATGACTTGTACCTACTGTAGTTAGCAAAATATCAAGTGTTGAAAAGAACAGTGAATATTAATTAAAAAATAAAAATACCTCTTTTGTTACTAGTGTTTCCCTGTAAGATACTGTTTTCTCTTTTTTGTGAATACAACAAAGTTACATCAAAATAACATGAGACACTGAACACGTCTTCAATGAAGTCTCAATATATCAGTAGCAGTATTGAAAGAGGCCAATTAAAAAGCACCAGGAATTCTACCCTAACCCATATGACAGAAATTATCCCATTTTATGTGGAAAAAAACAATATAAATTACAACAGCATATTAAAACTCAAAAAAGAAAAACAGCTACAGAACCTTTTATATTAATTGCAAAAGCAATTACAGATTGCTACTAATATTTAAAGATGATTATCAGATCTTCCATCATGAAAGTGAACAACCCCAATTTTCCCCAAGGGCCATGTGTGAACAGACATTTTGGGCTTATTCATGAAAGTCTTTGCTTTGTCTAAGCCTCTTGTAAATACATCTGACACAGAATGTGATGAACACCATGTCCACACCAGTGAGGCAAATAGCACAGTTAGTGCCTAAAAAATGAAGTATAATTTATCTTGAAGCAAGCAACAAGTTGCTGGTACTACTTCATCCATTTTACCAAAGTTTTTTTTTTTTTTTTTGCCATTTATTTATTTATTTATGGAGACTTCAGCATTAATACTAACAAACATAGCATAAAGAGCATGCAAACCAAGTCAGGTGTGGCAGCACCTGCCTGTAAACCCAATGACTCCAGAGGCTGAGGCAGGAGGATCATAAGTTCAAAGTTAGCTTCAACAATTTAGCAAGGCCATAAGTAACTTAGGGAGACCCTGTCTCAAAATAAAAAAATAAAAAGGACTAAGATTGTGGCTCAGTGGTAAAGCACCCCTGGGTTAAATCCCTAGTATGAAAGGGATAAAAAGAGTATGCAAAACAAAATTTATGATTTTATATATGTATAACATGAATTACCAGGTTACAATAGGTATAATGAAACTACTCTTTACAAATCTGTACTTTGTATGTATGTGTGCAAAAACAGTATTTTCAAATAATAAAAAAATTGTCTACTAATCTCTGAAGACAGAAAGGAAGAAAGAAAGAAAGAAAGACCAGTATCTTTATATCATTAACTACTTTAGGAAGAATATATCATCATTCATTCAATATTTATCTTTACTAAATGGAAATATGTGCACAAGCTGACTTTTGTCAATTGATCAAAGTAGACAACTAATATGATAAGCAAGCATATAATTACATTTTTTTAAAAAAACATAAGATTATATTGACAAAAATCAGTGCAAATTTCATTGCATAATGACTTCTATGTACCCATATCCCACTAATTAAAAAAAAAAAAAAAAACCTGAACAAAGATCTCATTTGTGTGTTTAAGTTCCCCTATGAACATAAATATATAAACTGATTTAACTTGGTATCAAATTTTTATCTGCAAGAAACTTTGCATTTCCAAACAGCTGTTAATTTTCAAAGAAAAATCCTAGTTGTTTCAAACCACTGAACATGATAATAGCAAAAATGAGATTGATCATTAACTCTAGTAACTGCCTTTGCCTTCATCTCAGGCTTTTAGTTAACCAAATGAATTAATGGTTGCTAGCTCTTCTAAAGAATTATTACTTAATTTAATATGTGCAATCTTGTGGACAAATCCAAGATTCAACTATCACCTCTACACAGATGACTTCTAACTTTGTATTGCTAACCTGACCTTTTTTGAGTCCCAGACTCATATTTTCAATAGACTGTTTCTCACAACTTGGCTTTTTTCATGGTTTGATTTTTCTATTAAAGGCACCACCTTTCTTGTGATCCTTTAGTCAAAAATTTCAGGTCAGTTTTGGGTCTTCCTGTCACTTGCCCCTAAATATAAAAAATAGGAAAGTCCTATATAACTGTCTGTGCAACATTTTTTTGGAACCGGGGATTAAACTCAGGGGCACTTGACCACTGGGCCACATCCCCAGCCCTTTTTTTTTTTGTATTTTATTTAGAGACAGGGTCTCACAAGGCTAAGTGCCTTGCCATTGCTGAGGCTAGCTTTGAACTCCCGATTCTCCTGCCTCAGACTCCCAAGTGCTGGGATTACAGGCATGCACCACCGAGCCCGGCTGTCTGTGCAACATTTTTAAAAAAAAAAATAATACATGTATTGTTTCTATCCTATTCTGATGATCTACTTCAACATCTCATTACTGCTTACCTACAATAACTTAGCAACCTACTCAGTCCTTTGCTTATGTTTAAATGTTGTTTCCTTGGGCTTAGGACTTCCATGAATTCTGTATACAAATCCTTTGTTGCATATGGGTTTTTCAAATGTTTTCGTTCTGTAACTTGCCTTTTTATTTTTCAAAAGAAAATTTTGAAAACATTTAAAATTTTAAGTTCAATGTTATTTTTTTCTATTATACTTTATGGCTTTATGTTTTATAAAGTTCTGATTCATTCACACTAAAATTTCTCCTATTCATTTTCTAGAAGCTTTATGGTTTTAGCTCTTATAGTTAGATCTGTGAACTACTTTGAGTTAATTTCTTATATGTCATGAAGTATAATGGAGTTTCTCTTTATCTATCTATCTATCTACCTACCTACCTAACTATTTACATAAGGATACTAGTTGTTCCACACTAAAGGCTTCTATAAAGGGAAGTAACATGATCTGATTTTCATTTTAAGATTGTCATTCCTTTATTACTTAAATGATACAATTAAACTTCTCAGCAAGGACAACAAGGTTTCTAGGACATACCTCCTGCCTACATTTACTATTATCCACTACTTTGGCACAGACCTCCTTTGCTTATGTTCTTCTCTACTACCAAATACTTACTCTGTTTTTGCCTTACCACCTCATTTTAATCTTGATTATTTCTCCTTGGATTAAAGAAAGGAGCCAGTGAAGAGGGAGAATATGAAGATGGAAGAGAAAGAACCATTAATTAATTAAGGCTTTGCAAGAAAGAGTTGTGGGGGGAATTCAGGACACAAATGAGAGATGATAATTTTGCTTCTGTACTAGTCACCTTTCATCCTTTATCACTTCTCACTCTTGATATTCTCCTGATTCATAAAGAATTACCCTCACAGCAGTACCTTGGGCCTCAATAGCCCTGTACTGCCTTTGGGTAGCATTCTATGCCTGGTTTCCAGAATTCTGAATGTCTACAATTTTGCAAGAAGTCCTAATGACTGAAATTCTCTGAATTGAATTGATGGCTCTAAAAAATATCTGTATGTAAAAGAATAATTTATAAGGAAAATTATAATAATTATAATAAATATATTGTAAAGCAATAAGCAGATCAGCCCAAATTGTTCCTATTTATGATGCTGCTGCCGTCATTTTACATGACATGTATGTTCCTTAACCATGGAGATCAGGATTTTCTGTTTTGTGCATCCCTCCCCCACATAGCACTTAGCAGGGCTTCAATGTCTACAATGCAGAGAATACACTTCAACTCACTGATGACAATTCTTAAGAAAATAGTTTTACCTATGACCTTTCAACACCAAAGTAACAACTTCATGGTATTTGAGAAAGGGTGCTTCCTCTTCCTTGCAGTTGGAAGTGACATGAAGTGGTTTCTAATCTGCCCCTCTGCCATAGCCATATGCTCTGACATGCAAGCTAGAGGGGCAGATGTATAAACTGGGAAATGATCCAATTTCACAAACTCCTTGGAGTCAAGGGCATTGTGTGTGCCATGCCAGCCCTGGATGGCATGCCCAGAAATTTTAATTCATAGAAACAAAGGATAAAAGGCACAGGGAAAAGAGAAAAAAAAAAAAAAGTCTACTGATTTCTTCAGCACAACAGGCAATAAAGACATCATCTCTTTTACTGTACTTGACCAAAGTAGTATTTTCATTCCTAGAGAACCACCAACTCTTGTATACCCCTAAAGCAAAGGTAGCTCTTCAGCAGTATGACATGGGCAGCCTTCATCCAAATTCTCAAGTCATTCCCTTGGTCAAGCTCATCACCTTCTCTATGGTAACATGAGTCTTACATGACAGGTAAGTTCCACAAGAATTCTACAAAAGCATCAGGATTTCTGGGGTTCAGGAAAGATGAAAACTCAAAGATCATTTGGTTCAAATAGGAGGTCATGGGAGAGAACAGCTTTTGTTAAAATGAACAGGACTGGTTTTGATTTGTCTTAGTATCTGAAGAACTTATCAAACAGTTTTCTTATGCCCTACTCTTCAGTTGGTCGTGACAAGGAATTCACGCTGAAGAGCAATCCAGAAGTTCAAAAAGAATTCTAATCAGTATCTGATCCACGAGAGCCCACGTGGACAGTGACAACAAATGGCCAGATAAGCCTCTTCTTCCCCTGCTTTATGACAGGGCACATTATAATCTGATAAAAGCTCCTTTGTGAACCCTATTTTATTTCTTCCTATAACAATGAATCATTATAAGTATCTCTAGACAGAGTAATAAACCATAGCTTGTAACTACAAATATAACCAGAACTTTTTATTAGGTGGTTTCTTATTGAAGGGAATTTTCCATTTCAAACTTTCTCAGGATATTATGGACATCACCCCCCACTTTGTTCCTATGTCATATGGTTTTCCATATATCTCAGCAGTATTTTAAGTTGTTTGTCTTGTTAAAAGTGATTCAGATCCAGTGAAACAAAGCCATGTCTGGTATCAGTTATTCACTCATTTGCACTAGGCCCAATAGTTTGTTTGAATTAGCCCTTTATGGAGGATGATCATGCATTCGTTCATTTAGTCAACAATTATTGGACTCAAGATTTCTGCTTCCAATGACAATCAATTCTCAAAATACTGGTGATAAAATGTAAATCAATAATGGATAATGCAAATATACATTTAAATGCATTGATTTTTCTCATAGGAAAAGGTAGGAAATCCTTAGGATGAGTCCTTTGACAAATAAAAACAAACAAGGGAAAAACCATGACTGAGTGATGTTTGGTCACAGCTACTTGGATTCTGAGATTGCCTTTCAGGTAAATATGAAACTTGAGGAGCTGGTGTGATGAGGTATTTCAGAAGTCAAATATAAGATAGTAGTGTCCAAGCAGTGACCTTCAAGGGGCCTTACACCTTAGTAAAACAGTGGGTTGGAAAACCCTACACATCACCAAAGGGAATTTAAGAATATCTATCTTGTCTCCCTTTAGATAGAAAAACAATAATTAAAAAATAATAATCACCACCATCTTTGAGAATGTGCCATCATTAAATTTACTTCTTAGAGGCATTAAATCAAATTCATTTTCTCCTAATCAACTAAACTGTGAGCCAAGAAATTGTATGAAAGTGATCCCAAGTTAGTAATGTCCCACTAGTACCCTGGAAGAAGCACATTTAAGCCCTCTGTGGAGAAAAGCACATGCCAGTGAGGCTTTCTGTGATTCTTGTAAATTAAATTCAACCAAATATGACCTCCTGCACATAAGTCACCAAACTCACAAGGAAAAACATCACCATGGATAATCGTGAGTAAAACATAAAAGAAATTTAGATACCAAAGTGGAACTAGAAGATCTAGAAAAATTACTCAGAATGGAGAGCAGAGTCAAGAAAATAGAAAAACATGAAGGAGAATTTAAGGGACATAGCTGAGTATGGTATAACGTATATGTACTAAATACTCATATTAGTAAGTAGGAGTTCCACAGGAAAAGAGAGAATGAGCAATAGGCAGATTAGCAGACATAATTTCCCAGAAGAGATAAAAAATTTAATATATAGCTATAGAAGGCACATCAAGAAGGTAATACCCCCAAAAATCTACACCAAGATCTATACTACAGTGAAAGTGAACATCAAAGACAAAGAGAATTTAAAAATTTCTGGAGAGAAAAGATTAATAGCAAGTAAAGATGTCAATTAGACTTATAGCTGAATTTTCACAATAGAACCCAGAAGCCAATAGAAAACAACATCTTTAATGTACTTTCAGCCTAACATTAAAGACCCAACAAGACTAGATGTCAAGAAAAAGGAATTTTCTGATAAACAGTATAATCAATAAACCATCATTAAAAGGTGCCTGGAGGGCATACTTCAGGAAAAAGGAAAAAAGAACCCAGAGGAAATTGAGAATGAAAAGAAAGAAAGAATGCTGAGAAAAATGAAAGGAAATGAAAAGGAAAGAAAGAATGCTGAGAAAAGAAATTGATAAATACTTGTGTAAGTCTGAACAAATATTGAAATGCATAAAACATTAAAATTATTAAATAACTCAAGGAATAAAAAAATAAAAAAGAAAGTAAAATAGAAAATAGTGCTAAAATTGAAAGGAGTAAGAAGAGCCAACGTATTCTCATTTGCTTGTCTTGTTTGAAAGAAGGATTACATATTGACTAATTTTAGAATTTGTTAAGTATGTATGATAAAATCAGTGTATAATTTTCAAATCAATATAAGAAAACTGTGACTTAAAAAAGCAATTCATCCTAGAATGACAAGAAAAAAAAGAATCATTAAAAATGGCTCAAATATAAAACATAAAATGATAAACATAAATCTAAATATGCCAGAAATCACAATAAATGTAAATGTGCTAGTTACAGTTCAGACTGTTGGAAAGAGCATCAAAACAAAACAGAGCTATTTGTTAGGATAAGGCATAAATATAAAACATAAGGAAATGAAAAGTTTGAAACTTAAAATACACATAAAGACAAATGGATAAAAAGAGCTAGCAAAGCATGGAGATTCCTTGGAAACTGGGAATGGAACCACCATTTGACCCAGCTATCCCAATCCTTGGTTTATGCCCAAAGGACTTAAAAACAGCATACTACAGGGACACAGCCACATCAATGTTTATAATAGCACAATTCACAATAGCTAAATTGTGGATCCAACCCAGATACCCTTTAGTGGATAAATGGATAAAGAAAATGTGGTATATATACACAATGGAATATAACTCAGCATTAAAAGAGAATAAAATCATGGCATTTGCAGGTAAATGGATGGAGTCAGAGAGTATAATGCTAAGTGAAGTAAGCCAATCCCAAAAAACCAAATGCCAAATGTCTTCTCTGATACAAGGAGCCTGATTCATAATGGGGATGGGGGCCTGAAAAATTATATAATCTTTTTTAACTGGCTAATAAAAGGGTTTCTTATGCTACAAAGCCTCTGCACTAGGAGCTCACATTCCAGAGGGAAAAGAGTTGTCAGGGTTATTACAGTACGGTAGTAATAGAAACTGTTTCTTGTTGGTTGACCATTTTACATGGAGACATCAGTGAAGATCTTTGAGGAAACTACATTAGACCTCAGACTGAGGGAATCAGTCACATAATGTAGGGAGAAATCATTCTGAGTAGAGGGAATGCTTGTGTAAAGGACCTGAAGAGAGAATAAGCCGAACTATCCAAGAAATACAGCAGGCAAGTTCACTGAAGGGGGAGGAAGCTGCAGTGGCAAGGTTAAACGGGTAGGTAGGGCAGAAGAGGTATGGCCTTGTGAATCACCCTAAGAAATCTAGATTATTCTCTATGAATGATAGGAAGCCATCAGAGGGTTGTAAGCATGTGAAGTACATAATTTGATTCATGTTTTCCAAAAGTTCCTTTGGCTCCTGTGAAGAGAAGAGAACTCTGAAGTGCAGAAAAGGATAAGGATGAGTCAGTTAGAAGACTACTACTAAAGTTCTCCAGGTTATGGTGGCTTGGGTAAGAGTGGAAAGAAGCAAGTTAGGGCATCAACCTGACCTTCTTCTGGATGCTATAGTTTAGCTATGTGGTTTCCCCAAAGACTCATGTATGAGATAATGCAAGAAGATTTAGCTATGTGGTGTCCCTCAAAAGCTCATGTATGAGATAATGCAAGAAGGTTCAGAGGTGAAACGATTAGATTATAGGAGATAAAACTTAATCAGTGGACTAAACCATTGATAGAGATTAACCGGGTAGTAACTATAGGCAGGTAGGGTGGCTGGATGAGGTAGGTCACTGGGAGATGTGCCTTTGGTGTTTATATTGTATCCCTCATGAGCGGAGCTCTCTCTACTTCATGTCCTGAGCTGCTTTCCTCTGCCATACCTTTCTGCCATGATGTTCTGCTTCACCTAGGGTCCAGAGCTCAGAGTGAGCTGACCATCAACTGAAACTCAGAAACAGTGAACCAAAATAAACTTTTTTCTCCTCTACATTGTTCTTGTCAGGTCTTTAGATCACAGTGAAAATACTCTGACTAAAATATAGAATTAATGTGAAGAAGTAAGAAAATGAAAAGTCCAGGCTGATTCTGAATTTTGTAAGATTATGTAGACATACATACAAAGGTACTACTTAATGCATATTTCATCTTTCCCTCTCTAACAGAATGGCCTGTTAGGGGAGCATATTTGAAAATATAACTCAAGTTAGACCTGATTGAGAGAAGTTCACAGTAATAGGTGAAACTCTGGATCTTTCTTCTACCACGGAAGCCATTGCTTAATCAGAATCGAAGGCATTTGACCACAGACAGGAAATAAGACCCCAAGGGTGAGTATCACGTGTCCTGAAAGTCTCAGAGTGGAGCATGTTTCTCAGAATCTCTGAGCTTTGCATAAAAACATGATGATAGAAACTATGGAAATGCTGATGGAAACTTATAGAACTGGTCAGCAATTTGTATTAATACTTCACAATGTCTCGCCATGTTCATATAGAATTTCATAACTTTTTGTCCAATTTTCTTTAAAATAACTTATATTTTCATAGAAAAAAGTACCATTCTTATAAATGAAAAAGCAGTATTTTATTAATATACATTATGAATATGTAATTCATTAAAATAAAAAATGTTTGTCCATATAAAACATTTAAAATGGGTCATGGAATGCCAGGTCACTAAATCAATGAACAGCAGCATTTTCTCTGAGGCCTGTTAGTACATAAAGAAAAGGCCTCCATCACCTGTTGAATGCCAGGCTTTCTAAATACTTCTAACAACTCCTAATGATAATAAATTATATTGTACAAAACCATCTTTTTTTTTTCCATTTGCGGTTTGGTTTGCCTAGTTTGAAAAATTATATAATCTTTTTTAACTGGCTAATAAAAGGGTTTCTGTTCAGAAGGTGACTTTGAACGGCTTTATTCTATTTTGAATGGGTGGAATCTGTATGTTGTTTTGTGTGGGTGTGTGGTTTCTAATTATCAGCAATGGGAATGAATTTGCATTTGCTTATTTTAGCAAGAAGTAATCTAGGTTGCTTAAAGTTTTCTCTTTCATTTTCACATATTCATCATTTACTTATTGTAAGTCTGCTTTTATTGGATACAGTCAGGCATCATGAACCTCTAAAATAAAGAACTTTTTTGTACATGGCATCACATCAGTGCCTTATTAAATAAATTAAAGGACTAAGTTCCTGCCCTCTAGGATACCAAAAAATGACAGGGGGGATTAATATTCCCTAAATATGTTTTTCATTATGGCTCTTTTGCCAGACCCATAAATGAGGGGTCTCATAGTTAAGACTTTTTTTTTTCATTCCCTTATTCCCTGAAATACTTCAGCACCTCAAATGGGTTCCCCATATAACTCAGGAAGTCAGCCTTTCATCTTCCTCCAGTAAGTAGAAACTGTCCCTTTCCCATTACTCTTCTGTATATAATCTGAGCCAGATCCCATGCAAAATCCTTCCATTTGTATATTTCTATAGTTAGATTCAGCAAGTGATGTTTTACTATGTTTAAAAATGTTTTTAAAATATTTAAACATTGTAAATTGTTAAAAAGGGAGGAATTTGGTAAGATGTTAGTCAAAGAACATACATTTACAGTTAAGATGGGAGGAATGAGTTCAAGAGATCTATTATTGTGCAGCAGAGTGACTAGAGTTTGAGATGATATTTTCTTGAAAAATTCTAAGATAGAGGATGTTAAATGTACTCACCACAAAAATGATAATTATGGGAGGCAATGCATTTCTAGATATAATATTCCATAACTTATGTATACTTCAAATATCATGGTGGACATGATAAATACAAATTTTATGTCATTTTAAAATATAAATAATGAGTTTTTAGAATTGTAAACTCTTTGATTTGTTCATTAAATATAGTCTCAATGTGATATTTAAACACTATAGATAAAGTAGAGGGTTTTCTTGATCCCCAACCCTAATCCTCCTCCTCTGTAAAGTTAACCTCTCTTACTTTCTCTAGGAACTGGCATTTATATGTAAGCACATGGTATTTCCACTGTTTGCATTCCTGTTGTTGCAGTTATGAGCACCTTAAGGGCAGAATCCCTATTCTACACAACTCTATTTGTAGTACCTGACACAGAGGACTGGCATATGGTAGGTATTCAATAAATATTTGCTTACTAAATGAGTTATTATTGCCCTCACCACTACCCTTTCTGTAATCAACAACAGTTCTTCTGTCTGTATGAGAAAAAGGTGGGCCTTGGGAATATTAATGGGGTAAGAGAACTGTGACTACTAGCCAAAGGAGATTGAAAAAACTATCTGAGAGGAATCTTAGGGACTGTGATATACAAAAAGCACACTTTTTATATATCCCACTTCCTGGCAACTCAGCTCCTAAAATACCTGGAATCTCCAAAGTGGTATGTCTTTCTGTACCCTAATAAGATTGACAGCTGCTAAACAGTCCTTGAATAGGGGTTGGCTGTCAAGGAATCAACCAAGTGATTAGAGGTTGAAACTCTCAGTACTACTCCATTTCTGGGGAATGGAGAGGGGCCAAGGTGGAGTTGATCACCAATGGCCATGATGTAATCAGTCATGCATGCCTGTGTAATGAAGCCTCCACAAAACCCCCAAAAGGACTGTATGCAGAGAGCTTCAGGGCTGTTGGACATCAACAAATTCTGTTGGAACTCGGAGTAATGTTTCCTGGGCATTTATATTTAAGAGAAAGGAATATAATGCCACAATAAAGTAAACAGCATGATGAATAGCAACTATAAATAGACTGTTACAAAGTCTGTGTAAATCTTAAGCAAAATACAGACTTTTTTGTACTTGGAAATTTATTCAGTTCTGGTGGATTTTAATGGTAGATGCTTAAAGGAAAAATTAACAGAGCTTTGCTAAATTACTCTATCTTCCTTTATCCATGATGAGTTTGGGGAAAATTTTGAGGATTTAAATTGTCATTTTCAGTATTAAATCAGGCAAAACTAGCAGCAATGATATTAACAAAGTAAGAGATTGGTGAAATAGAGATCACATCTGAGCTTCAGTTCTGTTGCTGAACTGCTGGGCCTTTGCGGGGCTCTCTAAGCCTCAGTCTGGTCTTTAAAAGAAGTTGGTTGAACTAGAGGAAGATAATATTCCACTAAGTTCCAACATTCTGTGATCTATCTCACATAGATAATTAGAAATACAATTGCAAGAGATAATGTTTTTCCCAAACATATAAGTTTCGGGAAATTGTAGCTTATCTATTAACCCAATCCTTGAATTTAGTATAATTGTGTGTGCTTTTGTGTGTGTGTATGGAATATATTTTTTTCCCTAGTTTTCTACCCAATTTTCCTTCAATGACTTAAACATTTCCCATCATGGGTTCCTTTTATATATGTTACTTCTTATCTTCTTGGGCAGCTTGTTTACCACCCTATAATGTCATTGAATATAGACTTGCGATCATCACGAAAAACTGACCCCAATTTCATCCTTAATTTTTGACCCCCTTTACCTACAAATCTATCCTTACCACAGGCATCCCCACCATTCTCCTACAATTTAGCTCACTCTCTCCAAGTCCAACTATTACAAAACTGTACTCTTTTTAAATATTTATTTATTTGCTTTTAGTTGTACTCAATGAGTTTATTTTCACGTGGTGCTGAGTATCGAACCCAGGCTGCACATGTGCTAGGTGAGCGCTCTACCACTGAGCCACAACCCCAGCCCCTATAAAACTGTACTTTTAATTCTAGCTTTTTAATAGTGTCCTCTCTCTGGTTTCTTCCTTCTCTCACTAGTATCTCTTTTCCCTCAGCATAGTACAGAGTTTTTCATTAATAACATACAAGAATGAAAACAACTTTTCTTATCTTCTCTGGATACATTTCTCTCTCTTTCTCTATCTCTCTCAGCCTTCATGAAAGATCACCTATGCTATTTCCATTTTCCATTATTCCTCAAGCTGCTTCATCACCCCCCCCCCCCCAATCTACAGAAACTCATTCCATTTACAGTTACTTCTCAATTTCTAAATCTAGTGAAAAATCCAGCATCTCCTCATACCTTCCATAACCTTGGGGCCATTTCCTTTTGTAAATTCTTGATCTACTCATTTGTCAGAGAAAAATGATCTTTATAAGGAGTAATCTATCCAGGCCACCACTGAGTCTAAACTGACCCAAGCCTTTTCTCTATTCATCAAAGAAGTTAGGACTAATTCTCTTGGAAACAGCACAGCCATCTAAACAAACCTGGCTGATCACTACTGCCATCCTCAGTCACTGCCAAGATACAAGACCCAGTCATCTATTCTTTTCTGGCTGCCAACTATATAACACTCTGTACTCAGTGTGACTCCCTATCCCATTTCCCCTCCACATCCCAGCCTTGCCTTTTTGAGTCTGACCATCTTTCCATGGCTGACAAAATACTGTACACTTTTGACCTCATCTCTGAAATTCCTCGGCTTTCACCTTAAATGAAATCTAGCTCTCCACTCAGAATTCTGCTTCCCCCGGAGCCCTTCAGGTAAAACTTCTCATCCATACCATACAGGTCAGAGTTGGGAGGAGGACACTTCCTCCTTAGTTCTCATTCCCACTTCCTGTGCATTGCTCCTCTACCCTCATGCAAAATCCCTACTCTTTCACACCTCCTGTCAGCTGGCCACACTTCCCTCTTCTCCTGCTTATCCTTGACCTCCACCACTTTTGCAAACACTTCCCTTAACAGGCAAACAGCACAGAGCTCATGGTTTTCCTCTCTCTCTACCCCATCTCCATCTTATCACTTTTGTTGCCAAAGGTACCTACCTCAGGAAACCACCAGTCCACTGAGGATATGAGATGCATGTGGAAAACCTGATCTAACCTGTGGGTTAGAACTAACTCCACACCTTGCAGAGACCAGCAAATCCCAGTCTACCTGAAGATATATGACCAAGAAATAAATGTTTACCATCACTTTATTATGAAGCATAGCTGCAGCAATAACTGGCTGATACACTGAGAATCATATTAGATCTTCTTTTCATTCACCCACTGTTTAGTTTAAAAAAACAAACAAAAAACCTCAAGACTTTATTTCCTAAATAGTTCTTGCATTTCTTTCCATTCTCATTTCTAGTCACTTAAATTTACTTTTACACACATCATATTACCCTGTCCCACTCACTTTTGGCTCTTTCAAGTCCTTGCAATCACCAGATTGACATTACTAGAATACAAAAGGGACCACTCTTTCTTTATATCTGTTTAGCGCCTGAGCCTGTAGGATAAAACCATACTCTTGGATTTGGCAGAATTTCCCCATAATTGAATCTGTGCCTCCCCACTCAACCTGGTGTCTTGCCAGTCTCCCTTCATATTCCTGTCACACTCAATTGCTTATGGCTTCTTGAGTACACCTTGATGTTTCATGTTTTCCTAACTTTCCATATGCTTAAAATCTGTTAGCTCATTGGCCTTTTCTACATCTCCAACTTCCATTTGGCTATCAGATCCAGCTACGGAAGCACTTTCATTCTGAAACACAGCAGCTAGCCCCCAGTCCCACACAGGATCAGCACTCCTTCCTCTCTGAGATTTCAGTACTGTGCTCTTCAGCACAAATGTATCAGACAGATATTAATCAGGCATTTATATTCTTTCTCTGCTACCATATTATAAACACTTTTTCTAAGGCAGGACCACATCTTATTTCACTTTGTGTCTCTAGCACTTATTATGATATCTGCCACAGAGAGTGGGCATTTTATAAATAGGAGTGGGTAAAATAATTGATTTTGAAAATTTGATTTGGAAAAATAAATGTTGTCTCTATCTACTCATGAAATTCACAGATGCACAGACCTTCTTTATATTTGAGTAGTAAAGAATCTTATTAAAAAATACTGTTTCTAGTTCAGTTTGATTCATTAAATTTTAGAGACCACAGAATTCAGTAATCTTTTGCAACAAAGATATACTAGGGTTGCTTGAAAATCAAGTTTGTATAGAAGGAACTCTGGACCTATTGCCGATTTTCTTATGATAACTTCCCGAATCCTACTGAAATGCCAAACAAATGCTTGAGCATGAGAGAAAAGAATATATTTCCTATGTCTAAAGCAATATTTTTCTAGCAAAAAAAATGCTAAAAGCTTAAAAGATACCCAGGAAGGATGTCTGTCCAAACAGATCCTTATGCTGTATTTACCTTAACCAATCAGTGAAGTAACAGTTCAAGTCCACTAAACACTAATGATAGAATTTTAGTTCCTCATCTGCAATAACCATGAAAAACAGCAAACCAATTAAAAGACTCAAATACATAAAATGAACAAAGTTTGCATTCCAATATTTAAGTATTTTAATTTTGATATTCTCTAAAAATATGGAATACTAAGACAATCAAATTTATGAAATTTCACTCAACTTGCTCTCTTATAGTAAAGTGATGGATGTTTTTAAAAGTTCTATCCTTTTGCAAGGATCCAGAAACTTCTCAGGCCACAAACAAACTGTCTAGATTTGAAGTTTATACATATTGCATTTAAAACAGAAGGTAAGGTCTGCCAAAGTAGCAATTTCCTCATTAAACTCTCAGGCTTGCTATGAGGAAAGATATCACTCGCACATTTACTGTAATGTACAGATAACACACGCATATATTTTCTCTTATACGCGTCTCAACTTGACCCACATGTACATATACATACACATACACATGTACATACACAAGGGAAACTAAGGCAAGAATGACCAGGTTTCTTGATGTATGTGTGTGTGTGTGTGTGTGTGTGTGTGTGTGTGTGTGTGATCTTTTAACTAGAACTAGATGTAAGCACTGTGTCTGACTCCTATATTTTCAGTTCCTGGGACTTTGGGTTTTAGGAAGGAACTGGTAGAACATGAATTGCCCCAGAGTACTACTTCTACCACACCACATCTGGGTTTATATCCTAACCCTATAGTGACCAGCTGAGACATCAAATATTTAAATGCCCTGAGCTTCTATTTCTTCATCAGTAAACTGTGTCAGGATATCAACTAAACACAGTGACTATAAGGCACCTCGTATGTAGATATACCCCTAGATTGTTAATACTACTTGCTCATGAATTGATAAACTTGCTTTAGAAAAGGTCTGGACTTACTGCCAGCCATTACTTTCACAGACTTGCCTGTTTTACAGCTATATAGACAGGTGTTTGAGAATATAAGAAATTAAACAGAAATAGGAAAGCTTTTTAGTCCATTTTGCTAATTAATATGTCAGAGCTCGTAAAGAAGAACTCACTGGCTTCCTTCAGTACTGCATCATCTTAAAAAGCTGGGTCAGCAAAGATCTCTGCAGACAGTCAATACATATTAAAACAGTTCCAAGCAGTAAATCAAAACAACTAAAAAAGAAGATGACGCAGAAAAAAAAAAAAAAGTAAAATTTATAAGTTCTTTCTGACTGACTCTAGAAGAGCTCTGAACTATTAGTTTAGGTGCCAGTTCAGTATACAGAAAAAAACAAAAAAATAAGAAAGAACTCCCTCTCAGGCATACTTTATATTTCTGAATATTACCAAAATCAACACATAATTTAAAAACTCAAATGCCAAGTTTGATGTCATTTTCTGTGTCTTCTAATGTGCCCCTAGAATATTTAACTCATTAAAAAAAAGTGGCTTTATTGTTTAAAAAATATTTTTCTCTGTTTATCCCCCTCCGTGCATTTCTAGGATTGAATTTTGTTTAATTAGTTAGACATGGAAAGAGGGTGAAGACATTTTTGGTTTTACAAGGCTCACAGAAACTTGTGATGTTCTTAAAGAAACCAAACAAAAGGCATTTTAATTCTAATTTCTCTGGGGTGGGTCCACCAGTCCCTAGATATAAATATCTTTCTTCTGGGGAGGAGGACCCTACAAGATTATGAGCAGGAGAATTATTGTGCTGTCTTTCTTGTGCTGTGTAATGAGATGGGATGCACTGTTACGGGAGGCCCTATAGCAGGACCTTAGAGGAATCTCAAGAATATGGGTGGATTTCAGGAAGCGTTAGGGGAACACTACATTTTGGGCCAAAAATGTTAGAAAGATTTATCCTACCTGGGCCTTTGATTTAATCAGAGCTCCAAGGAATCAACCATTAAAGATTAAGCCAAAGAAAAAGGAAAAGGTGCCAAAAATCTTGTCACAAATTTGGGAGGTGCCCAAACCAGACAAACAGATGGAACTTGGCACAAAACGGTCCTCTACACACTAAGTAGCTGACTCAGAAGAAATTTCAACTCACATGAATTTATTAAAATGTTGAATATCATCCTGAATAAGAAGATGGATGATAGATTTAGGTCAGCACATACAATTTAATTTGTTTAACTTTCTGATAGTCTTGGATTGTATTGAAGCTACCCACATTTCTAGAATTAGAGAGAGAGAGAGAGAGAGGAGAGAGCGAGTGCACATGCACACATGCATGAGCTGTTTTCTTCTTAGGGGGAAAAAACATAGGGTTTTACTTAAAGATTTGGGGATGAAGAAGGGAATTTGCAAAAAAAAGTTGAGTGATCCCTTTTAACACTGGTGAATTAAATAGGATCATAGAACTTTGCAAGGTAAAATACAACCTGGTAACTTGTTTAGCGGTCACAGACCACCTTAGAAGACTGACAGTATAGCTATATATTAGGTGAATTTTAAACATTATTTTGTAATTGAAAGAGGTTGTCAAAATTAAAAGGACCCTTAATCCTTTGCTCCATGCCTCCCTCACCAAAGCCAGATGAGAAATTCCCCTGCATAAGTGTAGCGTACATAAGGGATCTGCATTTTATAGGAGGGATGAGTTCCTGAGGATCATTATCATTCAAGATTGATTTTACAAAAGAAAGAAATGTAAAAAACTGGGGGAGGGTATATTCTTGGAGCACAGAAATTTAAAACTTTAGTCCTACATTTTTCTGTAATGATGTTCTATATTTTCTCAAAATCATCTGATGTTTTACAGAATGCTATCCTTTAATGTCATACTAGACTATTAAATTTTAGGTCATTGTTAGGTCTCCTCATTACATGCTATTTTTGATCCAAAGTTATCAAGTTTCTGACTGTTTTTTAGTATTTTTACTGGTTTCACAGGTACCCAATGACAAATTCAATGATGTAGTGCTAAGATATAAACATAAAAATAGGGAATGTTGGAATAGCAGTATGTTAGTAACAGAAATCTGTAAAACATCCAATGTATTTAAACAGCATGGTTCATCAAATATAAAGAGGGTTGGTTCTATTTCTAATTCAGTGAAAGTGAAGGTACTATGTGGCTAGTTTACAATAAATCTAACTGAAAGCTTTAAATTTTTGCCATTTAAATTTTTTTTTTTAATTTGGGAGGTTATTATTTCACATTTATGCTTAGAATAGTTCTTTATTAATATTTTATATCATACCATATAAAAGACATATCATTTAAATTTACCTAAAATATTACAGCAATATGCTAAGACAACAATGATCTCAGAAATAGTGACAATAACTTTTAATTACTGGCTAACAGTAACTCATTTGGAAATCAACTAAGATTAGAAAAAGATTCAATTTAGTGGAATTAGGCAGAAAGATTATTATTTGCTTGTTTTCACAAATCAAGCTGATAAAATATTCTTAAAAACAGCTTCAAGTTTTTTTCACTGAATCCTATGCCAGTACACAAAAAGACTTTAGTGTTCAGGTATTAACAAGTGTAAGAGCACTATTAATATATGCAGGACCGTGTATTTCAGATGAAAAGAATAGATGCTATCCTTGGGGTTCCTTGGTCATGAGAACTTTCTTCCCAGGTTCCTAAAAATATTTCCAGTAGTATATAATGGAAGAAGATGATATGAACATGTGGCATGTGCCAATTTAGCACTCCATGGAAATCTTTTCTTTCAATCTAACCTTTTAGATTCTTTATTAGGAAAAATGGGAGGAAAAAAAAAGAAAAAAGAAAATAAAGGAGTTGTGAACTAGCTCTTCCCTGCTGTTGTCACTAAAGAATCTGGAAAAGGAAGAAAAGAAAAAAATATCATAATCTTACCCTGGAACATGATGGAAGGTAATGAGGCATCCAGGCGACTTACTGCTGAAAACGTAATTGGCACATAAACACAGAGACACTCAGCGATGGGGAAGACTTCTTTGTTTCAGAAACGGAAGGATGCCAACAAATCATAACCCCTCTGTGTTTGGAGTGGCAATTCTAAGAGTCAAATGGATGTTTTTTTCCCCCCAAATCATGCACCCTTAGAAGAAAGGGATTACTGAGGTATTTGCTAGCTTAGCAGCTCTAAGTGTTTGCAGCTAATGTGAATAAATGATGCCAAAGGAAGGGCAAAGGAAGAGAAAGCAGGCTTCTCGACAACGCAGGGCAAGCATAGACATAACGATGCTGCACACATGATAGAGAAAGTCCAAGACCCTAGGAGACCCAAGTGGACTTCCCAGATAACATAAAGGGAGCTCATTTGTGAGAGATAAAAAGGATAACACAATCATCTCTAGCATAGTCCCTTTTGATGACAGGCATCTACATATTTTTTAATTTAATTTTTTGAGCAAGAAATGAGCACATCTTTTTTACTCTGGAACTCTTCTGCTGTTTTAATATGAAAGTCATTGTGGGAAAGAATTTTTGAACTTTCTTTGGTTTTCTTTACAATGTTTTGTTTGTTTTAAGTGCTCAGCTAGCATACAGTTTCAGATTTGGGGTTTTATAATTATTTTTTTGGAAACCTTTCTTCTTTCCTTTCAAACATTTTGAGTCAGCATGCATTATACCACTATGGACACAGCCAAGCAATAATTCATCTTTGTGGAAGTCAGAGACATCTCATGTATTAATTAGAAAGCCTTTCAGTGACTGGTGGGTAGAAACAGGTTCCAATTGCTACTAAAACACAGCCAGGGATTTCCAGGAAGGGAACATAAAGGTGGATACGAGGAATTTCTTACCGGATTGGTGTCCAGCCAATGAATGAACTTTGCTTTCATCTGGCACTGAGGAGAAAAAAGGGAGAGAGACAAGGATTAGACCTGCTTGTAAATCAGACATTTTACAAACAATAAATTAATAGAAAATCATAATAAGTTAAATCTTTTACTGACAAAGATTTGAGAAAATTTCCCTTCCAGCCTACCCTGGAGTACATCATTTTTATTAACAGACATTTTAAAAACAGCTATGAAGAAATATGTTTATTAGGGGCTGGGGTTGTAGCTCAGCAGCAGAGTGCTCGCCTCGCACGTGCACGGCCCGGGTTCGATCCTCAGCACCACGTAAACATAAATGCATTGCATTGTGTACAACTAAAGTAAATAAATAAATATTTTTTAAAAAGAAATATGTTTATTAGATATTCTATGAATATGACATCATTCTTTAAAACTTCCAATATTTTCAGTTCTTTTAACTGGGTTTTTGCTTCCATGTCCATAAGAGGAGAAACTGAATTCAAACAAAGCTCTCTGAGCATAAAAGCAATGTATGTATTTTCTAATACTCAAGGATTGGACCTGTATATCTGGTCAAAATGGAGGAAAAGAGAAAAGATTTATAATCCCCTGGAAATAGTTAAAAACTAGACAAAACATGAAATCATGGCATTCGTCTGATTAGATGTCAGGCAACAGAGGACAGCGACTCCCAAGAGATGGAAAACAAATGGGGTGTACCCCACAAGTGCCCTAGCTTGCTTCTAGAGAAGATTTCCAGATGGTCATGCAGGGAGGGGGACACTGAGGCAGAATCCAGTGACTGCTTCTATAGCTTGAGGACATGGTGCAGGATGCCCAGGGAAGCCAGGGCAGGTAGAATGTCCAGGTCAGAGAAGCAGAGAGAAGAGAGTCACACAGATTTCTTTCTAACATCTTCAGAGAATTCCTTCCTGGATTTAGTTGAATAATGATGATCATACGTGCATGAGACAAGTCCCCAAGATCTCAAAGAGTCTGTCCCAAATGGAAAGGAAGCAGCGTCTGTAATCCACGCAGAACAGGGAACAGTGCCTACTCCCAATGGCTAGAGTGGAAAGCTTCATAATTCAGGGGTGTCAGTTAGAATATGAAGATGTGTTTTGCCTAAATAGGAGAAAAGTTAATCCCCAACTGACATAGCTCAGATGAAATGGATAAACTTTTGAAAGGTTTAGACTACCAAAGCTTATAAAGGAAGAAATACATGTATGAATAGCCTGATAACTAATTTTTAAAATGAGTTTGTAAGTAAAATTTTCCCAAAAAACAAACAACAACAACCAAAAAAAGCCCACCTAGACCGAAATGGCTTCACTGGTGAATTCTATCGAACATTTCAGGAAGAAATAATACTGACTCTACAGAAATGCTACTAAAAAGTTTAAAGGAGGGAACATTTCCCATCCCATCCCATAGAGCTATTATTAAACATACTAATATCAGAAAAAGACATCACAAGAAAACCACTATCCAATACTCCTCATTAACACCAAGGCAAAGTCCTTAATCATTTAGCAACTTTGCATGGATAACCACTTCAATATTTGACAACAGCTGTTCATTTGTTCACCATGCACCACTGTCTGTGCAAGGATGGAAAAAAAAAGTGAAGGGAAATTTGGTAACACGGAGAATAGCTTCCATTTTTTCCTAACTAGACTGGCCTCAGAGTAACATGTGTCCCTTTCTTCTCTCCACAGTAATATTTAATTGACCCAATCACCATATGTTATGGTTTAGATATTAAGTGTCCCCCAAATGCTCATGTTTCTGACAAAGCAAGTGGGTTTAGAGAAAGAATGACTAGGTTATGAGAGCCTTAACTCAATCAGTGAATTAATCCCTCAATGGAATTAAGTGAGTGGTAACTGAAGGTAGGTAGGGTGTGAATAAAGGAGGTGGGTTTTGGGGACATGCCTTTGGGATATATATAATATCTGGCAAGTGAAATCTTTCTCTTTGCTTCCTATCATCATGTGAGCCAATTTCCTCTGCTATACACTTCCGCCATGGTGTTCAACCTCACCTTTAGCCCTGAGGAATGGAGTCTACTGTTTATGGACTGAGACCTCTAAAAACTGTGAGCCCCTCCCCAAAACTTTTCCTCCTCTACAATTGTTCTGGTCAGGTATTTTGTCACAGCAGCAAAAAAGCTGACTAAAACATCATATATAATCTTCCCACTCCCCCAGACCTCCTTTCCTTCTTTAATTTCTAGACAAATCATGTGTCTATGAGTATCCAGTTCTTAACTACTTGAAACTCGTGTCTGACTTCTTGTTTTATTTATTTCCAGTTGGGAAGTAGGTCAGAAGGTATTTTTGAGGCACTGATGATGAGCCAAATTCTGCCCTTTCATGCCTAAAAACTTAGTGGAATCCATAGTATAAAGAGAAAAATATTGGAAATCAATGATGATAAAGATGAAAAATAACAATAGCAGCTATTTTTGTTGAGCACTTATAGATTCTGTCCTATGCACTTTATATGTACTAATTAATTTCACTCTCACAATGATCTGGAAAGATAAGTATTTTTATCCATATGTTACAGATAAACTGACACACACCTCATGAGCAGAGGAGACAGATTAAATGCTACTGTTAACTATACCATTTACATTGATAACAGTCATAGAAGGGTTTCTCTCTAAGAAATTTTAACAATGATCAGCAACATGAATTAAACATAAGAAAACAAACACCTATATGCTAGAAAACTCTCAGCCTTTTTATTTGAATATATGCTAATAACAGAAATCTTTTTGTGGTGATTAATATTAATAAGTGTTAACCATGATTTTATCCCATTAAAAAATATAAACTGTTTATTCCCATTTCATAGATGAGAAATCACCTTTCTGAATTAGGATCCTGGCATAGAAACTCACTAGTTTTGGGCAGTTATTGTAAAAGCCTTAATGGTACTTTTCACAAATGTTTTAAAATTATTTTAATTTTCTGTGCTTCAGTCTCATCGTACATAACATGAGGAAAATGTTGCTTAGTCCATAGGTTTGTGGGGAAGACGAAATGTGTAAGTATATGTGAGGCATTTATAAAGAAGATCACACTGTAGCACTTAATAATTATTAGCTACTATCATCACCATTAATGAGAAACTAGATAGAAAGGCAGAACAACATGATAGCTGATAATGAGATGCATATGAGTTGAGTACCAGCACTTCCAGGCAAGGTACTAAGCTCTTTTTAACCTCAGTTTGCCCATGTAAAGAATGAAGATACAAACAATATATAGGGAGTCACGGGAATGAAGTAAAAACAACTGTGCAAAAGTTCTCAGCATAGAGCCAGGTGTGTAATTCTCAACACATGAAAACATTTGCTAATGGAAGCTGTGTGAGTGGTAAGGGGATAAATCTGATGATGGAGGTGGCGTTCCTGACTTCACCTGCTCAGGATCATAAAGAAATAGAGAGTGATTAAATGAGAACATACTGTTTTAGTCAACTTTTGCATTGCTGCAGCCAAAATACCTGAGAAGAACCACTTAGAGGAGGGGAAGCTTATTTGGGGCTCAAAGTTTCAGAGGTCTCAGTCCACAGACTGCTGACTCCATTGCTCTGGGCCTAAGAAGAAACAGCATATAATGGGGAAAGCCCCAGCAGAGGAAAACTTCTCACCTTATGCTAGGTTCAGGAAGCAGAGAGGTATGGGGAAGGGTTACAGGGAAGATGTGCCTTCCAGGTGACCCACCTCCTCTAGCCATACCCCTCCTGCCTGCAGTTACTACCCAGGCCATTTAAACTAGGATGGGCTGATTAGGTTAAAGCTTTCACAATCCAATTATTTTACCACAACATTCCTGCATTAACAGGAGTTTGGAGAGGGGGGCACCTCACTTCCAAACCATAACATTATGCTTTGGTAGGGCATTTGGTAAATTATTCTCATGAATAATGGAACACCCACATCAGGTACTACCTCCAAGTTTACCTGGCTGATTCATCTTATGGTGGAAGAAAGGCAAAGAAAACGCTGTAGACCCCATGGTCTTATTACATATAGTTAATCTGAAAAAAGGGGTTTGTGTAAAGTTAATGCTTTTGATATTGTTTAATTTTTGTCCTTTTTCCTTTCAATCTTAGCTGATTTACGTACTGAAAATTCCCCAGCAACATTAGATGTTACAAGGAACTTCTTAACTTTTTGGCTGAATAATGTCTGTTATTCTTAGTAGGAATACTTATCATTATTTTAATTGACAATTTGAAATTCTTTAAAACACTAAAATAAACCATTTTTAAAAACAGTGTGGAAAATCCAAATGGGTGATAGGCATAAAAAATTAGGGGTCTTTCTCCAAAATATTCACTGACACAGATGTCTATCTTTAGGACAGAAGATAAGTGAATAAACATAATAGAAATGAGAGGGAACTGTAATGACTTAATAACAGAATACATTTTATTTAAAAGGTTAAATTTGGAACAATCATCTTTTATACACATGCTTAGTTCTGGGAAGCAATTTAAATAACAGTAGCAAATGAGAAAATGAGGTAAAATTACACACACTACCAAGTTTTTTTTTTTTTTTTTAAATGGCAAGTGTTATAATTAATACCCAACTTCCTTTATAACCCACATCACCTTAGAGCTACTATTAAAGTTCTCTCTTGGGGCTGGTGCTTAAGGGTAGTAGGTGCACTGTGCAGACAGCATAGTGACTGGAGTGGTAGCAGTATGAATGATGGCAGTGGGTCATTATAAATAAAGGACATCCTTACAAGAAATTGAAAAATGAGTGGGCCTGGTGTGGGAAAGGGCTTCCATTCCAAAAGAGGAAAGTACCCTAAGCATCAAGTAATGAATTGTGGATGATGAAGAAAGAGCTTAAAATTTAATTCTGATTCTGAATGACAAATTTTTCTCCTTCCCTCCCTTTTCTTCCTCTCTCTCTCCCTTGTTACAAGAGCTTATTACATTCCCTTTTAGTCCATCGGTTTTACTCAACAACTAGTACTACTTGTTCTTGATTATCTTAAAGGAATATTACAATAATTGAAGAGATACCAGTGAAATGCTGAGTTTTCTGAAGATACAATTCAAAGGCATTTTTATTATGATTGTTTTCATTATGGCCATTGTTAAACACTTAAAGGGCACCACGAAATCACCCCTTTTTGAGGTGTCTCTGTATTTATTTAGATGATAGGATTTCTGTACTAAACTCCTGTTTCTTGACATTCAACACAAGATCAATGCACACTACTTGATTTAGTTACTACAAGGTGATTAGTAAAGAGAGCACCCTGTGGCTTGGGCATTTCTTAATTTCCTGGTGCGCCCTCTGATTCAGGAGACTCACCTAGGAAACACAGCAGCCTGATGGCCTGTGTTCCAATTCTTCTGGTTCTAAGTGTTTGAAGCTAATTAGAACTGCCCAAACACCTATAGTGCCTTTTGAGAAAGCATCAACAGTGTGTGTGTGTGTGTATATATATACATATATATATATATTTTTGTTTGTTTGTTTGTTTAATTTTGACCAGGCTCATTATTAGCCTTAAGAGAAAGAAAATATGAGGAAAATTGGGGAACAAGATGGCACTGTGCGAACTTGTTAGTGGCAAACATTGAAGTGCATGTAATACTTACATGCCTTGGCTTCCCAGTAGGATGCCTTTATATTAATATAGTGATCACTTAAAGTGTTTTATTCTTTTGTCAAGCCTCCTTATACACTTCAAATGCTTCTCACCACGGGAAAACAATCCCCTTGCTTATTGATAGCATTTGACACGCATTCTATAACATAAGTGACTATTAGGGACTGCACTTGCTTAATAAAAATTTGCAGAACAGTGGCAGATTTGGTGAGTTAATGGGCCCCATATGCTCTTCTTATAGTGACAGAATATGGTATATTGCTAACATGCACAAATCTCTTCAGATAAAAATTGCCATCAGCTACAGTTATTCTTTTTGAGAATGCCAACACTGTGTCATGAATGGGGAATATGTAAATGTGTTCAGATTCCCACTATTTTATATTGAGATACTTTGAGGCAAAGCAGCACTCTAAAATCTGATGCAATGCATGTTTCTTACATAGACAGCTTCATTTCACTTAATTTTTGATTTTCATATCACTGATATAATAAAGACTGCAATTCTGAAGCTGATGTTTGCCACAATAAAAATATTTCTTCTAATGAGGCCATAAATACTTTTCTTTGGATAGTTTCCTACTCTAAATATCAAGTAATTCCTTAATGGTTAATAAATTTGTTTCCAAGACTTATTCCTTCAGAACCTAAAACTGATGTACTTGCCAATATTAAGAATCAATTTTCCTCTCTTTTAGCAGATCAATTTCTGTGCCACTGATTTCCACAATTTCTAAGGAATGCAAACCTGTTTCTAGTTGTAAATTAAGTTCCCTTCTTAACAACCATGAACTACTACTGCCTTAATTTATAGTGTTTTCTTATGTCAATGGCTATTTGGTGTACACCTTCTCCTTAGGGAGACTTTTTGAGTTTTTAGTACTGTGAAGTTTTATGTGTTAAAAAATTCTTCCATCCCATCTTTTGAATATCTCCCCACCCCACCACCCCCACACAACCAAAGCAAATTGAGACTTTTGATAAATAAAGGAGTTAAGGAATTAGTACAAGATAATGATGTAAACATTTATCTCACAGGCTCTCTTAGCAAGCTTACCCCAAAGCACTGAGCTCCATTCCAGATATGCTGCTGCTCAGGCAATAAGCTAAGTAGAGCTTTTCTTGCAGTACCAGAGTGTATCTCCAAGCCATGATGACACAGGATAAAAATGAGGGGCCCATGCCCCTCAACATTATCCAACTGTTTACATGTTCACAACTTTTCAGTGATATCTTCAAAATTATCTCTTTTCATAAACTTGAGGAAACCTTCAATCAGAAGTTGAGAAAAATCTAATACCTCTTGTATGTTCTTATACTCCTGTCTTTAGCTCCTTAAAGGGATTTAGAAAAACCATATCTCTATTTCATAAATTAATTATTTCATTTGTTTTGAATTCATTCAATAAATGTTGTTTTCCTCAAAGTAACCAGGCATCCAGTCCTGTGGTCTAACGAAGTAATACAAACAAGTAACAGGGGTGATGCAATAAAATGTGTGAAATATTTGAAAGAAGGAAAGAGGATATGCTTTAGGAAGAGTGGAGAGCTAGATGTACTTGGGAGTTCATAAAAACAAAAGAAGTTTTAGGTGAGAACTTAGGACAATAGATCTGAGAACAGCAAAGACAAAGTCTAGCAACTGGAACATCTTTAGTTATGGGAAGGGAAGAAGGGGCATGGATAGGGTGGGAGAGCTGAAGCTCCAGCTTAAAGGGACCAGGATTCTGATGCTACCTAATGTGAGTGTGAACTAATTAATGAGTCTTCTTCAAACTAGCTGATAATATTTGTAAAATGCAAACAATGGCCCATAGGATGAGACCACTTATCATGGAACTTAGTAAAAGTTGGTGCTTGAAAGTAGATTGTCTTCTGCATCTCACCACTTCTGCCAAGCTCTTTTTTGCAGAAGTAGCATGCTTTTGAATATGCTATGCAACTTCATGTGCTAATATGATATACAAATAGCACTGCTATTCCTTTTAACTATAATGAAAATTCATCCATTCCCTTGCTTGGCAAACATGCTTTATGATCACATAAAATGTCATTTTCTCCAGGTGAGTTTAGGGACCGAAATAATTTGTAAATATCCTACCTATTTGTGTATGGGTCTGTTACTCACTGAACCACAAACACTTTCAGCAGGGCATATGTCTTATTTTTTCCATTTTAGCCTAGAACCACATCTGGCACCTGATAGGTCTTCTTAGTGAATGAATGCAACATGTGTGAGAATAAAGGAAGAGCATCAATCTGCATATGTACATGGAGCAAAGCATTCTAAACTAATGAATGAAGCAATGGTTTCATATATATGCACATATAACGTATATATGTTAATTATATGAATGGCACAACAAAAATGTGTGTAAATGTAAAATCTTTGTGGCACAATCTGCAAATTCCTGGCAAAGAAGGAGTATGAAAAGGTGATTGAGTCTGATTCTGGCACAGGCCTAAATAAAGACCATTAAATAAATATTTATTAAATAAATAAACATCACATATGTGACCGATCACTGGCGTATCAGTTCCCATGTATCGTCTGGCCTATTGGCACTAGGCACACTTATTCTTCACATAGTATGACACCTGAAAGAGCAGGGACCTCTGTTTATAGACAATATCCCATTACATTTCTAAAATGAACTAAACGCTTGGTACAAAAACTTCTCCTTTTACTAGACAAGAGTTTCCAACATTGTAAACAGAACAAGTAAATGTCTTTCTTGCTATCTGATATTTAAACGAAAACCCACTAGCTTTAAATTTTTCTTTTATTAAATATTGAAGAATTAAAAAATGGTTACAGCATATGTGTAAGCTATAAATGAAGATAATAAAACAAATGCTGGGCATCAACCACACTTTTTAAAGAATGTGCGATTTTACCTCTGAAGTGCCAAACACTTTCCAACCCCATGCCTCTCCTTTCCCTCTCTGCTCAGAGATAAGCACAATCTTGAATGTTGTACTTTATACTTCTCTTGCTTTTCCACATAATTATGCCACAAATTTGTCTCCAAATAATATTTTTTGAGTTTGTATTAAATGACATTGGATTTTTTCAAATACTTTTTCTGAGTCCACTGAGGTGTTCATATAGTCATACTTTTTTTCTGTTTTAGGGGGGAAATGACTTACATTAACTAATTGCAAATGTTATACCAGCACACTGCATTCCTGGGATAATCCCCACTTAGCCATGATAAAGTATATCTTTTTAATATACTGTTGAGCATGGTTTGCTTTTTTTTGTTGTGTGTGTGTGTGTGTGCCAGGGATTGAACCCAGAGGCACTTAACCACTGAGTCAGATCCCCAGCCCTTTTTACTCGCTAAGTTGCTTAGGGCCTTGTTAAGTTGCTGAGGTTGGCTTTGAACTTGCAATCCTCCTACTGCAGCCTCTAAGCTGCTGGGATTACAGGTATGCACCACTGCACCTGGCACAAAATTTTAAAAATGGATTTTATACCCACTTATTAAGGACATTAGCTTAAGAGTTTTCTTTTGTGTCTTTGGTATCAGGATAATGCTGGCTTCAAAAAATGAGTTGGGAAAGTATTTCTCCCTCTTTATTCAGTTGGAAGAATTTCTGTAGAATTGCTTTTCTTCCTATCAAACACTTAGGCTTCATCAGAAAATCCACCTGGACCTGGAATTTCATTTGGGGGAAAGTATTTAACTACAATTTAAGTTATTTAATAGTTACAGGGCTAGGCAGACTATTTATTTCTTCTTGCATATATTTGATTGTTTGATTCTTTCAAGAAATTCACCCATTATACTTTTTTTTTTTGGTTGTAGATGGACACAATACCTTTATTTTATTTATTTTATGTGGTGCTAAGGATTGAACCCTGTGCCTCACACATGCTAGGCAAGTGCTCTACCACTGACCTACAACCCCAGCTCTGTCCCTTACAGCTTGTTAACTTTATTGTTCATAATATTTCCACATTTTACTTTTGGTATTTGTAAAATATGTAGTGAATTCTTTCAGTTCTAATAATGTTTGTTTTATTTTGTACTGATCAATGAGGGCAATAGGTTATTGTTTTCATTGACCTTATCAAAACACTAGCCTTCCATTTCAATGATTTTCTCAAAATTTTCCAGTTCATTAATTATTGCTCTGATTTTTATTATTTTTCTCATGCGTAGTTTGGGTTGAATTTATGCTTTGTATTTTCTTAAAGTGAAAGTATCTCCAAGCCATGATGACAAAATTCCTTTGAGAACTTTCTTCCTTCTCTAATATAGTTCAGTGCTATCATTACCCTCTTAGAGACAACCCTCAACTTATTCTTTATTCCACAGATTTTTGTATGCAGTGTTTCAATTTTCAATCAGCTCAAATACACTCTAATTTCTCTGTTCCTCATTGATCTCTGTGTTATTGAAAAGAGTATTATTTATTTTTCAAATATTTCTGGATCTTCCCGAGTTCTTTTGGTTATTGAATTCTAATTTCACTGTAGTGACATAATATACAGAGTATAATTTAAATCCTTTCAAAAGACTTATTTTTATTTTATAGTCCAAAATATGGTTTTTCCTGTTAAATGTGATTGGTAATGTTGTTCAAGTCTTCTGTTTTTGTTGTTTCTTTTGGATCTGATTGTTCTAACACTTACTGAGAAAGGCTGCCGAAATTTCCAACCATAACTTTGTCTATTTCTCCTGTTGTTCTATGACTTTTTAAATTTTTTTTAATTTTTTTATAGTTGTAGATGGACAGCATGCCTTTATTTTATTTATTTATTTTATGTGGTGCTGAGGATTGAACCCAATGCCTCAGAAATGCTAGGCAAGTGCTCTGCCACTGAGCTACCTTGTTCTATGACTTTTTGTCTTATTACTACATTGTCTTGATGATCTGAGTCATTAGGAGATGACTATTTATGGTAATATGTTTCTGAAATCTACTTTATCTAATGTCAGTATAGCCATTCCAGCACTTTTTATGAATGTTAGTAGGCTATAGTTTTATTTTTAAACTTCCTTTTACTTTTAACTTACTTGTTATGTTTTTAGGTAAAGAAGATTTCTTTTTCCTTTTTTGTCTCGTGCTATATATTGAACCCAGGAGTGCAAGACAGGGATCCAATTTGCAATCCTTCTGCCTCAACCACCCAAGTAGCTGGGCTTGCCGGCATGTGCTACTGTGCCTACCTAAAGTAGGATATTTATAGGCACCATAGAGTTGTAACTTTCTTTTTTTTTTCCAAATTTATTTTTTATTCTAAGTTGATAGAAATGACAGCAGAATGTATTACATTTCATATTATACTTGTAGAGCACATTTTTACATATCTCTGGTTGTATACAAAGTATATTCACACCATTCGTGACTTCATACATCACTTAAGGTAATGATATCCATCTCATTCTACCATCTTTTTTTTTTTTCCTTAACTTTCTTTTGTCCAACATGAGCATTTCTATCTTAACATTTGCATTTAATGTGACTATTGATATGGTTGTGTTCAAATGTACCATCCTGGCTTTTTACATTCTATTTTCCACATCTGTTCTTTTCTACCTTTCGTCTACTCTGTCTTCTTTTGAGAATGTTTTCATATTATTGACTATCACTTTATTTTTGAGATTATTTTAAGCATTTATGATTATTCCATTTTCTTTTGGTTGGCTCATTAGGTACAACTCTGTTGTGCTGTTGTAGTGGTTCTTAAGGGGTTACAGCATACATAATTAACTTACCAGAATGTTCCTTCAAATGAAATTACACCATGCATCATGTACAAGGACCTTAAAATTATGTGCTTTCATGTCTGCCTGCTCAGCATTTGTGCTACTTCTGCCTTTCCTTACATTTCTACATGTTACCTACCTCATACTACATCGCAATTATTTTTGTTTATGCAAATCAGTTACCCTTAAATATACTAAGTCATAATTTAAAAAAAAAATTCATGCAAGTAGTTATAATTTCTGGTGGCCTTAGCTTATGAAGATCTATATTTTTATTTGGAATTGTTTTCCTTCTGAAAGTTTTCATTGAACATTTTTTATAGTGCAACTCTTAATGAAAAATGCTTTTGGCTTTCTTATGCCAGAAATCTTTATTCTGCTCTTGTTTTTGAAAGATATTGTTGGAAAAATTCTAGCATTTTTCTTTCAGTGATATTAGTCCACTGTTGGTATTTTTACATTTGTATTTTTCCCTATGAGAAATGTGTGGTCATTTCTGTTTTTCTGTATAAAACATGTGTCTCTAACTGTATTGAAGATTTTCTCTTTGGCCTTGATTTGAGCAATTTGATTATGATGAGGCTTGATGTTGTTTTCTTCATTTGTTTTGTGTTTAAAAGTTGAGATTCTTGGGTTTAAGTTTCATAAAATTTGGAAAAAATTTGGCTATTATTTCTTCATGCTTTTTTTTTTTTTTCCATTTTCCCTTTTCTCTCATTTGGCAAATTCAATTTTATATACCATAGGTCATGTGAAGTTGCCCATGGTTTATTAATACCTTGGTGTGTCTTTTTTCTTTCTATTTTAGATTTTAGAGATCTATTGCCATGTCTTTACATTCATCTGTCTTACTTCCTGCGTTAGCTAATCTTTTAATTCCATGCAATGTTTTTTTACATCTCAGACATTGAACTGTGAATTTCTGGAAGTTAGATTTGGGTATATGTGTGTGTGTATGTGTGTGTGTGTGTATATGTGTGTATTTTTATATCTATATTTAATGAGTTCAATTTTTCTCCAGAATTTTGGATATATGAAATACAATTATAATAATATTTAAATGTCCTTGTCTGCTGATTGTAACATCTTTGTCAGTTCCGGTTGTAATTGCTGATTTTTTTTCTCCTATGTATCATATTTCTGTAGTTCTTTGCATGCATATTAATCTTTCATTGGCTGCCACATATTGTAAATTTTACCTTGCCCATGCTTGATGTGTATGTGTGTGTGTGTGTGTGTGTGTGTGTGTGTGTGTGTGTGTTACCAGTGATTAAACTCAGGGCTTCATGTGTACTATGCACTCTAACACTAATCTACCTACCCAACCCTGTATAAATTTTAAGACATGGTCTCACTCCGTTGCCCAGATTGGCTTTAAATTCACGATCTCCCTGCCTTGCCCTCCTGAGTAGCTGGAATCACAGTTGTGCACCAGAGTGTGCACCAGAGCCAGCATGCTTGACATTTTTATAATAAAAAAATACTTTTGGAATATAGTGGCATTGCTAAGAAAGAGTTGATCCTTTTGGTTTTGCTTTTATGATTGTTAGGCAGGACTATAGCAGTATTTGGTATAGGTTGATTATGCCCTACTGTAGAGGACTAACTGTAGAGGCAACCCCCTTATGCATACTCTACTGTCCTGAAGATTATGGGATTTTTTTCAATCTTTGTTATGGGAACAGACATGTTTCTGGTCCTGTGTGAGCTTTAGAGACTGTTTTCCGGAATCTTTCAGGATAGACTTGGTGACTTCCTCACATGCATACACTGATTAATACTCTGTGTAACATTTAAGGGAGACCATAAACATAGCTGGACTTCTCTCCCTAGGCAGAGCTCTTCTCTCTGACACTCTGCTCTGTACACTATAACCTGTATATCTGCTCTGTAACCACCTGGCTTTTCCTGTATCCTCAGCTCCCTCTCAACCCAACTCTCATAAACAGTAGTGTGTTTTTGGCACCTTTGTCTAATATGAGATAACTGTATTTATGTGGGTTTGTCTCTGTGTCCTCTATTTTGTACCATTGGTCCACAAGTCTATTTTGGTGCCATTACCATGATGTTTTGGTAACTGTTGCTCTGTAGTATTGTTTAAGGTCTGGTATGGTGATGCCACCTGCTTCACTCTTCTTGCTGAGGATTGCTTTAGCTACTCTGGGTCTCTTATTCTTCCAGTTGAATTTCATGACTGCCTTTTCTAGTTCTATGAGGAATGCCATTGGGATTTTTATTATAATTGCATTAAATCTGTATAGTGCTTTTGGTAGTATGGTCATTTTGAGAATATTAATTCTGCCTATCCAAGAACAAGGGAGATCTTTCCATCTTCTAAGGTCCTCTTTAATTTATTTCTTTAGTGTTCTGTAATTTTTATTGTAGAAGACTTTCAACTCATTCATTTAGTTGATTCCCAGATATTTTTTTGAGGCTATATACATAATGGAATATTACTCAGCATTAAAAGTCACGAATGGTGTGAATATACTTTGCATACAGCCAGAGATTTGTAAAAAAGTGCTCTATATGTGTAATATGAAATGTAATGCATTCTGCTGTCATTTATAACATCTTAGAATAAAAAATAAATTAAAAAAAAAGAGAATAAAATCATGGCATTTGCAGGTAAATGGATGAAGTTGGAGAATATTATGCTAAGTGAAGTAAGCCAATCCCCCAAAACCAAATGCCAAATGTTTTCTCTGATATAAGGATGTTACTTCATAATGGGGATGGGAACATGGGAGGAAACTGTAGATAGGGCAGAAGGGAGGGTGGGGAAGGGAGGGGGCAGAGGGGTAGGAAAGATGGTAGAATGAGATGGACATCATTACCCTAAGTACATGTATGAAGATAAGAATGGTGTGACTCTACTTTGTGTAGAACCAGAAATGAAAAATTGTGCTCTATATGTGTACTCTGAATTTAAATGCATTCTGCTGTCCTATATAACAAATTAGAATAAATAAATAAAAACCAACAACAACAACAAAAAAAACCCAGTGGTGTGAATTTTACAGCAAGTTCCATAATTTGATACTATTTAATTTCTATGGTATATGTTTTTAAATAGTTAATATAGTCAATATACTAAAACAGCATTATCCTTGTGACTATAGCATCATAAATCACAGAATCAATGATCTTAAGATCACTCGAGCAACTATCATCCAAAGTGTAATGGAGAGAACATGACTACAAATATGATCCACGACAGAGGACAATACCCTTTGGAGGCCTCATCATGCACCACTTCTTTACTGCATTAAAGGTATGAGAGCAATGTTGAGAATAGACAACTTTGTTTATTTGTTTATTTTTATTAGAGGACCACAAGATAGCGCCATGGAGCTGATGGACTGAAAGGAAACCACATTTAGACCCCGTTACTCCCCCGTCCTCACAGCACATGTGACTACTTCATAAGCAGGTGGCCAGCTCTCAAGTCTTCCTTCCAAGGATCCTCACAACTGAACCCACAGCTCTCACCATGCCATGGCTGAACCTTTGCAATGGCCTCCAACTTGCTTTTGGCTGACTTCCATCTCCTGCCTCTACCATACATCTTATTTACTACTGCCACATTAACCCATGCTAAACATCACAGGATCATTTTCCTTAACTACTGAAAACCATCACCAGTATTCCACTGCCAAGAGAATAATATAGTTTCCTTACCTTTGTATTCAAGATATGAGCCTTTTAACTTTCCCCATTGTATTGTCCTCTATTTGCCTTTTAACTAAAGTTGTATACAATGATTCCTGGCTTTTTCTCATTTGTTTTTATTCTCTGCTGGAATGACCTCAGACTTCACACATATATAAATATTATGCCTTCCAGGTCTAGCTCCCTGCTGGGACTACTCTTCCTAGTATATTTTTCCATTTCTCTTCCCACCCCCAACCAAGAACACTTTAGCAAGTATATGCACTAGTTTCTACTCTGTATTATGGTGATTTGTGGGCAACCTCAATGTACGCAAAGAACATTTTATTATTTTATATATTTTTAGTTGTAGATGGGCACAATACCTTTATTTTATTTATTTATTTTTATGTGGTACTGAGGACCAAACCCTGTGCCTCATACATACACGGCAAGCACTGTACCACTGAGCTACACTGACCCATTTTGTTATTTTTACACAATAAACAGGTAGTTTACAAAGGTCCTCAAAGATTAGTTTTATGGAGTCTCTGATCTATTTTTTAAAATCCATATTTGATAGGCAAAAGACTATTTGTTTGAAATCCCTCCTAGGAAACTTCTTTCTCTGCACTCCTGGGAACGACCATAGTTATAATCTGTATACTACTCAAACAATAAAAACTGCCAGGGCTGGGGTTATGGCTCAGCAGTACAGCACTTGTCTCACATGTGTGAGGCCCTGGGTTTAATCCTCAGCACCACATAGATAAAGATATTGTGTCCACCTACAAAAAAAAAAAACAACAACAACAACAACAACAACAACAAAAAACTGCCATGGTTCCTAGATACTTGAGGACATTTCTATCATCAGCAAGAAATTGATATTGATTAAACCATTGAAAAAAATGATACAGTTTACCTTTAAGTCACACAACAAATCAACACTGTTCACTATTAACTAAATTCAAAATACACCTCTAACTTCACTATTTAAAAATGTATATTTCTACATTACCTAGTGACTTTTTAAAACAGAGATAAAGAGGAAGGAAACCAAACTTATTACCAAATTATCACGAACCAAAAATCATGGTAAGCATTTCAACATATTATCTCATTTAATTCTTAGAAAACTTCTGAGGTGGGCATTAATATCTTCATTTTACATTGGAGAGAACTGAGGCTAAGGAGGGTTATATCATAAAGTTGGCAAATTGAATAGGTGGGATCTGAATCATTCCTAACTTCAAAGCACAAATTCTATCTACTATGTGAGCCAAGAGGGAAGGTTTGGCTAATGACTTTGTATTTAAGAACTAGATATTTCTACTACTCATGATTCCCTACTAGAGTACACTCTCAGACCAAATTATGTCCTAAGTTGTTTTACCCTTGTACAGTTTGTAAATTGTTACTAGAAGAGGCCTGGACTATTATTCATATGGTGTCAGGACTCTTAAGGAGGGAGAAAAAGAGATATCTAACTAACATCACAGAGAATGTATTATGTGAACATGGGATGAAGCAACAGAGAGAACCACAGATAAACCCAGTACGTGACCTGTGATTGACAGATTTCATTATTAGCAGGGTACAGTGGTGCATGTCTGTAATCCCAGAGACTTGGGAAGCTGAAGCAGGAGGATCGAAAATTCCAGGCCATCCTCAGCTACTTAGCAAGACCCTCAGCAATTTAAAAAGACTCTTCCTCAAAATAAAAAATTAGAGGACTGGGAATATAGCTTTATGGTAAAGCAACCTTGGGTTCAAGTCCCAGTACCCACCCACAACCCCCCCCCCCCCCCAAAAAAAAAAAGATTTCAGTATTAGAAAGAAGGCAGAAGGGAGATGGTGTCAGGTCAGGTCAACAGTTGGGATGCAGTCATGACAGCACAGAGGGGCCTCAGACTTATGCCCACCTCTTACCCTCCAACTCAGGCTTTTTAATGCAGCCTAAGACAGTAACTAGCTTTCTTGGCAGCCAAATTGGTCTGCTGCTGGCTCATTCTCTTTGCTCTGTGCACAGTCAGCTCAAACCCTGCGGTCCTTTTTATATTAATGGCTGTTAAGATCTTCTTTGTCTGACATATATCTCTGCAGAGCCTGTGGTACAGCAGCCACAGTGCTGGGCACTGAGACTGGGAAAGTTAGCAAGGCAGCCCTGAGCCCCAAACAGGTAGGGTTTCCCACAAGTAATTACAAGGACGTGATAAGAGCTAGCAAACCTACATATTCAAAGCTCCCTCCAGCTTTTACCTTGAGAGATGTTATAACCCCTGACTGATCTTGGGGATTCTGAACTAGGTCTCTAGTCTTTCTTCCACACAACAGCTACTGTAATCCTTTTAAAACAGCAATAAAATGATGTTTTTGTGACCGTCCTTGGCTCAAAGCCTCTCACTAGCTTCCAACCACATCTAGGAGACAATCTGGAGGTTTACCATGGCTTCTGAGCCCTGCCTGGGCTGCATGCTGGCAGTCTCTCCAGCTTTGTTCTTCTGAACTCTCCCCCTGGCTCAGTGTACTTGATCCACTTTGGACTTGACCATAGTTCTCAAAAGGCTGTGTATGCAGCTCTTCAAGGCTTTGGAACATGCTCTTCCCTCTGACTGCAGTGCCATTCTCCTAGACCACATAGTCATGGTTCCTCTTGAATCGTCTCTCCTTAAACACCACCTCACCAGAGGTCCTCTGTGCCTCCTCTACATGTAGTAGGGCCTTCCAACACCAACACTCCTCCCACTATTATTGCATCTTGCTCCATTTGTCTTCAAAGTGCTCACCACAAGACATCATTCCACCAGAACATCAGCTCCATGTGGTTGTGGGCTTTATTTGTTCACAGTTTAATCCACAGGGCCTAGAACAGTACCTGGGACATAATAGATATGCCATGGACATTTGTTAAGTGAAAGTTCAAGCAGAGAACCTTGAAATACGTAATTAGGGGATTAAACCAAAGGGTGAAGATGTGTTTTGGACAGAGGAAACATGGAAGTCACAAAGCAGGTCCCATATGAAAAACCCCAAATCTTCCATATGCCTGGAGTGTTCAGCATGACAAGGGGGGCTAGTGGGAGAACAGGTGGAGGAGGAAAGACGGGGCTAGCCATGGAGGGTCTTAAAAACCACATTAATGAGTTTTGTCTTCATCCTTGGGGCAATGGGATGCTGTTAAGGGATTTTTAGCAAGGACGTGACATGATCTGATTTGTGTTTAAAAAAGATCACCCAAGCTGCAGCGTGGAAAATAAATTGGATGGGAGTAAGGCAGGAGGCAGTTGCTTCCTTTTATAAATCCAAATAAGGGAATTTACATTTATCCCTATTAAATTTAATCTTCTGAATTGCAGCTCACCAGTTGTCCCTGTTGAGATCTTTTTGAATCCTGATTCTGTCATCCAACATTATTAGCTAACCTACCAAGCTGTGTCTCCTACAAATCTGACAAGTAAGTCTGCCGTATCCAAATCATGTGCAGAGCTTACCTTACTGAAAATGATCCCTGCTCTCTCCGTGGCACTTTTGCATGTGCTTGTGAGGTGGCTGGCTGGGTGAAAACATGCTCTTTGATCACTCAATGTGTTCCTTGAACTGGCCAGCTCAGCGTGAACTATAACCCCAAGACCCGTAACTTGAGCTACCCAGGATTTTTGTGCACATTTTCCCCAGAGCTTACGGACTTTACAGTAAGATGCCAGCCCAATTTATTCTTGCATGAATTAATTTTGGCACCTGGTTTCTGGCTAGGGATTGTATAGCTGCTTCTGTTCTTGGCTACAATACATGCTATCAAAAGATTTCTCTTCTGGCATGCATTGAAGTATATAATGCTGTCTATATTTCTGCCCAGAATCTACTATCATCTGTTTAATATGCAAACTGTGCAAAACCAGGGCTACTAGTGTGTAATAGATTTTGAAAAGTTGTCATCCAGACTCATTGTTTATTAGAGGTTATTAACTTTGGGGGTTTATGTGCTGTCTCTCCAACTCAGAGCACACAACCATCCACTTAAATGGGATGCATGCACAAAATTCTGCACACACTCTAGTGAACTCATCCAGTATTTTATACCAATGTATTAGATGAGCTCACTTAAATCAGACTCCTATTTGCAGAATAGGTGGTTACACATACATATTAAAGATCTACTATCTATCTGTTTGGAAGGCATTGAGGTATATTAAGCAACTTGAACAAGGTTGAGCTAATAGAAAATGTTAATACAAAAAATAGACAATTGCTAGCTAGATTCAGAATCTAAAGTAACTTTACAGGCAACAATTTTTAACTCTTTTTTCTTTAGACCAGGGATTTCTTCGGAGATTTCAGAAACTGCTGACCAAGGAAGGGAAAAAATAAATAAAAACAATGGGCTGTGGTTATTGTGCATTTCCTCCCTCTCTGTCCCAACTCCTAAATAAAAGTTTGCTGTAAAAGTTTGAGATTTAATTTTTAAAAATGTATTTAAAATGATTTGGTTATAAGTTAATTACAGGTTGGATGTTAAAACAGTCTTCATTTTTAAGTCTGCAGATATACACTATTTGCAAATATAGTATTTAGTAATAAATTCTAAGTGCAATAATTGATAAAATTGGCATGGAGCTCATTTCATGGATAAAGATTCATGGATTTCAAATCATTTTATGCATTAGCTGGTGGTTTTGCTTAACTCTCATACTTTGGTAGATTTTTGTAAATTTCATAGGCTCTAGGTTCTGTGCCTACAGTGACTAATTTAAAAAGAAAAATATACTTGTCACTTCAAACGGAAAAACATTATTTCAACAATTCAGAACATAAAACTACTAAGTTTAGGGCTGGGGCTGTGTTCAATGATAAAGCACTTGCCCAGCATGCACAAAGCCTTGGGTTTAATCCCCAGCACCACAAAAATAAAGTTTCAAACCATGGCTTTAGAGACATTAGGAAAGAGAAGTAACAACTTGGTGTTGTTCCATTTGGGTGTCTCCTTCATATATCTTATTCCTTCACTGGATTCCCTGGTTTAAAAATGGCACCACCATTTTCCTGAATAACTCTGACTTCTTATCCTCTGCCCCACCTAAGTATCTTTGGCCAAGGTTGACTTTGACTATGGATAGAGAATCAAGACACTGCCCTCTTACCACTTTTCTAATGCTTCTACAGCTCCATTAAAATGGGTTTGGGAAAACAGCTCCTAAAAATTCAGTCCTAAAGGAACTCAGAAGTCCTGCCCGATACACTCGTATGTATGTATATATGCAGTGACCAGAAGATTACAAACTTACTTGGTGGCTATGTCAGACACTGTTGGTTGACAAACCTAATGCCACCAACAAACCCATTTACCCTAGTTAGTTTCTGGCTAGAGGGTATATGAAATATGATAGTACTGGCCAATAAGATGAGAAAGGGGTTTTCTGGGGTGCTGGGAAGCCCTTCTTAGCCAATACTGAATTTCCTAATTAAGGGAAGAATGTTGGCAAATCCTTTTGCCTACTGCTACCTTATTATTTATTTATTTAGCTTGGAACATGGATACAATTGCTGATGGCAGCCATCTGGATACTCTGAAGTAAAGAATGTGAGGACAAAAGCCAGAAAGTCAAGAATGGCATAGTGTAAGAAGAGAAGGAACTGACCAAGTCTCTGATGGTTCTACTGAGCCACTGAATTGGCCTCACTGAGACTCTGTGCATTGCAGTGGAGTGTGCTCCTAGCCTATCTCATATTATTTTAACTGGTCAGGAACAATTGAATTGTCCAGAAATTTATTAACAAAAATGAAAAATGTTTTATCTTCCCTTTCCAGGTTCTCAATGATATAAAGCTAGCCCATATATCCCACCCCGTCCTCCTTCTCGGAGTTAAATATCTTAATTTCTTTCTACTATGGAACAAAATTCTTTTCCAATTTAAAAAATATTTTTTACTAATTCATTTCATTCTCATTATAAATGTGACACATTTATAATATGTGTTAAAGGTTTGAATTAACAAGAAATATATAAATTATAAAATAATCCACACAAATTCCACTAGGAGAAAACCGATTTTATCATTTTTCCAAATTTCTGTTTGTTATTTATATGTATGTACACATACACGTATACACATATGCACTAATATAATTGTATACACTACTTTTATCAATTGATGTCTTATCACTAACATTTTATATTTCATTAAACATACTGAAGATTTTTGTTATATGCATCATGGTATATTATATTTAAAGTCCTGTAATTTCACTAATACTTTAATCACCAGAAAATTAAATTCACTTTAGTGAACTGAAGTGAAAAAATTCTTTACTTAACTAAAATCTTGGTTTAATCTTGGACTTTTTTTTTTCTTTTCTAGAATGGGTCTCAGAAACAGAATTACTGGGAAAAATGATTTTCAAATGCCTTATCTAATTACCATACTGCCTTATAGTAAAATAGCATTGACTTAAATACCCAACAAAAGGGCACTGTGATACCGGTTATGTATATTTCAGCATTTGCCAATATAATATCTCAATTTTCTTAATTACTTGTGAGTTTGGGCATATATCATATTTATTTGTTGACTCAAGTTTTCTTCCTTTGTGAATTGGCACATATTTTTCCAATTTCATATTTATTTTCCAAAAATTTATGAGTTCTTCATGTATTAAGGATGTCAGTCCCTTGTCAGGCATTTTATAATTATTCCTTGATTCTTATGAGCAACAAAGAACCCGTGAATAATAGGAAGTGATTATTAAAACAGCATTCAATCCCTATTTTAAAAAATTTAGAGTTTTCAGATTAACTTTTCAGGATGCCTCTAGATTTAGAAAGGAATAATGTAATACAAAGTGAACCCTTAGGATCATTTCTTAGTTATACGTACATTATCTCCAACTTAATTTTTTTTCTCTTTTCATTCAAATAATCCTAGGTATTTCTCTTACATATAGGTTGAGCATCCCTTATCCATATATTTAAGATGAGGGGATTTCAGATTTCAGATTTTTTCAAATTTTAGGTAATTTGCATGCATATAATGAGATATCTTGGGGATAGGACTCACATCTCCACACAAAATTCATATGTGTTATACATACCTCATACATATAGCTGGAAAGTAATTTTGTTTTTAGTAATTTTAGTCCACCTACATTTTGACTGTGATCAATCATATAAGGTCAGGCATGGAATTTTCCCTTGTAGAATCATGCTGGCACTGAAAAATCTTTGGATTTTGGATAATTTAGGATTTTGGGAGTAGGGATGCTCAACCTATATTAGTATTTTATTTCAAAATGCACCTTCTAAAACATACTTAGAAAAGTATCTCATAATGACATGTTGAATAATAGTTTAAGACTATTGACTACTTTTGTGGAGATAATACTTCTAATCTATTAATGATGGAGTATATCCCAAAGGGATCTGTCTTCCCAGTGGGATGGACAATTTTCTTGAGCTGTCCTTAGACATTCTTGCCATAATGACTTTGTGACCATGTTTTTAATATAACAACATTTTTAAACTATGGCTTGGTTATGGAAAAGCCCTTTAGGTTAAGTACTATTTTAAAAGGAATGCAGCCTTAGGTATCTAAAAGGTTAGTTAATCATCTGTTTAAGAGTTAACTCACATGTCTATCCATCAACATCAGGCAGCAACGTTGGACACTGCACAAATTGGGTTATATGAACATAGGGCTTTTTAACATTCCTTAGTTGCCTTAGCATATGAGGTTGCAGTAAATAGATTTGCATTATTAAATTCTTTGATTAAATCTAAATATAAAAATGGCTTTGTAGATAAAAATTTGCATAAAGTTTGAAGCTGTAATAGGTAAGTCAGCACCATTCATTTAAACCATTTAGAATATTTTCAATTTATTTTGAATCAATTGTATTCTTTGATTTAAAAACATTTTTTTATTCACTTTGGGATATTTGTGAAGACAACTAACACTGTGTGACCCAAGGTGAGCAAAATCTCTAAATATTCAGCTTACGTGCTGTTTGCCACAGCTGACATGCAACCAAATTGCTCTATACTAATGTAATTCAATTTCATGTTGCTTCAGGTAAAAGCAAGCAGTTCAAGCATGTTTTGAGTATAATTCCCATGGCACTAGGTTTATGCACAGACTATGTTCTTCTTGTGCAAACAGATTTATAGAAAATGAAAATGGAATTCATAAACAAGAAACACAAAGTTTTTTAGTACAGAATGTAGTCAACTCTAATTCTACGTTGAAAAGGAAAAAAAAACCTTATAAATTAAAAGTAATACAAATAAAAATATATGCTTCTTTAGACTAAGAAAAGTAAAACCCCCAAAAGGAAATGGAAATATAGAGGAATACAAAGGAAGAAAGAATGTCAGTGATGAACAGAAGATGGGGAGGGGCCACAAACGATTTGATCTAATTTATCCTCTCTTGCAGTGAAAGTGAATTCACATGATCTAAATCAATTATGTCAAGTGATTGCCTAATTTATTCATAGATTCCTCCAATTAGAAAATAAAGCACACAGCCCTTTTCTTCAAGTTTTAAACAACTGCTTTCATTCTTCTTTATTTAATGGAATTGAAGCATTTGGGCTGATATGTTTCCTGTGTTTGATTCTCTCCTTACATATGTTCATTTTTATGAGCCTTTCCCAAACACTTTTCCTTCAAATGAACAAAACTAGTAGGGGTCAATGAACACGAGTATAGGGTACCACATTGTGCCCCTTCCTAAAATGTCTTTATACCTATTCTAGTTTGCTACTCAGACCAGACGTTTATTTGCATTTTTATTCACATATGGTTTAATCATCTGGTTGTATTTTATTAATTTAACCTCTTGATGTCAGAAAGGAGGTTCTGCCCACTTAGTAAGAGCAGCCAGATCAATCACAGAGATCAATGAGATTGCAGCCAGATTGCTTTAAGACCATCCGTCATCCAACCATCCTGGACATACTTGGCACCTACACATACGAAGTGGTGAGAGGAGATGCCCAAGAAGCACAAAGCATGACCTGGAGGAGCTTATAATCTTATTGAATTGAGAAAAAAATTCTCACTTGGTAGATATTCAAAAGAGAATGCAATTCTTTGCTAAAATTACTGATATCAATGATTACTGCTTTAGGAATTCAGAGAAAAAGCTAGAAAAAGATGACAGCCCCCTAGAGCAGGCAACACTTGAATGGGTCCTGAATGGAAGATATAATTTAAATAGAAGAGAGAATCTGTCTTTTATTTTTAGAGGTAAGACTAGGAAGTTAATAAGCCTCCTTTGAAACAGAAAGTCATAATGATTTGGAAACTAGTCACCAAAATTAAATGTACCTGGGTTTAAATCCTGACTCTACCTCCTACTAGCTATGACACCCTACATTAAGTCAATATTTTTATATCCTGATTACATGATCTGTACAATGGCGGTATGGTTTGTGATGTTGAGTGTCCCTCAGAGGTCCTATATATATATAGGACCATTATATATTTATTATATAAAGGCTTAGTCCCTAGGGTAGCAGTATGGGGAGGTGCTGTGGACCTTTAAGAGGTGGGGCCTAGTGGTAGGTCCTTATGTCACTGAGGGCATACCCTGGAAGGGGACTGCGGAAAGACCTGGTTTCTTTCTCTCTTTGCTCCAGTCAGAGACATGACCATTCACTGCAACATGTGCTCCTGCCATTGTCACCTACTGCCTTCCTCAGGGGCCAGACAATGGGGCCCACCAATAATGTGAACTAAATAAAACTTTCTTTACATTGTAAGTAGCCTGTGTTGGATATTTCATTATAGTAACATAATGCTGACTAATACAAATGGTTTTGAAATTTCTTTTCAAAAAACTGCCTAGCACACACTAAGTGCTCAAAAAACATTAGTTATTATTATGGCTTAGATATTAGGTGTCCCCCAAAAGCTCATGTTTGAGATAATGCAAGAAAGAGGTGAAATGATTGGTTATGATAATATTAACCTAATCAGTGCATTAATCCCTTACAGGGATTAACAGTGGTCACTATAGGCAGGTAGGGTGTGGCTAGAGGAGGTAGGTCATTAGGGTTGTGCCATTGGGGCATATATTTTATGAGCTAAGTTTAGTCTCTTTCTGCTTGTTGGTGCAATGTCCTGAGCAGCTTTCCGCCACCCCACTCTACCACCATGATGTTCTGCCTCACCTCCAGCCCAAGGAATGGAACCAGACTTCTATGGACTAAGACATCTGAAACCTTGAGCCCTGAAATAATTTTTTCCTTCCTTCTCTAATTATTCTTGTCAGGTCTTTTGGTCACAGCAGTGAAAAAGCTGACTAAAATAGAAATAACTATGGTTACATAGTTACTACTAGTGCTTTAGTGCTTCTCCTCTTCATAGTCTAGTTTAATAGTCATGGGAGCTTGAGTAGTGGGGCTGAGGAATGTAATCTTTCTATCGTTTACAAAGGACAGTCAGTGGTTTGGAGCCACTGACAGTAACATCTTAGAGTTCATTTCACAGTACATGTGCTATTCTTTAGAGGCTTGCTGCAGTGCAGTTAGTCACATTCTGTCAGCACAGTCCACGGTTAGCGCGTGCTTGGTTGATTACAGCCTTGCTTGCCCATGCTGCTCTGCAACTAATTCCTACTTGTTCAGTGACTGTGGACGCCTCTCTACCCTGGAGATTGCCTCTCAGACTGCACCCCTAGCATGGCCCCACATGTCCTGGTTTGCTGGCAATCCTTCCTCACTGTACTCTGCGTCACCCTCAAACCTCACAAACACACTCGCACCTTCTCTTTGCCAAGGACATTGCTCAGAGCACTAGATCTATCAGCTACTCCATACTCAAAGTTTCTGTGATCAAATGAATTTGGGGACTGCTGCACAGGTTATATCTTGAAGCCTGGCAGCATAAATAAAACACATGAAAGTTTGTGAGCAATCCCACATTTAAGCAGCCTCTTTAATCTTTGTTTATGTGTGTTTCCCAAACTTATTTGATCATTCCTTGTCACTCAAGACACTACTAAGATATTCTCAATCTATCAACTTCCAAGTAAATTTTTTGAACATCTATGTTTCTATTAACAAAAAATCTTATTGATAAGGTTGCTTTGCTGGTCTAAAGCTAGAGGACTTGGCCACTGTGATTTTCCTGTAGCCTCTGGGTACAGAGAAAGCACTGGGATTTTATCTGGCAACTACAGATTTAATAAAGCTGGAAATAAAAAGAAAAAAGCTCTGATATAACCAATTTTTCATTCAATTTGGGTGCTAATTTTTCCCCAAATTTTGAAAATGGCCTAAGTGTTTTCCAATTCCTTGATATATCATTGTTTGACTTTAAAGGAATTTGAGCTAAAACCACTGCGGGTTCTCATGATTTTTCCAAGACAATCCTGAAGTGTTTGGGGATTGGGGATTATGCCAGTCAGTTGCTGGATCATCACAGGGTAGATGGCATATTCCCAGTTCACTTAAAACTATCACTTTTGATTAGTCAGTTTTCAATTTGATCTCTATTTTAATTTTCACTTTAATTTTTATACCTTCATGCATAGAGTTCCTAGTTACTTTTTCTTATGAATACTGGAAACCAAATGGGTATTAGAACATTAGCCTTTCTAGACATGTTTCCTCTTCCCACAATTTGTAGAGAGTTATTTTTGTAATACTGGATATCCTTCCAGCATCTTCATTCACTTATTGGGCTATTACCATTTATGTACCTAATCTTTCAAACTATGTTCACGAGAGTATTTCTGCTTAAGAAAGGTAAGCTATAGAAATAAGATGTTGTTGTCTGTTGCAGGTATTTAGAGCAGTACTTAGAAGCACCCAATAAATATTTGTTCAATAAATGAATAAAGGAAGGAAGAAAGGAAGAGATGGATGAATGAACTTTACATGGAACTGAAATTGCATTTTCAAGCATTATATAACTTTTCAGCATTATACAAGCAGAGTAGGTGTTTATAGCGATGCTAGCCTTGTTCTAAGGTACCCTAAAGCAGCTGGAAATGCTTCACCTGAGGTTCGGGAGAGTAGTTTTAGTGTTCCAATAAAAAAATAAAAAATAAATTATTTCGAAAAAGATTACTTGACTTGCCACAGATTAAGCAGTTTTTATTATAAATAAGTCTGAATCTGACTCTGCTTCTGGTTCATATTTAGACATTTTCTCACCATTTAATGAGAGACACCAAGGTACTAATTAATATGTACTTTGGAGCAAGTAACATACTTAGCATTGGGAAAGTGAAAGTGATATCTGTTTTCCCCTGTGAGCAAGGGCTGAAACTTGACCTTTAATATAGAATAACATTTTACTTACAAAAAGCGATATTTAATTTAAAAATTTCTAACCTTATAAAGAAAGTGCTCAGATGGTTCACAATAGAAGATGTACAGTGAAATAGATCAAAAGTGTTTAACTACAGAAATAATTTTAAAAGTAAAATAAAATGCTAGTTTTAAGCCTATAAAATCTGCAAAATGGAAAAAAAAAATTACCCATTTTCTTTCAAATACTGCTAATAGGAACAGAATTGCTTTTCCAGAGGACAACTGGTCATATAAATCAAAAACCTTAAATCCTTTTTTTGGGGGAGGTACTGAGGATTTAACTTAGGGGTGCTTTACCACTGAGCTACACCCCCAGCCCATTTTATTTTTTATTTTGAGGTTCTCAGTAAGTAGTTTAGGACCTCGCTCAATTGCTGAGGTTGGCCTTGAACTTGAGACCCTCCTGTCTCAGCTTCCCAAGTTGCTGGAATTATAAGCATGAGCTACCACACCTGGCTAAATCATTCTGGCCAAAGAATTATAGAAAATTTCAATGATGAAATAATCATGATTGTTTACAGAGGTTGATACATTAGTAGGCTTCATGCATTGCTATTCTTAAGAGTGAAAAATTGGAAAGAAACTTGGTGGCAAGTAATATAATATTAGGCAAATGAATCATGCTCCATTTATTCAAAAGCAAATTTTACAATTAAAATATAAAGTTTGTAGGGGCAAAGAAACAGAATAATGTTTAGGCTAGACTGTTCCTAACAAAAATTTAAAAGCATATGTTTGGTACAATCAATCTTAGGAAAAAAATTGAATATAAGAATAAAGATATGTATATATAAGAATAAAACTATGCAAGACTAAAGATGTTTCACATTTTAAAGCACAAACTACACATATTCACCTAAAAATGAGAGAAATGCACCTCTCTTCAGTAGCTTTAATCTCTTTCTAAGATTAAAGTATTACCAACAGCAAATTTTAATCATTCAGAATTCCAATCAGAAGGGATAATTATGAAACTGACAAACTTCATTTAACATATATTTCTTATATCAGGTCGCATATTTTATCATTCTAATATTTAGTTTTGTACTAAATATAATATTTTCCACTAATGAAACTGCCACTTCAAAACAATGAAAATGAATTAGGTTCATTTTTTTCAAGGAGAATTTAAGTATTTTGTTCCATTCTTTGAATAGCTTTCTCATCTTCATATTTTTATGAAGATGTTCTCTTATTAATATAAAAGTTCTTTTAAAAGGAACACAGAATTTCATTTAAGTATGAACAATGGTTTGTGAAACAAAGGCAAGTGAGCAGGAAAAGTTCATATTTGACTTCATTTAAAAGACTTAAGAGTCTTAGAAGGAGAGTTTCAATTGAAGTACAAAAAGGAAGAAAGCAATACCTGTACTAACTCAAGTTTTAAAAGGAGCCCAGAACATTTCAGTTTTAAAAGATAAGGAAATTTTCCCATTGATCAAGATTTCCCATCAGAGCACAAATAATGCTGTAAATATACGGAGTTCAATTTAATAAAAATCTGCATGAGTTGGCTGTTGGCAAAATATCATTAGTTAAGCTTCAGTTACAAACACTTCTAAACTTTATAGTCCTCTTTATATCTCTTGTAGGAAAATAGAGCTTTGAATTTTTCTTCCAGACAGTGAATTTTTAAATTATCTACATATTCCACTAACCAATCCCCTGAGCTGGAGAAAATATATCTTAGTGGAAAACTGCATGGAGACACTTGAGACCATCTGTGACTCCATGATTGAATTAAAGATGGACATGTCGAATCCACAGGTGAACTTTTCACAGTGTTTCATAATGCTTCTTCGAGGAGAATTTATTTATGCTGACAATTGAAGTCAACCACCAATTACCAGAAAACTGTAGGAGATGTAGCAGCTCTATCTAACAATACCAGCAGCTTTCCCATGACTGCTACTATTGCTAAAACCAACACCAAATCCCTTATGCTCTAGGCACCAAGATCAGTGTTTTTATATAAGTGTGATGATCCTTGCTTCAAAGGATTTTTACCCCCCAGATGGGGATAGATGAGTCATTCATTCAAAATGGAAAATGAGAGCATTTGTGAATATTGATTTATTAGAGGGAGTCTGACGGGGTGGGCTGGAATGCGCCACAACTTTCAGACAAGTCTGGAAACATGGAAGGCAATATAAAAGCACCATTTCCACACAAAAGGCATTATTTTTCTAATTAACAGTAACAATAAACATAGTCAAACTCACCTTGAAAACATATTTCTTAGGGAGTATGAAAAATAGGGTCCGTAAGAACTTAGAGGGAGAGAAACATGTCACCAACATAGAAAACCATTTTTACACCTTTACCTCCATCCCAAATAGTAATTTTAACAAGTTTTAAACAGAATCTGCATTGTTTTGGCACATCTAAAATAATCATCTAGTTGCAGATCTAGGAAAGTGATCTTTAGCTCTACATTCGATTAATACTAATTCATTTTCAGTTTTAAATGTAGCAATTATCCAGAATTTAACTATACACAAGGTTTTAGATTATCCTAATGTTGCTCTTCTTAATGTTTTGAAAGAGGCCTGCTTTAGGTGGGGGTGCTGTAAACAGTGTGAATTCTTCTCTTGCATTTCTTCACGGATTCCTCATCCTTGTCAAAGGTTCTAAGATTGACCCTCTGTGCTAGCCTATGATTTATTCCAACTGCAGTTTTCTCCCCAACACTGAAAAATATACCATGGTCTCTTTTCCATAATGTTGGTGAATTTTGCTTCTCGGTCTTCGTGAGCTGTTTTAATTTATACATATTTTTTTCTTTCATACCAAAAATGCCACAAAACAGAATTCAGTTTTCCATCACTAATATCTTCCTAGATTTCAAAGTTTGTAAACTTGATGCATCTTCTGATGTGGTTTACATTGCTTGAGACATCTGGAGTGTGCATTCAGTTTTAAGCAAATTTGAGTTTTCAATGTCAGCTGTGAAAATATCTAAGGAGAGCTCTCCTGTGCTTCGTAAGTCATCTCTCTTCCAGGCATAATATCTTTATTTCTTTCAACTGATTTTCATTGGATATGGTTTCTGGGCCTCTCAATAATATCTGAATGCCTTTTGTACTGTCTTTACATCTATAAAAATATTGAACCCAAAATTAAATACAGCACTGTAAATGTATTATGACCAGATCAGGATACAGCAGAGCCTTTGTCTTCCTTGGTCAGATAATACAGAAGTAGCTTTGGGGTTGGCTGTGTCAGGCAAGCAGCTAAAAACAGGGGCTTCTTAAGTAGTTAATATTAAGCCAACTCTCCTGAATCCTATATTTGTACAATAGATTTTTTTGACAAACTGACTTCAGGATGTCATCTTTCACCATTCTATTAAAAATAGTTTTCCTTCCCAGTCTTTGTCTCTACCTGAATTTGATTTTTAGGAAATTATTTCTATCTGAAATTTTATTATTTATTCACTGCATACAATTTTACCATCTATTTGTCTAATGTGAATGAAAATGCCATAAGAATTGAGGCTTTGTATTATTTACCTGGAAAACTGCTTGGCATTTGGCATATCCAATAAACACTCATCAGATGAATATATCATTCTTTGTTAAATTCCATCTTCTTCAATTCTGGAGAAATCATCTGAGCGCTAATTCTGTCAATCTAACATGTTGCCCAATTCTCTGAGATAACGGGTACTGAAAATGTAGTAAGATTGTGTGCCACACTACCATCCAAGTTACACACAGATCTAGTCTTCACCAAACTCTGTTGAGCTTTATTGGAAAACAATGAGAAGGGGCAAGTCTTTTGGTATGTGTTGTTTAATTTCTGGCAGAGTAACGATAAGCCACCAATTTGCACATTTCAGGAAAAGGCATTCTAATGGTATACCTACATCTTAGTGTATAATTTGACCCATCAATCTCAATCAGAAAATAAACTGAAATACCTTTGTAAAAATCAATATAACCCATATTTATAACACTTTCCTGATTTTACCAGTCTAGATATCCTATCACAAAGGGAAGGAGACATCAGTTATTTGAATAGAGACTCCATGGAGGTTGCTGGTGATCACCATGCATTTATTTATTAATTTTATTTCACAAACATGGAAATCTTCTCAGGATAAACATTGAGATTGCTAGTCATGTCTGAAATTCATTTCTGTGAAAATTGATAATTTGCTTTCTGGCTTCCAATGCAAGGCTTATGCTTGGCAATTTCTAATAATCGAAGACAGCAGATTCATAATCTCCATCCTTTGAGTGCACAGAATGATGACCGTCTTGACCTCCATTCCCAGGAAGTCCTGCATTTCCAGTTTGAACATCACTCTCTTGTGTGCATGAAGGTAAAATTAACTCAGGAGCCAGGTGGCTTTTCTTTCCTGCTAACATCTCTTAGGAGTTCTAAACAATGGGCCACCTCACATTCTCTCTTGCTTGGCTTTAAGGCCTCAGCTCATGCAGCTGCTTAGCTCTTCCTGCATTTATTCTTCTAGATTACTTTTTTTTTTTTCCTTATTTGCTCCTCTCTTCCTCTTTGCCAAATAGCCAAGGTTATCAGTGAGTTTTTGAAGCAACTACAACAGTATCTTCAGATTCCTCTACTTTTCTTGTTCTCTGAGATAAGTTCTCATCACAACTTCAGAATTTCCTTTTGGAAATTTTTAACTGTTGGGGATTCCTTCCTGTTGGTGTTTTGATCTAGGTATAATAGCAAGCAACATGTCTCTGGCTGATTTAACTGAATCCCCAGTATTTAGTGCATTTCTGGCACACAGTAGGTCCTCAATACATATATATCTTTAATGAATGAATATAATTTCTTAACTTTGCCTTCCTAAGGTATAGGGCATATATTTGACTATGTTTTTTGTGCACTTCCTTGGTGACTTACAAAGTAGACACTTTTATTTTTACCATTAATTTTTCTTTACCAACCAGATTTTCATTTTTGCTTTTAAAGTCAAACTTAAAATCAAAATAGCAGTATCTGATTCAGCTTTGACATCTACAGAGGTATTGCTTATAGATGGACAATAAATAAAAGCCATGGATATAAATAAACATTTATATTAAAATATGTTGATATGCAACATATATATTGATAAACCAGCATCACAGTTATCAGAATATATAATTTTATAAAAATTCTATGTATTCAGTCTTCAGGATGTTTTTCTTATTATCAAGAACGCATATAGGGCTGGGATTGTGGCTCAGTGGTAGAGCGCTCGCCTAGCACGTGCGTGGCCCGGGTTCGATCCTCAGCACCACGTACAAATTAATGCATTGTGTACAACTAAAGCAAATAAATATTTTTTTTTAAAAAGAATGCATATAGAAGTACTTCACTATAAAAATAATAAAAGAAAGTATTAGAATAGTAGAGTGGGGTTAATTAACTTTTTTAATGCTCATCTTTGATCTCATAATAAATATGCCAAATTACTAAAAGGGAAAATCTGACATGTATGAAAGTGTTGTATTAAAAATGTATTCCAAATATTTACCTTTGTAGATATGATTTATAATTTTGACTTCAATTGTGGGTATCTACAAACATTTTCTAACTCAAAAAAATAAACGTAGAACAAGCGACTAACAGAAAATAAAAATCCAGAATCAGATCTGGAAAAACAATCAGCCAATCTCTCTTGATTTTTAGGGACACATTTTTTTTGTTTTTGTTTTAAATAACAGACTACAGAACATGCAATGTTAACAATCTTCACTGTCAGGAAACTTGCTAACATTTCATCTAAATGCCTCATGCATCACTGTAGGCTCATTTCCTCTCATTGAACAGAGGCAGGACAGCTGGCCAGCATCTTCCATCTGCACTGCCCTTAGTCTTCTCTTAACTGTGTCACAGACGCCCTCTGAAATAGGAGTATGAGCCCAGTTGGAAACAGGACAGAAAACTCTTTAAAAAAAATCTTATGGGAAATAGTGTTTTAAACTTAACTTTGAATGGAGCTATAGATTAGGTCAACAAAGGGGCCCAAATACTGAAGTGCTGTCCCTTGAATAATTGAGACTAATTCTTAAGGAGTATTATGGGGTCATAAAACACCAAGCCTGGAAATTAAAGATTTTTATGCCTCATCAAAAAGTCTTTGAATGTAACTCCCTGGCATGCTGCCAACAGGGGCAGCTCTTTGGGGGGAAACCCTATGCCAAAGGCCAAAAAGGCAGCTGTGTTATTCAGCTTCTGAGAGCTTCCAACTCAACACCCACACAAGCGCAATTATGAACAAATTAAAGGGATGCAGACTGAACATAGTAATTCTGGTAATTTAAATAAATAGAGGAAAGTCTACAATTAGTAGGAGAGATTGATTTTCTGGTAAACCCAGAACTATCAACCCAGTCCCTTAAATGACACCCTATCCCCTTTGAATAAGCATAGTTATACCCAATTATTTAAAAATGAATTTCCTTTTACTTATCATTCTAATCACTTCTGATCTGTCTTACACGTGACCATATCCACACCAGCAAAAATATCCACAAATCATGAGGCAAAATAGCCTCTAGAAAATCTGTAAGGGGTATACAGGAATTAATGACACTGAGAAAAACTGCTCTGACTTTTCCACCTATGCCTTAGAGCACAGAGCCAATGGTGCCCATTTCTAGCAGGATTTAATACACATATTTGTAGTTGATTGAATGGCTACTTTGAGTGCAGAGAAAGTTTAGATTCACTCAGAAAGAAACAAAGATTAATATTATGCAATCTATTAGGTAACTTTCTTGTATTTTATTAATGAACATGAAAATATACTTGATCATGCTATATGTATCCTTAAAATTACTTACTAAAATTCAGTGTCCATTTCTGATTTGAAGGAAAAAGGGGCCAGATAAAAAATGTAGGAAGCTAGCAATACAAGGAAGCTTACTTAACTTGATAAAGTGTTTCTATCAAGAACCAATAGCAAATGTTATAATTAACAGTCAATCAAACAGACAGGCAGACAGACAGACACATACACACACACTCCTCTGTAATCTTTAAAATTTCATTAACTGATGATGACTTTACTTTGTAAAAAAAATTGGTTTGGTTTTACAAAGAAAAATCAGAGGAAGATTATCCTATAGGTAAACCAAAGTACAAAGTAATAGCACGATAATTTAAACAGAGTGATGCTGGCACAGGGCAGATTAATATATAAATAGACAAGCATGTCTATAAACCCACCCATTTATGTATACAAGGGAATTTAATATTCAGTGAAACTGCATTCTAAATTAATAGGGAAAGGATGTAAAACTCAATAAATATTATTAATAATTTGTTATTTTTGTGAAGAAAAATTCTCCTACTTCATACACTGTAAATAAAACACAATGTAGATTGCCTAACTTTCAAAAAAAAAATCTAGTAGAAAATAAACGGTGCAAACATAAAATCAAAGAATCAAAAAAAAAAAAAAGAAAAGAAAGAAATATTTGACTCTGAGTTTAAAACTTTATATGGTAAAGGATATCAAAATCAAGCTAAGAAGACAACAAATTACAAGAAATTATTTGCAACATGCATGCAATATTCTAAAAATAAAAGAAAAAGAATTATCAGATAGAAACACTGGCAAAACATAAATAATAACTGAAAAGAAATATAAATGGACAAAAAAATCCTACAAACCCAAAATACAAAGTAAAACCATTAATTAAGTTTAAATTCCATTTGAAGGAGTAAAGAAAAGCCAACTAAATCAAGGCTCACTCACAACAATGAAAGTAATCCAACACGTGACCTAGACACAACATGGATGGGAAAGCAAAGGGGTGGAGTGCTTCACAGAAGGACGCTTGTGACAACTACCTTTAACCTGTTTGCATCTGGTGAATAGAGAAAGGAGGTAGGCATGAGGAGACTTTGTTTTTATAGTAGGAATTGACTGTCTCTGGGAACACAAGTGAAAATAACTCACCTTTAATCATTTGAACATATCAATCATGACTCATTAATACGCAGATTAAACTCCTAGCTTAGACTCAAAAGATGATACTTATGGGGCCTATTAGCCTTTGAAGATTACTACAGACATTTTTTTTTTTTTTTTTTTTTTTTGAGATAGGGTCTCACTATGTTGCCCAGGCTGGCCTTGAACTTGAGATCCTCCTGCCTCAGCCTCCTAAATAGCTGGAATTACATTTTATACCACTGTACCCTGCTCCTATAGACTTTATAAAGGAGGAAGAGGGAGTGTAAATTAATAATACAATGAATAGAAGGACTTATCATTTTTATTTTAGATTTCATGAAACAGATGTTTTTCCAGTTATAAAACAGCACTAATTTGGTATTTGACCTAAATACTTCAGGATTTAAAAAACAAAACAAAAAACATTTTAAAGGATGGTTCTTAATTCTGATGAGAGTATTATTCTTGTAAACATTATCACCAACCCTTTTTAGCACATGCTTTCTTATATTGGCTCAGGGTTGTATATGGAGAACTAAACTACAACTGTATTCTACTTCCCTAATCAAACCGGAAAGACACTTCCAAAATGTGCAACATTGGGGCTATCACCTGAGTGTAACCAGTGGAAAGTCAACACATTTATTAAGCTCACTCCTTTGTCTGTTCTAGGGAGTGGGGACTAGATGGTCCTAGAATGCTTACCCTCAGAGTCTTTGCAAAACTATTAGCTTCAAATTGGTACATCTTGGAGGGGGGTTAAACTTGGATGATTACTCTAAAAATGTTTCTACAGCGTGTTATTAAATTCTTCTGCTGTATGGAACATTTTAGCCAATGCTTTTAGTGTGGTACTTGTGTCCTGAAAAAAATAACCCAGGATCTGTCCAATTTTGTAAATTAAACAAACGTTACTACTATTGTTGTCATTTGTGGTACATGTACAAGAAAATGCAATGGAAGACTGCTAACTATACATATTTTAGAAATATGATTTTAATTTAAAAGAAAAATAAAGTTTTCAGTAATAAGAAATACGAGCAGAAATACTTCATGGGACACAATTTATGTTTTATTTTTAATTAAATGAAAAAAAGTAATATAGTCCCCCATACCCTGAAATTAAGATCAGTTTTTGTCCATTCATCTTCTCTATAGATAAACTGGGAAGACAGAAGAGGAAATGTTTATCAAGCAATTTATAAAAAATACATTTTTAGCAATGACTGATGTCACTGTCACACATTACTCCTTTGGTTTGTCAGGGATTCATGCTTGAGAAATACCCTTCTGACCAGTGTTCAAGCAGCTTCCTTGTTAAGGTTTTCTATCTGTCTCTCACTATAGGTGATGAGAACAAGTGCTTCCCAGTGATTTGGTTAATTTATAGAAAATATAATCAATTTCTCATTTCATCAGAATTGAACCTTTTCCTGAACTCCTTCCTGTAAATGAACACCAGATAAGCACTATTTATCAGATTGTTTGGTAGAACACTCAGTTTTGATTATTCTATTTTCTTGTGGCTATTAATGAAAAATGTAATATGACTCAAGAAAAAAACAATTGCAGAGGTTGACCTCTGAGTATTCAGGAAGCAAGGGATATTTTGTTAAGAATTTATTTTGTACTAAGAGTCCATGGGAGGGCAGCAGTATTCATAGATGTCTGAATGTCTTTCCAGGACCCATGTCCCAGTGCCTGGAGAACACTGTGAACATGGGTCCTTGGTCTGCCCTGAGAGCCAATAGTCATCCAGAAATGTCCATGGTGCTCAGAACACTGATGAGGTTGTTCAGGCCAGTCCAGGTACCTTGCCACTCTCCATCTGGCAAACCCAGTGACACTTCTTCCTTCCAGTGTCATAGGGGATGGACATTGGAAGAGGGGGATCTTCTTCATTTTTGCCTTCCCTATCCATCACACATGCAGAACACAAAAGAATGATGGAGAGCACCATTTTACCACATCATCTTCCCAGGCCCTGAAACAGGTATGTCCATTTGAAATGAAATGCACTGGCAGAAGCCAGAGGGCAAATACAAATGCAGGTGAGTTAAAGATGCTTGTGGCATCTGGAACCTCCAGAGAGAATCATGTTTTTCTGACCTAATAAAGGGAGGATGTTTTATGGACCACTAAATAAGAATAAATCATCATTATACAAAGAAGGTAATTACAATTAAATATGTGAGAGCAGATAGAAACATAGGATGACCAGTCCCATCCTGGCTTCTGAGACCTTGCTCCCTGAGGTTTGAGTTAAAGAATCAAGACCTGGACATTTGGGAAGATAGATGGGCTGAGGCTGGAGAGCTGACCTGGATGTCACCTCCCCCTCACTTACCAAGGTCCATGCTCTTCGAGGCTTTCAGGTTAATTGATTCAGGCTGCCTGGCCGGTGTCACAGATCTGAAGTTGATATGCTGATCTGGAAAATATACTGCCGAATCTACCCCAGAGCTGTGGAAAGAAGCCATATGTCATATTTAGGTCTAGAATAAAATCATAAAGAAAGGGTGAAAGAGAGAGAGAAAAGCAGTTTTCATTTGGAACATAGTCCCTTATCAGCTTCTTTGCAGCCCATTGGTATATATTTTAAACAAATTCTTAAATTTCAGGTTTCTTTCATGAGGTGTAGCAACCTGTTTTCATATATTTTATCCTGTAGTACAATTTAAATAAAGTATTCTCTAGCTAATATCATGTTTGACTCTTCACTGATTTTTGCTAATTGGGATCCTGCTGTACCATATAGAACTTTGAGTGGGTAAAAGGTGCCTGGGAAGCACTAGGACTTCATAGCTTGTCACCAGATATTAGCAGTGCTCTAAAGTGGGCTGAGATTTCTGCAGGATAAGCATGCCCTTCATTTAAACACAAGTGAAAGGGTTGGCTCCTTAGAGAAAAACCGTCTTGCTGAATGACTGATGGCTGAGGAAGTTTGGATTTTTACCTTATTTAGGTCTGTCTTCTAAAACTAATGTGAATGCTGAGCAGATAGTTCACTCATCAATAATACCAAAAATTCGTCCCAGGAAAAGCATGGCTGACAATTTAGACACAAGAAGCATCAAATGCCCATTATAAGATTCCTGGTACTTGTGGTCAGTCGCAATAAATTTTCTTTCTGCTGGATATTTTATTTACTTTTCTTGAAGATGAAGGGATTTTATATAAAGGAATTACAGATAATAGCTTATATCTCAATCCAGAAATGCATTGTATTTGTATACTTTTCATAAATTAAATTCCCGCCACTTTCTCCAGTTTCTTGGTAGCTCGTCTATTTATGAAGTACATACAGTGGCTCATCTCAATATGACTTGTACTCCTAATCTCAGAAAGAACTCAAATTAAGCATATTCAGGAAATCTGAAAGTGCTTAGGTTGAGTTTTTCAAAAAGTTTGAGGATGATATTTTAAACAACAAAGTAACAAAAATAACTTCTGAATGAGAATTCTTCTAAAATGTACAGAGGAATCTCAAGTTTTAAATTAAATATACCAAAATAAGTTCAATTTTTCTTGAAACTCATCAGTTATGGACATTTAATATTCCCTGACAGTACTGTTAAAATTAATATGTAGCTACACTAATATTGATGAATGAGTAAATGAACCTCCATTATTAATATAGTGGGCAGGTAGATTAAGGAAGTAGCCCTGATGGACAGTACAAGATAATCTCAAGAGCCAGGATGCTGAAGCAGGTCCTAGACCCAGTTTAAACCTGTCTCTGCCACTTTCTAGCTGTGTGACCTGAGCAAGTTGTCATTTCTCTGTTCTTCAATGTCCTCACATGTAGATTTAAATGTACTATTCACATAGAAAATGAGTATAATTACATTCTCTACCTTCAAGGGAATCCAAAAATATAGAATGAGTTAAAGATTTAGAAAGTAAATAAACCAGTGTCTCACACAGAGCAAGTGCTATAGAAGTGCTCATGTAACAAGCAAGAAGATTTACAAATAGACCTGCTTTTGCTTCCTAAATGACTGAGTTTCTGAGCTTTTCCAGATTTTTTTCACAGTTTCCTTGCCATTTCCAATTTTATCAGCCTCTCATAAGTGCTGTGACTAAGGTAGGTTAGGGACCGGGGAGATGTCATGGTTTGTGGCCTCATCTATAAAATAGTTAATAGGATTTATTCTATAAGGCTATTGTAATTATTAAATAAGTTAAGGAATGCTCAGTGCTAAGAATAGTGCCTAACATATATTAAGAGAGCAATGAATGGGAGCTATTACTATTGTTTTCTTTATTTCTGTGGATTATGGTGGTCTTTGAATGAGGACCTGCAGTATTCTCCAATGAAAATATTGTACCTGTTTTTGTGAACATTTCTCAGGAAGTTTAAATTCACTCACTGGAATAAGAGTCACGAATTTCAATGGTGCCTGGGTGCTTTCTCAACAGACAAAACCATTGATACATACAATGTACTAGATGTGGTATCTAGTAATAGGAAAACATACTAATTAAGTGCAAAAATCCTTGACCCACTTAGTATTATTGATGCTGGTATGGTCTAACAGCAATACTCTCTTTCAGCCCATTTTAAAGAAGAATCTGAGATGCTACTGTGCACAAGAGCTTCCCCAATCCTTGATATTCTGGAAGCACTTGCCTTTAAATGTGTAATTTGACTGTTATTTGCTCTTAGTTATTCCATCCTTTGATCTACTGTGATGATGTGGATTTAGTGTCAGAAAGACTCATGGCCTTATAGAGTCAAGGAATTTAAGAACTGAAAGGGATTAAAGGCTAGGGCATCATTTAGATAAGACTCTGAGGCCCAAAGAGGAGGACTGATGTTCCAAGGTCACACAGGTGGCCAAGGCAAAGCCAGGAGCAAAACCATAAGCTTTGTTAAAATGGCAGCCATCCTGGGACACAAGCTGTTACAATCCTAAATTCCCCAAATTTCAAGGCTTTTCCTCAATTTAGTGCAGATTTGCTCACAATCTCCTATGCAATTTGCATTTTAGTTTAGCTTTTTGTTTTAAACAGAGTGCTGCATATCATGAACCTAAAGAAAGCCAGACAGTTGATCAAAACAGATGCTATATGTTATAACAAAAGCCTTCAGGGCAGAGGTTTAGGACCAACATGAATATTCCTCTTTAAAACAAAGATCACACTGCATTTAAAGTGCTCAGGCTCAAGGTGGACTATGGGGATCTACCCAAGTGAGGAATGTATTGGTTGCCCAAATTCATTCTCAGAGTGTCTTCCAAACTGACATATTAAGAACAAGATCTCAAATTCTCCTAGGTTCTTGAGAAATAATGATCTTTATCCACATTTTTTAAAACAAGGCAGCAATGCCACTTGACACAGTAACATCAAGTTAGGATCTATCCAAATAAAATGAATTTATTTTGATAGAGATGTTAGGAAACACTCAAGGGTAGTCAGAGAAATAAAAGCTTCTTTATACATATAAATGGAACAAACATTATTTATATTAAGTATATATGTCTGCTATACCCATTAATTTGATCATGATGTGTACATTTGTTATCATCATTTTGATTGTGACCATGTATACAACTTGAAAACCTTCAATGGAAGGATCCCCTCTTGCCATGAGACTAGATGGAAATGCAAAATAAGGCTGATGTCAGATCGGCAGATATTTAAGGAGGGACGTGAGTGTAACGTGAGACATTATGGGACCAGAGCCAACGAGAGCATATAGCACACTGAAAAAATGACTGGAGTATTGAATTAGTTAATGTGAAAATATTTTAGACATGTCAGTAAGACTAGTGAAATGGTTTGTAATTTTATGCTACACATCAGAAGTGTTTAGAGTGAGAGGGTGACATGATGATTAACTATAAACTATGACATATTTTAATTTTGAAGGGAGTTAGTGTGTGCTCATGGCTGAGTGGGCTGTACCAGGGGCTGTGGGAAGCTGGAAGTTGACAGCAGGCCAAAGACATGTCCTAGATGGAGGCCGTGCTTTCAGCATGAACAACCGGGAAATCTATCAAATAGAAATGATACTCAATGTCAAATTATGCTGCATAATGAATAAATAAGGGTAGCATGAAACATATGCCAGTGTCCTGAATGTGGTGACAAACCAGGAATGTGAAAGACACACAAGGGCCAGCAGTGCATGTTCAAGGAGAACTGTCTGAAATAAAAAGCAGAGAAAGAAGATTTTGAGAAGCATGGAAAAAAAAATATGACTGAAACCATCGGTGTCTTATGAATAGATTCCAACAATTGGCTACTGTGAGAGTAACACAGGTCATGTGTGCAAAGCAGAGAGAAAGAGAGAAAAGATGAAAAATATGAACACGTAGGAAATTGTCAAATGTTGTCTAAACTGTCAATAATATTCAATATATTCTGCCTTCTGTTAATCTACCTTCAACTCTCTCTGAGATCCTGCAGTAAAAAGATATTTCCCTTATATTTTTACTAAGACACACATATTCTAACCTTTTCTATAATAATCATTGGCAGAACAGTAAAAATAAATTCAGTAATATACTGATTTCATTTGGGTTTAAATTACAGGCCTTAAGTTTCATCAAATTTGTTTTTTCCCTTCCCATGCAAGGGCAGTTTTCCACCATACAAGAGTGGCTTCATCCCTGAAGCACCGCTTTTCCCTCTTAGAGGACTTTACAATTTTCTTTTTCTTCTTTTTTTAAATGACAGAATTGCTCAACCCTCCTGGCTCCTTTCCAGTCTGTCCTCCACCCCAAGCTTCACACATCCAAACCCTGCTGCTGCTGGTCACCTAGGCAACGCTGCAGCTTGCAGGACTGTGCAGGTCACAGCCTCCCAGGAGGGGGAAGAGTTTCAAGGCTTAAGACTTGTTCCTTCCTCTGCCCTTTCCCCTCCACCCCAGCTGCTTCTCCCTTCCTTCAGGCCCTCTTCTTCTCTTGTTAGTCTCAAGACAACTAGGGATCCTTGTCTGTGGCTTCCCCTAACCGTTCCATTCTCCAAAAGGAAACTGCCTAAGGTCTGACATTATCATCCCATGGTTTGGAGCCCTTCAATGCTTCTCCACCGCTTCCTGAAGAAGCAAGGAGGCTTTGGTGCATGGCAGACAATGCCTGTCCCTTGACATTTTCCTCCTGGACACCATGCACTTCAGCCATACTGAACACATGATGTAATCCCCTCTCCATCACCTGGATTTCTAACCTAGGTTGGTCTTCCTGCCACTTCTCTGCATTGTGAGCTCCTTTCCATTTTCTAAGAAATTACTGACACCACTTCTCTTGTGAAAACTCCCTTGATCCTACAGGCAGAGACAGGTGGCTCATTTTTCTGTACTCCCGTGGCATTTTGTATCTAATGCTGAGCAGGCTGTATCCTTAAGTGTCTCTCTTCTTAAGAGGACACTGCATTTCATGCTGGCAGGGATGCTTTCTGATCCATTCTAGTGATTTCTAGAGTGTTTGGCCCAAAGTTTCTGAATGTATGAGTGAGTGAATGAATGACTTAATGACCAAATACTGCAGAGTAGGAAAAAAGAATGAAGTCTGAGGAAATTGCAGAGGAATGTGCTTGACAAAAAAGGGAAGGGAAGAAATCTGTGAAGATCTTAAAGAAGTCATAAAGGTGGTTGTTAACTCCCAATAAATATCTCTGAACCACCCCTCACCTGCAAGTTCCTCACCTCAGCAATCTCCCTGTCCTCCCCAGCACAGGTTCCTGAGTACCTCTTACTGCCAGCAGGTATCCAATGGAGTCTGGCATCTAGTGGATATCAGCCCTCCTCTATTTATCCAATCCATGTTACACACAATGAAATCTTGAGGTTTACCATTCCTATTGTCTCTTAAAATCCAATAGATTTTCCTATCCACTGAATGAGGTTTGTATACCTCATTCTTGCATCCTGGGCTGTATTGGCTGGCCAATGAGTTAAGTTGTACAAATCAATTCCCTTTCCCACCTCCATGCTATTCCTTCCCTCTCTGAAATTCCCTTCCTTCCTGGGCTTATCTCACACCAAACCCTAGTTATGATGAAAGGTTCAGCTCAAATAACTTTTACCATCACATTTTACCTGATTTCTCCAACTGGAAGCAGTCCATCTGCCTCAGACACATGTTAAATTACACCTCCTATTGTTTTGTACCTTGTTGTACACTATTCTCCTGGTTTCTTGAGGGCAGGGCTTCTATCTGACTCACCTTGGCACCATCCCAGTGGTTTTGCACATACTGGATATACAGGATGAACAATAAATCTACTTTATTGAAATTGTTATGAAATTATTTAAAAATGAATTTTAATGCTACCAACTTGGATTCAGGATTGAGATAGACAGTGGAAATAAAGGGAAAAAAATAAATGTGTTCACATTTTCTTCTAAGTAAGCCCTAGAGATACTGATCTAGAATATGACCGTGATTATCAACCTAGTTCATGAAATTGTATTTGAGTAAGATAACTAATTTCAAAAATAGAAGAATCAGAGGGAGCTAAATATAGGTAAGCCTCCATCTAATAGAGTTAGACATACTCTTGTGCTGCTGTATTTTTAACAGGTTGTATTAAAAAGCATTGCTACAAGAAAGATGAAGAAATTTCACAGGATTATCATGAGACACAGAATGGAATAAAATAGACAGTTTTTAACAGCCATAATAAATACAGAAAATAGCAAAGAGACAATTTAATGATTTTTAAAACTCATCAGAAGAACAAAATCTATGAATTCCACTAGTCAAATAGTATGTATGCTTATAAATCTCCCTCTCTCGTGCTTGTGTGATTCTAAAAATTATTGATTTTTTTAGTTTCTATTACAGAATGGATATAATATTGGGTACCCCTTTCAATATTTTAGATTACATATGGTGTTGCTTTAATTTTTAGATTCCATTAACTTTCTTGGAACATCTATTTTTAAAGTACCTTTAGGGTTTGCCAATTACAAAGGGAAAAAAAATCCCATTTTATTTTCTCTGGTTTTGTTTCATACCTTCCCATATAAATTTTCTTTGGGCATCTCTGCTCTAGTTTTTGAACTTATAAAAGAAAATCTGACAATTTTCTTAAATAGTTTAATCATATTAGATAAATCTCAACACATTCCAGGGAGCAAACTATGAACAACCAACACTATTATGTACGAGAAGCTGTGACTGGAAAGGAATTATAGACACTATGAGATTTCCATTCTGGAAAGAAATAGAGTAAAAATAAGGTGACTGAGTTTTCCCAGAAAAACCATAACAGGGGAACATTTATGATATATCGTTTTATCAATACCTGTGGCTGTAATCTTCAAGGCCCCATTCCAGACCAGAATGTGGTGGGGGGGAAGGTGGTAGTTCACTCTCCGCCCATCCGTCATTGGAAAGCAATAGGTCTATAAACAAGGAACAAATGAAGCTGTAGTAACCCGGAGGCAGAACCATTCAGTGCCTGGTTTTGCTTCAGTCCATCTCACAGACACGATTTTTACCAACACATAAACCAGCCTTCAAATAAATAAGGCTTCACCGGGAACGGAAGGATTGGCATGAGAGCTCATGCTCCCTGCTCCAGGAAATGTGCTCTAGCTAATGTGTGAGGCTGGTGATCTGCTGGCAACCCCTGGCATGTCAGCTCCCTGCATCCTTCCCCCACCTGTGGAAGGCTGATACATACACATTACCTGTGATTTCTGGAAGATCAACAAAACCATGTCTTTTATGCTTTAATATTTTTGCAAATAAGACTCTGTAATGAATCCTTTGAATTATATAGTGGTTTAGGCATTTGCTTCAATGGCAAAAATACTTTTAAAAAGCCCTTATATATATAGTATATTTACTTATTTAGACACTGTAGAGGGAAACCCCCACACTTTCTTCATCTGTCTCATAACAGAATCACTTGGATTTAGTCCTTATAAACAAAAGGCTAGGGTCTAAATCTGGGTTTTCCTCCTTAATACCAGTGCATATCTTTCCAGGCTATGTGGACTGGAAAACCAATACATACCCTGAATATCAATAACCAAGATAAAGTAAGGTTTGATGAGGTCTTACTGTGTACGAGACATTGTACTAAACATTATGTGCATTATTCTATTTAATGCTCAAAATTTATACTAGTATTTATTAATATATGTAAAGCATTAGAGAGTATCCTGTTTATTTTTGGAGCAAGATTGCCACATTTCCACTCCTGGTTCCTACTGCTGTGCAAAGCTGGAAAACTTACTCTAATTCTCCAAGCCTCAGTTTTTAAATCTGTAAAGTGGTAATAAGAATGCCTTCACCAGAACAGTACACACTGAGTAAGAGGGCGCAGGTACAAGTCCTGACATGCAAAGTGCTAACTCGAGGCATGATCATGCCAAAAGTGATAAGTTCTGTGTATCTAATAAGACAGACATTTGATGAAATGTGGACCCAGTTTGTCCCTGATGGATAGAAAAAGAGAAAAAATCTCTATCCTTAAGAACTGCTGCTGGCAACAGAGACTGGCTTTATTTTGTCCATCTGCCAAGTGTGATGGTACGTACCTACATATTATTCTGAGAGTTTCTGGGAGGGTGTTTTGAGATGGGATTAACATTTAAATCAGCAGACCAGGTAAAATGGACCTCATTAATGTGGGTGGGCCTTACCCAGAAAGCTGGGGGTGGGGGGGACAAAGTAGAACACAAAGGTTGGCATTCCCTGAGTTAGAGGGAATTCCTCCCACTTGACTGGTTTTAAGCCCAGGTATCAGCTTTCTTCTGCCTTTGGACTTAAAGGAAAACAGCAGCTTTTTCTGGGTCTCAAGCTGATTGGCTTTTGGATGAGAGCCACACCTTCAGTTTACTAGTCCCCAGCATTTTGGGTTCAAACTAGAACCACACTATCAGCTCTCTGGGGTCTCCAGGTTGCTGACCCCCACTGCAGATCTGGGGACTTGTCAGCCTCCATGACTGTGTGAGCCAATTCCTTACAAATCTACTTAGATACATACACATTTACCCTGCTGGCTCTTGTTTGTTGCTGTTGTTGTTTGTTTGTTTTCAAGAACCCTGATGAATACACTGAGCAAGAATTGGCTCCAGCTCGCCCCCAGGTCTTCTGGATGGTGGGAGCAGTGATGACTTTTCCTGGGAATGAGGAAGCTGGAGCTCTGATAAGCAGGCGTGACAGATAAAGAAGCACAATGAGCAAACGTGGTCAGCACAGCCCCCCGCACCTCCACCCACTGGGATCTGGCAATTTGGTAGTGGTGGTATCAATCCAGCAGCCGGAGACTTGCTAAGAAAAAGAGAGCAGAAGGACTGTACTAAAAATAGGGACGTGGGGCACATTCTTTCTGCTGGCTTGAATCTTTTTCTGCAACCTCTTAGTCCATTGTTCGCACTGGTGGTAAACTGTGGTGATCAGTTAACTTGCTTGCTAAAAAAAACCTAGTCATATACAGTTGCCTACAAAATAAGAGTCTGTGGCTTTGGCAGCCAACTTCATCTCCATTACACATTAGCCACCCAAGACTATGTACTGTTCCCTGACCACACCCCTGAGCTTGCCTGCTGCAGTGTCTTTGCTCATATAATTGCAAAACCCATTCTATCTGTCAAATTCTTACCCTTTTCCCAAGGTTCACCTCAAATGTTGCCTTCTCTATAAAATATTCACTGGTCTTAGGATAGGTCATTGACTTTATAAGAGTGGCAGAAAATATTCTCTTCCTAGCTATACAGAAAGATACTATTTCTCTGTCCTCTCTCCCCTAGACTAATTCTTGCCAATGGAACTGAGTTGCTATGGTTAGTGTCATTCCCAGCCTCTGAGGTTAAGAGAGGGTGCACCTTCTCTACTCTGCCACTCCCCGCAACCACCACCTGGGAGCCAAATGATAAGGTGCAAGAAGCCTGCCCAGCCACCAACAGAAGCAGTTTAGGTCGCTTAATCACTGCCAAGAGGACAGCCCCAATGAAGAACTCTCCTCCTGCCAAGCCCTACTTAACTGTGCTGTGGCCAAGAAAGGTGCATCAGTGTCTTCTCCTATCCCTTAACATTTTGGTTTACCTATTACTTAATATTATATAGAATAATTCCTGTATAGCATTAATTGAATGCCGCCTGTGCAATGAGCCATTTATTGACTTACCAAGCTATCATCTATTCATCTATATTTCTCTTACTAGATTGGAGGTAACTTCCTCTTTGTCCTCTCCTTTCTCTTCTCCCTCCCCTTCTGCACCTCTTCTGTGGCTATTTCAAGTTTAGAAGTTTTTGTTTGTTTGTTTGTTTGTTTGTCTTATAATCATTAACTTTACTGCATTCATATGACCCATATGTTTTTTTTCTTAAAGTGATAATGGGTATAGAGGTAAGTATCTCATGTGTTGACTCTATGTCCTTGGTTCAGTTTTATATAACATATGATGATTCTATAAGAAACTTTTTTCTCTTGATCCAAACACTTCTGTTAAGCCCTGTATTAAAGTCTGGAATTCTCATCTCCTACAAATTTTAAAGATTTCATTGTGTGTACAAGGTGATTGTACAAGGTACATTCTTAATGATGGATATCTCTCTACATATCTATACACATCTGTGAATTTGACAATTTGTCTTCTATTCACTACTTCACTGATGGCTAAATGGCTTTTCTTTTAATTACCATCTTTTCTTTGGTTGATTTTGTGGGATCCATCTTGCAACAGTCAGATCAGAAAAGCTAGGTAAAAGAAACTGGGACTTCAGACAAAGAGTCAGCAAAGCTATGGCCCTGATCTAGAACCAGCCTACCATCTGGCTTTGCAAGTAAAATTTTATTGAATACAGCCATGCCAATTTGTTTATTTATTGTTTACAGTTCCTTTTGTACTCCTATGGCAGAGCCAAAATCTCTACCAGAAAACCTGTTGGCCCACAAAGTCTGAAATATTGCTATCCAGCTCTTCAAAGACAAAGTCTGATGACCCCTGCTTCAGACTCTTCTTGAGGGCAATTCGAGCACTGCATTCATCTTTCTGTTCCTGATCGTGTATTCTGCACAGTGAAGGTATCCAATAAACATTAGTCAAACTGGAGAGTATAATCCAATTTCTGATCAGCACTGCAGAGGCAGTGGCTTCCATGGTACGGAGGGGTGGATGCATGCTGGTTCCCAGGAGGCCTCACATTAAGGAGAATTATACCATTAGGTGTCTCCTTAAAAGACTCCAGGGAATATGGATTTAGCGGGCTAGGGCACAGCAACAAAACATCTGATTTGATGTGGGCAAGAAAGGCCTAACTCTGTGGGTAATGCTGATGCTGTGAAGACTTGGGGTACTTGAGCTGAAAGTGGAAAAGAAGCAGGAGAAGAGTACAGAGGAGAGATGAGAGGGATGAAGGAGAGGAGTTAACAACCCAGACAACTGCACTTAGCCTGGTACTTGGCCTGGGGTGAGACCTGCCAGTGAGATGCCTCAGAAAACAGTGTTGGCACCTCATTAACATTCAGATGCCTAATGGGATTTTACAGTCAACCTCTGGGACACAGCCCCCATTCTGATTGCCATCTTGGAGCACCACTCGTTCCATGCCCGGCGCTGCTAGCAATTCTCCAACACAAATGTGAATTTTTTGGTGTTATAATTTCTACAAATGTTAGTTCTAAAAATGCCTTTTGTGTGTAACAGCTTGACGGGAATAAAAAATAAAATACTCAGCAAACTGTGGGTGGTATGCACTATTATTACAAAAATAGATGGAACATAGAATATCAACACTGGATTTTTAAATATACAAAGGAAAGGGAAAAGGGAAGAAAAAAAGTTACTGTTTTGGCTGTACCCGTTCCTCCCCTCACTAGATATTACACTTTGTCAAGTTAATCTTGTTTTTCTACAGGAGGTCCTTAAAAAATAGGTGGCCATGAGTCAATACTCGGGATTCCCGAGTCTCAGTGGCCTGTTACCACCATCTGTGGCCCAGAACTCAGTGACTCCCAGTAGTCCTCCAACCACAGAATATAAATGCAAAGGAAATGTAAAGCACAAAACTGTCAACTAGTACTGCATCACAGAGCTACAGGGAATAAGGGCAACTCATTTTTCTCTATTTTGTAAATAATAAGGTTTAGTGGGCTCACTTCTTGAGAGTGTTGGATTTTTTTTTATTCTGTGAATTTGGAAAGTCAAAGTGAGGAGGAACCTTGTGGGTTGCTGATCTGCATGGTGTTTTCACTGGTGTGCAAGTTGCTGGCCTGAATCTACGTCTCAGGAAGAACAGAACAGATAAACCTCAGTGGTTGTCTGTGGCCACTTGTACCCACAGAATTCTTTGTTCAGTAGACATACAAGGTCTAAACATTTCACGGAAGCTCCAAAGTATTATCACGTTTCATTTTAGCACGTATTTTCAGTATATTTTATTGCTTTTTTTTTTTTTTTTTTGGGGTTTATCTTTTCTCTTGGGGAGATGTGGGGGTGGATACCAGGGATTGAACTCAGGGGCACTCGACCGCTGAGCCACATCCCCAGCCCTATTTTGTATTTGATTTAGAGACAAGGTCTCACTGAGTTGCTTAGTGCCTCATTTTTGCTGAGGCTGGCTTTGAACTCTTGATCCTCCTGTCTCAGCCTCTAGAGCTGCTGGGATCAAAGGTGTGCGCCCAGCATTTTAGGTTTATCTTAAACATGTTAACCAGTTTTATATTTTTATTGTTTTAGCTATCACTCCTTTTTTCTAAAGATATTACCCAATTTACTTGAGCATATCAATGTACTCTAAAAATATCTGGTAGATATTACCTCAGCATTGATATTTTTTGGGTACTGAAAATGAACCAAGAAGGAGGTAAAGGGTCCAATGTTCCTTTGGATGTCACTGGTAAAATTAGAGACAAAACTCTAAACTCAGTCACAGGCCCACATGTTGCTTTAGAGTCAAATGCCAATCAAATTTTGTAAAGAGGAGACTTTTTTAATACAGAGTCAGTGCTCACTATCCTAACATGGGCACAGTAGGAAGAAGGCTGTTCTAGTCTGGAAACCTTACTGTTCCTTCCTGACTCTGTTGCTAGAGGAACTAAAGGTGTCAGAAGAAGATCTTGCTGTATGGAGAAGACTTTTATTTAAGGTGAAAGACATACAGAATACTTTTTTTTTTTTTTCTGGACATAAAGTAAAGTCAACTTCTATTGGATGTTCTTAGTTTCAGATGTCAGGACTTTACTCATTTTGAGGGACCAATAAAATTCAAGTTCATGCTGTGATTTAGGGCATGAAGAGAAGTCAGAGAGACAGGAATTGAATCCAGCTCTGCCTGCATCAAGTATGCAGTCTTGGGCAAATTGTTTACTTTCCCTGACATTCTATTTCTTCATCTGTAAAATGAGGATAATAATATTAACCACTTTGAGTGTGCATGTAAATTGCTTAACACAGTATCTAACAGACAGTAAACACTTAATAAATGGCAACAGCTGTTGCTGCTACTCTCACTAAAAATGAAGGAATGTTAAAAAAAAAAAAAAAAAAAGCCAGCATCCCATTTAGATGAAACAATTTAATTCTAGAACAACCTCAGTTTTACTCTGTTCTGATGGAGCTATATCTCAGAGTTTGGAACCTGTTCCCACATAGTTAAATTCTGGTAACATCTTAAGTATCCAAAATATAAGGGATTGATTATGTAGTATACAGTGCCTTCACTCAATAAAATAATATACCACTAACTGAATGTGAGGCTGTAGAAGAATATTCAATGACATAGTAAGATGCTGATAATGTGCTATAAATTAAAAAAGTAATTTCTTAAACATCACCTATAGTACATTTCCTTTTAATTTTGTTTTATGTACACTTATTTGCATGAAGGAAGACTTGAAAGATACACATAAAAATGTTATTGATTAAGATCTGTAATAGAAAGAAGTATGAGTGATATTAAATTTTCTTTTTATTGCTTTTCTCTAAATTTTCTACAATAAATATGTATTGCTTTTGCAATATAAAGAATGAAAGTTATTAAGGAAAAGAGATATGGGGAGATAAAACAATTTTTGTGGTGACCTGAAGTATAATTTTTGAAAAATGAGAAAGAAAACTTAGGTTTTTTAACATCTGGTGCTCTACTAGAAATGTGATCTGTACCAGATAATGAGAGAAAGTGTAGCAAGACAGTAACAAGAACATTCCAACTGCCGTGTTAGGGACTCAGATTGTGCTATTTAACTACTTGCCACAGTCAGTTTAGAAGTGAGCATAAATCTGTGAGCCACATTATGACCATTTCATGGTTTAATATAAGTCCATACATTTTTAAAGTTACGATGATAACATCCCATATCAAAAGATCTTAAAAAAAAAAAAAAAAAAAACAGCTTGCCATTTTGATTCTCCAGTCATGGTTTGTTTTATATATAACCCTCCATGTTTGGGGCAGCAAGCAAAAAAACTGTCACTTAAACTGGCGGCCTTGCCAGGAATCTGATTCACAAGTTCTGAGTCAGCATTCCCACCCATCTCAGCACTCATGACTCTGAGTAACGAGTCTGCTCTTAGTCTAATTAACTCCCCACTGCCCCCCCACCTTTTTTTTTTTTTTTTTTTTTAAACATAAAGGTACTTTCTGTTTTCTCACTTCATTCACAGAGGATGAAAATGGAAAGAATCTTACCTTTCTGTTTATCTTGTGGACTGTAAGTGCCGAACTGATGCAATATACTATCATTTCGCCTGGAGGTGCTTAGAGTGTTTTGACAGTTGTCAAAGCATGGCTTGGAAAGTGCCCCACACTCTGCAGGCTCCTAAGGGATAAAAATTAAAATTACATTTTCTTTTTTAATGTTCCAAATTGGTCAACTGAAGTAGAGCAAAACAATGATCAATTTATGACTAGTCTTTCAAGAGTTTCTACTATATAAGTCTTTGAAGGTAGAAACTCCAAACAGCCCCATGGGTGTAAGAATTTTTTGAATATGAAATTAAAAATACTGACAATGTGGTGTTAAGGATTAAGAGTCCTGATAGCCAACACAAAAGAGGATTAACTTTATTATTCTTTTCCCTCACTTACAACTGGCTTCTTTCAAATTTTCTTCCATCTGGGAGTACAGCTTGTGGCAGTGTCAATACAAGAATACAGTTCATGCCAAGGGTGTTTCTCTGCCAACCAGCTGGTTCCTCTCTCCCCCTCCCCCTCTCTGCTGATCCCCAGTCTCTCTCTCTCCCCAGCTAAGTGCATATGCTCCAGGACAAATCAGAACCCAAGCATGTTTTGCCACTAAAATGCCCTGAGTGTGTCCCCCAGATACAAGGTCTTTGGCTGAAACAAACCTTAGTGACAACGCCAGAGAGTGGTTCTCCTGAGAGCTCTTACTCCTTCCACCCCCATATTTCCCCTTCCTATTTAGATTCTGACAGTCTGTAAACAAATTCACAGTTTTCTCAAAACTGCTGTATCCAGAGTAACACCCCCCGAAGCCATCTTCCACAGGAGCTGAAGAAGTAATAGGAGGCAGGTGATTATAGAGAACTCCAGCTAATTTTTTTTTTTTTAAAGAGGACTGAGGCATAGAGAACTGGGTCTTGCTCTAGCTCATATTATTTTTCTCCCTAACAGATTTCAAGGAAGAAAATAATTTGGAAGTCATTTCATAGCTGTTCCCTTGACCATTTGTGAGATGAACATGCCACAAAACAGCCCCAATCTGATCCCCAGAGCTCTTTCCATCTGGGAAAGCATTTGGCGGAAACAATGCATTTGACTTGTATTTTCCTCTTTAGTTACAAAAATTCAGTGTCTAAACAAAATATTTAAAGCCTTCAATTTATGCATTGTTAATAATTAAAAATTTTCCATTGCTAAAGGTCCTTTAGCTTTTTAACACTTCTCCCACACCCAATATGTCACCCTTTGCCTCCATACTGCTAGTCAGACAAGCTGGGTATTGGAGGCAAGCCACTCCTGAATTCAAGCTGAGGTCCTGAGCAAAGGTAGGACAGGCAGGAATGGTGCAATGTGCCTAGCACAGCCTTGTGTTTTTATTTAACAATAACAACATGGGAAAAAAAAAAATTCTGCTTTCCCAGCTCTTTGATAAATGACACAATCGATATCCCAACAACTGATCAGTAACCAGTCTAATTAAAGTATTCAGCCTGTAAAATAGAGCTGTCGTGCAGCCCTCCATTAGTGTCCCAGCCAATAAAAAACATAATGGATTTTTAAACATATTCTGCTTCTACCAAGATGAGCTGGCAGCAGGGAGGAAAATGTTTTGGGGAAAGAGGAAAACAAAACCAGGTCATAACCCATTTTTTTAATACCAAGTCTCTAGGCTCAAATAGAATTACCATTGAACCTCAAGCTCATCCTTTGAAAAACATGTTTCTATTTAAAATGATTTTGATTCAATCAAGGGCTCATTATGTATTCTTCACCAGGTTCTCATCAAAACTGTTTACATATCTTATACAACTATGTAAGGTGGGAACTGCCCCCCCCAAACAACAACTTTATATTTTGACTTTTCTTAAGTAGCTTCTTCAATTTTTAAAATATCAATATAATGTTCAAGCAATCATTTGGCATTCTTGCCAAATCTGCCTAATTGCTGTGCTTGATTGTCTGAGCTGTGCTGAGACCTTTTTTAGGTTATAGATGCTTTTGTATTGTACCTGAGGGCAACTGCTGTTGCACAGGAGAATACAACACAAACACAAGTGCACAACATATGCTTTGACACAGTAACACATAGATTTGGGAGATCAAATAGCTGCAATTTTTTTTTTCAAATTTAATAAAGACAAGCTGTACATTAGGCTGCTGTCTTTATAAGAAATAATACTCTTTAATCTTCATGGGTACCATAGAGAGTCTCAATAGCTGAGAGTCAAGTGCCTGCTCGTTCCCCATGGAAAGCATGTAAATATTAGGAAAAGAAAATGGATCTTGTTTAAATGTCCTCATAAAAATTGCTTTTTGCCCCAGTTCTTATTCCCGATTGATTCCCTGGTGAACTATATTAGCAAGACACTTCTGAGGATGGGCAATGAACTGAAAGTTAATACTTTCTTCTGATGGAATAATGTCAGTCCAGCACAGACTGTGGAAATTATGATGAAACTACCTGCCATAAAGGAGAATGCAAATAGTAAAGAGTCCCAACTTCACCACCAAAATGCATGGCACCCATGCTGTAGCATTCACACACATTTCAGAAAGAGACACGAAATTAGGAAAGAGGAGATGTGGGGGCATGGGGACATGGCTAAGTCTTTTAGGGTCATATTCTTTTCTTTTTTTAGCTTTTGCTGTCTCCATGAGCATGGTACTTTTGTGCTATATCTTCCAGACTTTCCTATTAGTGAGGTATCTGTTAAAAGATATCCTTAGGGAGCACTAACATGCAGATGCACAGAAGGGATGACTTAGCCATCCTTCACACCTGTCTCCAACAAATGGGTTCCATGGAGTCACAGGGCTCTAGAGGAAGAACCCAATGAAACCAGATGGAGCCACTTCTCTCATGGTAGGAAACAGTAGATAAGGACCTTCTAACTGTGCACATAAGCCCATTAAATATTCATGGAAGACTCTGTCATTTAAGCAGACGCAAATGTGGAAAATGAGCTCCTTCATTATATATAGTCTCCAGTAATTGGCCAATTTACATTTATTTAACATCTACACGGTTATGTACAGAAGCATGTAAAAGGTACAATTACTCCTTTCCAATAGCTGATAATGTAACAAAGGAAGATATACTTTATAATTTTACTACTCAAGACCTACTTTCTCAGATGAAGAAGATCTCAGTTGTGATTTTTTTTATTCATTCAACAATATTTATTATGTATCTATTATGCACTGGGAAATAAAGATCCATTAATGGATAAAACTGATAACAATATGTGTCATCTACAAACACTGAGCACTTAAGTATAAATGTATCTAGTCACAAAACCAGGAAAGGCAAACCTAGGATTTTAACCCCAAAATGCTAAACTTCACAGCCTAAGCTTTAAACTTTCAGGAGCCCCACTTTCATCTACTATAGTTTACTTTGACAGTCCTGTTCATTTTTTAAATTTTAAGTAAAACTTATTATTAAGACTAGCATTTTATGTTGGTGTTTTTAATATCATTCTATATGGCTTTGCATTTAACTGTATTATACAAACATATTCTGGCCTTTGAGTATATCCTGATAAGATTATCTGTGATATGTTGATTTTTTTTAACTTCTAATACTAATAATTTTTTCTTCTGATTTTTTCTTAAAATACTTATTAGGAATATTTAATAATTATTCTTCATATGTAAGAGAAAATAATGCTTTAGGAATATTTTATACTTACATTTATTTGCAAGTGAAATATTTCTGATACTTAAAAAACTCACAAAGAAATCATGATTAAAAATCTCAGAAATAAGCCTTCATTTTTTTTAACAACTTGAAGTAAGTAGCTTGCTCAACAGATCAAATTTTAAATTAGTAAGTCTAATTATCTATATGTAGATTATGGGGGAGAATATAGAAAACCAATTGTTTTATAATGCTCTTCCCTTTAAACATTGTACAAGTCTGATCAGGAAGGGATGGACATTGCTAGCATATCAACCAAAAAGTAAATCTAAATGTTTCTAAATGAGTCCATAACTCTAGGAATTTCAGAATGAAAAAACCTTAAAAACGATGGGCCTGTTATAGTTGATAAATGACTTACTTTATATGCACAGTTTCATACCTTGTAGTTATACCTAAAACATACAGCCACCAGTTCCCCACACAGAACCACTGGAGCCCTTCTGGGTTTATATTTTCAAACTAAGCAGTGCCCCCATGAGTGGAGCTATCACACCGTTCATGGAAATTTACAAAATGTGGTGGCCATTAGGCAATTTGCAAAGAAAATCAAGATCTGCATCACCTCCATTGGTCTCTCTGGCCTCCTCAGAATCACCAACTGGATCATCCCTCGGATGTTTCCCTCCATGGACATTGATCGTCTAAGCGTTTCCATAGCTTCATGGTTGGACTTTCCCAGAAGAGACTCCCCATTGACTGCAATCAGCTGGTCATTCATTCGTAGCCGACCATCCTAACACAGAGGAAAGAAAAATGGTATTTAACAGAGAAAAGGATGGCAATGACATGTAGCTGATTTGGGGGAAAGTACATAAATGGGGGTGGGGAGGGGTGGGGGGGGGAGAATTCAGCTATTAGGAATAATTTGTTTTCCATGGCAGAAAAATGTTCTGGAGCTTATCAAACAGTCACAAACACTAACAATAATGAATTGTGTGAAAGAATTTTTTAGAAACCTGAGTCCTGAGCTGTAATATTTAGACATTAAAATAATGCCTCTTACCTAAGTCTTTGGCAAGCATACTAATCCAGCCCGAGTCTGCCATTGGCTCTGGCAGGGACTGTGTTGCTGACTCAAGAGAAGGGGATTTAGAGACAAAAAGAGGTAGTCATCTCCCTTGAAACAAAGGTTTGCATTCCAGGCAGGGAGAGCCGTCATGCTTAAATGCTGCATTTTTGAAAGTAGTAGCATGTCTCCCTGATATCATTGCTACCTCTATTGAATGGTATTTAAAAAAAAAAAAATTCATGCAATTTTTTTCCAACACAAGAACAAAGTTGCTAGTCTGCTAATCTGAACAAGAACACTGTGGTATGCAGTGTGAAGGCCCAAGTTGTCTAGCAAAAAGAGTCTGACAAAAGGAATCAAGAGGATTTCTCCAGGGACGCCATCTTAGGAGCACCTTCAGCCAGCATCTCCTGAAAGGAACATTTTTAACCATAAGGCACAAAGAACCTTGGCCTGTGGACAGATAGCCTGAACTCTGGACTCCATCAGTTTTAGGCCCTGATCATCTTTAACCAAATGCCTCTCATGAGCAGGGGCATATGGTAGTAACTAAAAAAACTGCTTTTCCTAGAAGACAACTTGAGGGACATGTATTTCCCTGGCTGGCAGCCTGGGAGAAAAGATGCTTATAATGTGGAAATTCAGATAGGGTACATGCCATATACCTATTCTGCTCTCAGGTAGAAAGTTCTTTGATGGAGTACAGATAGAATTAGGCAGTGATCGTGCAGCTGCTACTAATAATTTGACAGGTACCATGGCAGGTGTGTACCATAATCTACCTTTTCTGAGAACCTTTTCATAAACTACCTCCTGTGATTTTCACAGAGCCCAAGAAGTTAAGAAGAGTCACGTTTTTTATAATCATTTTACAGAAAAGGAAACAGAAGCAGGAAAGCAGTGTAACTTGCCCCAGATCACAAAAGCAAGGCACACAAAATTGACAAATTTTAGGTTCCACAAACTTTGGTTCTGTAGTCTTACTCCCTGTTACTTTCTCTAGGCTACAGTTGTGCGATAGTAGACCAGGGAAAGGAAAACATTTTTTTTTTTGTTTGTTTGTTTGTGGTGAAAAGAATCTGGGCTCCATGCTCAAATTAGAGGAATGACATGCAAAGAAAAAACTTCCCTGAGAAATGAGAAAAACAGATATTACCATGAACAACAGAAACAAAGCATACAGCCTTGGGAGAGAAATCCTGTGGACAGGTTGATCAACTTAGACCAATGCAGTAGCAGATGGCCAGAGGGAGTTGCTCTGCTCACAGCAGAGCAAAGGGAGACAGGGGTGAGAACTGTTGCTCCAGAAAGCTCAAAGCCTTGCAGAACTCAGAGCGGCAAGCTGTTGAAGTGGACTGCCTCAGCAGAGGTTAATGTCCTCCCTCCCTCCTTCTTTCTTGTTTTCCCACTTCACTTAACCTTTACCCTCATTTGGAGCGAGTCTGGAAATGAGATTTACAGGAAAAGCTAAACAAGAAGAAATCTCTTTTCTGTTATCCAATTTTGAGCGAGTCACTCAAAAGAATAAGATTTAGAATCCATGAAATGGGGCAAAACCAAAACAACTCAGACTACAGGGCTAAATCTGGTCACTACAAATCTTGTAGGGTGGCTGGAAACTGATGCGTGGTTTTTGAAGAGGAGAGGAAGCAGAAGAGTTGGATCAAGATCTTACTGCTGTGAACAGGAAATGAGACCCAGTGCTGAGCTTTATGGAGGTGTGGTCTTGACAGAACACCTCATCTGCCTTGATAAGAAGAAGAAAGATGAGGATTAAAAGGGATAGAGGGAATGAAATCTGAACTAGAACCCACCTGGCAACTTCTTGTGCACCTTCTCTCTGAAGTATGAGTCAAGGTCATAGTGAAGAAGCAGACTAGAGATAAGATGTGAAAATAGTTTTTGTAAAATCTCTTATCAGCTATTAAGTACACCTATTATTTTTAGCCACATTCTAAGTCTTAAGCATGCAGAACTATATTCAAGTAAGATGTATGCACTATAACCAAGCCCCAAACAAAAAGACAGGTCAGGTCACTCCAGGGCAGCTGGAATTATTATTATTTTTTAAAAAAGACATTCACATTCATCACAAGCATCACTAGAGAATTGTGGGAATGATAAAAATCCACACTCTCTCATTCCCAGTCTTGCCTGTCCTGTTGCTATTGGTGTGTGCTTTTTCTTTTCTTTTCTTTTAAATAAGATAAATGATGGGTAATTTCATTAATGGTGATGCCAGTAAGCATCATGCTGTCTTAACATTTAGAATAGAATCCCAGACTTTAGCACTGGAAGGGTCCTTGGAGGTCATCTCATCCAACCTCTTATGTATACAGATGAGAAGCCATTTATCTAACACCTCTTAAGAGAAGTCACTGCCATGTACATTAGGACTTTTTGAAGCTAGTTGATATTTAAAGTTGGAATGGAAGAGTCCAAGTCCTGAACTCTACAGTGTTCTCCATTCCTTCTACACAGATGACAATGACTAGTCCCCCCAAAGGGGTGATGCCTCAAATACAAGACTTTCAAAACCAGCAAAGACAATTCGCTATACGTGTCTCCTGGAAGAGACACACACAGAAGGTGTGGATACAGGAAACAGTGCAGGGGATGGCAGGCAATGAAGCAAGCTGGAGGAAGGGACAAAGCTGTCTATCTACTAAGCTGTACATGACACATGCATACTATGTCTAGTCCTGATCTAAAGTGAAGCTGCTGCAACGAATAACTCATTACTCAAACTCATCAAATATACCTAAAAATTGCAAGTCTTTTTTATTTAAAATAATTTTGACCAAGAAAGTTAGCCTTTTATGTTTTTTTCTATTAATATTATGTTCAAGAAAATACTTAGAAATGAGAATATGCAGTCTTGACTGACTTTATATGAATGAATTCAACTATATAAGGATGCTACTTAGTAGTTCTAGGATACTTATTTCATTGTTATCTGGCCATACTTGAATATGTTAAAGGGAAAAAAAAAATCTCTTTCTCACCTTAAGCTAAGACCTCAGTCATGCTCCCACCTTTGGCACATTTTATAACTAACTCTATCCATCCTCCAGAAATGAATAAAGAAAATTTCAAAGAGAACAACAACAAAAAAATGTTAAAGAAAAAAAAGAAGAAAGCAAAAATCACTTATGCAAGAAAATTCAGGGAAAATAAAAACTGAAATGAGGTTTAGATCTTCTTTGTGTATTGAGATAGCTTCAAATCCCATCAGCCATAACTGGATGTATCACAGGAGGAAGGAGCAAGCATTTGGAGACCAGAAACTTGAGTACTACATCTCCTTTTTATTGAACATCTAATATAGGTCAGTCCTTGTGCAAATATTTTGCATGTTTTTTGCCCATTCGTTTCTTCCAATGATCATGTGATATAAATACTGTTCTCTATTATTTAAGAGATGTAAAGACAGAGGCTCAGATAAATTATGTGACTTATAAAAGGGTCCTGGCATGGCTGGCTCTCCTTTTCTGTAAGACTAAGGACATGTCACTGGCAAACAGAGATGGTTTTAGCTCTTCTTTTCCTATTCACAACAATAAATGTTGGCAAGGATGTGGAGAAAACGGTACACTCATATTGCTGGTGGGACTGCAAATTGGTGCAACCACTGGAGAGAAGTATGGAGATTCCTTGAAAAACTAGGAATGGAATCACCATTTGACCCAGTTGTCCCACTCCTCTGTATATATGCAAAGGATTTAAAATGAGCATACTACAGTGATGCAGCCACATCAATGAACTATGAGTAAACAGCAGAAAGATCAGTACCGGAAAGACAGCAGGAGGTGGGAGAGGAAAGGGGAAGATGAGGTACTGGGGACTGAATTATAACAAGATGTATTCCATGCTTTTATAATTATGTCAAAATAGATTCTACTGTCACGTAAAACTGAAAAGAACCAAAGAGAGAAAAAAAGAAGTAGTGACAACCTAAGTCATATTTTCGGCAGCGTCAGGCCTAAACGTTCAACACGAATTATATGTCTTGTGACCAGAGCTCACTTCTTTTACATCAAGTGGTTTAAAATAAAACTGTTTTAACTCCCCCAAAAATATTTTTAAAAAATAATAAAGTTAAGCATGTACCTATTATGCTACATAGTCATTGTGCTAAACCCTTTAGATATACAAGGCACTTAACCCTTACACCAACCCTGCGCATTTTAGTCTGTGGCCCCCATTTTCTAAAAGAAGAAATTGAGATGCAGAGAGATTAAATGAATTGTTCTAAGTCATGTTTCTGTGACCAGATTAGGTCTGGGTTACTCTGGAGTCCACATTTTCAACCACTTTGTTAGTGATTATTAATCTTTATATGTTCTTAGATCCCTTTGAGAATTTAATAAAAGCTACAGATCCTCATCTCTTAAAAGCAAATATTTACAACAGGGTTTCTCCACAATTGCACATTTGAGCCAGATATTTCTCTGTAATGAGGCGCTGTCATGTAGGTTGTAGGATGTTTCATGTGCCCTCTGAAGCAAATTGTGACCATCCAAGGGTCCCACAACCTTCTAGTTCAGCCTCTGGTATCCAGTGGTGCCTGAGTACTACCTCTACCTGATTACTGATGACACTGTGTGGCTTAATCCACTCTTTAGGCCAATTTTTTTGGTACGACCCCCTACCTCTGAAGTTCTAGTGACTAAATAGGGGAGAGTAAGAAAGTGAAGGCAAAGAGCTAGCCTCTGCAGAATTTGAGAGACACATGAGGCAGAGGGCTGGCTTTCCCAGGCGTAGCTGGCTATGGCCCAAGCCCAGTCCACATCAGTCCAGGGTGTTGAGAGGATTAATCATGACCAGATGTCGGCTCCTGCCTCTGCCTGTTTCTAATAGGGCCCTTGGTAAGGGCTCCTGCGATGTTATCAACACCCAGAGCCCTAGCCCAAAGTCAGACTCAGACTGCAGAGCCAATGTTCCCTGGAGTAAGGTAGGACTCCTAGGAAGGTGGCATCTGACTTAGGCAGATGGTTGTCCTATAAAATTCCTTCTCAAGGCCCTAAAATCACTCCATACCAACATCTGCTTACAGTATTTTTTGAAAAAGCAAGACAAAAACCAAACCAACCTACAAAAACACATTATGTTACAGATTTTAATGATTTAACTTCACTTAAAAAAAAAAAAGTAATGGAAGAACAAGAATGAGTCAGAAATTTTTAAAGAATAGTTTTTAAAACAGGGGAATAGAAGAAAGTTGGCAGCACTAGAAGCATGTATAGTCTCATCTCATAGCATCTGCCTACCTTAGCATGTTTCATATCATCTGCCTTCATGTGATTTCAGCCTCCAGGAAGAGTGCCACTCTGCCCAAGCAAGAGGCCTGTTTTCCGAGAACAACACAGCATTTTGGTCCATGTGACTTTGCCTGAGCTTTTCCTACTGTCCAGAGCATCCTTTGCATTCCCAAGCACCTGCCGAGTGTCTCCATATCCTTCCAGCTAGGCTCAGAAGCTGGCTTACCTTCACACCTCTTTCCAGCAGAAAATGATGCCTCCTCATCTCAACACACATGACCCTTCACATACTTATCTATCACAGCCCTTATCATGTTTAAGTTGTGTATGTATTTAATTCATTATGCTACTTGCTTCCTAGATTACTGAATGAGTACTTTTAGGTTTTCTGTCTCTAGACTACTACACGTTGTCTAACTCATCCTAGATGTTCAAGAAGCGTTTGCTAAATTGAGGCACATGAAAAGTCTTTCAGTCAGGTGTTTTGGACCTGGTGTAAGTTTCATCTACAATGAACAAATTATTTAATTTGCAAACTATGAGAGATCCATGAACCCAGGTTGCTTGGATATCTGAGCACATATTCATAGAAGGTTTATAATTCTGCAAGCGAAGCCTGATTGCTTTCCATGTACTGCCTCTATCTCCAAGTATTTGGCTATTGTGAAAATTTAAATCTACTTAGTTCTGTTATCATCTTAAGAGCCTCACTCCATTTCTATGGAGCAAACCCACAAAGTCCCAGCAGCATATCATCTGTGGCATATGAAAATTTTTTTGAAAGGTTACTGAAGGTTTTTTTTTTTTTTTTAAACAGCATTGGGACATACATAATCAAAACCATTTTGATACAATGCTTTCAAAGTATGGTCTAATCCTTTTCACTTAAAACTCCTTTTGGAAAAAACATGGTATAAATAAGCAGATTGCAACTTGTAGACTTTCTATAGCCACACTGAATTTTATAATTTTCTCAGCAAGAAAGTTTAAGGAGCCCTGATTTTGAAACATCGGAAACATTCATAGGCCTATAATGCGGTAATAGCATTCTAGGCTTGTTGTACATTTTTTCTGTTTCTTGTCATTTCAGTTTTCTCTCTATCCATTCCTATCTCCTTTCTCATTTTTCTACTCTCAATATACTTTGGCCTAGAAAACCAGATTGAAAAAACCTTACTAAGGCATATGTGTTACATAGAAATCAGGAATATTCTGCAGGAGTACCTAACCAGATTTGAATCTCAAAGGTCTTTTCAACATATTCAAAATTATCTTATTTATTTACTTCTTGTTCATTATTTTTTATAAACCATGCTCCTGCTTTGTGAAGACTGAAAATTAGTCATTAAAATAAAAGTCTGAACCAGGACTGGAGGGAAAAAAAAAAAAAAAAAAGCTAGAACAAAGAGAGAACCAGGAAGAGTCCAGGGTCCCACAGTCCCCTTCAGAACTTGTCCTCAATGACTGAAGCCATACTAGATCCTACCTTTTAAAGGTTTTACTTCTCCACATCATCTCCTGAGATTCAAGCCTCCAACTCATGGGCTTTAGGGTGGGGGTGGGGGGAGGCAGGATTTAAGATCTAAACAATAGCAGAAAAGTACTATTTCAGACCCAAAGCATTATCATCTTGGTATAGCAACTTTAGATGATAATATCCTTTTTATTATGACCATGAATTCTTATGTTTTTCAGTCCCAATGAGACAATCATGGAGTTCAAAACACATATCAAAATGATATAGAGTTTCCAAAATGTTATTTAGCACAATATAAATATATTTCTTATTTGCATTTCCATATATAAAATAAAAATGATAAGTGACAAAGATCAGCAAGCAAAACAATGATGGATGCTTGTATTGTGAGATTTTAGAAGTAATGTTGTATTTTTATAAAGTAGCTCCTACTGTGCAGAATTGATAAATTATAAACCTAGCTATATGAATTAATATGTCAACATATTTGGCTTTTAGACAAATAAAATTGGTTAAATGTATTTTTCTTATATTGAAGTTAGTAATTTTCTTTTTCTAAAGGAAAAAAAAATATTACTTGCTATTTAGTTACTATTAATTTATAAATTTATTTTTCAGGCAAAGTTTGTGCCTTTAGCTGTTCATAAAAAGTATCATATCTTTGTGGTCAGGGCTGAAATGTTAGTGTTGAGCTTCTTGCCATTGAGGATTTACAATGGAGCTTTTTACACCCCCAGATGGGTCGTTTTGTCAAAGCAAAAGCTTAAAAGACACTGACTACCAGTAAGGAGCCTCAAAGTTCCTTCACCAGTAGAAAATGTTATCAATTTTAAGAAAAATGGAGAGTTGAAGAAATCATTTAACATTAGTGTTCCTTAAAAAGCTGTCCCTTTTATCTTCCTTTGGATTCATTAATTATAGATACACCACATGATTTATAGATACTGGCAGAGATGGAGGTGGAAATTACTCACACTGGGAACTCTGACCAGACTCCTGTTAAGAGGGCTGGAGGCTGTGAAGTGTTCCATATTACAAAAAGACAAAAGATTCAGGATTAGGTGACATGTTCCTATATATTCTACAGCTATGCATGTTCTCCCCCCAAATTCAGTTTGGTCCTTTAAGCATATTAGGATTACTGGTATTAGTTAAAATTCTTTTACCCATTTCTAAATGGTGTAGCCTATAAAATTCTGCATCTTTCAGAAAGAGCATCCCAAATTTCCTACGCACACAAGAATCAAATTACTTAAATTATGTCTATTTCATATTCTGAGTGCATACATTTGCAATTAGCTATGTCAGGCATTTTTCTTTCATTTAATTTCATCATCATCAAGTAGTATTTATTAAGCAAAAACCTGGCTAATTAATTTTCTACAGAATAACAGACATTCTTAAATTTATTCTATTTAAGAGCCCTATCTATCTGATAAATGGCATTTTTTTCCTTAGCAAAAACTACCTTTAAATTTAAAATTTTATCTGATTATATCAAGGTTCTAATAGGACACATTCCACTCCCAAAGTCATCATATTCAATGAAAATGTCATTCTGAAACAGTACAACAGACTCCATGGAATTTTTATTTTTACTATAGCATGTTAATAAATCTTACCTAAATCTTTCAAAATATTACTAGGTTATAAACTTTTTTTAAAAAGTGGTTCATGTAGGAAAACAAGCAGTTTAAGTGGGTACAAGCAATCAATATAAAATCATATATTTGCTAAAAATTAATATAGTTTATCATTAGCAAAGCAAAGGAAAGCCACTACTCTCAGAATTCTATGTGTTCAGTAAATGAGTACTAAAATATCTAAGGTCTTTGATGTGACCACTGACACTTTATTTGTGCTACTCTGGAGAAAATTAAAAGTGAGTTTTTATGTGGATTTGGTGAGGGAGAATATTTTCTCAAGGTATTTTTTTCTAACTGCAACAAAGACAATATCTATTTTTATTTAATAGCATTGATACCACATTTCACTTGAAATCCCAAACACAAAAATGAAATTTTAGAAAATCATCCTCAAGGACATCAAACTTTCATCCCATAGTTCTCAGTTGTGGAGAAGTTAACACACATACTTATACTAGTATATTTTGTCTCCACAATCAATTAGACTGTACTTCAAATGCTAAAGCCCAGGAAGAATGGCAGAAACTAAAATGGAACAGGAAGACTAACAGGTGCCACTGTGGAGGCCTACAAGCATTCACACTCAAAGAAGAAGCATTTTGTTGTATGGACAATGCCAGTCTATACATGAAGAGGCACAGCTAACAATGACACTCTGAGGGCTGTACAAAGACCTCCAGAAGCCAAATCAGCCTGCAATTGCCTGACACATGCAAGGGAACATTTCTGGGCAATATTTCTTAATATGCAAACTAAAAGTTACATATTAAGAGGAGATTGCATAATTGCAAATAGAGTTAAATTACCGAAGTTTGCCTTTAGAATGAATCAGGGACCCAGTTCCAAGAGAGCATCCTAGAGTAGATGGATGCTCTTAATTGCAAGCAGAGATTTACATCTCCATTAGAAATAATTGGAATAATAGATGAAATGATGGACAGCAGTAGCCTGAGAGGCAATGGGGGGAAAGAAAAGAAGCCCTCGATTAGAGTCTCAGTCATTCAGGGGTTTTACATCTGGCAGGTAGCCTATCTTTGTTTATACCAATGGAAGCCCCAGGAGAATACAGCGCACAGAATCCACAGGAAGAATTTGGTCATAGTTTTCAAAGTAGTTTAGTTTTCAACAATCCATCTTCCCTTAAGGGAAAAACACCTTGAGAACCAATTAGTAGTATGAAGGGCCAAGAGAAAAAGCCTGCGCTCTGGTAGAAAGATTATTTTGTTGATTTCGGGTAAAAACCTAGGGCTAGATGCTAAGGTAGATGTTCCCAATGCTTATCTCCCCTTTGCCCCAGGGACACTGCAGTTTGTTACATTTGTATCTCCTCAAGAGGGACAGGAACAAAGTCTCAAAACAATTTTTGTAAGACATAATCCAGAATCATAGAACAGGTAGCAATTTTCTGAAGAGTAACAGTAGATTATTGGAATAGCAGCAGCAGAAGAGAAAAACGCAATTATTTTTTCCTGCTAATCAGATTTCTTGTGAGCCCACTCAGGCCTCTATATTCTTTACACTGCAAAAGGTAAACAAGACAAGTGGATACTAAACACTCACAACAAGGCTAGATTCATGACTGATGCTTCGTACTGTTTAAGATCAGCTATAAATACACTGTCCAGTGGTTTTTAATGGTGTGATTGTCTGACTCAGCAGACCAGTGTCAGGAAAGAAATTTACATAAATGAAAAGTGAAATCTTCCTGCAAGAAACAGGACTGTTAGAAACTGCTTAGGTAAGGAGACACTCACTTACACAAACATGGATATATGTATTAAACCATCCGCCGATATCTGCTTGGAGCTTAAGTTATTGCCCATAAAAAAGCAAAGATGTTTGCTTTTAATTTCCAAAATGTCATCTCAGTTTCAATTTTACTGGGAATAAATTCCCTAAATAGCACTGTCATTAGGAGTAAGAAGAATAACATCAAGCTACCGCTCCACAAACATGACTGAAGACCCCTCTTAAGCATAGCCCATGTTTAGGAAGCTTGGCTAGGAAGGGTAAGCATGAGGAGACCATGCCAGTAGGACAGTTCCTGCTCTCTTGGAGCATGAATGGATGGTATTGGACAGCCATCCTTGTGTAGTGGCATAGCAGATGATCTCAAGCCCAATTTTAGTTTAGCAATTCCTGGCTACCTGATTGCAATAAAGGCAGTAACCTCTGTCCTGCCATGTACAATTTCGCCTTTGAAAAAATGGAATGATGATAATAAAATGTGAACATGAAGAACAAAATTAGAGAATCCATCTAAGACACTTATCATGGTTCCCAGCATATAATAAGCACTAAGTATAATAAATACTAATAGCTGTTGATTCTTGATTCTTCATCTGTCTCTGCCCCCATACTTATGCCACAGTTTCAATGTGGCCAGAGGGTATTTCTCCACCACATCACTGTGGATTCAGCCCTATAGCTTGCTTTGGCCAACTGTCTGTGTGTGGAGTGAGGGGGTGCTGATTCAGAGTCTAGGCATTAAAAGGCTTCTCCCACTGTTGCTAGCCCTCAGACACCTCAGTTAGCCTGCTGATGTAAGGAGTAAGTGAAATCTGTGGAGCATGCTCAGACCTGAAGACCTAGGGTGTGAGAAAGAAACAAAACAACCCGAATCAGAGCCACCAGCAGTGGCAGCTGCTCTGCAGAGCCATGGCAGAAATAAAAAATTATTGATATTAATGAATTTTTGTGATTATTTATTATATGACAAAAGCTAACTCACACAGGAGCAAACTGAAGAGTTGTCTATTTACAATGTAATTCTTATTTCCTAAGCATCTAGATTGAAACAAAAATAAATGTAGGAAGGTGAATTCTTCAACTAAGCTATAGTTCTAAGACAAGGGTATTTCTCTGGAGTCTAACTAGGTCTTCTTGGCTTTTGCATGAAAAAAGGCACAGATTATGAATAGTGAGATCATTTTTAAATGGCTAACATTTATTGGAATCCTCTCTTAGGTACCATGCTCAGCACGTACTTTTACATGTATTTTCTCCTTTAGTCTCAACAGTAGCATTGGCACTACAAGTTTTACTCACTTCAAAAATGAGGAAAGTGAGACATTTTGAGGAGGAATAATTGATCTATATTCAAAATAAAAAGGCAGTATTCAAACTTAAGAACCTCATTGCCAGATATGAGCTGATGGTGACAGAGGCCAGTGGCATGAACACATACTTCCTCTCTACAATTGCTTTGCTACTCTCATCATGTTAATTACTTAATCCTTAGAACCTTATGATGTGGGCTTATTATTCCCATTCTGCTGATGAGAAAAATGGGAGACAGCCAGCCAAGTTCCTTGCACATGATTTTGCAGAGGTAGGGAGCTGGTGGGCTGCTGTTGAATGCAGACAATCTACTTAACTGCTACAGTACATTGATAGCTAAAGTCACATCGCTCACCCCAATGAGTCCTGATCTCCCACTGGGGTGGGCAATATGACTTTAGCTTCCAATTCTCTGGAAATGTATAAGCTTATCCAAATGTTCAAAAGCAAACACGCATTCTGAGTACCACAGTTATCTTCGAGTGTAAAACGGTGATAAATGACCTTTAATTTACACTACACTCATTCTCAGGCTCCACTGAGCTTTCATTCCTGCAAGCACAATTTTCTCATTTGTTGCCTTTACATCAACTTGTTTTTAGTTTTGTTTTTTCTGGTTGTGTATTTTTAGGCTCAACTCTGACAGGTTACAAATTCAGAGGCATCCTAATGGAGTAATACATAGGATGTGAAAAAGAATGTTAATCATGATGGGCTTTTAGAACTATCTCTGGGAAATAAAAATAATCATCTAAGGTAGGAAACAGGCTGATAATTCCCTGGACCTGTTCACACATATGTTCCTTGAAGCTGTCAGGAAAGGTGCAGTGGTCTCAGCCCAGCACACACCTTCTCCATCATGACCCCAGCACACCAGCCACACCTGTGAGGACCTTCTCCTGAGCCTGCAAACGTCATCTCCTCACCTTAAATGCAGCACCTCCGTGGATAATGGATTTGATAAAAATCCCCAGGTCCGTTCCAGTCTCTCGGGATTTGTTCCCTTTCAAGCTTACTCCCAGGCCAGCAGAGCCCGAGTCATTCAGGGGGATCTCAAAGGTGAGTTGCTCACTTGTCTCTAGAGAGAGTGCGTAGCAGTCGGGTTCTCCTTTCTGTTGGAAGAATGAATAGGAAAAGAGTGAAGAAGCAGATTGGCAGTTCCTCGTCTCAAGTGACCAAACAGATGCAGAGGCAGGACAGGGTGGTGGCCCTCTAACGGAGGTAATCTTGCTCTCAGCAAAGGCTGGTTGCCTTTCTGCATGGGGGCCACTCCCACGTCACCAAGTGGGGAATGAGCTCTCAGGGATGAGGTTTGGTGATGGCCAACTGAAAGAACCATGTTGCAAGGCAGAGACATGCAAAGCAAAATGTTCCATAGCATTTGGAAATTCAGCAGAATATTTTAAGTCATATATTATTATAACATATTATTTATTAAAATATATTATGAGGCTGGACATCAGGCTTAGGAATATGAGGTATCAAAAGATACCTTAGAGATACTGTAGTCTCAACATCTCCATCCTACAGATGAAGAACTAAAGCTTAATGGAGAAATATGTTAAAATTTCAGGAAAACATTTCATTTAAATAATTTATTTATTTATTTATTTATTTATTTATTTATTTATTTATTTATTTTTGTGGTACCGGGGATTGAACTCAGGGGCATTCGTCCACTGGGTCACATCCCCAGCCCTTTTTTGTATTTTATTTAGAGACAGGGTCTCACTGAGTTGCTAAGCGCCTCGCCATTGCTGAGGCTGGCTTTGAACTCGCGATCCTCCTGCCTCAGCCTCCCAAAGTGCTGGGATTACAGGCGTGCGCCACCATGCCCAGCTCATTTAAATAATTTAAAACGTATCTTTACCATGGACTCAATGCTATTGGTAAAGATTGTCAATAGGACACAGAGCACACACACAAAAAAATTCTCTAACTTAAGAGAAATGTGATTTATAATAGGTACATTAAATTCAATTTCCCTTTTCAAATCTCTTGCTCTAAACCTGCATTTTGGGAAGTAGAACCCACTGCCAATCAGTTTTTGGACACTCACAAAAATTATTATGCTCAACAAATAATTCCTATCCTCTTTGACAAATCACACCTAACCATGAGCCAACTATTCTCCAGACATGGTTAATAATATCTGGTCTCAGTGTTTTCAAATATACAATAGTGGGGACAGACACCTGCTGCACATGTGACAATCTCTGTAGGCGTCCCTCTGCATTCTTCTCAAACTTGCGGAAATGGGAAACTGCCACAGCATTTAACTGGAAAATTTGAAAAATGAGATATTCCTGGAAGCCATCAGCTCATTCTGGGCCAGTAGTTCCTTCCGCTCTGTAATTATGTCTAGAAACTCTCATCTTAAGGTCACTTTGAGGGGACTCTTATGTAAAATTGCATATTTAAAAAATTACTACGAATGCCTGAATGTCAGTCATGAATAACTATGAAATCAGAAGTAGCAAAAAACCTATAATTAAAACAGGATTAAGGGGTCTGATCATAGCCAGATCCACTGACGTGACATTTTCAACCCCTAACAAAACAGTGGGAACCCACATTGAACTTTTAAAGAAATAGTTCCTTCATTTAATTTAATTGTAAATGAAGTTAGCTGTGAAGATTTTCACAATAGGTTGTTCAAAGACACGAAACTTTATTGCTTAATTTAATAAACCTTCTACAGGTTAGCCCTTTTTAAGTAACTCATTATATTATCATCTAAGGAACAAATTCCAGTATTTGATTCAAAATATCTGTCTTTTTGCCATTAGAATGACAGAACTTGGCACTAAATGTAAACAATCAGCCTTCATCTTTGTCTTCCAATATGCCCATTAAGACCCCATAATATTTCATAGTCATTCATATGTCCTGGCCTCTTTGGGATTTGGTTAATTTTAGTCTAATAAAGTTCCAGTGAGTTAAAATATAAATTAAAGATAAACTGTTCTGACTGTAAATTTGTAAACATTTTAAGAGGAAAAACTAGAAAGCTTCTCTGGTTTTTAACTAAGAGAGACAATGAAGACCAGTTTTACTTTAGAAATGCAGTCAAGTATTACTTAATGATAGGGACATGTTCTGAGAAATTATCATCAAGTCAGGGGATTGTGTCCTGTGACTGTGATGGAAGGTACTTACACAAACTGAGATGGCTATGACGTCACTAGGCAATGGAATCTATAGACTACCATCATATATGCAGTTCATCACAGAAAAAAAATGACATTGTATTGTACATGACTGTACCTTTGAACTACTTTTCTACAAACAAATCAGTTTTCTTTTGGCAAGTATGTTTAATTTAAATTAAAATAAGATTGATAACCATTATTTTTTTGCACTAACACCTTTCCTTTATTACCTTAGTATAAGGACAAAATAAAGATCAAATGGCATTATGCTTATCTTTTCATTTGAAACTAATTTTTTCTAAGTTCCTGACATCTGAGAGTCAAAAATACAACAAAAATAATGTGTTAGAGGCTAACAGTGACTTTGTGGTTCTATTCTGAGTGTTTTACACATATAATTACATGGACTCTTCACAGCTACCCTGCCAGGTTTATTATTGTGACCGTTTTACAGATAAGGAAGTCAAAGTGCACAGTGGTTGAGTACCAACCCTAGAGTCCAAAGGACTTTTCAATAGCTTTATGGAGCCCAGGTGGCCTGGTTCTTGGGTCAGACTATTAAATCTATTTATTTTGAGGGAAGAGTTCTGTGTTGTCCATTGCATTTCCATATTCTCCATTACTCTATACCCATTTCAACAAAAGCACCAAATTTTATAATTTATGGTGTATATGATGTTTTAAAATATGTGTATATTGTAAATTACTAAGTTCAAGCTAATTAACATAGGCCTTACCTTACATACTTACCATATTTTTGTGATGAGGCCATTTAAAATGTGCTTTCAGCAATTTTCAATAATATAATACATTGTTATTAATTATAGTCAACATTCAGTATGACAGATCACCCAAACTTACTTCTATAATTGAAGTTTTGTATCCATTGACCAACCTCAATCTTCCCCACCCCTGATAATCACCCTTCCACTCTCTGATTCTACTAAACTCAACTCTGTCAGACTCTTAACTGCTACACCATCGAAATTCTTGCATCCCAACTGTTGTGAACCACCAGTGTGATATGACCTACCCTCAAGAATCACCAAAACAGATTCCAACAATGAAAAAAAAAAAAAAAAAAAAGGACATGAATTTTATAGTCTCCATCAACTACAGTTATGCTTTACATCTTTCTTATGCTGTACCATGTTCAAACCATCATTAGTGGTCTCTAATAACAGCAAAATTCCCAATGGTGAAGGAAGCCATTAAAGTAGTTAACACAGCCATTTCCTCTGTGAGAAATAAATGTCTCTTTACCTAATGTACAAAAAAATCAATATGCTGAAGGCCTCTTTCCAATAATCTTGGTTCAACCAGAGATTTTGAAAATTAAACTCAAATCTTGCCAGACAACATTCTGCAGCAGATGGAAAGGGGTAAGTACTCTCAAGTGCCCCAATGCAGGACCCCAGTGATGTGACGAACAAAGGCAATGTCACACCTGACATCAAACCCTTTCTGGCTTCCTGTCTTATAGGCAAGTATTCTTTCCACATATGTCTGGAGTATCTCTTGCTTTTTAAACACATCCCCCTACATGCATGTGCGTACACACACACACACACACACACACACACACTCCAATGAGTTAATGCTGGTACAATGAGGAAAACTTTGTGAATTTCATTTGTTTTTGTCTTTTCATTGTTTCTCATTCTTTGCTACAGATTGTGACTCTAGACACAGAGGCATCCAGATTCCTAGAGCTAGTATCAGAGTGAATGCTTTCAGGGCATAAAACTAGGCCTAATACTCTAGCAACCTGCCCAGAGACAATCATACCACATCCTCAACACAGGCTTTCTCGACCTCAGCACAACTGACATTTGGTACGTGACAAGTCTCTGCTGTGGGGGGCTGTCCCATGCATTACATTTGGTGAAATCCCTAGCTGGATGTCAGTAATAACCATCTCGCCTAGCTGTGACAACCCAAAATACCTTTAGAGACTAACAAATGTCACCTAGGGTAAAATCACCTCCAGCTGAAAACCACTGCCTTGAATCAAAAATTACCAAATGCAGTCAAATTCAAAGAAATCAGCCAGACACAGTGGTAACATGACAGTAATCTCAGGAACTCTGGAGGGTGAGGCAGGAAGATGGCAAGTTCAAGGCCAGCCTCAGCAACTTAGTGAAGTTGTAAGGGACTTAACGAGACCCCTGTCTCAAAATACAAAGGGCTGGGGTTGTGGCTCAGTGGTTAAGTGCCCCTGTGTTCAATCCCTAACAACAATGACAACAACAACAGAAACCATCTAGGACTTCCTGCCTCCTTCAGAGAAAAAGCCAAAATTCCTTACAATGTCCTACAAACTCTTCCTAAGCCAAGTGCTCTGACTCTCATCTCTGACCCTGTCTGCTGCTCACCCTGCACCAGCCACACTGGCCTTCCTTCTTTCTTTAACACAACCTGCACACTTCCAGGGTCCTTTACACTGCTCCTTCCCTCTCACTTTGAAGAGCCTCCACAGATTCTGCAGGCCTCATTCCTTCATTTCTCCATCCAGATGTCAACTCATCAGTGAGGTCTTTCTTGAGCTTTCAACTTAAAAGTACTACTTCCCTCTCAATAGCATCCTGCTCATGTCTATTATCTTGCTTCGCTTTTCATGACATTTATCACACATTGTATACTTGCTTATTTTTCTATAACATCTCTCAAATGCAGGGATCTCTATATTCTGTTTTTCTCTTCACTGATGTACTCCTAGTGCCTAAAGAGTGTCAGACTTAAAACAGGTGCGGGATAAATGTTTTTTAATGAATACATTGATATACATGAATAAATATCTGAACATACATGCTTGGGTGTATGTACAGATGTGTATCTGTGATTGTGTATTTGTGGGATTCTATATACAACTATAAGCAAATAAATAAATTACTGGCAATCACATTGGACGCAATGTTTTAATAAGTAAAACATTTATATAAATTAATTTCTTACATTAAAATAATTTTATTACAGGAATAGGGACTCTTCAGTTAAGTTTAATAAGGTTATAGGGAAACGTTAAAGTAACCTAGAACAATTTCCCTTTTGATACCATACTTCCTGCTCCTGAGAGAGAGGTCATCTAGCTTGCCTTCAACATCAAATCCTCAATGAAGGCAAGATATTTTGTAGCTACTAATTTGTGAAGGATACTGGCCTGTTCATGGTTTTAAATTGCATCAGGTACCTCCAAGTATTAGTGAACACTGCAAACAGTCACATTCAACATACGTTTCATCGAGTTTGAGAAGTATTGTGATCTAGCACCCAAAGTCACATTATCTATCTATATGTCTTTCTATCCACCCATATCCACCCACTCATCCATCCATCTATAGGCACACATGCAGGAACACACACAGGTACATACAGAACTTTCACGAGGTAGGATTCACCCAGAATGCAACTCATTCTGGTGATTTTTGTACTATTCTACTCCATTTGATATTTTTTAAAATTTGGTTATAGCTCACAAAATTGATTCTATAATAGATCACAGTTTTTATTTGGGAAAATACTGCAATTATGTATGTATGGGTATTATATTTATTAAATAAAAGGAAAAAAAAGAAATGCAAAACCCAAAAGATGTTAACTTCCTTTTCTTTCCTGATTTTATAAGCCATTTTAATGCTTTATTACATCATGCTCTAGCCCTAACTTTTTCTTTTTTACACAGCTTTCAAGTTCCTGTCATTGTTTGCTGTTACCATCCTAGGTTTACGTATATGTATTTGTCTTCTCCCTTCCTTGCAATTGTTTCTCTTCCTGTTCCTCCACTGTCTTGTTTTGTTCTGTGTATTGCTACTCTACTCCAAAACCGAATGAAATAATACTTAGAGTTAGATTCAAAGATGAGATGGACCTGTATGATAAGAACTGCTCTTTGCAAATCATAGTCATTCTATAAAGTTTTATCAGGTACCTACTATGTACAAAATACCCAATGGGAAACGGCCAGTCAATATAGATCATAATTGGCAAAAACTTTATTGAGCAACATGGGGGGACTTCAATTTCATTCATGCTATTATCTGGAGAGGAAGAAATTGAATTTAAGAATATGAAAGAGGAAACAGAATAGTCCACACAGTTAGATATACTAACCATTTTTATATAAAACAAACATCAAAAGTCCTTAGTTGGCCTGAGAAGAAGAAAAAGAGGCAGAAAGATAGGTGACTGTGGAGTCAGCCATATTATTAGCTTAAGAGTATTCTAAATGGGATCATCTCTAGAATTGCAACTAACTTGTATTGCAAAGCAGAGCTTGATTCACACACACAGTGGTAACAACCCCGCCTTTCAAATCCTGTGGGAATCCACCAGTCCATGGGACCAATGTTCAGTTTCCCAGAAGCCCAGGTCAGACCTGAAAGCATCCATGCTGAACCTTTAATGGCCCTCATTTCATTAAATGCTGTGCTCTTGGCTCAGCATGAACAAGCTTTGGATGTCTTTGCCTTGCCTCCCAAATGTGTAATTAGTCTGTGTTGTGAGCAGCTTACTTTATGCAAGAATTATGTTTCACATGCAATCATTTTGTCAATTACCAAAACTCAAACAAAAGAGCTTTAAGGGGAAAAAAGCGAATAAGATTTTCTTATATATAAAAAGCAAAAGCTATACCTGAAATTCTGCCAGGATATTTTATAATAAGCTTAACTATTGTTAATTTTTGCCTAAGCAAATTCCAAGGAATTTAAAGGGATAAAACTTTTGTTATAGCTAAATAAATTTTCACAACTATGAAAGGATAAGACACCTGCAAGACACTTAATTTTCTGAAATTTTTTCTTAATCTTCTGAAAAAGCACTAGGTAGCTATTATAGGCATGTAAGGTTTTTGACCAATTGGATTATATAAAATTCAGATTATGATTATCATCCTACAGTGGGGATCAGAGGCTCATTCCAACAGCAGGGAGCCATTTTATTTTTGATTGTACTTTTCAGGGAGTAAAGAAAAAGATTAGAGATGAGCAGGTGCATGTGAAGGTAAATGGTGATCTAAGTATGATCATTTTAATAAATGGTAAAGGACCTTTTTTCCCCACTACTGCTGATGTATAAACAAAATGAGCAAAATTCTTGGTAATTTATAAGCAGGCAGATGAGCTATTATTGCCTTCTGGACAGTATAGATGAACCTCAAGAAAAAAAAAATCAGATAGCAAAGTGCTAAAAAATTATTTTAAACCTGAATTCTCCTCTAATTTGTTAAGAAATAGTCCAAAATTCAGTATCACACATCAATCAAAACAAGAAAAAAAAATGTAAGTTAATGTTGACAGAAGTAGGAAAAAAGTTTTGAAGAGCTAAATGTAATCAACTCTGATATTTACTTTTATTTATTTATTTATTTTTTGGTATTGGGGATTGAACTCAGGAGCACTTGACCACTGGGACACATCCTCAGCCCTTTTTTGTATTTTATTAGAGACAAGGTCTCACTGAGTTGCTAAGTGCCTTGCCATTGCTGAGGCTGGCTTTGAACTCGCGATCCTCCTGCCTCAGCCTCCCAAGTGCTGGGATTACAGGCATGTGCCAGCACACCCAGCTGATATTTACTTTTAATGAAAGGGAAAAAAATTAAAAGTAGTTTATAGTTAGTTCAAAAATATCAATATTTAAAATTTATGTCTTTATTGTGCTTTCTCAAAGTGCACATTCATTTATTTTAGATAATTTTTAACCATAACCTGAATGAAGAAAATCCTAGACTTTTTTTGTATTTGAGATATTTTTATTGGTGCTTTCTGATTATACAGAATAGCAGGATTCGTTGGTACATATTTGCACCTACACACAATAGAAAAATATAATTTGGTTATTTCCATTCCCCAGTATTTCCCCTTTCTTTCTCTTCCCCCTTCCCTTTACTGGTCTTCCTTCTATTTTAATGAGATACCCTCCCACTTTTTTCTCTCTAGCTTTGATAATATGAAAGAAAATATATGACCCCAGACTTCCTAAGCCTGTCTTATTTTGCTCAAAATAACTCTCTCAAGACCCAACAGTTTTCCTGAGAATGACATAATTCATTCTTCTTCATGGAAGAATAAAAATCCATTGTGTATATATGCCACATTTTTTCCATCTGTTCATCCACTGACTGGTTCCATAATTTGGCTATTGTGGATGGTGCTGCTATAAACATGAGTATGACGACTTTAATTTCTTAGCATAAATACCAAGGAGTGTTAATAGCTGGGTCATATGGTGTTTCCATTCCTAGTTCTTTTGAGTACCATACTGATTTCCATAGTAGTTGTACTAATTTACAATCCCACTGACAGTGTAGAAGTGTTCCTTTTTACTCACATCCTCTCCAACATTTATTATAATTTGTTTGATTGATGGCTGCCATGATAACTGGAGTGACATGAAATCTCAGTGTAGTGTTGATTTGCATTAATCTAATGGCTAAAGATCTGGAACTTTTTTTTTTTTTTTTTCATAATTTGTTGGCCATTTGTATTTCTTCTTTTGAGAAATGTGTGTTTAGTTCACTAACTCATTTATTGGGCTATTTTGTAGTGGTAAGTTTTTTTTCAAGTTCTTTACTCTAGGCATTAATCCTTTGTTGGAAGAGTAGCTAGCAAAGGTTTTCTCCCATTCTGTAGTTCTCTTTTCTTGTACTTGTTTCTTTTGCAGTACAAAAGCCTTTTAATTTGATGCCATCCCATTAATTAATTCTTGGTATTATTTCCTGAGCTTTAGGGGTCCTACTGAAGAAGTCATTGCCTATTGGAGTGCTGACTCTATGTTTTCTTCTAGCAATCGCAATGTTTCAGGTCTAATTCCTAGATCTTGACTCATTTTGAATTGCCTTTTGTGCAGGGTGAGAGATGGAGATCTGATTTCATTCTTCTACATATGGATGTCCAATTTTCCCACCACCATTTGTTAATAAGGCTATCTTTTCTTCCATGTATGTTTTTGGCACTTTTGTCAAGGATCAGATGACTATACCTCTAAGGGTTTGTCTATGTGTCATTTATTCTCTTCTCAATGGTCTATTTTTATGGCAGTACCATGCAAGTTATTTGACACTATGAGACTGTAATATAATTTGAAGTTGGTATTGTGATGTCTCCAAGCATTGCTTTTTTGCTTAGAATTGCCTTGATTATTCTGGTCCTTTTATTTTTTATACATGAATTTTAGGACTTTTTCTAGTTCTATGAAGAATATCATTGGTACTTTGATGGAAATTACATTGAATCTGTACGTCACTTTTGGTGATATGGCCATTTAAATAATGTTAATTCTGCCTATCCATGAACATGGGAGATCTTTCCATTTTAGTGTTTTCTTTCTTTCTTTAGTGTTATATAATTTTCATCATAGAGGTCTTTCACCTCCTTGGTTAGATTTTTTCCAAGGTATTATTTTAGAGGGTACTATGAATGAAATTGTTTTCCTGATTTTCACTAGGTTCATTTTTGATGTATAAGAAAAGTTAGTGACTTTCGTATGTTGATTTTATATTCTCCTACTTTGCTGAATTTGATAATTATCTCTAGAATTATTCTGGTGTAGCTTTTTGGATTTTCTAATTATAGATTCACATTATCTGCAAACAGTGATCATTAGGCTTCTTTCTATCCTATTCACATCACTTTTATTTTCTTCTCTTGCCAAACCACTCTACATAAAATTTCAAGTACTCTAAATAGTAGTAGTGATAATGAATATTCTTATCTTTTTCCTAATTTTAGAGAAAAATGCTTTCATCTTTTAATCATTTAATATGTTTTGCTTGGGTATTTTTGTATACAGCCTTTATGATGGTAAATTCCTTCTATCCCTAATTTATTCAGTGTTTTTAACATGAATGTGTACTGAATCTTGTTGAAGGCTTTCTCTGCATGCATTGAGATGGCTATGAATTTTTAAATTCCATTTCTGTGGTGAATAACATTTATTGATTTGCATATGTTAAACCATCCTTGAATCCCTTGACTGAAATCAATGTGATCATGATGTACCACAATCTTCTTAATGTGTTATTGAATATAATTTGGTAATATTTTATTAAGGATTTCTGCATGTATGCTCACCAGGAATATTGTTCTTTAGTTTTCTTTCCTCAATGTGTCCTTTTCTGGTTTTGGTATTAGGATGATATCAGCTTCATAGAATGAATTTGAAGTGTTCCACTCCTTTCTATTTCATGTAATAATTTGAAGAGCATTTGAATTAGTTCTTCTTTAAAGTTCTGTTTGTGCTCAGCTGAGAATCCCCTTGGTTCCAGGCTTTTTGTTGTTACAAAAGTTTATATTATGCTTCAATCTTATTTCTTGTTTGCAAAGACATTTATTATCTTTTTAATTCAATTTTGCAAGTCATATGTGTCAATAAATCTATGTATTTCTTCTAGATTTTCCAAATTGTCAAAATTTTCAAAATGGTCCCTAATGATCTTCTAGATTTCTATGATGTCTGTAGTGATATCTCCTTTTCATCTCTAATTTTATTAATGTGTGTCTTTCCATTTCTTTTGTTAGTTTGACTCAGGGTTTATCAATTTTGTCCATCTTTTCAAAGAACCAACTCTTTGTTTCACTGAGTCTTTGTATTGTTTTTATTCTCTATTTCATTATTTTGGGCTCTGAATTAGTTTATTTCCTCCACTAGTTTGAAATTGACTTGTTATTATTTTTCTAGAATCTTTAGATTCATCCTTAGGTTGTTTATTTATAATCTTTCTCATTTTTTATGTCGGTGTTCATAGCTATAAACTTTCCTCTTAGCACCTCTTTCATAGTGTCCCAGTTTGTGATGTGTTGTATCTCTATTCTTGTTTGAGTCAAAAAATTAAACATATATCACAATTTCTTCTATCATGTGTGGCATAAATATTTACAATCAGCATATTTTCTTATTGGATTGTTCCTTTTGTCAGTATTTAGTGATGTTCTTTTTCAAGACACTTTTTTCATGTGTTTTAGAACCCAACTCACAGAAAGTGGGTGGAAAGAGGAAACTTCTGAAAGCAAGATTTGATCATTGACCAAACTTATCTATATTAATTTCCTCTAAGTAAAAGATTAAACTAATACCAGAAAACAAATGTCAAAAAATAGTCATTATTTATTGTCTGTTCAATATAAAAATGTCTTAATGTACTATAAAGTCCAAGACTAACAAAAGTCAAACAAATCAAGAGTTGCATTCTTATAGCAACCTCCCCTCCTTACCATACATAAACTTGAAAGAATGTACCTATGCATCAGAATCTCACACTGTACCTACTAATATGTACAATATTTGTTTTATGCACCAATTAAGAAAAAATTTAATTAATTAAAATGAATGTAATATCTTGTGTCATGGAAAGTAATATAAATAGATGAATTCGGACAGCATGCATTTTTCTGAAACTTCTCCTGTTTTTTTTTTTATATTGAGAAACAATAGGACTTTTTGTTTTGTTTTTATTTTTCCCTGTTAAGAACAGATTAGAGAAAGTTCATCAAAAAAATATTTTACATGCAACAATTCACTAGCTAAAATACAAGACTACACATGTTTTTATGAACATAAGATTCAAGAACAGTACAATTGTAATAAATCAGTGACCTAATAAGGAATATAATGGGCCTGATGCTACATATCTCTGGGACACTGTGAAAGCAGTACTAAGAGGGTTGCATGGAGTTCATTGGAAGAAGAAAAAGTCTACAAATAAATGAACTAATATTACATCTCATAGCCCTAGAAAAAGAAGAACAAATCAATCCCAAAAGAAGTAGAAGACAGGAAATAATTAAAATCAGAGCTGAAATTAATGAAACTGAAACAAAAAAAAAAAATGGAAAAAAAATAACAGAACAAAAAGTTGTTCTTTGAAAAAATAAATAAAATTGATAAACCATTATCTATTCTAATGAAGAAAAGGAGAGAGAAAACTCAAATTACCAATATCTAATATCTTTTTTTAAAATTTTTAATTTTTGGTATCAGGGATTGAACTCAGGGGCACTCGACCACTGGGCCACATCCTCAGCCCTTTTTTGTATTTTATCTAGAGACAGGGTCTCACTGAGTTGCTGAGTGCCTTGACATTGCTGAGGCTGGCTTTGAACTCGCGATCCTCCTGCCTCCCAAGTGCTGGGATAATAGGCGTGCACCTCCACACCCAGCTAATATCTAATATCTTTTACCATCACAAATACTTGGCATGCCAAGGTCTCCTGCATTTGATGCCTTTAAAAGAGATAGAAGTGAAAAGGATAGAAGTGAAACATAAATCACAACGCACAGCATCACACTGAAGTGATCACATTGCTTGCTCTGCTCACAGCCTGGCTCTCTGCTCAGGAAGCAGGGGTAGCACTGACTGATGTGGAGGTGCCCTCTGACCTCTGAACAGATAGTCCACAGCTGCTGGTGATGTCTGAGGAGGTCTGGCCCAAGACTGTGCCCAAGTAAGACTGGCTTCAGAAACCAACTAAGACAAAGAAACTGGCCCTCTCTAAGACATTGATCAGTGTGACACATGCTTTCACAATCATTGCATGTTGGGAAAAGGGAGGGTTTCTCTGATAAAAACTTCTGAGAATTTTTGTTTTTCATACTTCTCAGATCTTTTTAAATGTGAGTGCATATTCAGGGTCTTTGAGAGGAAACTAGAGCATACCTTTCATCATGTGATAAACATGTTTCTTTTTGTGGTCAGAGGGAGATGGAAGATATGTAAAAGAGTTACACCTAATCCTTAGACTGGAGAAAAGGAAAGCCTACTACTTGAGCCCTGGAAAGCCTACTTGAGCCCAGCCTAGATCAGCTGAGCCCAGCCAACCTGGGCATATGTGAGCCAGAAACAGATGCTTTGTGTGTGTACATCACAACATTGGGATGGTTTGTTATGAGGCATTTGGAGGTAAGAGCTGGACTGCCAGTTTTATCCACTTGTCCTGTTAACTAATTATGAGTAGATTTCCTCTTTCCATTCAGTTTGTTTGTAGAGTTGTGATAGGAAGTGCTTTCCTGTCAAAGAGTAGGGACTCTCCAACTTGCCTGACCATAGAACACATTTTTACATGGAACATATTATAGGAAGAGTTCCCTATTAGACACTTGTGGTAATGTTGATTTAGAGAATAAGGGAAAAGACTGGGTACAAAGAATGGAGCAGAGAACAAGAAGGCTCCAGAGAGAAATTGTGCAGGTCATCAATAAGGTCCTAGAGCTGTCACAGAACATGGTAGCTAAACTTTCTGGTTCTACTATTTACATATCCTGATTTTGTGTGCAGATTATCTCACAGTTAATACCCACAACAACAGAGTATCACAGAAGGAACTGTAGACCTATGTCAGCCTTTAAAAGATGAAGATTGGTGAGTGCATCCTAAAGTCCTTAGAATTTAGGAGTCCTTATTCTACAAAATGGTATGAATAATGCTTAATTTCCTCATGGTAGATTTCCTCTTATAGTTTTTGAAAAAAGTTCTGAATTGGGTAATTTCTGCAGATAAAGATGATGAATTAATGAATTATAGGTCATTATCACTGTAATCCTAGGAAGTGTTATGGTCATAGAAGAAAATCTTATATCATCAACTTGGAAGTATAAGAACATTCTATAGAGTAGCCTCCATTCCAAGCATATGAGCCATTATCTTGGGTACAATAAGTGTCTCAGTGAAGATGATGCAGCTTTCTTCTCAACTTAAGAATTTTAATGGCAGGATTACATCTCAATCACTTTCATTTTTCCTAAAGGAGCCAATAAATGTTCTTTATTTTAAGGCTTGGGAGTAAATATTAAATTATGCCATAAGGTAGTAAAAAGTACCATCCCAGCCTCAAAAGAGTAATATTTTTTCTATGGTGGGAGGAGGGAGATACTGTTGGTTGGTGAAAGCTGATAAGACAATCAAATGACAAAACAGAACCATTTATATCCTGTCCTTTTCTCTGTTGTCTGAGTTGCATCTAATGTGATTCCAGCTGGAAACCAATCCCCTTTAGTATTCTATTAATGATAAATAATTCTAAATTCCAAATAGGGATTGAAAAATCTCAGTGGGTAACAACCATTTAAAATTCATAGTGATGTTTACTTTTGTAATGAAAATGTTCTTACCACATATATAACATGCCATTTGTAGATACACATAATTTGCCTTTTATCTTAATAATTAAAACAATTACTCTGTTAAAATTAATTGTCAGATAAAACTGACTATAAAATAAGAAATCATTTAGGCCCTATAGAGGATGAAAACCCATCAATATTAAAATGTGCATATATCTTTCTATCATTATGCTACAAATAAATTGAAGGGAAAGGGGAAATCTACCTAGAGTTAATTCACAGGAAAAAGTGAATGAACTTGTCAGTCAACTAACTGTAGTTTCCCAAGTGCTGCATAACAAACCATCCCAAAATTGCGATGTGCCTAATACAGCACTGAATTTTGGTTCACACATTTACAGGTTGGGTGAGGTTTGCCCAATCTAGGCAGGGCTCAGGTGGGCTTGCATATAAACTATGGGTTGAATGTATACTTATTCCACATTTCTCTTATTTTCCTTGGACCAGTGGAAACTGGAAACAAATGTATCACGTGATATAGGTAAGACAGGAAGCAAAAAGGAAATTGCCTTTGAAACATTTGTTCATACAACATCTGCGAACATCTACTAGCCAAATGAATTCACAGGGCTCGATCCTTGGATTATGGTTGGAAAAGTACTCTCTAAACACCACGAGACCATGACAAGAGGAGGACTATATAATGCTACTATTTGGAAGTGGAGAATTGAAACCAATAATACCATCCATCAACTGGATGGCTTTTAAAATTTGTTTTTCAACACCTGGGAGATATTAAGAGTTAATGATTTTAACACAGGGTTTATATTTCTATAAATCATGTCTTTCCTTCTTTTAGGTATCACATTTTCTACTTGACATATCTATTCTTCCTGTATTTGAACCTCAGAGTACCTTGAGTCTGAGATTTTTCTCAGGCTTGTCGCAAAGGTCGGCTAGATTTCAGATGATTCTTCCTCCTCATCCCTGTACTATTCATGACAGGTTCTTTAAGGGGACTGTTCAGGTGACTCCAAAGCCCTAAGTAACTGGCCTGGACTATTGAAAATTGCCTTTCAGTTATAATAATTCTTCCTCAGTATTCATCTTCCAGGCGCTCTTCTCCCATCCAGTTATACGTAAGGAAAGCAAGACAAGGGTGAGGGGGCAGCTTCTATGGCCTTAATTCCTGTAAAATCAGTCTATAAGTAAGAGAAGTTTAAAAGTGCAGAACACTCCCAATCACTCCCAATTCCTAAATGAAGGTGGAGCAAAAAAGACTTCTTTCTTCCCTGAAATCATGGCTGTGTGTTTTCCAAAAGTGTCAAGTAGGCTTCGAAGACCCTATGAGGGTGAGGACAGTCTCAGTTCAGTTCCTGCCTAAAGAATTAACATTTTTAAAATGAATCCAACACTCTTCCATGTTTACTTGCTGACACATGACAAAGAAAATTAATGACTGAATCTTTTTATTCAAGTATTTCCTTGATGGTATAGACCCTACGATTTTTTAGTTATAGGTAGACACAATACCTTTATTTTGTTTTATGTGGTGCTGAGGATCGCATGCTAGGCGAGCGTTCTACCTCTGAGCCACAATCCCAGTCCCACAGATCCTACGATTTTTATGACAATGAAATCATATACAAGGAACTCTTCTTTTCATATGTATGTGTGTACATATCAAGTGCAGGCAGTATTTTCAGTTCCAAAGAAAATTTATAGTGAAATGTGATGGAATAAAGGGCTCTATACGTATTTCCAAATACCTTAACTCTGTATCTCAACATGTAAACTTCCTCTCCTTTGAAGAATTCCCCAGTCTTATCAGTGGAGAAACAGTCTGCTCTTCTCTGATCTCCCATTTCACTTCCCTTTTCCATTCTTATGATCCTCCTCATTTTCTTTCTATTCTTACAATTACTTGCCAGCTTGTCTGTCTCGACTCTGCTATACCACTGTGATCTCATCAAGGGCAGAAATTATGTTTAATTCAAACTTTGAATCCTATTTAGCATCCGGCAGGATGCATGCATCTAATAAATATTTGTTAAGGAATGACTTCATAAATTTTTTGGTGACACTCCTGTGCCACAATGCTCTTTTGAAATAATGACATTAAAGGGAGAGAAAAGTGACAGTCATGTCTTGCATACATCTACAAAAATCATAGTTTTTAACACTTCTAACCTAAACTTTCAAGTAATCACACATTACATGTGCCTTCTCTTACTTTTTATATGGGATTCTCTCTGCCTGAAAATCACCCCGTTTTGCCACACACTGGCAATTCTTACATGTCAAAACCCATCTTAATTGTCACCTGTTTGACAATAGTAAGGTTTTTGTATCACTCTGTACATAATTAAAGTAGATAACTAATCACATGATGTCCTAGTTAATTATTATTTCATAAATAGCCAAGTCTTTGTCTTGTATAACTTTAAGGACTTCAAAGATAACAAGGACCACTCCACATGTTTATGCCACTAACACCTATCCAAATGCATGCATAGAACAAGGCATTATTTAAAGAACATTGTTGAAAAATGCTCCTTTGCTATTTTTTTTTTTCTATTGAAGCTGCATATGGGGCATATTTTCATTAATATTAAAAATAGTTCGAAAACTAGTAAGTAGGTTTCAACACTTTGTAATACAGGCCATCTGATAGGGTGGTCATATGTTCATTAGCAAACAAGATTTACTATGATTGCCATCACCATCACTGGGTGGTATCTGGGAATATTAGCAATAAATTGAGGATATCTGTAGCCACAGAGTGATTGCGCTCTTTCCATTGCTACAATAATGCTTAGTACAAACATGACCTGTTTGCACTTTGATGCCTATGAAGGGCTGAGCTATGCAAGAAAATAGCTTTCAAATGTTTCTAAGATCACACATTTACTTTGGCTCATCTGATCACCATATCCGTTCTTAAGTTTTGATATGGGGTGGAGTAAATCTGTCATTCACTTCTACTTTATTATGACAGCTGGTACTATTTGGCAACTACCCTGTTCAAATTAACCCTAAAGAAGAATTTTTCACATTGAAAACTAAGAGTATGTCTACATCAACACCTAAACAATTGGCTGAAAAGAAATTTAAATTCACTTAGCGAGCAAATTTATTTGTTCTAAATAAAACTGAAAAGCAAACTAAAAGCTACTTTGACAGTTGGTAGTAGTATTTTTTTTTTTTTTTTTTTTTTTTTAAACAGACTCGGGCAGCAGTTTGTGTTTAAGCTCCAACTAAAACACTCAATATATTCAGTATCTGCCAGTCTTTATCCTTCAAATCCACTGCATATTAGATACAGATAATCTAGAATATATTTTTATACTCTATTTCACTGGAAAGAAGAATCAAACTCATAATTCAAGTATGTTAATGGCTGGCAAAATAGACTACTGAGCAATTATTTTCTTGTTAAGGCAGCCTTTGATACCAGCCTTTGTCTCTGTGGATGTAGGCTTCATCCCATCATTTCAGCCATTTCAAAAGTAGGGCATTGGCTAAACACATGCGAGTGATTTGTCAAGTCAGTCAGATTTTAGCGATATGAAAAAAATTAGTGTTTATTGAGGACTACATATTTGGATGTCTTTCAACTTATTTTTTTCTGTTAAATGGTAGACATAAAATCCAATGTAAGAGCATGTATGAAGTCACGAATGGTGTGAATATACTTTGTATACAACCAGAGATATGTAAAAATGTGCTCTACAAGTATAATATAAAAATGTAATACATTCTGTTGTCATTTCTAACAACTTAAAATTAAAAATAAATTTGAAAAAATATCCAACATACTAAGGAAAGAAAGAAAAGCACAGATATATATCCAAAGAATAACATATTCTAGAATCATGAACAAGTACAAATCATTTTACTAATAGGTAATAATGCAAGACATTATGTACATGTGTGTATCTTTATATCCTTTTACCCACTATTCAGAATAACAGTATGCTTTGTATTTTGTGTAGATCCCTAACTTCTAACAAAACTATCTGTACTCATAGAAAATTCAGCTAAAACTTCCTAAAAAAACATTCATGGTGTTCTAAGAACATTGTGTATGATAAAAACTCATTTTTTTAGCCATCCCATTAGGATAATCTCCCCCATTCTCTTAAAGACAAATAGATGTGCAAATTTTAAAAATTAGAATGATCTTCCTTTTATTTTCTTCACTCTCTGGACTATGGTAATTAATGTCTACTCAGTACCACGCTCAATCATCTGCTCCTCTGGGACAGTACTTTCAATTAAACCTTTTATTTCATCCAAGAAGGCTTGTTCTCATTGACCACTACACTTTTTATCTGTGGCTTTACGATAATCTAATGCATAGCTCCTCGCAGGAAGAATGGCCTGGCCTTATGCATCCTTATTGTTCTTATACCAGAAGAGAAGTGAAAAACAAAATTAGCTCCTGCTGGAAGCCAGGAAGGAAACTGCATTTGTTTAACACAGCAAGAGGCCTTTCACTACCTGCCTGATGGCCTTGACCATTACACTGTCCTGGCCTCTCAATGTGCAGGCTGCCCCTTGCTGGCTGCTGGCTTCTGATAAGGGATGCCAACTCCCTTGAGAGCCACTGAGAGCTGAGAGCTAAGGCAATGCAATCTTGGGGTTATACTTTCAAAGGCTGGTAGAGGAAGTAAGACATTTACATGTGATCACTATTCTTTTCTGCAAGAAAACCCTACAGGTTAAAGAGGCACCTCTGAACTGCTAAGTGACTGCAAAGGCTTGGCTTTTTAAAAAAGTGAGCCACCAGCTTGTTGGTAGGTTTTTTGCCTTCACTTTCTTTCCAACTAGGACACAAGTGATTTGGTTTCTGTCTTAGAAATGCACAAATAATAGTGACATGTTATTAATGTAACCACCATGAAAAATTACTATTTGTTTTTTTTAAATAATCACACTCAGTTATGCAGCTGAAGACAAGGCTCGATCTAGTATAGTTCTGTCTCAATGATATAGGGACTAAGTCACTGTTATGTATGTCCCAAACATGAACAGATTCAGAAGACTTCATCTTTGTTTAATTTCCTCATACGCCTACACAGCACATAAAATTATCAAGTTAATAATTGCATTAATATTTATTTATATAATTTATTTACAACCTGTCTTATACCCAAGAGGAACTGGGGTGGCTGGCATTAATAATTACACTGAAAATAATCTGCCAAGTTTTCAACAATTCACTACTGTTGACATGGTCATATTTTTTCTAATAGAAGAATCCAGAATGCAGTGATTTATTTTTTGTATTAAAGATGGCCAAACCTTAATGAATAATATTTGTAATTCGTTCATTTTTCTTCGTGTGGAATGGAAACAAGCTTTAAATAAATAATGACCCTGGGTACAGACAAGGCAATTTCTACTTAGAAAACTGGTTCTACACCATGACTTTGTAAATGGTACTTGCAACTTAAATCTTTTTGTTTCCCCTCAAAAGAAATATTAGAAAATTTTGTCTCAGGTTCAGTTTGCCCACAGGATTTATATATTCCATGTTGTCTCCAAAACATACAAGTAGTAATTTACACTCTATTGGATGAGCTGTATTTAACAATGTTCTATGGGGAAATGCACCTAAATTCCAACTTAGGATAGAAAGAACACACTGCCTTCTGAGCTGGCAATGGGAGTAAAGTCCTGATGGTCCCTACAGCAGTGCTGGCATTAGAACAGGATTGGAGGAAGGGCTCCATCTGCACCTAGCATTAGGGCAGCAAGTGCTGCCATGGCAGGAGGTCAAAGATGGAGCCATGAGAATGATATCTGCTGGCAATTTGTTAGCTCTCCATTTACTTAGGAGAAGGCATTCTTTAGGTCAAGTGCTCCCCAGGCATTCCGAACCGTGGAACAAAAACACACTCAGAGGAGGACTCCTGCTGCCCATTCATATACACACATCATTCATAATTCAGGCACTGTCTGTACTGAATGTCATGCCAAGATTGGATGCATGGAAATTCAGACAGTAGTATGGAGGAGCAGGAAGGGATCATTTAGTTCAATCCCTTTCTTTCATGGAGAAGGGAATTCTTTTCCCAGTTCACTATCAAGTTACTTTCATTTGATGATTCAGTTTTACTATTTATTAGTTTATCACTATTGACACAATTCAACTTGTACCCTGCAATCCCAATTCAGATTATGAGTATTTAGAAGAATAATCTATACATGGGGTGGGAGAATAAGGGAGAAGCAGGTTCCTTTAGAGAGGGAGGTAATCAACATAGGGAGAGGGATTCACATATATCAAGAGTGACATGGTTAAAAACGTTGCTAAACACCAATGTAGGGGAGAGGCCCATGCCTTATCAACTATTGCATCTGCAGCAATATATTTACATAAAGAGAGGACTCAATAAAACTTCTGCAAATAAAATTAAGATAAGACCCAAGCAATTAAATGACCATTCCAAATTCAAACACACAGTGGCAGTCCTGGGCCAATTAACTGAATCTTATGTCCTTGACATACATTCATTAGCAGAAATATTCATTCAATGAATATTTGAGCAGATAATTCAGAAAATAGGTGTGTAGTAAATATTTACTGAACAATTAAGCCCTGTTATCTCCAATGTGGATCCAGAAATAGAAAATGGGCCCAAAAGACAATTCTTCTGAATTACAAACATCTCTGAGACAGGCTTTTGGTTTCAGGGAGATAGAGTGAAGGTAAATCATGAATAAGATGTTTTGGTTGAGTGTTTTTGTGTTTGGCCATTTTTTTGTTTGCTTGCTTTTTTAAAATTTGTTTATATTTATTTTCCTCTTCTAGTGTGAAGCCAAAAGTCTAAAGATGAAATGTGCAAGTGCTGGGAAGGAGGCTGCTAAAAGTCTGTAATTCACCTACAGGGTGCTGAGCCCACAGTGCCATGAGCCAGGACCACTGACTCCAGAGCCTATGGAATGAATGATGTGCAAGGGGAGCCTTGCTGTTCTTGGAGGTGACCCTTTTCTCCTGTCTTTTACCATTACCTCCATCTTATCACCACCTGGCATCTTAATATAATTTAAGGCAATGACTATTACCTGTATCATTGTCACTGCCTGGCATCTAACACACAGTAGAAATAAATACATTCTGCAATTGAGAGGTAACAGACAGGTTGTTGTTTGCTTCCAGAAATACTGAACGAGAGGTCAGAAGTAAGGAAGGAAGGTAAAGAAGAGAGGAAGGGAAAAAAGAGAAAGAGGAAATATAAAAATATTGAAATAACATTTCAAGCTCTTAAGGAAGCTTCCATAGGTCCCTAGCCTCTAAGAAATGCAAAGAATTAATTATGGAAAGACTTGGTGATAAAAGTCCTCCATATAACTCAATAAGTGGCCACGAAACATAATTGAACTCGTTTATAATTGAATATCCTGCCATCTAGGGCAGATTTAAAGAAGAGTAAACTTAAAGAGACAAAACAATATTAAATGTTCTTTTGTCTTTTTAACATTTGTAATAAAACATTCCTTTTCAAGAGAGAACTAGGAATGCAGAGGAGCTTCATTTAGACAGCAACAAGAATTAAATCATATATGAATTATACTTGGGCATCTTAATTTAAATAATTATAATATCTTAAAAAATGCATCTTAACTCCTGCAATGTTTTGTTATCTATGACAAGTTCCATGAAAGGGCACCTATCTATTGCTGCGTTAGGCATCATGTGTTCTGCACACTCATTAAAAATAATGAGAACACATTTAAAAGTCATTGCTCAGAGAATCTTTGGGGACGGGGCATGGGAAGAGTAAGTGGCAACAGATCGTTATGTTTTATTAGCCCTTTAGAAAAAAAATCCAGTGATCTTAAGTTGATAGTCTTTAATGATAAAGATCACACATTTTCCTGGAAAAACAGGCAGATGAAACATATTTGAGTCTCTAAGTATATTTCAAAGTGAAATGGACTGTAGTGGCAGTTTCACATATGTGTTATTTACTTTGTAACGGCTGGAAAAGTCAACCACCATCAATTAAGGGACTATCCTCCCCCCCATCTTTAAATATTTTTTTACAAAATGAATGCATTTCCTTATCATACATGAAATGTACCTTAACAAATGTACTGATCACAGGCATAGAGGCAATTAAGCAAATCAAGGTCATCCCCAGAGTTTTGTAACCAACTTCTTACCCAGCTGCTCTATATCAATAGCTGGCATAAATTACTGGTAACATTTGGCTAACTGGTAATAAGAAGGATATAGTCAGTGGTTGGTCACAGTATTACTTTTTCTGAGCTGTTTAAAACATATATATTCAGAAAATTCTCTCTCTCTCTCTCTTTTTTTTTTTTTTTTTTTGTCTCTGGAAGCCTAATCATGGTCACCGTGGCCTCTAATAAGACATATGTCTTGCACGAGGAAAGTAGGGCTGAGTCTCATAGCTCTTCATTGTTAACTTTGCAAGAAGATTTAATTAGGCCCCAGTCCCCTGAAATGTCACAAGAGCTTCTTCATAGCATACAACACTCCTCTTTCTCTACTTCCAATCTCTAGCAGAACAATTCTTGTGATAAAAGCCATTAAGTATTTACCTTCTGACACCTGGAAGCCATACAACCTGGCAAAATGGCCAGAGCTTACTCCATCTGTTTTAATAATGCTGAACCACAGCATTTATCATCATCTATTTTATCAAGACTAGATTTTGCTGACAAGGGTTCAGTAAAATTCTTTCAGGTATAAGTACTTCCTAGAGAGTAGCAAATGACTATTAATCCCTCAGCCTTGTGGGTTACTGAAAGCATTCAAAAAAGCTGGCAAAGATTCAAGACCTAGTCTCTTCAACCTGAGCACAAGTCCAGAAAGTTCAGAGTTTGTCTCAATGAAGCAAAAGTCTTGCCTAAAAAAAATACTTCTGATTTTGACAAACCATGTGAACTTTGGTAAGAGACAATATTTCTGTGCTCCACTTTCGTCATTTGTAAAATAACTGGAAACTTAAGTATAGCGGTTTTGTGATAGGAAATAAGCATCGTTTTCCTAGGAACTTTGAAATCTTGGATGTGAGTTGCACCATAGTAGAATGGCAGAAGGTAGAACGTGGTCCATGTAGGGGGATCAGTGGAACATACTTCACCCTTTAGCATCCAATGGAGGTCCTTAATGGAAAAGGGGAAGGGCAGTAGGTATAACTGCTGATACTGATAACACAGTCTTCCAAGCCTTTCAAAAGTACCTCCTTTTGGTTAAGTCTAAATCTACGAGTTACAAGGTGGCACATTACAAATTTTGAGCACAATCAAATTGAGTGTGGAAATTTTAGTGCACAATAAAGTTGGGCCTGAAAAAGTCAAGTAGAATTGAGTTTGCCTAAATAAATCAGGTGTAATTGCATTGGGTAACTGGATTGCACTCAGCGCTGGACCATTTCCAAAATGAGGGGCAGGCGGCCAAAAAGGCATGGCTCAATTGGGCTTGAAATTTTCACAGAACAAGAAATTGTTCACAGAACAGAAAAATAAGGCTGGAAATCTGATTATTGAAGCCAGTCAGTTAAAGCGACTAAGTTATCTGATAGCCCTTATGTTCTTTATGATGAAACCAATTTCCAGTGGTTCTCAAATTTGAGTGAGCATCAGAATCACCTGGGGGACTTGTTAAAACACATTTCTCAGCCCCACCTCCAGAGCTTCTGATTCAGCAGGACAGGAGGGAAATTTCAGTAGGACTATGGGGAAACTAATTCATAATTTCTATCAAGTTCCCAAGTGATACTAATACTGCTGATCTTTGACCACACTTTGAGAACCACTATTCTAACAAATCATTGTGGCTAAAATTGAGGCATTTAAAAGATACTTCAAAATATCTTTAACATTTAAAAAATACCTGTAATACTTTTAAATAGAAAGTAATTATACGGACTGCTTTTATGTCTTTACAAGTAAACTATACAACTAGATTGTGCAAATGTCTTCATATCTTAAGCCACCTGTATTATGATTTACATTCAAAACTATCCTAAGCTATACTGTCTTATGTAGCTATAATTAGAGACCACTATCACTCCGAAATCTGAGGAAATCCCTGCATATTTTTTGATTTGGCTGAAAATAATCATACAGGATATGTAAGACACTGAATGCAGTAACAGCTTCTTTAGCAATCTCTTTCCCACCTTCTATACTATTGGCTTTAGTAATGTGTGGCTTTCATTTAGTCAATCAACAAAAGTTTACTGACCATATACCATGCTCCAGGCATAGGAAATAACAAGAGTGAACATCATTTGGCACTTACAGTATGTTAGCATCTGTGCTCAGTAATTCTTATAGCAACTCTACAAGGTACGTGTTTTTGATATATGAGGAGACAGAGACACTGAAAGACTGGGTAAGTCTTCAAAACTCCAAAGTGGGGCTTGACATCCAGGCTACACGGTCTTATCTGCTATTTCTCTACAGTTCTTGGGTTGAAAGGTAAGATTTTAACATTATGTGATTCAAAGGCATTGTAAGGGGAATCTGAATACTAAATCTGGCTTCATAAGCCAGAGGTGGAGGCTCAAGAAAGCTTTGCCCAAGAAAAGAACCTGCTGATAGATACACTAAGGAGTTGTGATGTGAAGGGGAGGGAGATGGGAGTCCTAGACAGAGGCAAGGCTCATTGCAAATGTTTGGCAAGGAGGAGGCACTAGAAATATTAAACAGGTAAAAAAGAGTTTGGAATGGCTAGAGAACAGAGAGAAGAAAAATGCTGAGGATCACTGGTGCATAAGACAACTTGGGATCCATGAAAGAAACAAAATTCTAAGATAAAAATAATCTCTTCCAAATCAGCTTGTACTCCTGTTAATGACATCACTAGTCCTCTGAACTCAAACAGATAGGAAACCCTAACCTTTTCATTCACTTTCTCATTTAGAGGAGCAATGGAGATAATAGTAACAAGGAACATTTCTTGAATCCCATGCTATGTACCCTTTTCTAAAAATTTATACACATCTTATTTAATCCTATCAAGTCTCTTGGGTGAACACTAATCTGATTCCCATGTTTAGGATGCCAAATGGAGGCTCAGAGAGGTACCATCATCAAGGCCATTCAGTAAATAAGGATAGAGCCAAGATGCAACCACGGCTGACCTATTCCAGATCCCAAGCTGATTACCAGCACCCCCTAGTGAATAACAATAAGCTTTTAGCAAGCATCCCAACATCTTTGCCCCACCAAATTTATTCCAAACAGTACTACTTCTCATGTCAGCTCCTTGCTCAGTAATCTGTCCAAGGGGGCTGCTCACCATCTTCTGGATATATTTTATACTTTTCAATCTTTGAGTAATTGAAGATTGTATTTATTTGTTTCCAACCTTTAGTTTTGCATTTTGAAATCCTAGTCAGTTATCAAGGCCCTTCCCAAATGCTGTCATGTTCATGAAAGCTCTCTTGGTCCCTGACATACATCAAATTTGTATAACAATCCATTCACAACTCTTCTATATGGGCTAGAAGCTGCTTGAGGATAGGTATACATCTTATTCAACTCTGGAGTTCATGTTATAGATCCTTGAATAAGATTTCAGTAAATGCCAGTATTGTAGGGAGAAGCTGAAATGGAAACTATCATAGTGAAAATTCTAAAGTCTCTAGAACTGTGTTAGCAAATTCACAAAATATAGTGATGCATTGTGTGTGTGTGTGTGTTTGCATAATTACTAAAACTGAAAATCATAACTCTTGCACTTTGGTTTAGGTAGAAAAATCATTCTGAAATTATCCTTCAATTTCTGCTACTTAGCCACAAATAGCTACTATAATATTCATTCTTCCTTAAGTATCTTGGTTAATTAAGCATGGAATCATTTGACTCAAATAGCCAAAGGGAATAAAATAATATATCAGTTCAATGAGGTTCATCTAAGATTTCAAGCTGAAATTCTTCCATGATTTATAATGTTAAATAATTTGACATTTGAAGGCACAATTTTTTTCAGTTAATAATAAGGTAATGTAAATCATGAAGAAGGTGGGACCACATCTTATTGCCACAGTGGTCATAGGGACAGGTAAATACGGTAGTGTTTGAATACACTAAACTCAGCAACGATTAAGGGCATCTCCACACACATGTGCCTCATTTTTCCTCAGCAAAAGCAATATTCCTAAGTGAAGGCCAAATCAGCATGACAAACATACCTAACTTTTGGTTCTCCATCATACTAGGCAGGAGAAATGTTCTTACTTGAAATATAGTTAATCCCACTCACAGAGGCCAGCATTTAATAGCAGGCAAACTTGGCAGGTAGAAATTATAAATACATTTGAAATTTTCTCAGCTCGTTTTACCCACCAGGGGTTGCTGTGATTTTCAGGATAATTTAAAGATAAGGCAGCAGGTCAGAAAATGAAACGTTAAAGAGGTTAACAAAGAAATGACAGAATATTTTTCTCCCCAACATAAATGAAAGAAGACAGACACATATATGCACATGAGGATGCATGGCAAATTACTCTCAAAAAGAATTAAAGCATGAAATTAACAGAAAACCTTTAGTTGTTCAGAATAATTTCTAAATGGAAAGATGGCCTTAGATGACTTTGCATAAGATAAAAAGAATTTCAGGTATCAGGGATAGAAAAGAACTTGTAGGCCATATCCCTCATAGTACAGACCCAATACACAACTGATAAGTAACATCCAGTTCGCTTCAAATGGAGACCAGACACAGTGGTTTCACCTTCCATTTCTGTTACCAACACCAATCTCAAAGTATCTTCTGCAAAATCAGTCCTTATATGAACACCTCTTTAATAAAGTCTCACCCTGTCAAGGAGGCAAGGACATGAAAGGATCTTGTAGCCTGGGATTCTAGAAAGATTACCTTTGAAGCACAGTTCTTTTGGTAAAGAAACATACTAAAACCAGCTAAATCATTGTGATGTTCTTATATAAATTGCTCTCATTTGATTCTCCAGCCCAGCCCGATACAGATGGAAAGGCGGTTAGCTAAATGTGCTGCTAAACTTACACTGCTGACAGATTGCTCAGGAGGAAAGACAGGGACCTGCAAATATGAGTTCAGCACAGTTCTCCTAGGTGGCAGGTCAGGAGACTGACCAGGAAATGGATGCTAAGGCCTTTGGAATGACAGAAGGTCACATCCTAGAGACGATCCTATATTGGGACTTCCTGTATAACTGCTGACCACATGCTCTGGTAGCTGTTAAGCATTGAGACTTTACGAGAAGCTAATGATACCAAGGAAGTGAGGAAGATTTAGTTGTCAGAAAATAGGCAGGGTAGTGCTGTTAAGATGGTATAGAACTCATGAAATAGCAAGGTTAAAACAAAAAGGGAAAGGACAGTTTCTCTGAACAGGAAAACAATAAACACAGTTTGTTTTCCTCAAAGGAGATAGAATGAGACAAAAGCAGGAAATGCTGTCCTTCCTTCATCCTGCCAGATTTTCAATAGAAAGTCAAGTATGTGCATCAATCATGATAAGGGAGAAGAGACCAAAGTGATACCACCTTCCCTTTTTTGAAAGAAAAACAAAAAGATGTATCACATAACATTTTCGTTCCTCAATTTCATTCTTTCAGAGTCCAGTGCATGCCACACTAAGAAGTAATTCCCACTGAAATACTCCTGTGCATACAAACATGACCTCACTTTAAACTTTCAGTATGGTTCTTGCTTCTTGGCATTCACATCAGGCATTTGTGGTGACAAAAAAAGCACTATTCTTTATTTATCCAACACAAAGATTCTGGGTCCACATGAGCTAGGTACCTATAAGCCTCAAAGACCCTTTTTCTTTAGTTTCTGTTTTTGCTGTGATTACAGAAAGTATTCCTCATATTTGTACAGTAGACAGTCAAATATTTTTGAGTGCAGATATAGTCCAGAAAATTCTAAGAGAATGAATACTAACCACATGCTTTTCATTTTTTTGAAACTAAAAACAAGGAGAACAAATAAATTATTTGTGTTCATAATATCATAGTTGCACAATTAATTTGATGGCTCCCTAGTGGGCTCAGCCTATGAGGTCATTTCTGGGATAGAAATCAAATTTCACGAAATTCTATTAAAGAAGAGTGAAATAATATACACAGGCTGCCTCACTTACAAAAGGTAAAAGTGGTTGGTTATAAAAATTTTTGTTTGACATTCAATATTTTGGATCCCAGAATATATTTTTTTAAATTAAAATAAAGAAAACAATTGTTCAAAAAATAGTAGTTATTCCTAGGGAAGCCTATATACATCTATTCACTTCATAATATATCTAAAGGATAGTATTATGTTCACATTACAGTGACAGTGATGATGTTCTAGAAGAAATAATTATAGCTAGTGGTATTAAAAACTTACAATTGGCATAAGAGCTCTGCATGCATTTTCTCTTTTAATCCTTACAACAAATTTATATTCCTTATACAGATTAGGAAACTGAGCCTCAGAATGATTTTGTGACCTGCTCTCAACCACACAGCTAAATGGTAGATACAGAAGTTGAGGTCTAGGAGTTGAAGTCCAGAGACAATGTTAAATGCTAGGAGACCTGGGCCTGTAGTCCCAGCTCATTGTGGGAGATTGGATAGGTTACTCAATTACCCCACTCCTCTGTTTACTCACTGCAAAATTAGTTGGACTTACTGATTTTTACAACTCCCTTTAGTGCAAAAATTCTCTTATTCTATTGGCTAACTTCCAGATATCCTTGTCTTTGATGGAAAATGCATTTAAATAACAGCCTAGAACTAGATCATTAGCATCATTTCCCCCTTACCTGGGGGAGTGAGAAGAAGAAATTAGCTGTGGAGTCAGGAATTCTAGAGATCCTACAAGAGGACTGTCAGGAACCACCAGATGGGGACCTGGAGGCTCCTGAGGGTTTAAATTTCTAGTTAGAACTCTGTCAATTAGGTTATCTTGCATGTATAAGGGCTGGCTGAAATGTTTCTTTCTATGTAGGACTTTGTTCCTTTCAGAACCATAGTTCAACAGAATGAACAGTCAAAACTTCTTTCCTTTCTTTCCTATCTCTGATATAAAGACACAATCTCACTGAGGTTTTCTCTGAGTTTTTATCTCTAGCAAACAAAGGTCTGAATAAGAAGTGAAAGGACTTCCTACTCTATGTACATGCTGCCCCCTTTCTTATCATTTCTTTCCACTTTCACCCTTTTAGAAAAGGCCCAAGGTCTTTGAATAAACAAAGTTGAAAGAAAAACCATCTGTAATTCAGAGAAAAAAAATAAGGACTTAGGCTTCTGCAGCATTTCTTGGGAAGAGAAAGGAGCTTCAGCAAGATGAGATTCTGCCTTCTAAAATGGTTGGGTACCAAGAAAACAAGAAGAGGAAGGGAGCAGGATGCTGTGGTGCACACTGTAATCCCAGCAGCTGGGGAGGCTGAGGCAGGGGGATCCTGAGTTCAAAGCCAACCTCAGCAAAAGTGAGGTGCTAAGCAATTCAGTAAGACCCTGTCTCTAAATAAAATACAAAATAGGGCTGGGGATGTGGCTCAGTGGTCAAGTGCCCAGGAGTTCAATCCCTGGTACCCAAAAAAAGAAGAGAAAATGAGGTGAACAGTGTGTCTTTTTGACTTATACCACTCATTCTTCTGTTTTCTGTTTGACTATAGTTCTTCCCAGCATGTACAGTGAACAAGAGCATGGGAAAGAGAGGGAAGGAGCAGCAGAATCCAAGTACAGATTGATATCTTAGAGGTTGTTTAGACTTATTTAACTTTCCTGATGGGAGAATGTTTATTATAGAGCAGTCTGACAGATGGTAAGGCAGGCCATGTTTGAATATTCTAAGTAACACGTTTTGTTCTTATACAGTCTGATAGTTGGAAAGTTCTTACAACATCATCCCCTTCCATTCATTTACTTTGGGCCAAGTTCAAAGAGAGTAGGAAAAAAGTCTTCATTATTTTTGCAGGCCCCAAATCTCCAACTTTGTACCAACCAGATACACTGTTTGTTACATATTTGATGACAATTATCATATCTTTTCTTTAAGCTAAATAGCCTCATTAAATCTCCCAAGGAACCTTCACTGTTCTGATGATCAAACTCTAGGGACTGACTATATTACCTATATGTGCCTTTGTCATCTCTTACACAGATTCAAAGAAAATAAAATTTAAAGAAATAAGGGGTAATTTAAAGTCTTATCCCATCCGCTTTCCTTTGTTGTTAGCCATAACACCCCTTTTGAATTTTCTATAGCCTTCTTTAAAAAACGGTATTTCAATAAATAAATAATATGAATTCACTCTAATACACATATGAGAAAATTAAAATTTCTCATAACCTCAGCATTTTGGGTACATCTCTTTCCAATTATTTTGTTTCAGTTTTTAATGTAATTTGATCATTCTGCATGTATAATTGCATATACTTTTTTTTAACTTAATACTATACCATATTTTCTCATGTCATTAACAACTCCTCACTGAGCCCATTTTAAATATTTATTACATTTCATTGAAGAAATATCTAGTTATTTATCTAACCAATACCTTATGCTTGTATAGCACCAAATATATCACTATTTTATATAGGACTTTGGGGAAAAAAATCAATGTACATGAATTTTTTTTCTTATCTTTGATCATCAATTCAGGACAGATTATTAGAAGTATAGTTACTAGGTCAAAGGGTATACATTTTTATTAAGACTTGAAATTCTCCTCCTCTAGATCCAGTCCTTGAGACCTGTTCTGTTAACCTTAACATGTTGTGGTTCCCCTTCTTAATTTTCATATCCATTTTGAAGACTGGTTTCTATTTCTATTTCTTTTTAAACTGGATACTGCATGAAAGAAGAGCAATGAACTATTTTGCTGACTGTTTTATGCAGGTCTTAGCCCACAGCATATACTCCATGTATATTTTATTTAATTATTTCAATCTTGTTGAGTAGTTATTAATAAAAGTGTTTGAATCTGTATACCTAAAGCATTGTTCACATATACCCAATTTATTGTAACAATGCCTAAAAAATGTGATACCCCCATACTCAAATTCAACTTTGGTATAATGAGGTCTATAACTTAGAACCAGGTAGTAAGCTACTATGCGTGTGTTAAGATCTGAACTGAAAATTCAGTGAGACTGAGCTCTGAACATTACCAGTTCTCGGGGCAGAAAATTTCCTTCTTGACGAGCAATGACCAGAGAGGCTGTCTCTCCCTGCTTGGTGCTCCTTAGCATGGCCACAAGCTCTTCCTGAGTTCGTCCAGTGACATCTCTGCCATTTACCTAATGAATAAAATCATATGAATAGTCAAAGTTACATTTTCTGACCATCATTATTATGATGTTGAACAAACTCACTCAGTTATTAGTAACAGCAATTTTTCCTAAGCCATCATATTCTTAGGAGGGGAAAATCAAATTGACAGGTACCAGAGACTGATTTATCAATTAGGTGGAAAGCAGATTTCAAATGCTTACTTGGCACCATCTTCTGCCCAACAGAACAAGAAGAAATGAACCATTACTACATGGCAAATTCCTCTGGCAATGTGAGTATTTTTATATAATTCTAAAATGCCCTCACATCTAGAAAATTATAGTCAGAAGATTGTCATAGATTATTGGAAATTCTAATTTGGAGCTATGTTAGTCATTTGGTGCATCTTCCTTCATAATCTAGAACTACATAAAAAACTGTAGTGTTGATTTCATGCCCTAAAAGAGTGAAACTAAACCAGCCAGTTTTAATAAAGATGATTTCTTAAGAGATAAATAAATCAGCAACACAGGATCAACAAGAATATGATGCTATTAAAAAATGAACGGAAAAAAAAAGCCTTTTAGATATTCCAAATAATTATCTATGCAAAACACATTTATCTGTTTCTATTACTAACTGTGCATATAGGTTATGCAAATTTGGACAATGCATAGTTCAAACTGAGACACACCCTACCCCTTAAAAGTTTAAAAAAAACTATTGCAAAGGCTTGGTTGTCATTGAAATTCTTTGACCTCACTGAATATATGATGAACTGTTGGATTCAGTACAAATTCTCCAGGAACCCTAAGAAGTAAGAAAGAGCAGATAGGGAAAAGTCTCCATTATTATTTGACCCCATGTCACTGATCTTATTGGGGACTTAACAAAGTTAGGCTGCTCATTAACTATTTTTATAATTAGAGTCCTTATCTTGTCTATAAGTAATACTTTTAATATATTTCATATTCAAAATAAAATACTAGTGTACAGTTAGCCTTCCATGTCCATGGATTTGGTTAGAATCTGTGGTTTTAACCAATCTCAAATTAAAAAAAAATTTTAAAAATCCCTGTATGAGAATGGGACGTTATACTCCATATATGTATAATATATCAAAATATATTCTACAGTCATGTATAACTAAAAAGAACAAATTAAAAAAAATTAAAAATCCCTTGTATGTGTACTGAACATATACAGATATATTTACTGTCATTTACACAGCTTTTACATTGTATTAGGTATTATAAGTTACCAGATATGATTTAAAGTACACAAGAGGTTGTGTCCAGATTATGAGCCATTTTACATAAAGGACCTGAGCATCTGCAGAGTATAGTATTCTTGGGGGGTGGTCTTGGAACCAGTCTGCCAGCGATACTGTGAGAGACAGCTCTATATGTTCATATTTTTATTATTTGCTAATATTTTTTCAAAGATATTAATTTTAATTCTTACCTCCAAAATTCTGTCCCCTGATTGTAGCCGGCCATCTTTTATTGCTGCTCCCTTTGGCAAAATGTTTTTTTACAAAAATGGGACCAGGACCATGTATGGAAGAATCTCTGGTAACCACAGTGAAACCAAGTCCTTCAGGGCCTAGCATATAAGGCCAGAAAAATGAACAGTCACTTTCAGCATGCGTAACATTATATTCAATCTTACAGTAAAAATCTACCTAATTTAGACTAATGTAGAATAAGTAAAATATTTACATTCCAGGAGGTTTTAAATATGCTTCAGTTCCTCTGGTTTCAAATAAAATTATAGTTTCTGACAGGCCATGATGTTATCAAAGTGAATATGGTGCCCTATATATATGTGTAACACTTTTGTTTATTCAGGTTTTGGAAGAAATGCACATGTTATCCATATGCCAGGGGTTGATTCCTCAGTAAACCATAACCTGACTGCATAATTTCCTGAGAAGGAAAAGGCGATTTGACCTGAATTTTGTCAATCTCTCAGTCAGCTGGCCCATCTGCGGCTCACCCGTCTGTTTGTATCCTGAACCCATATACGCCAGCATCTCACATCCTGCCAGCAAGAAACCCGATGCACCTCCTTATTCTCTCACATCTCTTAATTTCTCCCTTTCAGTGCATTTTTCACTCTCTGAGGGATGTTCAGCTATCTCTGCCATAAAGAATCGTTACTTCAATTGAATTGCTTCTCCAAGCTGCCATCACCAATATTCTACCTCTATGGACAGGATAAATGTCCTCCACAGGCCTGTGTGTTAGAGGCTTGGTCCCCAGGTTATGCCACTATTGGGAGGAGGTAAGACACAGTGGAAGGAAGTTAAATCATTAGGGGCATGCTCTAGCAGTGGGCATTGGGACTCTGGCCCCTTCTTTTTCTCTCTCTTTGCTTCTTGGCCACCGTGAAGTTAGAAGCTTTCTCTGGGACATGTTCCCATCATAATATATTGCTGTCACAGACTCAGAAGCACCTGAACAATCAACCACGGACTGAAACTCCAGAACTATGAGCCAAAACAAACCTTTCCTCTTTTTAAGTTTGTTATCTCAGGTATTTTATTATAGTAATGGAAAGCTAACACATCTACTGATGACAATACACAGTAATTCTTCCTTTCCTCAATTTAATTTAGCCTTGTCACTTCCCACCAATCTGTTTTCTGAAATTAATTCCCCTTGATTTTAGTGTCTTTATTTTCTGATTATTTTCCTACCTCTATGATCAGATCACACTTGTCACTCTCTAACACATACCCTTGTCTTCCAACATAAACACAAATGTTTCCCTAGGCTCTATTTTGAACCAATTTGCCCCCCTGGCTTTGGCCAGCTACTGCATCCTCTATCATCTCCATATAGGAAAGACCAAGATCTCCTTGGCCCTAATCTCTCCTTTTGATGTCAGCTTTCTGGATATCACCATATGCATTTCAAACTTCACTATGTACTTCTTTCTCTGATTCAGATTCTGATCTTTTCCAATAGCCTCATCTACTTAAAATTCTAGTTTCTATCAATGACATCTCCATTATGCAAGTTGCTCTGAGAACCTCAGCAATGATTGTAATTTCTCTTTCTTCCTTCCTACAGCCTTTCATCTATTAAGGTATGGGTATTGTATTTCTGCATTTAGATACAGGCAACACATTCTGTACTGACCCTTTGTTTTCTGGTTTCTTCTTCTGTATATCTTTTTGATTCCAGATTAATCTTCCCAAAGAATACCTGTGATGTCATATTCTTTATTTTTGCATTCAATGCTTTCTTGTAGATTTTTAAAGTGATTCTATGACTCATATTTGTGTCCTCAAAGAACCCAACTTCACATACTACACATAGCTGGATTATTTGTACAAAGACGACAACAGATGCATTTAAATAAAAAAGCCTAATTGCTGAGCACACCAGAGGATCTGTGCTTCCTATTCAATTAATTTTATTTCCAGTATGGGATTCTTATAAGTGAATGAAATTTTTATCAGAGACTCTTTTGAGAATAATTAAAGATACATATTTTGAAATACTTTTATAGGTATTCTAAAATTACCTTGTGGCCATTAAATTCTCTATTAATTCAGTAAAGAATCTATGAGATCTTGGTTCCTTTTGAATTGTCTTGAAAAACATAGGATTTTAGAAGGTTGCAATGAGGAAAGGGACTATCAGGCAAAAGTTACAAAATGAACAAGAAACATAATAGCCTACGAACACGTGTGTATATAGTATTTCATAAGTATGTATGTGTGCACATGATCTGGTCTCACTGATTTGTGCTTGTAATGGATAGAAATGTTTAAAAGAATGAAGAAAGATTATATATGTGTTCAAAATTAGGTATGTTTTGAAAAAGTGTAATGTTGAATCAGTGAAATTAACAATCATATATTTGCTTTCTGAAGAGTAAATTTTTTGCTTATATAAAATTGTTCTAGGGAACCAGAGACCGTATCTTTGTTGGACTTGTCCTAAAGGATGCTTTAAAACATTACTAATTGTGCTTGAAACTGGGACAACTGGATTTTAGTTCCTATTTAGTGTTAAGTTGGAATACAATATTGCTTGGTTTCGATAAAGTTTGCAATGATTCTTTCCACTCTCCAGCATGTCTTTATTTAGTTTTCTTGTTTCAAATAATCTATACTCTGTAGAAGAGAAGAAAGTATTACAATTTCAAGAAATTTAAGTTACCTAAGTATACACTTAAATCTATTCTTTGATACAATTAAATAAAGGGAGAATTAACTAAATTAGGCTTAATGCATTTCTCTTAACCAATTTTACATGTTACAATAATAGAATGCGATTAAGCATAATTTAATAATTACCTTTCTTTAGGTCAATCTTAATTTTCTTTGCATTTTTCTTGCTGCCAAACCCCATGAGAGGGGAGAGTGAGGGAGATGAAGATTTTCTTCCTAGCCTTGGTACTCGGGGACTCTTGTTTTGTTGCAGAGAAGGTGATGTATCTGCTTCAGGACTATTTGTTCCTGTGAGATTTACTGTCTTTAGTCCAGATTTCCCATGGACAGGAGGAGGTACTTTTGTTCTCAAAACTCCATCATTGCTACCAAAAATGTTAAGAGGTCCAATGACTGATTTTTCATACTGCTCACGGTTTTGAGGTGGAAGCACGTGGAGGAGCACATCTGGAGATTTCATTGCCTGGCGGAAGACATCTTGAGCCCTTGGAAGAGTCAGTAAATATATCATGATATAGTGTCTAGCAGCAGCTACCTTCCACAGTCTCCAGCACAGAGGCAATCAGGCACAGCACAGGAGCTCAGGCACAAGACACTGTCACTATTACTACCAGTATGACTGTGTTAACTAAACATAACTACCTGCCCCATTGGGCTACACATGCATGATGACAAGGCATAATTTTCTCATTGACTCTTCTTTACAACCACCAAAGTATATATAATTAATGCTCATTTTGCAAATTCAAGTTGAGGCTCAGAGAAACTAAGTAACTTATCCAATGACCCACATTTTTTAAAAGTGTTTCTAAATCTGAAAGTCTAACCAGCATATAAAAAGGCAAATTTTAAATGAAAAGAATCATTTGGTGTTTTTGATCAGATAATTAATAGGTTATTTTTTGCTTGATTGCAAATCAATTTCTCCTCCATAATAACTCCAGACTGAATTTTTTTGACCTTTGTTTTCCAGTTCTATAAAACAGGGATGATAATGTCTGTCTTGCATACCTATCAAGTCCTTGAAAATGCATTGTGACATATCAAACAATACCATTATTAATAATTATTATAATATTGTCTATCATTTTGTTGAACAAAATAGAATATTTTAAGGCTTCATTTCCTTCCACATTTAAGAAGTTGGTGACTAATTTCCCCCAAGCATCCCTCCCCCCACACACACAAACACACACACACATACTAATGCCCAGAGAAAAGATGTATTATGAGCAGTTGGGTCAGAAACAAGAGAGGTTGCTTATTATTACCATGGAGTATCAGTACTGATTTCCTCATGAAATCTCAGCACAATGCCAACATATATTTAAAAATATATATGTATCTATGTATCAGAATGCTATATACTCTTATTCTAGTGTACAGGAAATTATTCCTATAACATTTTCACACTTTGGAGAGATGAATTCTTGAGGGAGAGTATTTTAATTTTTTTTTTTAGTTGTTTATATTATTCACTGCATCCTCATAGACATTTCTCACAGATTCTTTGGTTTAAGGCAGATGGCTTACATCAAGCCAGTTAATTAATAAGCTGAACTAACAGTCTGTGAAAAGAGCCATTAAATACCAGTCTAACTGACCCACATCCCAAGAAAAACACACACCCCTCCATTGATACCCCTGCAAGACAACCAAGCAGGAAAACTTGCTCTATTCTATGGCTTAATGTTCCTGGAGATGTCTGGGACACGTGTGGGCCACCTTTGAGTGTGCTAAGACATAAAATGCATTCCAAAATGGATGTCCAGAGATCATTTAAAGGGAATGGACCAGAAATTCTATCTCTGATTTAGATCATAATGAGTTTGGTAATGATTATAACCATTCTAGGGGGATGATAAAATAAATAAAACAATGGAAAAAATGCTTACTGAGCAAAAGTTTTGTCTACCAGATCCACATTGTTGATTTTTACAATACATTCATTTTCTTGAAAGAGTCCCTCCCGTTTGCACCTGCTGTTTTCTTCAATGCCTCGGATGAAGAGTCCTAGGATCCTAAATGCAAAATTTAGGTTGAAATAGAGTTACTGAATAACAATATGCTAATTATTTTTTCACTTGCAACTATTCAGAAATAAGTATTGATTTCTATTTATGAAATAAATTATGCTTTCTATTCAGGCAATTGTTATTTAAATCCTTCATCCAAAACCACATACACACATAAACTCACTAAAAGAAAAGGCCCTTCAAGGCAAATATACATAAACATCAATTCAGAGGACATTAATCTAGGACCCCATTTCTCATGCTTGCGGCAAACTTAGAAAGGCCAATATAGTTCAGTGGAGTTGAGGACAGCAAAGACTTGTGGTTTGGGAAAACGCATCACAATTGACCATAAGGAGTAAGCCCAAGTTAGTACCAAGATAGCAGCATGATGCTTCATAATGGGAGAGAATTACGTATTCATGGTGGGTTTTTTCAATTTTACTGCCTCTTCCACTAATTTGCATTTTAAGACGTAAATAAACATTTAAGCATAGATCCTGTTACTCTGAAGGAAGATCAGCCCATTCGTTAGTACAGTGAACCAAATAGGCATTTGGTGTTTTCTCTCTTCTCAGGATGGAGTATGAGATAGGGTTATAGAGCAGGGCCAGGTAAATTGGTGAATATCTTAGGGTCCAATAGAAGTGGAGACATTGATAAATCCAGAGGCAACATAGGGTTTGAGAGTTAACAATGGATGGAAGGCCAGCGTGACCTAGAGGGGCTTTGTATAGACCTAATCTGATGGAGCTGGCGTGGAACACCCACCACCCATTGTTTTCTGATGAACGCTGGGCTTTGGGGAGAGTAGTTTGAAATTTCAAAAGGGAAAAGGCTAAGGTTCAGAGAGGATATCTAGGACTCCTGGGACTTTATGTCTCTGACTCAGAGTCAAGAGGGGAATGGGCTGGAAAAGAAGGAAAGGAAGAAGAAAACTATAGCAATAAGAATTACATTTTATATATAATTGTCCCTTGCTATTCATGGGGGTTTGGTATCAGGATCATGCTTGGATGCCAAAATCTGTGGATGTCCAAGTCTCTTATATACAATGGCAATGTATTTGCATTCTTCTGTATACATTAAATCACTCTAGATTACTTATAATTTATATAAGTAAGTGTTGTACTGTACTGTTTGGGCAATAATGGCAAGAAGAAAAATCTGTACGTGTTCAGTACAGAGGTAATTTAATTTCTCCAAATATTTTTGATCCATAGTCAATCTGCTGTGGATGAGGAACCCATAGATAAAGAGGGCCAACTGTACTTGGTTACACCTATACTAAACCAATAACGAGAGATGGAACTTGTGTCTATGTTAGCTCTTTATCATTTGAGAGATATTCCTTTCTTTGTGGTGTAGAGGAGCTTAGTTGCATCCTACAGCAAGAAAGATATATCCTCTAAGAGGATTCTCCTGGCTGTGGAAAAACCGCCATTTCCACGTGCCTTGTTCCCGCTTTCCTACTCAGTCACTCTCTTTTGTGTAGGATCCTGTGTGCTATTACCTAGTCCCTTTGCATTAAATTTCAAATCTAAATAAAATATGAGCACATTTTATGTGTGAATAATAGGGTCAGCCATGGAAAAAGGGCAGCCTATAATGAAAGTCCAGGAGAAAGCAATCCTCCTGCTTGGAGTAGCCACAGAGCTGAGCCTCTGCCTCCAGGCCTCCATTCATTTAATGAGCTCATATCATTTCAAGACGTCAAAAGGCAAGGCACATGCAGTGATATTTAAGTCTTCAAAAATGTTAAATGAATACAGTATGCTGCTGCAGGAGGGAACAGCAAATAGTCACACCACCTACCACAAGGCAGACTCAGGGTCACAGGGACCAGTATGGGGCCGGGGCGTGTGCTTCATTTCCTAGTTCCAGCAGGTTTGTAAATTAAACATATTCTGTGTCACCAACATAATATTAAAAACTGAACTATTGGACATGTAAAAATAAACAGGTCATAATTGTTATTTTTTTTTCCCTAAATTAAACAAACCTTCTAGTTCACATTTTGGATTTTTGTTATGGTGGATTCACAATAACATGATCCATTAGGAGGCTCACATGTGGTTATAAACTAGTTTATGTAAGTGATATTTTTTTAACAAGCATTCAAGTCTTCCTTTAATTTAATTCAGAACATCATCAGTCATGTAATGTTACTCCCTAGGATTTAATCTCACATTTTGGGAGATGAATTAATTCTTTCAGACCACTGTGTTGCAATTTAGCTAGCATATTACAGCTGGAGTGTGCTATGTGAACCTCACTGATCTAAATAACCTAACTTTCCATGAAAAATTTATTGACAGAATAAGCCCAACTGCAAAACCCATGTGTCAGAGGTAATTTCAGTAAAACGTAAAGCGGACTGATTTTTATTAGTTTGGTCCCTGGCAACAAACTACTCCTGCCCTCTCTGTTCCATGGAAGGGGTGGATTCCCTCCAGTATGATGTCATCCAGACCACTATGAGAAGGCTCAGAAAATCATGTCTCATTACCCTCCACGCTCCAGACCGGTGGGCTGTGGTAGCTTGATCATTTGGGATCAAGACTCACAGGATTTAAAGATTAAAGCTGTTGAGGAATTATAGGCTGAGACTAACCAGTTAATTTGCATTAATGAGCAGTGATCAAGGATGCTGAAATCCACAGCCCCACAGAATAAAAAAGAAATAATTGCTTCTTGCTCATCAAATAATCATTTAGGCACCAGCATCTTCTCCCTGCCCCTTGCCTGCCCTTCTACTGTATCACATGGCCTCGCCACCCTACCAGCTTAGCATTTTGTCTGAATGTCTCCTCTTCTCCCTCTCTTCCCCATCACTCCTCCTCCTCACTCATCTTTAGGTACCTTTACTTTAAAATGGAGTATATTTGTTATCTTTTTTGAAAAAAATAGATTTCATGTTTTTAACTTTAAAAAAATAGCATGGATTTAAAAAAAAATAAATGAAATTAAATTGCTTTTTTCTTGCAAGGATTTAGTGCTGCTTTGTGTTTGTTTTGTTTTTCAACTGAGAAGGCAAATGGCCCTCAAGACAAGCAGCAATAAACATCCCTGGGCTAAGGTATCATAACAGGTTCATGGAGACTTTCTCTGGTACGATAGCTACTATATTTTAGCTAGGATGTTCTAACTTGGGTTTCCTATTCAACAACAGGTGTGGCAGTACTTTTTCTAAATGAAAAAGAAAATACTTTGGAGGCAAAGCCAATTACAGTAGTCTTAATAAAGAATTAAATGTAAATTCTAATTTAAAATAATGACACAGCCAATAAATGAAAGGAAATTAAGAGCTAAGTCTGCCATTATGACCTTAACTAAGCCCTGGTGCTCACGCAGTGAAACCATATGGCATTATGAAGTCAGACACTTGTCTGACATGCTCTACACGCAGTGGCATCTAGACACATGGGTTGAGTTAAGCGTGCTATTTCAGCCTGCACTCATTACTTCTTAAATTTTATTGGCTCATGTCTCCACTTCCATATTATTTTTAATGTTTTTTAATTAAATTTCCTTTCCATAATACTAGTGGATAGCAAAAAATAATAGAACTAGTTCTCTAACTTACTGAACAGTTGACCATGAACTTATAATAAAACTTGATTTCTGAATCAAGCTTTTTTATTTTAGCCAAAACAAAATACTGATAATTTATGCATTCATATGTTGTGGGTTTCACAAGGAGCTTTCCCATTTTTAATGTGATTTAATCCCCATAACCTTGATGTGAAGTAGGTAGTCACAAGAGACAAGTTTGGAGGACTTTGCTGAAGGTTATATAAAATGAACACTGGGATTAATTCCAATTCTTCCAAATCCAAGTCCAATACTCTTTCTAGTATTGTACCAGGCATATGCTAGGAATCAGAACCAGAAAGAAGAAGGGAGGAAATCGATAAATTCTAGTGTGTTTTCCTTATTTGAAGTGAGAGAGGTTTTTCGTCTATAAGGCCAACTTGTTTTTTCAAACTATTGGAAATGAAGTATGGTGACTGACACATTGTATATTTTCTCATTTTTGGAAATTGGGAAGATCTTGTGTTCTATTCCAGCTTTATTAAACTAAAGGGCCTGGTAATTTAAGCACTCTGGTGTTTCACAAAACTGAGTGAGTTCCCTTCTGCCAGAAGGCATTAGAATTTCTCATGACAACTGAGTAAATACCCACCCTGTCTATCAAAAACAATCTCAGTTTGTCCTGTGCCACAACTCATAACATTTTATAAACATGCTTATTAGCACATAAAACAGGAAACTAGACAGTAAGAGCCACTAGCTTTCTGGTTCACTTCTTTTCGGGAAACATTCATTCCAGCAAGAGCTTGACATCAGATGTTATTTGCAAAAAGAAAAAAAGGTGATGACTTTGCAATTACAGGTAGCAGATGGTTACCTGCTGAATATGATGCCAACCAAAATATCATGACTGAGTCTGTTCTTCCTGCTACAGGGCAGACAGAGTGGAGTAAATATTCAGGACCAGTAAATTAATACTACATAATCTTTTGGGAAAATTTAGTTCTAGAAAGAGCAATGGAGTAAGGATGAATCAGAAGATATGAGTTTTGTTTGACTTTGGGGAAAGCAGTGGACTCTTCTTGTGGCTGACATCTCAAGCTAAAATAAAGCATTCTACCTTTTGATGATACATTCAAGAAAATCCATTTAGTAAAGTCATTAAAACATCATGTAACCAAGAAACTTATTTTCCTTTAAGTTTCTGGCAATCTTTGTCAATATTAATCTAGTGCCAAAGGCAGTCATCTTATTGGAAAGTGACATAATATTGAAAACTAGGTCTATAAGTTTGTTATACTAGTGATAATATTAGGTCCAAGGCATACACTTCCACTTCTGTCAACAAAACAAGTTTTATATTCAGTTAGATAAATGTGGCTTCCAAGAAACGCTGACAGGATCTAAACTGCCATTTACCAGTATGGACTTAGGAATATAATGTATTTGAAATTCTAAAAGAATGAAGTAAATTATTTTTAATGTTTTTAATGTTATTTTAGAAAAAAATAAATAGCAGGATGACATTTTTCTTCTATAGCTAAATCATCATATATATATGTATACGTATGATAACTAATATAGTTACTAGAATGTTGAAAGTTTATTATTCTTAGCTCTACATATCTGAGGAATAGGAGGAAATTGTCTTTAGGAATAGGAAGAAATTATCTTCACTTGTTGAAGTGTATCTTTTAAAATAAAAAAAAATTTCAATTGCTATATTTGTCTAACAATATATTAAAACCTTTGTCAATGATTCTGTTTACTATGTGCTGCTGACAAGAACATTTCTAAAAAGCATTATAATTAATTGCAAATAGAAAATCATGATGGATTTTTTTTTCTTTTCCATTACATCTTAGAAGTAAATGAGTTCGTTTTGCCTCTAATGTATCTGAGGCTAACAAAAGTATATACTGAGGTGTTTATGAGAATAACAGAAATTCACCCCTGGTCCTCTTCTGAAAAATGACTGGGAAAGTGGGCTCGTCAGGATTTCCATTAATTAGCGTGAGCTTTTGAAACCAGGAAACCGTCTTACCTTCCACTCAGAGATGAAAAGAAGGGCACTACATGTATTCCCAGGGGGCCTCCTTCCCCAGAAATCTCCACCATTCTTGTCATATCACTGGGGCAGAAAAACACAGAAGCACAGATAAATCTCAGCTAAAAACCAGATGAGGCACATAAACCCTTGCCCCTGGCCCCCAGGATCATAGCAACTACTGTACCAGCCCAGGAAAAGCCAAAGGAGTGCATGATATCCAGGTATGTTCAGAAGACTCATAAGAAATATTAAAAGACTGTGATTTCTTATTTTTATCTCTAGAAGAGGAACAATTGAAATGACTACCTACAAAAATAACTTCCCATTTAATCTGCACCAATCAACATATTTAAAAAGTGATATACAAAAATGAAATTTCTCTCCAATGAGACTCACTTGAAAATTACTGTAAAACACATGGAAGTAAATGTATCTATGCTTAAGCAAAAAGTTAGCTCCCCCCCCACACCAAAACAGAGTAAAAGTGAAATAAAATCTTTATTAGAAAAAGCACAGAATTACATTTTATAATGACTGTGAAGCTACAGTTGAAAATACATTTGGGCATGTTCAAAGAAATATAAATCAAAACTTAAACTTGTATCAGTTGTATTCAATGAAACAATTCCAAATTTTCACATCCTGGTTTATTTATTTATTTTTTTAGGGTAGAAAGAGAGGTTGCAAAACCTGGAGAAAATGTATTATAGAAAGAAATAGAAAAGCTGACCTGTCTAACCTAGCCCAGATTAAGGAAAGGATGAGCTAGAAACATTAATGGGTAGTGTGTATGACTCAAATATAGAAGGCACTGGGCGCTTTTGAGTAATAAAGAGTGGAACTAACAAGTTTTTATAAAGATGAAAAATAATAACTGTGAACAATTATTGGCTCTTTTAATCCCAGAGAGAGAAAATAAAATTGCCAGAGGAAAATGATAAAGTTGAAGCAAACATCCCCTTTATGGAAATTGTAAGCAGGTTTCTATTGTTTTCTATTTACATGAAAATGACCTGAAACTAGATGTCAAATTAAGAGCTACAGCTGCTACAAATGCTTTTCTACTCCAAATTGAAAACGGTGGAATTCTGGCTCCTTGCTGCAAAGTTGAGAATAGCGTTAAGGAAGTAAAATGCTTGATGAATTCACTATGCACAAAGTATTCTTTAAATGATCAGAAATCTAAAATAAATACATTAAATATATTCTCATCAATGGATGAGGCTTGCTTTTAATGTGTTTTCTCTGCAAACCTATTATTAGTAAGAATTTGGAAAAAAAGAGCATATCAATTTCCAGCATTTGTGGAAGATGATGGAATTTCAAATCTAATAATAAAATTCAAATGGGTTTTGTCCAGGTATTATTGACATACATAAAATGTGTTCAGTCAAGCAAGTTATATCAGATGCCTGGAATAAAAGTTAAAAACAAAACAAACCTTAGAGTAATATAGGATGAAATGTTTCTTCTTTATATGGGTGAGGCTATAAATATTTATATGAATATATGTACATGTATAGTCATATATTTTAAGTTATAAACATAAAATGCTGGGTGGGCAAAGAAAGTTGTTTAGATTTTAATGGACCAGAGTAATAATTTTATATAATAATAGATTTATAGTGCATTTTTAGTCATGTGAAGAAAACTACGCCCAAAGCATTTACATTCTAGGTTTACAAAATACTAAATTCTTATTTTTTAAAAAATATTTTTAGTTGTAAATGAATCTTTTATTTAATTTATTTATTTATTTATATGCTGTGCTGAGGATCAAACCCAAGGCCTCACACATGTCAGGCAATTGCTCTACCACTGAGCTACAACTCCAGCCCAAGATTAAAGTCTTATTTATCCATTAAAATATTCATAATGCATTTTTGTAGTTTTACAATGAAAGCATAATACAAATCTCTTCTGATAAATGTATCAGGTATCCACATGGTAATCCCATATGTAATACATAGAGGTTTTCAAATGTAAATGTTTAGACCAATGTAGTCCTCAAGATTTTACTGTAAGAACTTCTAGGATGGCTTTTATAGATGATGGCTTTTATGAATTCTCTTTTTTTTCTATTTTACAAATATTTCATTATCCCTATTCAAAAAAAAGAAAAGAAAAGAAAAGAAAACAAACAAACAAACATAAAACCACTCCTGGCTGGGGAAATAGCTCAGTTGGAAGAGTTCTTGCCTTGCATGCACAAGGCCTTGGGTCAATCCCCAGCACCACAAAACAAAACAAAAACAAAAAACACTCCTATAAAATATGATAAATTGTATGTATCATACTGATACCTACTCCCCCCCCCCCCCCCCCCCGTGGGGATTGAATGCAGTAGCACTCAACCACCGAGCTATATCCCCAGCCTTTTAAAAAATTTCTTATTTGGAGACAGTCTTTCTAAGTTGCCCAAGCTGACCTTGAACTTGTGGTAATTTCCCAAGTATCTGGGGTTACAGGTGTGCAATGCCCACTAGACACTGATATCTATTTTTAGCAATTGTCAATACTGTGTTTTTACATTCAGTTAATAAAGTAAATCTTATAATTTGATTAAATAATCAATCTTGTTTAAAAATGCTAAATGTTTGGGAGAATGCAATTTTTAAGGTTCATTTTTATAAGATTCCACTTTTTAATATTTCAGACTAAACATTTAGTTTATCATTACACATAATAGTCACCATTTTCTGGCTAGGAGGATTTTTGGCAACTTAGATTACTATCACAAAAATGTTACTATAGGACTAAAAATAAATTTGGCTTCCATTTATAGGCTGCAATATGCAAATGCTTATAGAAACTTAAGTCTGTTTATTAATAAATATTGTAATTTTTACATAGATCATGTCTCAGTATATTTCTTTATCAAATGCTATCCATTATCTCAAGATGGAAAGAATGACATTTGAAAAAGTATTTCTCTTAGACAAGTTCAAATATTTTTTTTATTTTAAAAGAAAAAGATCACCCCACTCTATTATAAATACTTGATGGAGTTCTATATAAACTTCCGTATATATCCATTTCATGGAAAGAAGCACCTCAAGTGCAACTGGACAGAATTATTTGAACATATCTTCCAAAGAGTGAAATTTTTACAAAGATGTAAAAGAAGTCTATTAATGCTATTTGTTTAAATAAAACCCAAAGTCCAGCAGCTCAGGGCCTGGTGAGCAGGACAGGTATATTTTTACTTGCATCTTAGAGGACAGCACAGTCAGAAGGTAAGCAGCATAGGGACTATTTTCTACACAAAAAATGTAGAAAATGAGGTGAAAAGGATAGTCTAGTGGTGTTAAAAAAAAAAAAAAAAGGAACTGTGAGAAACCGACCAAAATAAATAAATAAACTGAACCATGGATCATGGTAAAGGAAAAATATTTGTTTTACAAAGAAGAAAAATAGGATTATTTCACCAAGATCAAAACAGATATTTATATACAACTTTTAAGACATAGTAAAACAAGCAGATAGTCACAAAGCATTAGATCAACTAATATTAAGTAAGCTAAATACCGTAAGGTCCACTTGACAAAATTAACTCAATCACTGGGACAGCTGCAGCCAATTTAAGAGCTCAGGACGGAGGCACTGGTGAGCTATAGAATCAGTGGATAAAAATCAGACTGTAGTTATGAACGGCTACTGTGCCAGAGCTAGATGTTAAGTGCTTCAGTTGGTTTCCATCCAGAGAAAAGATGTGAATCTTGAGGCAGAAAATACAACAGAAGTCGCAGATGTTTGTAGGTCTGATTTTTTCACACAATGCAAATGGGCAGGATTTTTAACATTAAGACCACTCAACTTGGTTTCAGGCTTCTTTGCTGAGAGAGGACTGAGGACAGGAGGGGAAGATGCTTTATTTTATTTATTGATTTATTTTTAATATTTTTTTTAGTTGTAGGTGGACACAATACCTTTATGTTATTTATGTGGTGCTGAAGGTCGAACCCAGGGCCTTACACATGCGAGATGAGCACTCTACCACTGAGCCATAGCCCCAGCCCTGGAAGATGCTTTATTTCAGAAGAAAATTCTTTTCCTGGGGTGACTTTAACTCAGGTGTCTAAGCAAGACATTTAAACTAAAGACCAAAGCCTCAGTTTCCTCACTTATACAATGAAGACATTGATTAGGGACATCCCTAACAGAGTTGCTGGTTTTAATGAGAAAAATAGAGAACATAGCATGTATACATTACATATATGTATCTATCTGGCATATACAAAAAGTTCAGTAACTATCAGCTATTAGTATTATTACTAGAATTTTCCAAGGGAACAATTAAGCTTGTGGATTAGAAGAGAATAAACTATCATAAGTTTTCCCTTTTCTTCCCCCCACTGATTTCTTCAGGAAAGCCTTTTAAATCATATTAAATAGTATAGGTCTGAGGAACACCTTTTCTTCATGATTATATTGCTGACATGGAGAGAGAAGGAAAAGGGGTGTAACGAGAGGACAGAAGGTGTCAGTGACTTCAGGCAGATTCACAGACCTATCACATGCAGTAGAATGAGAGACTGACACACAGGGAAACCTTCAAGAAGAGTTTGCAGATTGCCCTGGACTCTGCTTGATGTTGAAATAAATGACTTACTGTCATGAGTGTACTGAGTAAAAATATAAAGAAGAAGTTGTGGTGGTTGGTGGTAGGAGTCACTACATTCACTTGAATTCAACAAATATAAATTCAGTCATTTCAATAGGGATGTTCTATAAAAAAAAAAAAAAAGCAAAACGAAACAGTGCTTGAGGAGTTCATGTTCTTTGGGGGAGGTTTGATAATACAGGGCAATAGAATAATATCACAGGTTGAATGTTCCTTAAATTAAAGCTTGGGACCAGAAGTGTTTCAGATTTTGGATTTTTTAAAAGATATATATGTATATGTATATGTATATGTATATATATATATATATATATGTATATGTATATATATATATGTATATATATATATGTGTGTGTGTGTGTGTGTGTATGGACACTTTCTGTGTCATGTACACATACATATTACATATATATTACAATATCTTGGGCATGGGACTCAAGTCAAAACACAAAATTCAATTATATTTTATATACACCTTATAGACATACCTAGAGGTAATTTTACACAGTATTTTAAATAATTTTGTTCATGAAATAAAATATCATGGTGTGGAATTTTCTACTTGTGGCATCATAGTGACATTCAAAGAGCTCCAAATTTTGGAGCATTTCAGATTTCCAGATTGTGGGTGATCAGCCTATAGTAGTAGCAATAGGAGATGAGACCCTGTCTCTAAATACAATACAAAATAGAGCTAGGGATGTGGTCAAGTGAGTTCAATTCCTGGTACTAGCCCCCCCCCCCCAAAAAAAAAAAAAAAAAAAAAAAAAAAAAAAAAGAATGTAAGCTATTATTTGGGAAGCAGTGTGCCAGTTGGTTTCTGGGCATTAAAACATGCATTCCTATAAAATGTATAAGCAAACAGTTTATATCACTTCCACCTTAGACGTAAACTTATGCTTAGAGGGTTATGCATTTGTCCAGCATCATACCATTCATATAAGAGAAAGTCAGGACTGAAACTGGATCTTTTGTACTCCAGAGAAGAAGTCCTTAGTCACTTTGACATGCCATTTTCAAAGTTGAGGTAGCTCTGAAGAGATAATAGGATCAGGAAGGGAAGCTAGGATCAGGAAGCTCTTCTTGAAGGAGGCAGCATTTGAGAAGAGCATCTGATGGACAAATGTGTTTGCTACCAGAAAATGTAGGTGAGGGGATGGAGAAGGCACACACAGGAGAGAAAGCCCTCTACACTGAGGTATTGAACCAGGATTGTTTGTGGACACACAGACAGGCTATGATAATAGTGAAGAAGGGGAAGAAGAGGAGGAAGAACAAAAGAAACAGGAAGTGCAGATTGAAACATTAGCTTAAGATCAAATATCAGAAAACTATGTCAAATCCCAGGCTGGAAAATCCATATTTAACTTTATAGAAAAGTGTGTCACTAAAAGTTTTGGAACTAAAGAACAGTGCAATAAATGCCATGGATTAGAAATATCTATGTGGAAGTTAAATATGGGATCAGCTAGAAAAGGAAAAGATGAGAGTCTGGAAGAGGCTAACTTGGGTCAATAGGGATTAGGGAGTGAGGTGGGGTCAGGAATGACAAAGGAATGAGGGACAGTCTTTCCTACATATTGCTTGCTACTTAAAGAGAAACTCCAACTGTAAGTTTTAGAAAAAGTACCAAAGAGAAACTACTTGCTTCACTGTCTTCTTCTTCTTCTTCTTTTTTTTTTTTTTTTTTTTTTTTTTGTGGTACCACGGATTGAACTCAGGGGCACTCGACCACTGGGTCACATCCCCAGACCTTTTTTTTTTTTTGTATTTTATTTAGAGACAGGGTCTCACTGAGTTGCTAAGTGCCTCAACATTGCTGAGGCTGGCTTTGAACTCGCGATCCTCCTGCCTCAGCCTCCCAAAGTGCTGGGATTACAGGCGTGCACCACCGCGCCCGGCTCACTGTCTTCTTAAAGTAAATTCAGCAATGATTCACAGGTCATGTATATTAAAATATTCTTTGGAGCACTCCCTTTAAATGTTATTGTTCTTTATTGAATAAGGATGTTTTTGTCAATAATGGGTGAATTCACAGTTGTATTTATGATTTATGGAACAATTTTTTGTATCCATTTGGTCTTTCATTTACTAAATATTCCCTACTGTATTCCAAAACCTGTATTAGGTGTCAGAAATCCTTTGGAGGATGTGTAGTCTTGTTTGGGAGAATGAATACTTCCAATAAACTGTAACATGTGTAATGATAACAATAATCATTATAAAAGCAATTCATGTTTATCTAATCTTTTGTTTAGCATTGTGCCAAGTCAGTTGCCTGTATATGCCTTACTTAATTTTCATAAAAATCTACACAATCATGGTATACATTTTCCATAGGAAGAAAACATTTTAAAGAGGTTAATTAATTATTCCAATACTGTATAAGTAATAAGTAGTAGAGCTAGTGCTCAAAGCAGTTCTTCTCTAAATCTAAAGGTTTTAGAACTAAGGAATGGCTTGAAAAATACTATGGTCTAGAACATATTATCCAATAGTAATATGCTGGTCCAATTGAGAGAGGAATTAGGAGGTCACTGCAATCACTTAGCTGACAGGCAGCAAAGGCTTGAGCAGTGACCATGGGGTGAGGCATGTTCAATGTATTTTGAGATGGATTCTGCAAACCATTTGCTTACCATGTGTCTCGTGTAAAAGTAGGCCCAATGTCCTATGCTGGGCCAACCTCTCTGGGACTCCTGAGCCTCCCTGCCCCAGCTGGATATGGACCCTGAACTCAGCTGTAAGTGGCTTCCTACTTTCACTTTAATAGTTTTTCATACTAGCTAGAGCCAATGTTCTCTGGGAGAACTGTCATCTCCAAACTTTCCCCTGTTAGCTGAGCATTTCATATGTAAATGTAACTCTCATCCTTTCCCTCCCCAGAGTGTGTAAGTGGTGGGTGTTTGCACTCACTCTGTATTCTGAATTTGCTCTGAAACTGATTTAAGCAGGGCTTCTCCTATATTGGTGCTTCTCCTAGCCATAGTTATGTAGCTTAAAATACAACATGAAGGAGTCATGGAAGGCGCATACAATAGGTAATGTTCATACCAACAGATTTATAGAAAGAGTGGAAGGTATAGATTGGATCTGTTACTTAATTGTTCTCAATTACAGTTCCTTAACTTATGAAAGGTGATTATGTTCACTGTATGATGGGTATCTAAATAGCATCTAGCCAAGATGTTGGCAAACTTTTCAAGAAGATAATGTTAAAAAAATGAAATTAATGCTGAGATAGGAAGATTGTAAGTTCAATGCCAGCCTCAATGACTTAGTGATGCCCTAAGGAACTTAATGAAACCCTGTCTCAAAAAACAAATAGGGGCTGGGGATATGGTTCGGTGATAAAGCACCCCTGGGTTCAATCCCCAGTACCAAAAAAATTAAAATAAATAAATAAAGCCAAATAGAATAAGGGTATGACAAGTATGACATTCATTATTACTACCTCTACAAAACAATCTTATCAAATTCTGAAAAGATGGAGAATTTCTGTACCCAGTTTTTAATATCATAGAGTTCATTAATCAAATAAACAATCTAAAAAAAAGAGTAATTACAGTCATGTGGTCATAAATTATAAGTTTGAAGAGAATCTTCACAGTAAAGCATTGTGATAAAGAACAATCACCATTTTTTTAAGAAGGTAATTTCATGCAAATCGGCACTTATTAGTAACTGAACTTAATGAAAATACGTTGACTGAATTAATGAATGACCATCTATCTCAGCAGCATTACCTTCTAATGCTAAAGTCAACCATCTATTAAATATGAAATTACCTTCCTTATGCCAAATTTGAAGCCACTTTAGAGTAAATGATCATGATGGTAATAACAATAATATGGGCTGAATACCTCTCATTCAGAAACCTGAAATTTGAAACTTTTTGGATGCTGATATCATGCTCAAAGAGTTTGAATTTTAGAGCATTCTGTATTTCAGATTTTTGATTAGGCATGCTCAGCTGGTAAAGTCTATGTAAATATTCCAAAATCTAAAAAAAATTCTAAATTCTGAGATACTTCTGGTCCCAAGCATTTTGGATAAGAGATATTTAACCTGAAACAGAGATAATTGTTACAAGAATAGTTGTAGCAAAAGCATCAAATACTCACACCACTCAACTGGACCAGTGCTCTGTTGAAAGCACTTTACATATGTTGATTTCATAGATTTAAAATTTACATCTATAGCCGGGCGCGATGGCGCACGCCTGTAATCCCAGTACTTGGGAGGCTGAGGCAGGAGGATCGCAAGTTCAAAGCCAGCCTCAGCAATGGTGAGTCACTTAGCAACTCAGTGAGACCCTGTCTCTAATAAAATACAAAAAAGGGCTGGGGATGTGGCCCAGTGGTCGAGTGCCCCTGAGTTCAATCCCCGGTACCAAAAAAAAAAAAAAAAAAAAAAAAAAAAAATTTACATCTATGAACATAATAAATTTGTATACCTACTCTCTGCATTATTTAATAATAATTCCATTTTACAGACCAGAAAGCAGGGCAAAAAAGATGAGTAAGTTACCTAGGCTCATGGAACTAGGTAGCTAGCCTGGGATTTAAATCTAGGGAATACCCGAGGCTATAGAATTGGAAATCAGAACAAAGAAAAGGAAGTTCTGGTAAACTTGGGTGAAACTAACTTCACATAATCAGTTGCGGTCATTAACAACATGAAAAATTCTGAGTGGATAGACTGGATTCATTTTATATGTATCAAGTAAAATATTGCAAATTGTCTAAACACAATACAAAGCAAAATTCAAAGAGCCAGAGTCAAAGTGAAAAAAAAAAAAAAACACTCAACCACCATGAACTCTCAAGTGTTCATTTAAACTGCTGTACAAAAGAAGGAGAAATAATTAAGAAATTTTGGTTGCAGAAGATTATTGGAAGGATTCAAGATCATTCATATATGTTTGTCAGTAAAGTCTCATATCTTATGTAGAAAATGGGAAAAAAGGGATAATTGAATAATTAATTATAGAATTGGAATATGCTTTGCCCCACAATTCTACTCATCTTGACCTTTCCTGTAAAATAAGAACAATTAAAAATTGTTAAAGAAACCAACATTAAGTTTAAATAAATAAAAACGTTCTTATTTACATAAAGAAAATACCTCAGTGCACCCTTAATTTTTGGCGATGTTAGTAGTTCTGTCTGCACACCATTCATAACTTCTCTGTCTTCCAAGTTCTGCGTAGAATCCTGTAGTGAAACAAACCCATAAGCATGTGGATGTTGCACATATAGACTGAATATTTGAATAAAATGTCTCAACATGGGAGAGTAAAAGGTTTTACTCTGAATATAGACAGTATGTTCCAATTTCTTTGAAGACTGGAAACAGGTGTTAATTTTTTCAGTGCTTCCAATGTGCTTTTCTCTCTCATTTGATTTCTGAAATGCTCAAATGGCCCATTCACATGAAGCAATATGTTAAGAGCTCTGGAATATATCATTTAGCTTCCTGCTACTCAACTATAGTCTCTTGGAATTGTGCTTTAAACCAGCATGGGAAAGGAGTAGCAAAGGGAAGTCTCCAGTGACAGGTGGAGAGAGATGAGTTGTAAAGTACCATACTCTGCCTACACCTCCTTACAACACTAAAATGTAAAGAAAATGAATTCCTGAGAAAAGGTCACCTGGAAAAGTCACTGTTCTTAAAAGCATGTGGGAACATGACAGGAAAAAGAAATCTGGAGGGCTGGGGTTGTGGCTCGCTTGCCTAGCATGTGTGAGGCAATGGGTTGATCCTCAGAGGCACCATATAAAAATAAATAAATAAAATAAAGGTATTGTGTCCATCTACAAATAAAAAAAAAAAAAAAAAAGAAAAGAAATCTGGAGTTTTTATCATGAGACTGATTTTGAGGATGACCTGTACCAGAGGGAAACTAAACTGACCAGTTAATTTCTAAAGTGGCAAACATTTCCACTACAGAGAGGCAAGAAAATCAGGGAGGGACTCCAGGATGGAGTCATTTTGCACCACAGGAAAGAGGGGAAAAGTTGCATCAGATGCTACCACAAGAAGTGGAGGACAGATTCTAGAAAGCATGTCTGAGGTCAATTCTTGTTTATGAAAGATATTAGTTCTCTGGTAGGCTCATAGAGCTGCTCTTTCACCGTCTTTCTGTGGAAACCTCTCTCTTTAAAGATAGAGTCCAATGTTAGTTGTAGACTCTATTTTCAATGAACCAACACAACACATGGGGAAAGATCCATGTCAAAACTCACACCTATAAAATGGCTTTTATGGTTATGGATGTAACATTCCAGCAGAACATGTCAGACAATGTATGAGCTTAAGAGGTTGGACATAATTGAGTTAGGTTAATACCTTTTTTAAAAAAAATATTTTTTTAGTTTCAGTGTAGCTTTATTTATTTTATTTATATATGGTGCTGAGAATGGAACCCCATGTCTCACACATGCTAGGCAAGTGCTTTACCACTGAGCCATAACCCCAGACCTAGGTTAACATCTTGAAGAAAATAAGGTACAGAGCTTCAACTGGAGTATTTTGATGTAGTAGTGCATTGATTTAAAAAATGTCTTTCACATTTAGACTGGATAGCAACATTTCATATAGTAGTTGGTATTTCTGTGAAAAATTTCTATACTAGATTTTTAAAAAATTATTTTTCTCCCCTCCAAAGGATTAAAGAAAGGAAAGAAAATTGAAAATATTAAAGAATGATTCATAGTTTAAGGTACTAAATCATAAAAGATGAGTGTCTTTGAAAGCTTCCAAATGTTCATATTATTATGAAGAGCTTGACAAATTTTTACAGAGAAAAAGAGACAGTATTGGGCAGGTTATTAAAATACTCAGGTATAATGAAATTAACAAACTACTTGAATCTGTGAGGATATCTGAGGACCTCATTTTTGCCCAAGTAGTTAACTTCATCTGTCTGTCTCTCTCACACAAGAATAAACTTGGGTCTTGTTCTCTGTAAGTCAAACACATAACATGGAACATTTTCTAGTGCTCTGTAATAAATTATCCCCAAACTTAATAGACTAGAAAATAAACATTTATTGTTTGTCATAGTTTCTGTGAGTGACCTGCAAGTGGCTTAGCTGGGCAGTTCTGGGGCAAGATCTCTCACAAGGCTGAACTCAGGATTTCTACAGGGTTGCAGCTATAATTATCTATAAACCTGATAGGGGCTTTAGGATCCACTTTTTTTTTTTCTTATGGCAGATATATTAGGATATAATTCATATAATATTAGGGTCCCCATTTTAAAAGGTACAATTCAGTGGTTTTAAGTATATTCAGTTTTGCAACCATCAACACTAAGATTAAAACATTTTAATCAATCCCCAAAGAAACCCCATGCCCATTAGCAGTTACTCTTCATTCTCCCCTCCCCTGATATTCAGTGCCAATCATTAATCTGCTTTCTGACTCTAAGAATTTGTCTATTTCTAATATTTCATATAAACAGAAACATGATTTTTCAATTAGAATATTTGCTAAGTCATCCATGTTGCAGAACATATCAGCATTTCATGCCACTTTATAACCAAACAGTATTCCATCTTAGAAATTTGTTTTTTCCATTCGTCAACCACAATTGCAGTGTTCCCACTTTTGCCTAGTGTGAAAACATTGCTCTGATTATTTGCATACGAGTTCTTGTATGGAGATGTTTTCAATTACAAGGAGTGGAATTGTTGGTTATATAGTAACTGTATATTTAACGTTTGAGGAATGGCTACACTATTTCCAGGTATTCACATAAGTTGAAATTTCTATTAGAAATATGTTAGGTCCCGGTTTCTCTAGATCTTTGCCAATACTTGTTATTTTTCTCTTTTAAAAATTTTAGCCATCTTAGTGGGTATGAAATGGCATCTCACTGTGGTTCTGATTTGTATCTCTTTAATGGCTGATGAGGTAGAACTTCTTTTCATGTGATTATTGGTTACTTGTGTACCTCTATTGAAGCAATAGCTAGGTTGTGGAACCAACCTAGATGTCCCTCAGTAGATGAGTGGATAAACAAAATGTGGTATATATACAAAATGGAATTTTACTCAGCAATAAAAGAGAATAATGGCATTTGCAGATAAATGGATGAAGTTGGAGAATATAATGCTAAGTGAAATTAGTCAATCTCAAAAATCCAAATACTGAATGTTTTCTCTGATATAAGGAGGCTAGTTCACAGTGTTGTTGGATGGAGGTACATAGGAGGATTAGACAAACACTAGAATGGTCAAAGGGAAGGGAGGGGAAGGGAGGGAAGGGAGGGAAAGGGAGGGAAAGGAAGGGGGGGAAAGAAAAAAAAAGAAAAGAAAAGGTGGTTGAATGGATGGATATCATTATCCTAAATGCATGATTGAAGACCTGAATGGTACCAATATACTTTGTATACAAACAGTTGTATGTAAAAAGATGCTATATATGTGCATGATGAATTGTAATACATACTAATATTATAAATAAAAAATAAATAAAATATTTAAAAAAAGAAATGTCTATTTGTCTTCTTTCCACTTTATTGATGGGTCCTTTAAAGCCAAAAATCCAATTTATTTACTTTTTCTTTTGTTACTTGTGCTTTTGGGTTGTATCTAAGAAACAGTGCCTAGTACAAAGTCACATAGATTTATTCCCATTGTCTTCTCACAGGGATTTATTCCAATTGTCTTCTAAGAGTTTTATAATGTTAGTTCATAGTTTTAGGCCTATTATCATTTTGAGTTAATTTCTACATATGGTATGAAGTAGGGTTTCAAACTCAATATTTGAATGTGCCAACATCAAACAGTTGTGCCAGCATCACTTGTTGAAAAAATTTATTCATTCCCCATTTAGTGAAGCTTTTTCTTCCAAAAATTTATTCTCTCGACATCTGTATAACAACATTTAATGACTAACAATGAAATCATTATTTCTGGTCTCTCAATTGTAGTCTATTGATCCAAACTTATACAGTTTTGATTATTGTAGCTTTGTAGTAAGTTTTGAAATCAGGATGTTTAAGTCCTCCAAATTCATTGTTCTTTTTCAATATTTGTTCATTATTCTGAGACTCTTACATTCTTGTATTAATTGTATAAGTATCTTGTGAATTTCTACAATAAGAAGCCAATGAGTTTTTTATAGATTCACATTGAATCTATAGATCAACTTGGAGAGCATTGTCATCTTAGCAATATAAAGTCACAAACAGCTAATAGTGGAAGTCAATTAAAATAAATATCCTTTTTGGTTTTGTAATTTGGCTTCGATGTATATCTGTAGTGTGTCAAAGAAAAAAATTGGAATATTTGCTAGAAAGTACTAACTCTATTTTTTGCCTTATTGCTCCCTATTGCTATGTGAAACTTTCTTGTTGTCCCTAACACAAGGTAGGAAAATGCATACTTTCTGGTTCAAATCAATATCATGCAAGGTTAAGGGGTGTTTTTCTTCTAGTTCTAGTTAGGTGGTAAGTAAAGGTTCTGTTTATGTCAACAACATACTTGACACTCTAAGTATATGGAAATGTCAATTACAATTTGAAAGCAATATTGGGCCAATTGCAATGTAATCTGCTCAAGGGTAATTCTGAACTGACTACACTTTTGGAATAATCATGTCAAAACTGCAGACTTAAACAGGAAAACACATTCACAGACTTACATGTCTGAGACAGCAGTTCTACTAATGTGAAAAGTAGCATCCAAAACTTGTCACCTGCCACTGCTATCATAAAGGGGTGGGCACTGTAGTTTATCATATCAACTAATGGGTAGTGTTTGCCACTTGCCAAAATCATTTCTCTATGAGGCACTGATGGAATCCTTTGATATTCTCTAGAAATGGGGCAGGCGGTCAGGTGTGTAGGGCACCCTCCAAGCACATAAGGCTAGGGTGCCTTCAATAGTACTGCAGCATCACAGTTGTACAGGACTTTGTGGGCCAAGGCAGCTTATCTCTTAAAAGGGTGCAGAAATTCTTTTTTTCCAAAAGTACCAAATAACTGACAGGCTATTATGTAGGAAAGAGTACTTAAGCTTTTCCTTCACTAAATTGTATGATGAAGAGTCATGAAATCACACATACCCAAAATGAAAATTACATTTCTTTTTCCCTTATAGCTTATTAAAATAATTGAGAAAAATCTCTAAAATCATGACTTAAATTTGGAAGAAGGGCAAAAATAACTCTGATTATGAAGAACTGAAGGCATAAAAGCAACTCATGCTGAACAGCCTCCACATCTCTTCAACTTTAGATCTGAGAAATATTAATTGTGTGATTGCAAATCCTCAAATTTCCCTCTGGAAGCACAATGATTTTGGAAGCTCTATATTTCTTTTTATTAATAAAATTATTATGATATCTATTTTTAATGTTCATATTAAATGGATGGGTAAAACTAGCTGCATAGAATAAATGAAGCTATTTCCACATTTATTTTGTCTCCACTTCTATTCACACGCCAATCCACTGCTCTCTAATAAAGTTCAGCAAAAGGTTGTGTCTTGCCAACTGGAACAGAGACCTTTCACATTGTCACTTACCACTTTTATCAGATCAGGGACCATATCACACATGTGTGACTCTCACAACAGACAAGTTTAATTACTACAATCTTCAAAAAGTGAACATTTTTAGCAACACTTTCAGGATCACGGGAGCATTTCTGACAGCCAGAATGGGGAGGATTTAAACATCGCTGCACTATTTTTAGCTTTAAAATCAACACTTACATAAATATTCCCAAACCAATTAGCAGCAGCTGGAAAGTAAAGGTGTTTACATTGAGTTAGCACTGGTGCTAACAACTGCACGAGCTCACAGCCTGCAAAAGAAGGTCAGGCACTGGAGGGGCACCCCTCTCTTTCCAGGGGTGATAGTGATGTTGGCACCAGGCTGTCATTTCATATTTCACAGTTGGCACAAGTTGCTGATTTCATACAGGAAAATGTAGCATTCATTATGAAATATCATTGAATTATGAGTCTCCAAAGAAACTTTAACACTCTTGATAAAAATTTTTGGAGAAAAACGCTACCCATATTCTCATTGTGTTTCCCTGGTTGGCTATAGCTACAAAACAAAATTAAAAACAGTTTTATAGTTCAGTATTTCACCTTAGAGATGAGAACCAAAATAGACATCCTGTTTATCAATCAGCATCTCCCTTTGACTTATCGGTGGCAATATATAGCTTTGTTTCTCACTCCTCTCACATTTTTAGCCATACTTGAATCCACTTACCCACCAAGTTATGTTTCAAAAGCTCAGGTGCATTTTAAAACAAGATTTGCATTCTGAAAAGTCAACTACAAGTTTCTTTTGAAACTGCACATGAATTTTAGAATGAGAGTAATAGAAACATTATACCGAGAAGATTTGAATGAGAGGTTATTTGCCTGGTGCTCATACATAAACATAATGTAAATTTTAAAATTAAATTCTGGGCATAATTTCAGAATATTTGTTTTTACTTTTTAGAACAAAAATATCTGTGCTCAAGTAAAAACAAACTGCATTTGATATGCACACATATGAAATTAACATGCCTTTTAGTAGTCAAGCACTGTTATTCAAACTCTACCTAATATACATTCTTCATGCTGAGGGCAAAACCTTGCCATGGGAAATCCTCCTATTGACTTTTCCCATTGTCACCCCTCAATGTTCCAGCCTTTGCAATTTAATATGCTTATAATTTACTACACAAACACATATGCTATCAGGCTTTATACCTGCATATCTAGAAATTGGCAAGTCAATTAGCTATTTTAAAATGCTTAAGAATAAGGCCTGTGTTTTATACATTTTTTCTTATATCATAACTGTAATTTTCAAACTGTAGCATGGATCAGAAACACTGGGAGCCTCATGGAAACACAGATTTCTGGGCCCCACCACCCCCGTGGTAAGTCTAGTGAGAAGCCTGACAGTCTGTATGTCTAACAATTTATTGTTAGTCAAAGAATCACACTTTGAAAACCAATACCATGCTATATCTAGTACAGAAATGAGTTCTGTAGACAACATATTTTTTAAAAATATGTTCTTTTAGGTATATATAATAGTAGAGTATATTCTGATATGTTATACATACATGGAATATAACGTAGGATCCCATTCTTGTGGTGTTACATGGTGCAGAGTTTAACTGATCATTTATTCATATATGAATATAGGAAAGTTATATCCAATTCATTCTGTCTTTCCCATTCCCATCCCCTCTCTCCTTTCCTTCATTCCCCTTTGTCCAATCCAATGAACTTCTGTTCTCCATCCCCTCTTATTGTGTGTTAGCATCCATGTATCAGAAAGAACATTTAGCCTTTGTTTTTGGGGATTGACTTATTTCACTTAGCATGACAGTCTCCAGTTCCATCCACTTATGGGCTAATGCCATAATTTTATTCTTTATGACTGAGTACCATTCCACTGTGCATATATACTATATTTTCTTTATCCATTCATCTGTTGAAGGGCACCTAGGTTGTTTCCATAGTTTAGCTATTGTGAATTGAGCTTCTATGAACATTGATGAGGCTGCGTCACTATAGTATGCTGATTTTAAATCCTTTGGAAGGATTTAAATGAAGGAGTGGAATAACTGGGTCAAATGGTGATTCCATTCTGAGTTTTTTTTTCCAAGGAATCTCTATACTGCTTTCCAGAGTAGTTGCACCAATTTGCAGTCCAACCAGCAATGTCTGAGTGAAACTTTTTTCCCTACATTCTCACTAATATTTATTGTTACTTGTGTTCTTGATAATTGCCATTCTGACTGCAGTGATATGGAATCTTAGTGTAGTTTTAATTTGCAGTTCTCTAATGCTAGAGATGTTGAATATTTTTTTCATGTATTGATGACAATTTGTATTTCTTCTTCGGTGAAGTGCCTGTTCAGTTCTATTGATTGGGTTATTTGGGTTTCTTGGTTTTAAGTTTGTTGAGTTCTTTATATATCCTGGAGATTAATGCTCTGAGGTACAGGTGAAGAATCCTGAATTCTAGCTTTGTCACTGTCACAACATGCAAGAGACTATGGTCATTTCACCTGTCTGGATCTTCATTGACATAGCTATAGAATGAGTGTATTACACTAGCTCATTAGCCTCACCCTGTCCTGGGCTAGGTAATATCATTAAAGAAGTTGCCTATACATTAGACCAGAGACCCTAGGCCTACTAGAAGAAAATGTAGGCCTAATTCTCCATCAAGTTGGCTTAGGAACTGACTTCCTCAACAAGACTCCTAAAGCACAAGAAGTAAAATCAGGAATCAATAAATGGGACAGTTTCAAACTAAAAAACTTCTTCTTAGCAAAGGAAACCATCAAGAACATGAAGAGAAAGGCTACAGAATGGGAGAAAATCTTTGACACCTGGCCCTCAGGTAGGGCATTCATATCCAAGATATACAAAGAACTCAAAAAACTTCACACTATAAAAACAAATAAACCAAACAATAAATGGGCAAAGGAACTGAACAGGCACTTCCCAAAGAAGATATACAAATGGCCAACAAATATACAAGAAAATGTTCCACATCTCTAGCAATTAGAAAAATGCAAATTAAATCTGCATTGATATTTCATCCCACTGTAGTCAGAATGCAAATTATCAAGACTAAAATTACAAAAAATGTTGGTGAGGATGTGGGGGAAAACAGTACACTCATACATTGTTGGTGGGACTGCAAATCAGTGCAACCATTCTGGAAAGTAGCATGGAGATTCCTCAAAAAGCAGGACTGCAACCAGCATTTTACCCAGCTATCCCACATCCAGGTATATATAAAAGGATTTAAAACAGGCATATTACAGTGACACAGCCACATCAATGTTCATGGCAGCACAATTCACAACAGCCAAGCTATGCAGGCAACCTAAGTGCCCTTCAACCAAAGAATGAATAATGAAAATGTGGTATATATACACAAAGAAAAATGATTTATGGCATTTGCTGGTAAATGGATGGCACTGGAAATTTCCATGCTATGTGAAATAAGTCAGTCCTAAAAAGTCAAAGGTGGAATGTTTTCTCTGATATACAGAAGCCAGTCCAAAATAAGGAGGAGCTGATAAGAAAAAAAAAAAAAAAAAAAAAAAAAAAAAAAGTCAATGGAGTAGATAAAGGAGAATGAAGGGAAGGGAGAAAGGATTGGTTAGGAAAAAATAGTGGAATGAATCTGACCTAACTTTTCTATGTACATATGTGAATATACTACAGTGAATCTCACCATCTTGTACATACATAAGACACTAACTTTAAAAATAAACAACTGTAAGTAAATAGCAGAAAGAACAGTAAAGTAGAGAGAAGGAAGGAGGAGGAAGGGAGTGGCAGGGGAGGTACTGGGAACTGAATTAGAACAAATTATATTCCATGTCTTTATAATTATGTCAAAATGAATCCTATTGTCATGTGTAACTAAAAAGAACCAATAAAATAAAATAAATTTTGATACCTAGGCCTGACAAGTTAGAAGTAGAAGGAGGAGAGATGTTTTTTGTTTGGGTTCTGTCATTTAAAAAGTTATTATGAGCTGAGGTAACTTGCTTACATTCTCTATATCTCTAATTTTATCTCTGTCACATGAAGGAAACAGATTGGGAGACTTTGGAAATGTATTCTGGTTCTAAATTTATTATTAAATAATATATTTTATACATTCTATTCTGATGTTTTCTAATCCTAACACATTATTGAGTCATACTTCTGTGTTCTAAAATTTATTAAAGCATTTTTTTGTACCAGGGATTGAACTCAGGGGTGTTTAACCCCTGAGGAACATCCCCAGCTCTTTTTTTATATTTTATTTTGAGTCAGGGCCTCACTAAGTTGCTGAGGCTAACTTTGAACTTGCCATCCTCCTGTCTCAGCCTCTTGAACAGCTGGGATTACAGGTATATGCCACCATGCTTGGCTATTAAAGCATTTTCATAATGAAAAAAAAAACATATTGACTTCTATATAACTTTTGAAAAACAAATCTATGGCATGAATTAAAGTATATTTGAAATATAACTAAAACTCTCTCTCTCTCTCTGTACCCCCATTTCCTTTTCACTTTTCTATGATCATTTCTTGGCTGTTTTCCTTCCTTCAAATGTTAATAATTAGCACAGCTAGAGTTCATTATTAAGATTGCCCAGAATTCTAATTTAGACTTGACAATTTAAAATTTTAAAAATTCTTGACATTGCATACTCTTTACACATTTTACCTGCTGAGATTTTGGTTTGTTTATTTGTCTGTGTTTTGTTGTTATAGGTAGAGATTTACAAAGTGGCCTTGACTGAGCTTAATAACATGTATCAAAACATATCTTTTGAGTTAAAAAAATGGTGGGGGCATATTCTGTTTTATTTGTAAGATGTGAGTGAACTAGATATATTAATCAACCTCCTCTAGTTATCAAAAATTAAAACCACTATTGATTCAAGATCAGCATTTCATTGGCTCTGTCAGTCTTTCAACTTAAGGCCAACACCAGTGAGTAGTTGCTGCCAAGCATGTGTTCAAGTAATGGCTGCTTTAAAACCTTCAGAGCTGTAGAAGTGCAGTGTAACAATGCAATTCTGCTACCCTGTTTTACATTTGCTCTTTCTCATATTCAAATCACACATTAGAAAGGTGCTAAAAAAAGAAGTGGAAAATAATATGCATTTTTTTCAAGACTGAGACATATATGTTTATCACCACCATTTCCATTACATAAGTGGACTGTTTCACCCACCCAGTTATAGCACTTCCCCTAGTTTTTTGTATCATAAGATACACCAAAACTGCTTGAGTTCAATGTTCAGGTCTCCCAAGATAATGTTGCTTATTTCTGAAAGGGTGAAATTATTAACTACACTTAGCCACTCCCACAAGGGTCTGCTTCAGATCATGCCAGCACCATAGAATGCAAGATCAAATGCATTGTAAATTCTTTAATCTATTTAAACTGCTGCATCTTTTCAAATATTTAAAATCCAGGTGCCCAAGAGATACTGAATGCTTTTAATAGGTTTAATAAAAATAAAGTTAAAACTGGTTAAGACCAAGGCCCTAAGGCCTTATTTGTAATTACATATCATCACCCAAATCTGGTAAATATAAAAATACTCGAATAAGTTGGGACAATTCAGCAATTACAAAATACGTCTAGCTTAATCACTTTTGTATTGCTGGCTGAAATGCATCTTAATCAAGTTTGGCTACAGCAAATGTACCATATAATATTTAAGCAACGCTATGCAATGCCCAGGTTTGGTTAGGAGAGAGTAAAGAAAAAAAAAAAAAAAGAACACATTATCAAAGAAACCCTTTTCATTTGCACACATACTTCACTCACACAGACACAGGCTCACTTCCCTACTGATCTTCCTACAATGATCTTTTCTATGAAAATGCGCTGCAGAGAAAATTTTGAAGTCACAGAACAATTCCATAGATGTTTCAGGAAAGGAAGAAAAGAAGAAGTAAAAAAGCATGCCAATTTGTATGCTCACTTAGATCAGCAGTAGTAGTGCATTTAAGGTTTTTTTTCCTTAAAATTTAGAAAAGTGTATGTTGGAAAATTCCTTATGATTATCAGATGGAGAATCACTTACTACTCATCTTGGTTCATAAATAAGGAATATTCAGGACTTCCTGAAAAAGTCTTTCTTGTTGCCAACACTGTAAGCATCCCACTCTCTTCTCATTCAGCCCCAAGCTGCCCTCTCCCTGCCACATGCACACGTTCCTGTCTTATGACCCCCATATATCTTTCCACACAATCGTCTAGCCATTTACTTTGTCATTCTTGCATTTCACTTCCTGCCACATTTATTGGAATCTTCTGGTTTTAAAAACTGTTTCATTAGCTTATAAGACCTACTGAAAATAAACAATTTGGGAAAGGATTTTCTCAGACAACCTAAAATGCACTTGAAGCGAGCCTTACCCTGACATATGTGAAGAATGAGGAACAGCAGGAGAGGCACAAGACACTGTATGGAGGGAAGACCTGGGGTGGTCTGGAGCTGGCCACACCATCTTGGGTTCTTACAGCATGTGGTAACACAGCTTGAAATGAGGTGCAGAATTCTCAACTGCTGAGAACAGCTGCAGTCATGGGTAGCAGTCAGCAAAAAGGTTTGTTTATAAAGCAAAGATAAAAAAGAGTCAGGAGAGATCCTGCAAAAGTAGCTAAAACCAGACTGGAATATATTCTGATCATATAAAGAAACCACCATGCATTTGTACTTAAGTATAAATGTCTTCTACTTAAAATTCATTACAGTGTTTGAGGAGTGGGAGTAAGTACCAAACCATTAAAAGGACCCCATTAGTTTTCAATAGCTAAGATGTCAGCTGAAAGAAGGCAAGGGTCTTTATTTGTTCTGTCCACTGATAAATCCTCAAAGCCTAAAACAATGTCTAGCATAGAATGGATACTCAACAACTATCTAGATACACCATCTGTCTAGAACACCCTTACTTGCCTGGCCAGTGCCTATTCATCCTTTCATGCCTTACTCCATATGGGACACTTTTTTCCACAGTGCTTTGCATAGACATAGTCTCCATCTTCAGGACCACCTTCCTGCCATGTGCAAGTTCAGTCAGGACATTGATCTTAGGAAAGGAAAGGATTCTGGCATAAGTTGGATTCCTTGCTTCATTGTACTAAGATCCTTGGGATAGGAACTGTGTCTCATGTGACTTTCAATTCCTATTACTTGGAACTGTCCTGAAATACAACAAATATTCCATTTTAGAGGCATGTTTACTAGGTATAAACCTTTCCCTTTAAGACCCTTTCAATACCAATAAATAAATAAATTAATTAATTAATTAATTAATTATGCTGCATATAGTACTACGCTAGACTCAATGTGCAGGATATTATGCTAGATTCCATGGGGGAAGATTCAAAGATGAATATGACACTGTCTTTGCATTCAAAGCTGCAAGCTAGGGGGAACCATTGCCAGAGGCATCTCTGGCTCGAAAATTTAAAGTACCATTGAAAGCTAATCTTTATTTATGGATTGAAATAATGGACGTAAAAGAGAATGCACTGATTTGTACCTGGCTGGTTATGTTTCTTTATATATGCTCTTATATTTTATTTATTATACTATAATTTAAAGTGATTTTCATTATTTATAAAATGTATTTAAACAATATTTAAAACCATCCAAGTTCCACAGTCCCTGGAAGCTTGCATTAATCAGGCTCTTGGCAGCTGGGAAAGGAACCTGCTGTGCTGAAACCTCCAGATCCTGGACTCCATGCTGGAGATTACTTCTCAGGCAGGAGACCCTTCACGTGAGGCAAGACTGTGGCCAAGTCCCACCACCAGAGAAAGACTGTTTTGAACTTCCTGCTCAACATTCCTCTCCTCTTTAGCCCTCTCATCTCACATCCACAGTCAAGTAAAAACAATTCTGGGGCCAACTGCCCTGTCCCACTGCTCCCCACTCAGCACCTCATTGCCTTTAATAGGGTCTCACTTCCCAAACACCTCCAAATCTTCCTCCTCCACCAATCACAAGCATGCCCCAGACTCATCCACAAGCTCCAGAATGTTTCAAGGATTCTCTCTGCTTCCCTTGATATGAGTGAAAGATGACTTTCCCAGTGAACCCACATCCTCAGCAATGCTATGAAAAGTGACGTGTTCGTCTTCTTCAGGCTGTCAAAACCCACCCTGGCTGCTCCCAGCTGGGGGTTGCCTGTTCCGCTTTTGGGACTGACATCATTCTGCCTCACCAACCCTCTTCCAAGTCGCCACCTGTCCTCTCCAATTGACTCCTCAGCATTTCCTCCTGTTCTATCATCCCCCATCCTACTCTCTCACACCATCCTGGGTGACTTGCACCAGATCTTAGACCTTGACCTCATCCAGTACCTTCTTTCTCTAATAGTTTTTGGGTTTGGAAATTAACCCAAAGCAAAATCAAATGTAGAAAACCAATGCAAATGTTCATGAGTAGACTGTCAGCATTCAGCTAAGAGATAATCTTATATTTATTTATTTATTTTTGGTGCTGGAGATTGAGCCCAGGGCTCTCTGCTACTGAGCTACACACACCCCATTTTTTTTTTTTTTTTTTTTAATTAGGATCCTGCTAAATTGCCAAGACTGGCCTAGAATTTGTGATCCTCCTGTCTCATCCTCCCATAAGTAGCAAGGATTACATGTGTGCACCACTGTTCCTAAGCTAAGAGAAGTTCTTGAGAATCAAGATATATCATCAAAAGAGAAATACCATTGCTGACAAACCATGAGCCAAAGAGGATTCATTCAGTTCACAAAGCCTTACTTATGGAGGGTTCCCTCTGTGCCAGGCACTATGGAAAGCTTTGAGGACATTTTGCTTTAAAGAGCTCATTCTATGGCATGGGAAACAGAGTCTGGAGAGAAAATGGTATTGAGTGGCCCTCCCACTGTTCCTCTTGGTTTGCTCATAATTCAACTCAACTGAGTACCAACCGGATCCTAAACACACTGTAATTCTTTCTTCAACTTCAACCCCTTCCACATATAACAGCAGGTGTAAGCAAAATGTAATCATTTTCCATATGATATATGCATATTAGTTTGTAAAACTGATGGTAATGGTTCCTCTCAACAAAGATGTACAACCCTGGGAATTCATTAGAAGTATGAGGTTGTATCACTGTATAGATAGTTCTGCATATCATTTTATCACTTTTAAAATAAATAAATCTCAACAAGGTTAAGAATTGAAATTTAGCTGCCAATGGAAGCCTTTATCTTTGGCAGAATCATAAGAGATTTGTGGTACTGAATGATGATAAATGTTTGAGCAGACATATCCTTGAATTGTGATTGCTAGATGGGACAATATCTGAATAGGGCAAGTAGTGGCTGCTAAAGATCAAAGGCCTGAGTGGATGTGGGGAGGGAATTCCACTGACCACATTGCTCATGGACTTCCCTGAGAACCCACAGGGAGGAGAGAGGCACAGTACAAATGCCACTTTAAAATGTGTCAGCCAATGCTGTCATCTTCCTGAAGCTTCCTTGACAATGCATATTACCTCTGATTCACACTGTGCTCTGGCATAACTACAAACCATGACAAGTTCTTGACCTCTGGCTTTTATGTAGTTCATACCAAATTTCGAATGTTACCTCCATGTATACTAACGGTCTTGTGTTCATCACTACCATTTCATTGGTTTTTCATTACTGTTCCATTTAGGGTTGATGAACTTTGGCCTTTGATGCTTAAAACTTCTCCCCCACTCCCAGCCAGGATATCACTAGAAGTATGTGGCAAAGTTATACTGTAATTAGGTTTCTTAATTCACATTCTTAGAACTGCTTCCATTAGACAATGATGATTTAGTTCAAATGTCATTTCTGGATTAATCCTTGAATGCCCTCTAGATTCACTAAATGGGCAGAGTTAGTGAACAATTCCGTAGGGCAAGAAATTTAAGCAATGAAAACTAGTAGAGGATGAAATTGGCTATAAACCAGTTTCATGTGGAACTTTCCAAAATCATCTAGCCAATCTTTCCAAATCATATCATGTGCATCACTGCCATCTCTCTTCCACCTCCTCTACCAGGGACTTCAAGATACAATATCTATACTCAGTAAACCCTCTTAAATATTGATGTGACTCCCAGTTCATGAATCTGGAAGAAAGCAAGCCATGTCAAAGCATCTCAGGTTTTCTACTTGAGTTTATAGATACTCATATTTATTAAATGAGTAAGTAAACAGACCAACCCCCTTAATCCACCATTTTATTGTAAAGACAACTGTACCATCATATTCCTATCAAGGGAACACGGGCCAACACACGTTTTTAGAACTGCATGCAGAAATATCAAACAAAGAGAAACCTAATCATGTAGTTAAAAGTCAGTTTATTAATAGTTACAAATGTGTGAATGTTTCCTGAACTATATGTTTAACAAATAATTAGAATAATAGGAAGGATGATGAAAAAAAATGAAGTAGTTTTTTTTCAAACTTGTTAGAGATCACTTACTCAATGCTATATGATGCAACACAACAGGGTCCCAAATGAAAAGAAAAAAAAATCTATCTAATCACTGACCTGAACAAAATAGAGATTTGAATTTATTCTATTTTTGTTGTTTCTGCCACAGCACCATCCCCCAGCCCTTGGCCATGTCTCATCAGTGATACAACCTCATACTTCTAATGAATTCCCAGGGTTGCATAAAAAAGTGTATGCTTACTGACAGATAAGGTTTTTTAAAGCAAGTGGTGATTGAACCCCTCTCTTTTCACTACAAGTGAAATAAATACTTCTTCTGTGGATGAGGGCACTCAGGTGATATGCCTCTATAAAGTACAACAAATGACCCTTCACTTGTGAGGGCATCACAGCAGATTAAAATCACAGCATTTAACAGCTCTTCAGAGCAAATGGTAACAGGAAGCAAAATTATAGTTCTACATAATCAAATACATTAGTTAATTTTCTGTAGGTGACCTTCTTCTAAGACATGATCAAGTTGCAGATTAGAACAATAAAGAAAATTCTTGGTTTTTTGCTCATTCTTAAAGACTGAAAAATATGCATGCAGAGAGGGTGATGGATGCAAAAAAGTATGAGCAAAATAAACACACATAGCCCTACCCCTGACTCTAGGAAATCAATGAGTCAATGAGATTTCAAGCGCACAATTGTCACCTCACCAGAAAGAACAGACATATGTGTGATTGTGTTTGATGGCTGGTATACAGCAGTAGGTTGAAGTGCCAAGGACAGTGGAAGGATCTGCAATTTGTCAGTGCCCACCTTTACTTCCCCGGTCAGGTGACTAGGTGTGTGGGTGAAAGTGATGAACACTTCATAGCAAGGCACAAGGATCTAGCACTTGTAGAAAAGGAGGGTCACAGGTCTTCACTGTTGAACTATGCACTGAACTATGCACTGTGTACCATGAGCTCAGCAGTCATTCGTGTAAGTCCATATTACTGACACAAAGAAACTGGGACCAGGAGGCAGGAAGACATAAAGTGAATTACAAAGGGGAGAGTGTAAGTCAGTTAACTGTATTTATTAATGTGATGTGAAATTGTCCCACTCTATCCCCAGATTTTGACCTAAAAATAGTAAAATTTGAGGCTTAATTTTTAATTAACATGCTTCTCCTTTCCACTGCATTCTTGTGGTTTTGGCCCAAATGATTTGAATTGAACCATGAGCAAAATTGATTTTTTCCCATTATTTTTCAAAGCAATTCAGTCATTCCCAAATCCAGCTTATCACATTTCACTTCATTATTTTACAAAGCAATATATACCAACCTATTTGTTTTCTTCATTTTCTTCCCACCCACTTGAATAATTCAATCCTCAGTGTGCTCAGGCATCTAGACTTCTTATCTTAATTGATTTCTTCATTTAAGCTCAAATTCTGTCAAATTTTAATCTTTCCTTCTAAAGGAACTGTGTACAATTGTCAAATGCATCGCTGACTATGTTTCTATCAGGATCCTCAGTTTCCAGTTAGGTGCTAATGATGACTTCTTAGCATATAGGTCTGTTACTGGAAAGATAGGCCAGTGCCCACAAGTTACACTCTCAATGTGCAAACTCAGTAGCTATTTGGCTTGCAGTTGCAAACTCTTCAGAACCTGATGCTAGACAGAATCACATTCATCTGGATGCCTTTGCACAAAAATAGCTCTTGACTTATAATTGCTGTGAACTGGAATAATTAGCTTAACCCTGTGTTCCCTATAATTCCACTGTCATATTTGAAGATTTCTTGGGTATAACTTCTGGTCAGTACATGATATCCATATGAAATTAGACTATACCTATTCTGTCTGTTCCTACATAGAATAACTACAGTAATCAGGATCACTTCCAACCCAAGAGAATTGTTATTTTTTTAAAATAATGCTACTATTGGTATATTTTGCCAAATGAAATGTCTAATATTAACATCAATGTAACAGTGATATTCATTCCAGAGCAATGCCCCATTCAAGCTACCACTCCTTAGCCTTTTACTTTATCTCTATCTACTTTTAGATAATACAGACTCATTTAAACAAATTCCTAACTTTATCTCTTTCATTACTCAAATAATCTCATCACAAAAAGAGGTTTTAGGAAATACAGAGAACCTGCTAAAATACTATCATTTTTATCCATAATGCTGAAGAGAGCAAGAAGAGAAAATTTACAGATCAAATGGCATGCTTGATGACTTTTATAAAAAGCTAAGGAGCTGCAGGATTAGAAAAAAATCCAAGTTTCATGACTCACTTCAGCCTAAGAGCCACATAATTCAATTGGTATAAAGTGTGGTTAATTTATGAAAAGTACATTATATGATTGACAAAGAATAATGAAAATTTTAATTAATGGAGGAACAATTTTTGTTCCTTTGTTTTATGCTGAAAAAAAAAAAAAAAAATAAAAAAATAAAAAAAAAAATAAAACAAAAAAAAATAAAAAAAATATAAACAAAAAAAAAAAAAAAAAAAAAAAAAAAAAAAAAAAAAAAAAAAAAAAAAAAAAAAAAAAAAAAAAAAAAAAAAAAAAATAATAAAAAACTTAAAGCAAAAACAGGTCAAAATTTTCTCAAAATGTAGAATATTTTGCAACTTCAGTTTGAATCATTTTTAAGTTTAGACACTATCCCTTTGTTTTCATTATTAATACTCTCCTCATCAAGGAAGAGTTTAAAAAAACATGAGAAAGGGGGGAAATAAAAATGCTTAATTAATTTTGACAGCAATTGCATTAATATGAACTGTTAAATATACTTCTAAGACTCTAAGCAATGAAAGCTGAAGGAGGGCCACTAACAATGCCCATATCTAAAATCTAAATTTCAATTATCTGCTGTATTTACAACACCATGCTTTACAATGTGCCAGAAGGGATGACTTAGTGGTCTCAGCATCTGGTTTTGAATTGCTTTATTCCCTGAATTGCACAATTTAATTCATCCCCTAGTCATCATAGGGCCTGGATATGCAGACAAGTCACAGTCACTTGTGGACTTATTCATCCAGGACTTTTTAAACTGGAGGGAGCAATGCGCTGGCCCTAAATCTTTTCTTCTCTTTTATAATTGTATCAAACCCTACATTAAGTAGAGGCTAATTACACTTTCCATGTTTTTAATGGTGGCTCCAAAGATCCCTTCCATTGTACTGAAATGTTTAAAGTAGCAAGGGATTAATTACTTTAAAAACACTGCAAAAATATCTCATAACCAAAATACGGTCACAGTCACCAAAGATCTCAAATCATATTTACTGGAACAAAACTGATGTAGAAGCAACTCAAACCATGCAGAACAAGGTGCAATTGGACGTCTTCGTCTCTGAGGAAATACAATCAGTGGCCTCTGTGATTGTTCCCATATAAACCACAGGTTTATTTCCTGCCTCTCATATTCTATGAGCACCATCATGGAAAATAAAGAGGCCACAAGAGACCTCACTTAGAATGCTTCTGTCATGTACAGATGTCTGCACTATGTGGCTTTTCAAAGAGCTGTACTTCAATACTTATTTTGTAAAGTGTATTATTTCTGTAATATTCTCTGTCACCTGGGGGAAACCCAGTGGTGCTTGTTGAAGTCTTCACTAAAATAGCAAATTAAGTGAGATTAGAAATGCCATAATTAATTAGACCAGCTCTCTTTCACGTGAAGGACCAGAATCTATACTGAGTGATAGTAATCTGCTAAGTACTAATAAAGCTATGTGACTAAAAAAGCAATATGTTCTGTGTCAACAGCAGCATCTCCACAAGTTCTAGAAGGCATTAGACTTGACCTTTCATTGTTTCTCAGCATTCCCTTCAGGTTCTTTTCTCCAGTGAATGATTCTGACCACATTTTAAAGCTTTTTTAAAGAATGTATTTTCCTTATATAATGCGCCAAATGATAGTAATTTTCCCAGTTATTTATAAATATGAGAAAATGGAGGAAATATTGTTATATTTCATTCTTAGAATGAATATAGAAAATGAAACACTTTCAAATATAATTCAAATGTAAATGTATACTGAGTACAGAAATAGCATTAAAGGCCTTAGGGTCAATAATTTAATAGAAAATGACTCAAATTACTTAAATGATATTTAAGATATAAAAAAAATCCCCAAATTTGAAAACACCAGTAGCTATTTTCAATAGTACATAAATATCAAGAGGAAAAATGAATGATAAATGTAGATAATTCTTATTTAAAATAAGAAATGTGGAGCTAAGGGTAAAACTCAGCAATAGAGTGCTTGCCTAGAATGCAAAATGTCCTGAGTTCAATTCCCAGTACCACTAAAAAATAAAAATAAAAAAAGAATTCATGTCATAGAACATTTATAATATAGTGTGAAATCATATTTCACAATGACCAATGTTATTTTTTACATAAAAATAAGCTTGCATAATTTGTGGTTAAAATAGTTTATTTGAAAAAAGAGTACATACCTAATTACATAAAAGTTCCAAAGATTTTTCAGTTTTTAAATGAAAGAATAATTAAAACAAGAAAATCTCAAAATGAAAAGTAAAATCCAGTAGTAACCTTGTTTTTTCCTTCCCCTGTTACTAGGGGTTGAACCCAGGAGTATTTTACCACTGTTCTATCCCTGGCCCTTTTTACCCTTTTTACTTTTTATTTTCAAGACACAGTCTTGCTATGTTGCTCAGGCTGATCTGGCACTTCTGATGTTCTTGCCTCAGCCTCCTGAATAGCTGGGATTACAGGTGTGTGCCACCATATCCAGCAGCAATTACTTTTTATAATAGACTTACCTAAAACATGACAATTTTGAAAGGTTTAATATAAATGGGCAGCAAGACATACTAGTGACATTAACTAAAAAAAAAAAACTTGTACAACTATGTTAATATCAGACAAAATAGACTAAGTAAAAAGAGTATCATTAGGAAATTAAAAGACCATTAATTACATAATGATGAAAGGAACAATCTAAAGAAAGATACAATAATTATCAACTTACGTACCTAACAACAGTTCCTCAGTATAAAAACAGATAAAATTTCAAAGAGATGGACAAATGTATCATCATGATGGGAAATTTTAAAACACTCTTCTGAATAACTGATAGCTATTATAGACTCAAAGATGAAAGGCACTAAACAGAACAACTGGAAAATTTGGTATAATGGGCACAGAAATGCATTTTGCATTTGTCAATTTTCTTAAGCAAACAAGGACATTTTACATTTTTACAAGGAAAAAATGTAAAATATAAGGAAACAATCTGATGAGTACTATAAAATTATATAAAGTGTTTAAGAATATATACCTTGTTCTCTGACCACAGTGCAATTAAGTTAAAAATCAGTAACAACACTGAAAACAAACACAAACTTCAGCCCCACGCATTAGGAAAAAAATATGTTTAAAGCATTTTATCTAAATAACTCATATCTCAAAGAGCAACTCACAATGGAAATTTGGAAATAAGTAGAACCACATGATAAAACCATATAACAACATTTTAACTTACATACTTATATTTTAAAAAGACTGCAGTAGATGATACTAATGCCAAATCAAAGTAGTGAAGGATTTTATGAAGAAATGATCAACCAGATAGCTGTTACCTGAACCCAGTGCAGCAAGTAGACACCAGGTTCTTACAATGTGATTCATAGCCACACCAATGAAGTATTCTGGCTAGAAGAAATAATCCTGAATAAAATCAAACCTCTAGTTCTAAATATGGAAAATTTACTGAATGAAAAAACAAGTCAAATGATACTATTAGGCAGCAATCTGCTAATTCCAGAATGTAGAACTCTGTACAAGAAAAAATCTACTCCCCAATTAACATGAATTAAAATAAAAAAGGAAAGAGGAGAAAGGAAAGTTATAAAACAAAAGTCCTAAATGTCATAATAGATAAATGCAATATTTTAGATTAATGCAAACTGACTCAACACTTTTTGAGATAAATAAATAAGTTTTAATATGGATGGGGTATAGGTGAGGTTTCAAGAATTTCAATATCTTGTTAGGTATAATGATGGCATCGGATTATGAGTTAAGTGTTCCAAGCTGTCACACTAAGATGCACACTGAAGTGTTTACATGTAAATGTCATGGTGTCTAGGAGTTGCTTTGCAATATTAAAGTGAAATTACAGAGTGAGAACAGATTAAAGAAGATGGCAACAGGCTGATGTTTATGGAAACTAGTTGTTGAGTTCATGGGCTCATTGTATCAATCTTTTTATTGTATATGTTTAAATTTTTCAATAATAACAATGTTAACATTTTATAAAATAAAAAAATATGAAAAATAAATAATGAGCCTAAAGAATGGAAAAAGAGATGAACATAAAAACAACAAAAGTAATGAAATAGAAAATAAAACCACAGCTTAAAGCAACAAGGCCAAAAATGGGTTTAAGTAAGACTAATCAAGGGAAATAAAAGAAAGGTGACACAGACCAACACCATTAAGAATGAGGGGGGTGTTAAAAGATACATGTTGTGGTTTTTAAAGCTGTAATTTGCCCTTTTCCTTATCATGCTGTTAGTTTTATAAGTAAAATCAGGCTATTCAACTAAACTTTCTCACATCATTCTTACCTAGGTTTGGTATTAAGGATATATGAATGTCAACATAAGTTAGAGTGTTTTATTTTTCTTCTTCCTTCAATTCTTTCTTCCTTTCTTTTGCATCAATTTTTTAAAAAAATACTTTTTAATTGTTGATGGACCTTTATTTTATTTCTTTTATTTATTTGTATGTGGTGCTGAGAATTGAACCCAGTGCCTCACACATGCTAGGCAAGTGTTCTTCCACTGAGCTACAACCCCAGCCCTCTTTTGAACCCTTTTTATACTACTGAAGTTATGTGTCCTTTGAAGATCTCAGAGAATACTAGTATGTAATACTTATATAAGACTAGGACATTTTCCCCCTCTTTTTTTTTTAAAGGGGTATATTTTAACTTTGGGCTGAATTTTCCTTATAAATATATGTCTAATTTAGGCTTCTAATGTTTTCTTGAAAGAGCTTTGGTAATATATTATTGTCCATTCAAGCAAAGGTTTCCAATTTATTGGTCTGAAGACATTTATAGTAATCTCTTCTAAAACAAATTATCCAAGCATCCACATTAAAAAAAAAAAAAAAAAAAAAACTAAAGAAATGCAAGAGGAAGAAAGAAAATAGTACAAATGAAAGTAGAAAGCACTGAGATGGAAAATGGAAATATATTAGATTTTTAAAAAATCAATGCAATCAAAAGCTGATTCTTTGAAAACAAAATCAACAAGTATCTAGACGGAATGATCTAAAGACTAAGAAGACACACATTTCCAATGTCAGGAATGAAAGAAGGAATATCAGTACAACAATAAAAGAAAACTTAAGGCAATATTATTCATGTCAATATTATATTTGACAACTTAGATGACACTGAAAAGTTCCCTGAATAATACTAATTACCAATACTGACCCAATAATAAAGATGTTAAAGGGCTCTGTATCATATGAAGAATAAATTGGTAAGTATAAACTTTCCACAAAGAAAACTCCAGCCCTTAAATTGAGAAAGAAATAACACCAATCCTATAAAAATTCTTTCAGAAATAAGGAAGGAGGAAATATTTCCTGACTCATGACTATCATTACCATGAAACCAAGACTACATAAGGATATTGCCTCAAGAAGAAAATCAGACAACTATCTCTTATGAATAGAGATGTAAAAATACTTAATAAAGTGTTAGTGAATTAAATCCAGCAACATATAAAAGGTTTAACATATCTTAATCAAATGCATTTATACCTGGCATGCAAGCCCAATTTCACATTAAGAAAACTATGAATGCAATTTACCATGTTAACAGAACAAAAGAAATAGATGTGGAAAAAAGAACTTGACATAATTTTAAACCAGTTTCTGATTTTAAGGTCTCGGAATTTAAGGAATAGAAGGAAATTCCTTCAACCTAAAAAAAAGGACTCAATCTATGAATAAAACTAAGCACTAACATCATATTTAACAGCAAAACCTAAATTTGTTCTACAAAGATTGTCAGAAATATCTATTCTTATTATTTCTATTTAATGTTGTATTCCACACTAGCTAAGGCTAGTGTGGTAACACAAGAAAAGGGAATAAAGGCTCAGAAATTGGAAAGAATAAGTAAGGCTATCTTTCTTTTAAAAAAAAAAAGTTGCTCCATGAATTGTACATAAACATGAAAAAAAGTGAAAATAGACCTCTAGTTTATACCATAGAAATAAATTAATTTCAGGTATATCATATATTTAAAAATGAATTACATAGATAACAAAGCTTCTCAAAAATAACAAAGAACATGTTCATGATTTAGAGGTAGGGAAAGACATACTAAACAAGACATAAAAGCACTACCTATCCATAAAGGAAAAGATTGATACATTGAACCAAATTAAAAGTAACTATTCATCAGAAGACCACATAAAGAGTTAAAAAAAAAAAAAAAAAAAAAAAAAAAGAATGGCCCCAACAGATATTTGCAACACAAGTTTTTGATAAAAGGGTTCTTATAGAAAATACATAAAGAAATTCTACAAATCAAAAAGAGGAGGGAACTAGAGGAAATGCAATGGAAATATAGGAAAGAAACCAAGATAAGAAGAAAAGGAGAAAAACTTGTGTTTAATAAACAAGAAAAGATACTTGAGCTCATTAATCATCAGGAAATACAAATTAAAACCTAATTTTATACCACTTACATATTCATCAGAAGGGCTAACATGAAAATGACAGCAATTTGAATTACTTGTAAGGCTGGAACTCCCACTAGCTCATACTGCTGCGTGCCATTTGCACAGTTATTTGAAAATCTGATATTATGCATACATAATGGGGTACAGACTCAACAAAATGTGTACATCTGTTATCCAAGATAAGTACAAGAATGTTCATAGCAGTATTATTGATAGCCCGAAATGGAAATAATCCAAATATCCATCAACAGGAGAAAGGATAAAGATATTTAGATAAGAATAACAATGGACTCATACAAATAGCCTGATGAATCGGGAAAATTTAATGTAAGAAAAAGCATTTCAGTTTCTTCTTTTTTCATAATAAGGAGGAAGGAATATTGGCAGGGGGTGGTAAATCAAGAAATACACGTTTAAGTGTATTATTTAAAGCTATAAACATAATCAATCATTAGTCTGGAGACCATCATTAACCTGATAATTATATTTAATAATCAAGAAGCAGAGGAGATAAATGGAGGTGAGGGTAAAACAAGTGTATGAAATTCTTTATTTGTGATAGCAGGAAGTAAAGAATAGATAAACAGAGTTGACAAGTCGAGAGGGGATAATTAAAATATTTAAAGTTATATGATAGACACCTTAAAACATGTGAAACAGCAACTGGGAGCAGTGGTTATCCCTTGAAGAGAAGGCAGGAAGGTTGACATTTCACTTTACTTTTAACAATCTTGAGCTTTCAGCATGTGCATATGTTACTTCTATAGTAAAAAAAAATTAAGATGTACATAAATAAAAGGCGGTGAGTGCAGGTCTGCAGAGACTTAGTTCTGCACCACAGCTCACCAAGAACTTATTGGCAAATGGTTGATTTCTGGGTAGGGATGATCCTAGAAAATCTCTTGCAATCCTCAAATATAAACTAAGGCAACTGCCTAAAATTTTCTGTCAATGAGAATTAAAACTCTACAACGCATTCATTTTCATGTGAGCATAATAATTTTTTTTTTTATTGTTTTGAAATATGAATGCATGATTTACATAATCAGTGAATGCTAACTTCATAATTAGAAGAACATGTGACTAATTTTTAGGTTATTGTCACAAGGTGCTGGGGTCCACTTGAATGTTTCCCCTCCAAAATTCATGTTAAAATATAATCCCCAATGTAACAGCAGTAAGAGATATAGCTTTTGGAAGTTGATTAAGTTATGAGGGCTTTGTCCTTAGGAGTGGATTAAGGCCTTATAAAATGGCTAGAGGGCACTTGGGAGGCTGAGGCAGGAGGATCACCAGTTTGAAGCCAGCCTCAGCAATGGCAAGGCACTTGGCAACTCAGTGAGACCCTGTCTCTAATAAAATACCAAAAAGGGCTGGGGATGTGGCCCAGTGGTTGAGTGCCCCTGAGTTCAATCCCAGGTACCACAAAAAAAAAAAAAGGGGTGGGGGCTGGAGGGGACTCCAGAGGTCTTTTTGCCCTTTCTGCCCTTCCACCTTCCACCATGTGAGGGCACGGGAGCAAGGAACCATCTTAGACATTTAGAACAGCCCTCACCCAACATCAGATGCATGGATGCCTTGGTCTAGGCCTTCCTAGTCTCTAGCACCATGAGAAATAAATTTCTATCTCATGGATTTTGTTATACTGGCAAAAATGGAATAAGACATATGGTAATAATAAAACTGGTTTATCTCTTCGAGATAAAATAATTATAAAAATCATGATTATCTTTTAGAATATATCATATAAGAACAGAGCTACACAATATATTGCACATACATTTTCTAGTTACTATTACTGCATATCAAATTATCCTCAGACTGAGTGGGATAAAACAACATGTGTACTTGTTTCATATTTACATCTCATAGATTTTGTAGCTCAAGGATCCTGGAGGGGCTAAGCTGGGCAGTTCTCACTTGAGGTCTTTCCTAAGGATCAGTCAGATGCAGGTTAAGGTGTTTCTAAGACTCCAACAGGTCCAGGCACCCAAGATGGCAGGCTCACAGGGATACCAGTTGATGTTAGCTGGGAGCTCCACTGTGACAATCAACCACACTGCCTACATATAACCTTTCTGGCAAGGTGAACTCAGAGTAATGGAGCTTCTTACAAGGTAACTGGCTTTCCCTAGAGTGAGTACCCCAGAGAAACAGGTAGAAGATGCTTGTATGAGGTTTTGTGAACTAGTTTCAGAAGTCACACAATGTCTGTTGCACGCCATTGGTTATAAGTCACAAACAGCAGTCCCAATTCAAGGACCAAGGACATAGACTCCAGCTCTTGAGGGAAAGGGTACAGTCACGTATTACAATCACCACTCTTATCCAATGAATTAAAAAAAAAAAGTGAATTAAGCAAAACACCACAGTTGCAAATTGATGAAGTCACATTTACTTTGATTTTTTTACCTTGACTGAGGACTTACACTAACCATACTGGATTAAATATTGTTTATTTTGTTGGTAGGGAGAAAGAATTTCTAAGGAATAAAAAGTAGATTGTGGGCCTGTCTTTGGAAAATGAGTGATTTTACCTGAAAACCAAGAAAGAAAACTGTACTATTAATAAAAAAATATTATAAAGAATGATGCAGTAATAGTCACTAAGTGAACTTAAAATACTAAATTGTTCTGTCACATCTAGTAAAAGGAGCAAGGCTAAAATATGAACGCCCATTCAGAGTTTTCAATGGCATAACTTGTTAACTAAAATCCTCATGGCTCCTAATTAATTCAGGTTAGACATTTAACCATGAAAAGCACCTTTTCATAAATAAACCACATTTCAATCTTAATTTATATAAATTGCTCTTTTGGAAAGTCAAGTATGTGATACATATATAAACTGATTCTCTGGTATTAAAATCACAATGAAGTCATTCCTAATTACTAAGTTAAGGATCAGTGGCTAGAATTTTAATGATTAGGTGAGTTTAATTTATGACAAATGCAAATAATCACTTTCTATTAAAAGTGACACTGGTGTAAGTTGTTTATGCGCTTCTCTATCCCCAACCCTCAAATTCTTATGGCAAACTGTCTTTTATTGTTTAAATACGAAAATAAGGACCTAGAAAGGTAAATACAGGTTTAATCCCTTCTCCAAAATATTTGGCATTACAGTGTTTCTGATTTGGGAAATTTTTTTCCAGATTTTTAAATACTTACTTGCATATACAATATGATACATCTTAGGGATAAGACCCAAGTCTAAATTTATTTATGTTTCATATATACCTTATACATATAGGCTTAGGGTAATTTTATACAACATTTAAAATAATTTTGTGCATGAAACTAAGATTCATAGTGTAGAACTTTCCACTTATGGTTTTGTGTTGGCACTAAAAATGTTTGAAATTTTGGGACATTTCAGGTTTTGAATTTTTGAATTAAGCATGCTCAACCTATAATAAAAATGTGTTCAACTGAACAATTTCTTTTAAATATGTATTATTCTTTAATTTTTTTTTCTATAATCAAAGTATCTTCAAGGGCAAATTCATCCCAAATTTCTCTACTGCTGTAATCTGTCATCTCCTCCCATTCTCTAAGATATCTTTGAAGTGGTTTCAACTTAATTGGAAATCATCTAACATTTCATTAAGGACAAGACTAAGGGGGTGGAGAGACTGGCTCATGTTTGAGTACTTTGAATAAGAGAAATCATTCACACTGATGAAGAATGGTGAATGAATAAATGTCATCAGCTGCCTTCAGAGTCCAGCATGCATACATCAAACTCAACAGCTAGCAAGATATTAAGAGTATCCAGTAAGAGGTATTGACTGAAGTATTATCCATTTTTCATTCCTAGATCCCTGGTTCTTAGAAATGGAAAAGTAACTCAGCCTTGAGACACAGAACTTCTCGACAAAGGAAGGCTGCCTGACACTCTCAACTGATAAACGATCAAAATAAGACCTAAGCAAAATTCTATAATTTGCTTAGGACCCCAATGGAAGCCAAATTCCTGGGCTCTTAAGTCTTTTCAAGCATAATGACTTTAGACATTTCTCAGAAATAACAACTACTTTTACTCTTCCTTTCTACTCACCTGTCAATCTTTCTGTGTTACACACACACACACACACACACACACACACACATATATATATGTATGTATATATATATGTATTTTACATATATGTATACTTATATATACATATATATAACTAGATTAATGGACTAGATTTTGAGTTGACTTTTGCTGCTATTAATGAGATGTGACACAATAAACACTTCGTGTAATATTTTCTTAGATGGTGCTTGTGGTCAAATAAATTTGGGAAACAGTAGTTTAAATTAAACAAAATTCTTCATGTAATGCGTTTCAGAATTTTTAAATTGTTATGTTATGAACATCTTAGAGGGAATATAATGGATAGCATTTCCCAATCTCACTTAATCTGATCATTGAAAGGACTAGAAATTTGTAGAACTCAGTTTAGGAATCTCTATACATTGAATTTGAAGTATGTCAACTTTTATAATAACAATTATAGAACTGAAAAGGATATGGAATTCAATTTTTAATCTCCTAGGATATGATCTTAAATATGGAAAATGTAATTCATAATAATTAATTAATAAGTAATTAATATAACTAAATACAATTTATTGGCCAGAAGTTCTAGGCATTCTTAAGGTCAATGGCCAATTAATGAGGTTGTTTCATGCACTGGTGACAATACTCTTGATTAACTTTGGTTATTTTGTTAGTCGTGAATCTAATTATACACTATAAAATCTAGCTGAGTTAACCAGAGAGCTTTAAACCTGCATTGCAGATCAGGATATTCAAAATATAACGTAATTTAAGCTATTTACATAATTTGGTGTAAACATTTTTAATTTTCTCATTCCCCTTTTCAGAACTTTACTAGGCAATTATAAATAGCATCATTCTGTGTCATGAAGTTAGGCAAAATTGAAGGTTTAAAGAAAGAGAATTCTCTCATAGGACACAGGACATTTTAAAATTTAATTACTGTGATATTCAATGTTAATTCTATCAATAATTAAAAATTTTCATGTAATAAAATACTCTTAGAAAACTTCATAGCTTTAAAAAATTACAAGCAGCTGCTCTTGTTGCCATCGGGTGTTTTATAGATATTTACTTTGGATGCATATTAGTTATTATTTTAAGTGTTAATATATGATCCAGAGTTTGCCACAATGAAAAGCAAAAGTGCATGTTTATTTAAAAAGTTTAACCTTAGAGGTCAAGGAAAATGTTACTTTTGGAGTATCTTGGGTATTTTCACTGTGATATTAGAAAAATTGTCTATCGTGAATTCTCATATACTAAGGCAGCTAAGGTCAACATCTTTTAATTTATTTCTTATAAAGAAACAGTAAATATAGAAATAATTTTGCAACCTAAAAAAGAAGTGAAGTTTCTTATTTTCTTGGAGATAGGTTGAACTTTAAACTTCCATACGCATATGAATGCTTTTTCATATATGGTTTGGGATTTTTCTTTCCTTTTCTTGGCCTGAATTAAAATGTTATTGAGCAAACTGAACTTCCACACATGAATTTTATACATTTTTTTTTCCATCCAGGAGTCAGTATATTCCAAAACTCATCTCCAGTAGGAGTGACAGGAAGAAATCTGTCCAAATATGAAACCAAAATTTACTAGTACAGAACTTGTAAATCTAAGAAAGACAACAGTATAAAATAAAATTAACTTTCTAGAAGCTCTTGAATGTCTTCACTGTGAAATTTTATGTAAAATATCAATAGGTTAGAAGGAGTAGTCTCGATATATTATAAACAATTCCACCATTTAAGTCATATGAAGGTTTTTTTTTTTTGGGGGGGGGGGGCAGGGCGGTGGTACCAGAGATTGAACTGAGGGGCACTCTACCACTGAACCACATCCCCAGCCCTATTTTGTATTTTATTTAGAGACTGGGTCTCACTGAGTTGCTTAGCACCTCACCATTGCTGAGGCTGGCTTTGAATTCAAGATCCTCTTGTCTCAGCCTCCCAAATTGCTGCAATTACAGGTGTGCACCACCGTGCCCAGCAAAGCCATATCAAGTTTTAAGAAGAAGTGTTTTAAATAGAACATCCTTTATATTTCAGGGTCATAAAGAAAAAAATATTTTTTAGAGTGTTTGACTTACAAAATTGTGCCCATTGCAATTTTTCCTTCAAGCATGAGAACAAAGTTAAAAACATTCAATGAGCTACAGAACACTTAACAATTATAAAAGCAGTTAGCAGTACTATAAATCACAATTATTCTGAAACAATACACCAAAAATGCAATTTAAACTGATAATGTATCATTTAATTATATTTTGATGTAGAGTAACATTTGTCTAAATGACCTAGGAAAATATGGAGTCTTGGAAGATTGTTATTACTAAGGATTAAATTGGAAAGCTGACTGCGTTCGTGTGTGTATTTCAAATAAAAATGCAGCCTTGGGTCTTTGGACACTTCCATTTACAGCTTAAAACAAAGCCATGCTCTGTCCATTTGTAGGTTTTGTAATATACAATGAATGAGAGGATTCTGCTATGGAACAGGTGCTGCTGAGTTTTAATAAACCTCTTTGACACATCAGACAGTCATGATTACTAGGTGCTCACCTGATCATGCTATTTTCACCAGGAAGGATATAGAGAGCAGAACCACTAAATCAGCACCATTTTCTATGAATATAAGTTGCTGTTCACCCTGAATGGAACAGGCAATACAGATGGCACAGGATCGTTTTCTTAAACAGTTACATACACCATTATTAAGTTCTGCTTTCAAATCCCTCAGGACAGAATTAGAGGGTTCAATCCCTAATACTGGGGGAAAAATAAAAAATAAAAGTGACTCATAAAATGGATAATTGCCTCTCACATTGGTTACTTTTAATAATTCAAATGAATGGAAAACTCCTGATATATGCAAGCATGTTACATATGATTCTTAGCATAAAAGTCAATGAAATAACACTCTTTCCAAAAAACTTTTTTCTGTTGTTTTAATTCAAATATACAATTTGTAGACTAGTAAAATTATTTTAATATAAATGAAAAATTTCATAAATCATGTATCCACCTAAGGAAAAAAAAATCTGTATTTAAGTAAAAGAAACAATGGGTTTTTAAAACAAATGAGCTCCTAAAATGTCCTAAAATAATCTGCCATGCAACAACCTTACAGTTTGTCTAATGGGATTAAAATGCATTTTCCACAGATTAAGCTAAAATAGAGGAATGTCTGCAGGCCAGATGGTTCATACATATGTATGGTATGAGCATCTTCCCTATAGCATCAACTTATTGTTTATAATCAATGAAACTAAAAAAAAAAAAAAAAAAAACATTAGGGGTAATTATTCATATATTCTTATTTGGAAATGTTCTGGGTTTCATATTCAACATATCTTCCTGATACAGGTTACAGATCTCATACACATGTCTAGAGATTTTTAATGGATTCCTGTTCTAATACTTGGTGTGAACAGAACAAAATATGGACAATGGTTGCTCTTTTAGGAAAAGGGGTAAAAAGCAACAAAGAAACCTAATCAGGTCTAAAAATGAAGTTTATCCTATTTTGTACAAAGAAAACAGAAAGTCTGGGGAAGATAAACTAATTTCCACCAGTTTCTGCCTACCACATATACACTAACTCAATTTAGATTGATTTGATAATGTCTACAGACTTACTACCAAGACACAAGGTTACTTTATACATTGGACTTTTTTCTTTTTTCCTCCCAAAATAGGACAAGATGAAATGTTGTCTAACCTCCTTTTAATTTTATTTTAATCTTATCTTGATTTCTTACTTCAAAGCAAATAAGACAAGTTTTTTGACATCTTTTCAAATTTACCACAGCAGGACACCACCAGAACCAATCTTTAGAATAACACAACTTTAGGTAAAAGGATGGTGATATTTTAGAGAAAAGATTCTGATTTATTGGGAAAACTGCTGTTTACACAGAAGGGGAATGAAGTGGTAGCTTTATTTCACACTTAAATCTTTATTTTATACTTAATTGTTTTTTAAAGCAGCCAATTTTCATTTATAAAGATAATCATTTATTCAAGGCTAGGTCAAAGGGAAGGTAATTGGAATAGTAACCAGGAAACTTAAATCTTAGCTCTTTATTTTCCACCAACTTTCTCTGCTAATAATATTTGTGTTAAATTTCCTGGACAGTGTTTTAAATGTTTAAAAGATAGATCTTAAGATTTAACAAAGTAGTTGGGACTTTGGAAAATCACTTGATCCCCCTGACAAATGGTTATACAGGTTCTACATGCAACAAACAAATAAAAGAAAAACAGGGCATTTCTATCCTCAATAAACTAATGATTTGGCTTTGATTAATAAAATTTTAATATATCTGGCTTGATTTTTTTCAAAAGCCTTTTCATTACAGTTCTCTAACAGAATTATTATACTAAGAAATATAGCCAAAGCAAGTAACATGTAAATTTTTTTAAACAGTAAGTGAAAACAGTTATAAAGATGTTTTCTTCCTATGCTCAATTTTCCTATTAAAAATAGGCTTCAAAAAAGAAAAAAAAAGTTTTTTAAACTTTGAAATATTTAAAATAAATTGTATCATAGTTATAAAAAATTAATGAGATGAATTTGATATCTTTTTTATATTTTAACAAGTAGCCTAAGTTATTTTAATTGTTAAAACCAAGTAAAAGTTTATAAAAAAGTAAACATTCTTTTAATGAAGAATTCTTAAACATTATTTAATAATTTGTTAATGTCAGAAATATAACTTTCAAGCTATATCTAATTTTTAGAGTAAGATAAATTAATTAAAAGTATAATGTTTATTATTATCTGAGATGACATATACTCATAAGAAGATACATAAGAATTCAGTCATAATTTATATTTAAAATTAATAAAGATCAAAAGTATGGATGTTCTATATGATTAAAAATATTTTACTTTATGGTATAACATTTCATGAGTAATTAATGTACAGCATTATAAGGAAGAAATTGGATATTTACTTCTTCACTTAAAAATACCATTAGTGACTTTTAGCACTGTGGCAGCTGAACCTCAAAACACACATACACAAAGATAGACTATATAAAGGAGAACCTCTATAAGATAAATGGCTCAACAATAAAATAAACGTAGTAGATTTGAAAACAATATAAAAACAGAAAATGGTAAGTGGAGCTTAAGCCATAGACTTGCTGAACTCTGGAAGAGTAGATTTGGAAGTTCTAGTGAATGTCTGCAAAAAACAATGCTATAAAAAAGGGAAGAAAATGGTGAAGAATCACCATTCCTGGTGATAATAGCTGATAATGTGAGTCCTCAAGTTAAAACGATATCTCAATTACCAAATAAAGAAAACACATTCAGCTAGGCACAATGGCACATTCCTATAATCTCAGTTATTTTGGAGGCTGAGGCAGAAGGATTACAAATTCAAAGCTAGCCTGAGCAACTTGGTGAGACCATGTCTCAAAATAAAATGAAAAGGGCTGAGGATTCATATCAGTGGCAGAGCACCCTGGGCTCAAACCCCAGAGCTGCAAAAACAAAGGAAACATATTCAAAGTGAAAAACATGAAGAAAACAGAGAAACTACATACCATCAACTAATGAATGACAATAAGACTTTGGTCAACAACAATGAATGCTACAGATACTAAAATAATGACTTCAAAGCATTAGGGGAAAATAGCTGGCAAACTAGAATTTTATACCCAATTAGGATATCATCTATGAATTCAGGTTTTTAAGGCATCTTCAGAAACTCACCTTATTCTTCACATATTCTATCTCATAGAAATAGTCAAGGAAGTACCAACACTTAAAACATAATTCATAGGAAGGCATTAGTGCAAAAACACAAAATTTGCTCAAATGGGTTGCTGAATATAAGAATGACTTTAAAATGTTAATGAACAATGTTTTGAGGTTTTAAAAAATTTAAAAATTGGATCTGTAGACAATAATAACAAGAAGCATGAGAGTATTAACAAGTAAGAAGAGTTAGGTATAAAGTCATGTTTAAGAAGACAAAAATTCTAGATAGCAAAACTTAGTTTTAAAATTACTATATGTATGTATGTTTATATCTCTGTATATATACACATATACACATATTCATGATAAATCACAAAATAAAAATATTTCAAACAATTTTAGATGGTAACATTTTGATGGTATAACTTTTGTTCCTTATAGTAATAATGATGCTGTTATTTTGAAACTTTTAAAATTTCAGTGTAAATCAAATGAGTAATCATGTTAAAGTTAATAGCAATCAAGACTTTCAGGACTGAAGAGAATCAATTAGGAAATCAAATAAATTAAACTCTCAATGCTAAAACTGAATTATATTGATTTGAACTCAAGATTTTATATACATATGTATATATGTACATACATATTATATGTGTGTATATAGATATGTGTATACATATATACTCATATATACTATTTTCTTAGTCTGGTCAGAAGATGAGGTGATGTATTTTCAGGAACATAGTGCATACCTAGGGCTGGAGTTTGGTCTTTAGTACCATTTTCCATAGAGATTTGGAGAGAAGATTGATAGCAAGTCTAGAGCAAGAAATGTATAAAGTGTCATAGGTAAATCTTGCTGTTCTAGAAAGAAAAGACTCTTGTAAAAATGAATAGTCATGTCAAGAACCCAGAAGCTGGTCTGAGGGCTGCTGTCAGCAAAGCTGAGGCATCAGAAAGAATGATCACAGATGACTGACACACTTCATCTATGAAAGATAGCATCCGCGGTGATAGTCAAGAAAGAAGCCAGAGAAAACTTGCCACCATTTGACATTTCCATGAAGCAAATTATTTCCTATGCAGATTAGTCATTTAAACGAAAAGATAAAGCATTTGTCCTACATTACTGGTATATACTATATTTCAGGATAGTCAAAGAGCTCTGGTTATAGAAAACTATAAAAAATAGATTATAAAAGAATGTGAGCAAATGTAGATAAACAAAAGATTTAAAAAACCATCATACTGTAATAATGAAATAATTATTTCAACATAAAATTATCAGCTAACCAAAACTATTGCTGGTAACTAGACAGATTGTAGAAGTTAGTCCATAAATGATTATTTCTGGAACATAGTAGAACAAATTCATGTTAGTTATAGAGGGATGAGGTCGTCACTACCTTAACCCAATAATCAAATTTAGATCACCAATGGTGAAAAACAAAGCAAAATAGATATTATGCGCCTCTTGATCTGATATATAAGAAGTATGTGTCACTTATGATATAATCTTGCTAAAAATGCTTAACTTAAATTTAGACATAACTACCAGTTAACTGAACCTACAGGACTAGAGGAACAATCCAAATGACTTCACAGGAAATCAATCACATCCATACAAAATTGCCTACTCAAGAATAACTGGTTGGTTTTCTGTAAGTTGGTATCACAATCATAGAGATAAAAAAACAGTGACCAGATTCAGTGTATAGTCTTGAATTATTCTTGATTAAAATAATAGTTGGAGGGCAATTGTGGGGATTCTAATATGAAAGGGGTATTAGACGATATTAAAAATTATTAATTTTACAAGACATTAAAAGGTCATATTTTATAACATAGGAAAGGATTGCTCTTTTTTAAAGACACATGTCTAAGTTTTAGGGGGTTGTGTGTGTCCTGATTTTTCTTCTGTATGTCGGGTCATTTGATGGACAACTATGTACTGGGCTGAGGATGATTTCACAGCCTTACAGAGACTGGTTTAGGAATAGGCTTGGGGAAATTTAACCCCTGGGGGTAACAGGAAGAAGAGAGAAACTACAGGTTCCTTGATAATTCTAGTGACTCTGAAGAAGGCTGAGCAGAGACTGGAAATTTCTGCCCAACATGTCACAGGTGAGCATCAAAAGGCAGGCCCTATAATCATCTATTACTTTTTTAATAGGATGAATATGATAGTGGCCTTGTCAGGGAATAAATAAGCATCTTGGTACCCCCAGTATGCAGTGGAGATACAGCTATTTACTGTGGTGCTCTGGGGAGGCCAGCTGCCTTGAACCTGTAGATCTCCAGGCCTGTGGAATTTGTTATGCCTACTTCTGGTGCCAGGGAGCAAAGAATCCCTTGAAGCTGGTTCAGGTGCAGTCCCTTCCTCTTGGGGTGAGAATGAGGGTTCTGGTCCTAATCAGCTTATTTTTAATGCCATCCAGGATAAGCCCTGGGAATAATTTCAGTCCATTCTGCCTATTATGTGACAGCATTTGTAATCTACTTCAAATTTCTTTAATATGAAATAATAAAGTGTACATGTGCTAAAGTTTATGAATAATGATCAAAGAATGGAAAGAAAACCTATAGGTTTGAAACAAAGGGGGAAATGCTCTAACAAACAATGGTAGTCAGAAAACCAAAAATGACCAGTAATCATGATAATTTTAAGCTGATTGGACTAATAAATCTACTTAAATATGTAGAGTATCAGATGAAAGTTTTAAATACATTCTACATTTAGGGATAAAAATAATTCTAACTGAAACAAAGTGGCAATTGTAAATTTATCAGACAAAATAGATTTAATATAAAGGGAAGTATTTGACAAAAAGATATAAAAATCATGAGATATAGACAACTGAAAATGGCCTCAGCATACATAAAACAAAACTTCACAAAATTAGAAGCAGAATTTGGCAATTCTATACTTATCCTGGGAAATTTCAGTAAATTTCTATCAGAAATTGGCAGATAGTTCAAACCAAATATTTAAAAAAATTTTTTTTTAGTTATTGATGGGCTTTTATTTTTATGTAGTGCTGAGAATCAAACCCAGGGCTTCACACATGCTAGACAAGTGCTCTACCACTGAGCTACAACCCAGCACCCCCAATTTTTTAAAAAAAGTTGGTATATAGAGAATCTGAAAAGAATGTGCAACCTTGAGATAACAGAGCAACAAGCTGAAGATATTTTAATTACATATTTAATTAGACACTGAATATTTATACAAATATTCTGATCAGAAAAGATCACCAAAAATGCCAAGAGATCAGTATTATTCCTTTATCTGTAAACAGCACAATTAAATTAGCCATGGGAATAAAGTCAGATGCTTAGAAACTCTAAAATACCCTGGTAAAGATCTTATGGGGTAAAGAGGAGATAACAATGGAAATCAAAGAATTTAGAAGCTAACAAATGAACATTCTGTGTATCAAAACTCAGGAAGTGAATTTATAGTAAAGCTATACTTAATTGAAAACAAACATTTTAAGTGCATTTATTTAAAATGAGAAATTGAGTCTTGGGATGTAGACTAGTGGTACAGTGGTCACTGAGATACTTAAGGCCCTGAGTTACATTCTTAGTGACACACACACACACACACACAAATTAATAAAACAAAACAAACAAAAAAGAACCAAGAAATTGATAATAAGGTTAAAAAAAAAAAAGCAAGGAGCAAAAGAAAAATCCAATTCATTCTTTCTCTATTTTAATGCAGAATAAGGAAAATAAGTGCATAAGTGAATAAAATAGGAAAGAATGGAAGGTATAAATGAAAAGATGTTTCTTTAAAAGAAACTGATATTAAAACTAATAATATAGCCAGATAGCCAGTAAGATTGTTCAAGGAGAAAAAAATTAAAAACAGATAATGTGCCAATTAACAATATAGGGGAGTATAGAACTATATAGAAAGAGCATTTTAAAATCTTAACATTATAGTAATCAAATTGAAAATGTAAAGAAATATAGGTAAACACTGGGCATGTAAAAAATTAGCAACAAAATAATATTTATCTAGACAAAACAGAATTTTTTTAAAATTTTTAATTCTAATTTGTTATACATGCTTACAGAGTGCAATTCATTTCATATATATAAAGAGCACAATTTTTCAAGTCACTGGTTTTATATAAAGTATTTTCACACATATACTTAGGGTATTGATGTCTAACTCATTCTGCCATTATTCCTATCCCCTTGCAACCTCCTCTCCCCACTTTGTTTTGTTTAAATTCCTTCATTCCTCTCATACTCCCTCCCTTGTCATTATAAGTCAGTATCATCATAACAAAGGAATCATTCCACCTTTGGTTTTTTGGGATTGGCTAACTTCACTTAGCATTTTTTTCTTCAACTCCATCCATATACCTGCGAATGAATGCCATGATTTTATTCTCTTTTAGTGCTGAGTAGTGTTCCATTATGCATATATACCAAAATTTCCCTATCCATTTATCTTCTGATGGGCATCCGGTTGGTTCCACAATCTAGTTATTGTGAATTGTGCTGCTATAAACATTGATGTGGCTGTGTCCCTGTAATAAGCTGTTTTTAAGTCTTTTGAGTATAAACCAAGGAGTGGGATAGCTGGGTCAAATGGTGGTTCCAAAATGGAAAATTTCAATAAGGTATTTTCTTCTATCCCACCCCAGTTCCAAATAAACAAATACCATACACATGAGAACACAGTACCAGAGTGGGCAAGTTAGTTCATAAAAAAGGACAGTCCTGAACTTAACAAAGGTGTTTCAGAGAATGTGAGAAAGTACAGAGACAGTTTCCCTACTCACTTAGTAAAGCTTAGGTAAGGCATGTAAGATAAGAACCTAATGCTAAAGCCAAGCAAAAGCAATTGAAGAAACAAATATGAAATTATCTCAATTACATAATGATAATATCCTAAGTAAAACATCAGCAAACTGAATTCAGTAAAGCAGAATGCATCATGACCAAGGTTGGCTTTATTACAGAAATGCAAGGAAGGCTGGACATCAGAAAATGAACTGATGGGACACCCTGCTTTCAGTGATAAAGGGAGAAAATCATCTAAATAAGCACAAAAATAACATCTGATAAACAAAATTCATTATTGTAAATGACAATACTTATTAATAAAAAAGAATTAAAAATAGAACCCTACTTACTTGTTTAAAATTTTTAGAAATACTCCTAGCACAAGCCTGTAATCCCACTGGCTGGGGAGGTGGAGGCAGGAGGATCTTGAGTTCAAAGCCAGCCTCAGCAATGGCAAGGCACTAAGCAACTGAGACCCTGTCTCTAAATAAAATACAAAATAGAGCTGGGGAAGTGGCTCAGTGGTTGAATGCCCCTGAGTTCAATTCCTGGCACACACACACACACACACACACACACACACAAAAAAAAAAAAAAAAAAAAAAAGAAAGAAAAAAGAAAAAAAACTCCTAAATAATCCAAAACTCCTAAACAATCCAAGTTTCAAATATTTTACAGGATTTGTTCCAAAACAAGTTAACAATATGGTACTATAGTTAATTTAAGTAAATTTACTTTTGAGTTAAAAAATTAGAGGTGTAATAAAGAGATAAATCTGAAAATAAAACCTAAAAACAAATAAATAACATTGGAAAATATCATTATGACTCAAGGTAGAAATTATTTATTTAAACACAATAATAAATCCTCACATAAATATATATACATATACATTAAAATTTAAATACCTACCAATATTTAAAAACTAAAGTTGAAAAGTCAAAAGAAAATCATAGATTGGGAATAGATATTTCTAGTGTTTATAACAACAATCCTAATATTCATAATTTAAAAAAAAAAAAAAAAAAAAAGAGAACACAAAGTAAAATTTAGTGACCAAGTAAAACAGTGTTGGTGGTTTTCTGTACATGATTTTGTCCCATTTCCCTTCCTTTTGCCCATCCCTACCCGCCCCTGAGTTTGTGAGACCACAGGCTCCCTGTGCACTGGGTGGGATTCAAAGGAAACAGACTCAAACTGATTCCAACTTTTTTGGTGTATTTTTTGCCACTTGAAAGAGATAATGAAAATTGAAAATAAAAATCATTTAAATTAGATGATTTGGATCTAGAGGAAAAACCATAACGGAAAAATAAGTAGAAACGTGTTTCATTACAAATTGATACACTGAGGATTAAGGTCCCCAAGGAAACCAATATGTTATACATCAATTGATATTCCTGCCAGTTAGTGTCTGAGTGATCCCATTTTAATTATGCCATCTTTCCTATTTTATAGATGATGAAATTGGCTTCTTCAAGGTCACACAAGTCAGTCTCTCAGCTTAGATCCCAAGGTAGGTCTCCATGTTGGAACCTACAGGTACGTATATGCTGGTACTGAACACATTATATTTTCAACTCCCATAGAAACAATCAAAATTATCTGTAGCTTAGAGTGTTCTGCTTCACTGATTCCTTTATCAGTGCAGCCTTCCACGAGAGCTAGAATATTGCTAACTTTCAGGGGAGAAAAGCACCTATCTTAACTACTTTACCAGAAATAATTTCTCTTCATGCTTGATATTAACAAGGAGACCAAATGTCAGGATGCCTGCCAGACAAAGAAATGCTAAAAGGGCAGGTTGTTCTGTTCAACACGATCAGATTAAGTTTAGTACCTTGGCCAAATGGAGAGCAGAAGAATGTGCACACAAACTGCAGGGGAAACCTTATCTGTTCTCACATTGTTTCAATCTCAGTTCATTACTTGAGATACATTAACTTTTCCAAATTTAAGGGAATCTGTGTCCTAAATTGCTTCTGTGGCCTGAGACATAATTCCTTTTCCTACGGAGATGGTTAGTTTTTGTTTTTGTTTTCGGTTTTTTGCTCTTTTTTTTGTTGCTATTTTGCCTACCTTTTCAATGTATCTGATGATGTTGCATGTGACTTATTAAATGGGGAATGAATAAAAAATATGTGCTTGGGTTTCACATTATGTATTATGTCAGGATATCTTTATTGTCATGTAAAATTATTCTACTTAACTAAAAAAAAAAAAAAAAAAAGTCCTGTTTCATTACTCTTCAGCAAAATGTCCCATTTTTTTTTTTGTTCTTACTTTTTACGACTTCACAATTTCATGCAAAAATGTTACAGTTGGTTTATTTTTCACAACTCCAGAGTGTTTATTAATTTGTCAGATATACTGTGAACTTTTCACTCTTTCAGCAGCATCTCTGAATAAATGCATGAAGATGAGGGATCTGAGGGTTTCCTCCATCTCTGCACGGGTGTTGAAATAGCAGACCTGGTGTCCTCCTGGCGTCCAAGCACTTGCTCTCCACTGGCCAGGTCCAACCATTTTTATAACCTAATTTCACACCATGCTCTCACTGCATTGGAAATTCACAGGAGTACTTGTTTAAGCAAAGATTCCCCAGACTCTTCTCTTAAAGATTCTGATCAACCAACTTGGTTTTAGCTCAGGGATTGGTCTTTTTGCAAACTCCTCAGGTATTTCTGAGGCAAGTGGTCTTTTGAGGACTCTTTGAGAGTCAGTATGCACTCAGAAATCTACTCTGCCCAGAGAGATCTGCCTCTGTACAGCACTTCTTACATATCCTCCATGATTACAAATGCTCACATTTTCCTGAGGGCCCATATCAGGCTGTCTTTCTCCTCAAAGCTCCCTTGACCACTCCAACACTAACATTGCTCTGAATTTACAGCATTCATTGCCATTACTGATAATTCATACCTGGCCTTGGCTTTGCATATGCATTTATAAGGTTTCCTTGGAATCTTCCCCATACTGAAAATTGTTCTGCCCCTCTTAGGATCATATATCAAATGCCTGCAGACTAATTTCATCCTCCTCCATTGCCATGCTTATTTAAAGTGCCATGACTTGGGTAAAGTGGCCAATCTGGGCCAGTCACACTTCTTTCCTGGAGTCTAAGAAAATAATTAGATCTTCTCTGGAGATGCAAAAACAAGTTGTTAGAAGCTATGTCTGGTACCCTGTGTTGAGGAAGCTTGTCTACAGGAAACTAAGATGAAATCTGAAAGGATGAAGCAAAGACAAATCTCTGATCCTAGTTTTTCCTGAAGACAGGTTGCATCTCTCATTTCCTTAAGTGTGAATGCTCAATACTCTCCTATGAGATTATAAGAACCAATCTCCAAAACAGTACCTATTTTTTTACTAAATCATTTTTAAATTGTACTTTTGCCACTTGAAACTAAAAGAGCTCTTAGATTGTTATTAGCTAACTCTGTGTGTGTTCTCAATGTGATTATAAGTTCTATAAGAGCTGTTTCCACTGCTTTGCTTCCAATTTCCTTTTCAACTAACAGCAAAACAGTTTCTACCACACTTCCCTCTCCTGAAATTGCTCTTATAGGGTCATCAATGACTTTAAGATTTGAAGACCTATTTTTGTTTTGATTTCCAAGCATCTCTATTTGTATCTTTGCCTACGACTTAAGTCTAAGTTTTACATGTCATTTGTTAGAACACTCAGCCTGACTACCCAAACGTGAAAAATTGGAGTTATTCTTCACATTTCTTGTATAGCCTACCCACTTATTCAAGATCCGTAAATTTATTTTCTAAATATATCTGCCACTTATGAGCTGTATGATAGAACAATTTGAACTTCATGTATCCTCTATGAGTCTCATTTTCTTATCATTAAGATAGAAATATAAATGGTGCCTACCTCATAGGGTTATTAAGAGGATTAGATATAAAAATAAATTTAAAGCACTTAGAACAATGTTTGGCACAAAGAAAGTACAGATGTATTTTGTAATTATTATTGGCTCCAATTTACATGGATAAAAGAATTATATTTTGCCTTGACTCAATGAATTCCTAAGTATTTTCTTAATTGTACCCACTGGTCCTTGCACAGTTCAAGTTGAAGATCTTCTACTTAATACTTTTTAATGGCCTTGCATACAACATAAAAGTCAAGTTCACATATGTGATATATAAGGTCTTACATGGTTTGTTTCCTTACCTCTCAACTCTCCCCTGGCAAAACAAAAGTATTTGCAATTCCTTGGGAAAAGCATACTATATCTTACATTTCCATTTCAATTTTTGTAATATTCTGGCTAAAATCATAGAATTTCTGCATGTTTTGCCCTGGTTTTCTTCTCTTCATCCTTTAAGACAGCATTTCTGGGGGGGGGGGGGGGGAACTTACACACCTAGAGAATTATTTCAAATTCCCCGTTTTGTTTTTCATAGATTTTTCTTGAGTGAAGTGAAATCATTGTACCTGCTATACGTTATCTATATCTATGTCTCTATATATCATAATTCCATTTATGTTTATACTCCTCAGTGGATGAGGGAGAGCGCCACATAAATGAAAGCATCATGGGGACAGACCCATGTTTCTATTTATCTTTTAATCCTCAGCACAGTCTATAGTACTTGGAACACAGTGAACAACACTAGCTCTTTATTAAATGAAGGCAGGCATTGAAAACCACATTACAGAGTTAGCTTATGGATGAAAGATCTCAGAAAGCCCATGCAGTCAAAAGCGGGAAAAATATTATGAGAACTTTTGACAAATATGTAATTTTCCATAATGGTCTTCAGGTCTAATATTACTTGAGGATCATACAAGAGCTAAAACTATACAAAATATTTCTCCTAGAACAGAAGAATGTTTTCCTGAAATTGATACTTAGATTTATAGGTTCAGTATATTTATTTTTACATGTTATCCTTGACCAATCAGTTTGAAAATTATCATGAGCTTTAAAACCAACGATCGGTTTGGCAATTCCTAAGGTAAATTATTCCAGGTTACATAATGCAATAAATCAATTAAGGCATGCCTGGTAGGATAAAAAATCTACCCATACTCTTTCTAACATATGGGATTTAGTCATACAAAAAATTGACATGGTATGGTTGTACAATTTGTCTGTGTAGGTATTAAAGGCAACTAAAGAAAAAAAATGGAAGCTGGAACATTGGAAGAATGTTTATTTTACTTCTAACTTTATCAAAATGGTTTATGGGTAGTCAGCAAATACTTCTGGTCTCAAATCAAATTTTTCTTCATAGTCATATGTTGAATAGATTATGTTTGCACAAAGACTCTAATTTGAATTTATCTAGTCATCAAAACAGATTTAGAAATCCAGGAAAACTCAAATTTTGAATTAAGTGGTCATTTAAATGGGTTCTTTTATTATTATCCCAAATGTACACAGAAAATTAAATCAAATTGCATATTGGAAAACCATTAAGAAGACACTGATCAGAAGTAAGAGTTGAAATGCTATAATAATTTCCAGACAAACCTCAAACCCTATCCATTGCCACCATGTTTACAATGAAAGAAGTTGCAAAGTGACTTGGAGGGACACAGTTTAAACTCCATTAAAAATGCAGAAATGGCATAAAATTCTCAGAGGTCTCTGTCTGCTCTGTTTTATTTTGGGATATAGATATAGATATAAAATATAAATAAATTTCATGATGAATTAATTTAAAGTCCATTTTTAAAATTATTTAAAAGTAAATTATACATGAACTTTTTAAATTAAAATTTTTTTTAGTTATACATGACAGTAGAATCCATTTTGACATAATTATACAAGCATGAAATATATCTTATTCTAAATAGAACCCTATTCTAGTGGATGTACATGATGGTGGGATTCACTGTGGATCTGGAGACTATCATGCTAAGGCATATAAGCCTATCCCCCCCAAACCAATGGTTGAATGCTTTCACTGATATGTGGAAGCTGACACCCAATGGGGGGACAGAAGTTCAATAGATCAGATATATATGAATATACATTACCTTTAAAAGCAGGACTGGTACAGTAGAGGAAGGGGACCAGGGGGAGGGTAGAGAGGAGGGAAAAGGGAAATGCTGGGGATTGAAGTGGAGCAAACTGTTATATGCATTTATGAATATGTGAAAACGAACCCCACTATTATGTGTAACACATTAATAAAAACATTTAAAAGGAAACAAAAATAATTTGTTCCTTAAATATAAATAGAACTTTAAAACCTTTTCTTCAAAAATATCCATTAGTTAGAATCTGACAATTTGTTCAGTTTTTCTTTTTTTCCATTTTCTTACCCATTGCTTCTTTTGTTCATTCTTTAACCTCATCAATTGATAAAGCAGTTACAAATATCTGCCACATGCCAAATGCTGGGCTACAGAGAGGAAAACACATTCTCTTCCCTCAGCACACTTCCTCTCTGGGGGATGGAATGAGACGCACAGCAAATCTAAATGAAGAGTGTTCCTTCCATTGAGGACAGAAGTGTGAGCCACTCTTCCTGAAGGTGGAGTATGAAGGGAAGACCGCAAAAAGCAAGGAGGGACAAGTTGGTTGCACCCGAGCAGAGAAGAGCATGTCTGAGTCAGGAACCAGCATAAGATACGAGGGCACCAACACTGGTATCTCTGTACGATTCACATCTGATCTCTGATCTTTTGGTCTTGTATTAAACACTGCTTTCCCCAACAGCATATGTTCACCATGACTTCAACAAATGTCATATCATACATTAGACCAAAAAATATTAGTGAAAGGGTATCACACGTCTGGGAACCAGGTATCAGAAAATAATTAGGGAAGGAGGTAGTATCTCAGCCTTGTCTTAAATGAGAAGGTGTCTGTCTGTCCCATAGAGGCCACAGGATGATCAGGGCTGCAAATAAGGGCAGGGGGCTTCCAGAAACTTCAGCAGATGATGGATGGTATTTTAAACCTTTTGAAATCACCCTGTTGCTTAATAGCCCTTCCTTTTCTGTTTGTTTCTAGGTTTTCAACTTAAACAAAATGTTTACAAGAGAGCCATTTCATATCAAGAAAGAAAAGCTGGGTTGTATTCACTGAAGCAGTTCCAATATTGCTTTAAGAATTGGTATTTGGAAGGTCCCCCCCACCACCCAAATGAATCGAACTTGCGAAGGTCTCTATAAGCAAAAGAAACTCAACATGCATTTAATGCTTGACTTGGAATTGATATTTTTTCTAGCTGTGTGCTAAGTGCTTTCCTTAAATTAAAGCTAAACCTGATAAAATTCAGCTTTTAAGGAGGATTACTTTCAGACTTACCTCTGTTGCTATGTTATCCTTACACCCTCTATTCCCTTGTGTATGTCATAAATCGAACACATATTTACTTAAAACATGCACATACAGAGCTTACCATGTATTCTAAGAATTTTCATAAATAATCAGTCATTTATTTCTCAAGACAATCTTATGAGGTAAGATCTATTATTATTATTATTACTTTATAGATGAGGAACATTAAAGAAAGGCAAATACCTGACAAAAATCAATGAGAAAAATATTCAACATCTCTAGTAATTAGAGAAATGCAAATTGAAACTACTCTAAGATTTCATCTCACACCAGTCAGAATGGCAATTACCAAGAACACAGACAACAATAAGTGTTGGCAAGGATGTGGGGGGAAAGGAGCTTAATTCACAATAGCTAAACTGTGGAACCAACCTACATGCCCTTCAATAGATGAATGGATAAAGAAACTGTGGTACATATACAGAATGGAATATTACTCAGCATAAAAAAAAGAATAAAATCATGGCATTTGCAGTTAAATGGATAGAGTTGGAGAATATAATGCTAAGTAAAGTAAGTCAATCTCAAAAAAACCAAAGGCTGAATGTTCTCTCTGATAAATGAATGCAGATCTATAATGGGGGGGCAGATGGGAAAAATGGAGGAACTTTGATTGGGCCAACGGGAGGGAGGGCTGTGGAGGGGGAATGGGGACAGAAAAGATGGTGGAATGAGATGGACATCATTATTACCCTAGGTACATGTATGATTGCATATATGATACGATGCTATATCATGTACAACCAGAGAAATGTAAAGTTGTGCTGCAATTGTGTACAATGAATCAAAATGCATTCTGCTGTCATATATAACTAATTAAAATAAAATAATTAATTAATTTAAAAAATTGATAAGAACTAGAATTGAACCAGGTAGTCCCTGAGAGTCCCTGTTCTTATCCACTCTAGCCCACTGCCACTCTGGTTCACAGCAGGCTACAATTACTCTTATGAAGCAATAACCTTAAGTAACTGTAAGCATCTGAGTTCAAAGAATGAATCTCTAAGCTGATTTTTTTTTTTTTTTAATGATCATTGTTTCTTCTATTCCACCTACATCTTCCAGGCAGATGCATTTATGACCTGTTTCTCTGGGATGGTGTCCTGTTTCCAGCAAGGGACCTTTCTTCCCAGTAGAAACCATGGGGAGGACCAGGGAGATAAATTACAATAATGATGTCTCATACACAACTTCAGGTGGTCAAGCTCTAATAGAAAATGTTCCTAGTAGGACCTCCTTTCATAATCATGTGTTTTAATGCAAACAGAGGCCTTTCCAGCCTCCAATCTAGAAGCAGGCATCCGTTCTCCACACATGCCCTTGTGAAACTGCCATTGTAACCGGATTTCTTAAAACTGGATTCACATTCGTGATGCTATTTAGGAAGCTAAAAATAAAAGCTGTGGCTAGCTCTAGTTTTTGTATGCCTGCATATTAATTTAAATCATTTCCCTTTAATTATATTTAACACACATTAGAAATTTAGTAATTATAAAAGACCTTTAATTATCAACATTCATTATTATCACTATTATTAACATATATTAAACACCCACTGTCTGCTAAATGCTGTACTCAAGATAAAAGGCATTAACCTTGCAATTCCACTGTGACCAAGATAGAAGCCAATCTTCTTCTTCCAGACAGAGAGCAAAATTATACTTGCTTAACCTGACAAAGAGCCAATGGATGAGTCAGGGATAAAACCTAGTTGTCTTAACCACTAGACAATTGGATAAACAAAGAATGGCTATAAAACCCTGCTGCTTTAAGCATTTCTGAGTCTCTTTTTCCATAAATGTTTTTAATGTCTGAATCAAATTCTTTTGTGGTGGCAAGTCTTTCTCCTTCAGAGGAGTATATGGATTGTGTAAATAGTTAAGTCATTTGAGACCAACTCTACAATGTAAGTTCTGGCCTTTTTTGGTGGAAAAATAAAATGTAACTATAAAATGATAAAATATTTTTTTTCCAGGCAGAAATTCATAACTGGCTTAGAAGGCAGTTTAAATAAAGCCTGCCCAATGCATTTGAACAATGTCGACATTGTGAGGGGAAAGCTGATTCTAAGGCCAACACTGGATCTGAGTTGTACACTGCACTTGGGTTAAGACATATTTGAAATCAAATCCTATAGCTGCAACTCATTAGCTGTGTGATCTGAAGCAAAGGAGTTAACTTGTCTGAGACTGATATTTTTCATCTGTAAACCAAGGCAATAAAGATGAACTTACAAATTCTTATGGAAAGAAATAATATAGTTGAGGATACAGATGGTCCTTGGCTTATAATTTAGGATTTCAATTTGGGGTTTTTCAATTATGATGGTGTGAAAAAGGTTGAATTCAGTAGAACCTTTGAATTCTGATATTTTTATGGGCATGATAGGGTTTTGTGATGCTGGGCAGGGGACAGTGAGCTGCAGGTCTGTCAGCCTGGATATCACCAGGGGAAACCCTTTGTTAAATGCATATTTTACAAATTTTCTCCCCTTCTATGAACTGTCTCTTCAATCTATTGATTGCTTTCTTTTTGTACAAGAGGTTTTTGGTCTGATTTTAAAATTTTCTTCATCTATTTTGTTTTTGTTACCTATGCTTACAGTCTTATCCAAAATATCCTTGTTCTAGTAATTTCATAGTTTCAGTTCTTACATTTAAATCTTTAATCCAGTAGGGGTCCAGCTTGACAAAACTACAGGTCAGAATTTCTATGCTGATCCTGTCACCCATCTCAAACCTTATAGAACAAAGTTGTTAAGACAGTCAGCAAAGTGTGTTATATAAGTTACTGATACACAGAAAATTTCTTATCTGAAGTCTAAACATATTAATGGTTTTTGAGAAAGGCTAGTTTCATCCCAGTTAGTCAGAGCCCACCTTTGTCCAGACAAGCATAGAAACTCCTTCTTTCAGCTTTGGAGTGAGAGAATCTCCTGTGATGCTGGCTTCCAAGACATGTTTCTGTCTCTAAGTCCACAGTAAATTCAACTCTATATAATCCTGGATCTATCTGTCTCTTCCTTCCACCTCATTGTCAGTTCTCATAGACTGGAACTGGTTTCTTCTGGAACAAATCCATTTTGAGTTGATTTTTACATAAGGTGAGAGACTAGAGTCTAGCTTCCTTCTTTTGTATGTAGGTATCCAATGCTCCCAGAACCATTTCTTGAAAAGTCCATCCTTTCTCAATGCACATTCCTACCACCTTTGTGTTGAAGGTGGACAGGTTATGGCATATGGATTTACTTCTAGGCTCTTGATTCTATTCCACTGGCCTATCGTGTCTGTTTTTCTAGCAATGCTGCTTTTTATTACTATAGCTTTGTAGCATATTTTGAAATTAGATGTGGTTTCTATTTCTTTTTGCTCAAGATTGTTTTTGCTATTAGAGTCTTTTTGTGGCTTCATATAAATTTTAGGGTTGTTTTTCCTAGTTCTGTGAAGAATTTTAGCAATGTTTTGGTGGGAAAGGATAGTTTTAACAAGTGGTGTTGTAAAAACTGTATATTGACACCCTCCTAAAAAAGAAAATATGAAGTTGGACCCTTACATAATATCATTCACAAAAGTTAACTAACAACAGATCAAAGACCTAAATATAAAAGCTAACTAACAACACAACTCTTAGACTAAAACATAGGGGAAAATTGTCATAATGTTGGATTTGGCATTGATTTCTTACATATGAAACAAAAGACACAGACAACAAAACAAATAGACAGGTTGGACTTCATGACCATCAAAGGACACAATAAACAGAATGAAAAAGACAACCTACAGAAGGGAAGAAACCACATGTAAGCCATTTACATTATAATGGATTAATATCCAGAATGTATAGAGGACTCCTAAAACTCAATGATAAAAAACAAACAAACAAAAACCCCACAATTCAAAAATAGCTGGGCATAGTGAAGCACACCTGTAATCCCAGAGGCTTGGGAGGCTGAGTCAGGAGGATCAGGAGTTCAAAGCCAGCCTCAGCAATGGTGAGGTACTAAGCAACTCGGTGAGACCCAGTCTCTAATTAAAAGACAAAATAGGACTGGGGATGTGGCTCAGTGGTCGAGTGCCCCTGAGTTCAATCCCAGGTACCCTCCCCACCCCCATAGGTGAATGACTCAAATAGACACATCTCAGAAGGACATATAGAAATGAATGGCTATTAAGCACTTCAAAAGATGTTCAACATACAAATCATTAGGGAAATGCAAACCAAAACCACAGCAAAATATCTCATACCCATTAGGATGGTTACATTAAAAGAAAAATATTTTTAAAAAGTATTGGTGAGAATATAGAGAAACTGGAACCCTTGTACACTCTTTTTAATATTTGTTTATTTATTTTAGTTGTACACAATGACTTTATTTTTATGTGGTGCTGAGGATCAAATCTGGGCTGCACATGTGCTAGGTGAGCGCTCTACTGCTAAGCCACAACCCCCAGTCCCCCTTGTACACTCTTGGTAGGAGTGTAAAATGGCACACCTCTGTGGAAAAGAATTTGGTTGTTCATCAAAAAATAAAAAATAGGAGAATCATATGATCTAGCAATTCAACTTCTATGTATATACCTAAAAGAATGAAAAATAGAAGTGTGCTCTACAAGTGTAATATGAAATGTAATGCATTCTGCTGTCATTTCTAACAACTTAGACAAATAAATAAATAAATAAATAAGAAAAATAGAATTGTGAAGAAATATTTGTACACCTATGTTTATAATAGCATTGTACCCACCAGGTGAAATGTAGCAGCAACCTAAGTGCTCATTGACAGATAAATAGTCAAAATGTGGTATAAATGTACAGTGGAATACCATTCAGCCTTTAACTGGCAGGCATTTCTGACATGGAACAACACAAATGAAGCTTGAGATCATCAGGCCAAGTGAAATAAGCCAGACACAAAAAGATAAATGCAGCATGGTTCCATTTATATGGGGTGTTGAGGATTGTCAAAGTCAGAGGGAAAGCAGAATTGCAGTTGTCAGGGGCTGAAGGGAGGAGAGAATGGGCAGTTATTGTTTCATGGGTGTAGAGCTTCACTTCTGTAAGATGAAGCATTCCAGAGATAGAGAGTGAGGATGAAGGCACACTGATGTGAATGTAGCGCTACCACTCATCAGTGCACAAAAAATGGGTAAGATGGGGGCTCAGTGGTAGACTTGCCTACCATATGGGAGGCCTGTGTTGGATCCCCACACATAAAATGATAATTATTATGTGTATTTTACTGCATAAAAAGGAGGTGGGGACAAATTATCTCAAGAAATTGAACATATAGCTGGAGGCATGGGGAGTATCAGGGATTTCTAGACAGGAGGTCAAGTGTTATAAATACATTCACACAGCAGTATATAATAATTTTATTCATAAAACAAACATGAATTATCTCATATAGGCTGATCATCCCTAATCTGAAAGTCTGAAATTTGAAGTGCTCCAAAATCTGAAACTTTTTGAGTGCCAACATGATGCCACATGTGGAAAATTCCACAACTGACCTCATGTGAGAGGTTCCAGTCAAAATGCAAACACAATAAAAATATTGTATAAAATTGCCTCCAGGTTGCTGTGTATATAAGGTGTATATGAAACATAAATGAACTTCATGTTCAGACATGGTTCTCATCCTAATATATCTTAGTATGTATATGAAATATTCCAAACCTGCCCCTCTCCCCAGCTCAAATCCAAAATACAAAACACTTCTGGTCCTAAGCATTTTGGATAAGGGACCACACTGAACAAATTATACAACCTGTAACAAATGCCCATATTTTATGAGACCATTCAAATAAAATTCTGATTAATGTGTGAGCTTTTGATAGGTTTTTTTGAACATGGAGTACCAGACTATAACAATATTAGCTGCTTTGAGGACTACTTGTTTATCTTTGGATCTTTATAAGAATATAGCTGAATGTCAAGTGTATTTTATTTAGAAGTTAAAATTAAGAAGATCTGGGTGACTGACAGTGATTGAAACTTAAGGTAGAAAAAGGAGGCAAGATGCTCTTTAAGCAAGTCAGTTGATTCTGACCTTTGATGCATTTTCCACCTTTTCATTTTAGAGCGGGGACAGCCCTTTATTATTTTTTTGCACCAGGTGCCATTTATGCATTCTTGCTGAAGAGGCAGGGAGTTCTACCTGGAAAGAAAACTGTAAAATCAGGTGGAAAACACCAAGGCAAAGTTGGTTTGAAAATATTAGGCCAGATGGAAGTTAAAAAAGATTTGCTAAAAGTAGTGATTCTTTACAAACTGGTTTAAATCTGTCAGAAGGCTCTGGATTCTCCAGTGCCGCACACCAGTTACTTCAACGCTAACTCACTCCAGATGTCCCTGTGATCATCTCCTCAGACATCAAAAGCTATGTAGTGACAAGCTCACATGCTGCTTATGAGGACGCTCTCTGTTTCCACAAGCATAAAACACACACAGTAGCTACTTTTAAAATGTGATTCATCTAAATCAGAACTCCATTTTATAGCACACAGCTATTAGGGAAGGGGCCACCCTCCTGAGAAGGAAAGTCTTTTAAATGTCTGTACAATGTCATTCTATGACTAGACTTTGAAAACGGAAACCAAAATGAAACTTGTACTTCAGAAGAGTTTATGTTGGGGCGGGGGGAATCCTCCATCAGAAGAGATATCTGGGTTACACCATTCTCAAGGAAAAAAAAGCATATAGTTTTCATTTCAATACCAGCCATGCTTCTTTCCAAGGTGAACTCTCACTAATCCTTTCTGTCCATGCCATCGACTTTCCTAAATGTCAAATCACAGAAAGCCCCAATAGAAAGAAGATGAGAGCATATGGAATGCACTGTTCTTACCCTAGACTTTCCCCTGAAAGTACTATGACATTTGCACATTTCTCTGCAGATTTTGGTAGCAGCTTCCTCCAAAGAAGACCTGCATGTATATGTACACCCAGGCACATTTTTAGGCTGCTGCCTCTGTGTATGTGTGTGTGTGTGTGTGTATCTTTTAAAAATATTTCTCTACATTATTTGCTTGGCAAATAAAATTAGACTACTTGTGTTTTAGATGAAAATATATCCTAATTCCACGAATATTTATAAATTTTAAGACATTGAAATAAAATTTAACTGACTTCATGCCAAGTTAATAATTCACATCTGGAACCTTGAAGCCACTAGTTTGTATGTTTAAGTCACTAACAACTGAAGTTCACACAGGTTCTCTCTGTTTCGTTTGTGTTACACAAAATTTCTAAGGAAGTCATCCACAATTTCAAAAATTTTCTCAGGGTCACATAGTTACTCATGCAATCAGGATACAGGAACTCTTGTCCTTTAGACTAAAATCATTTTAAACATCATCTTTAAATTTCTAACAACACTATTAAATCCAACCCGCCCATACTGCTAGAATGAGATTGATATGTTTATTAGTGTTTTGCCAAGAAACACCTTGTAAATGTTCTCACACTCTTTAATTAATTCACATACCAGGGATATTTTTAAATTTTCTGTATCAGTTCAATCCAAAAAAAAATCTTCTTAAAGAAGATGGAATAGAAAGATAATTTAGAAGGGGGAAATCTTTAGATAAAATGGGTAAGAGAAATTGTCCCCAAGTTTCTACTCTAACAAGAAGTTTTCTAAATTATTTGACACAGTTATTAGACAATTATAAAGACATAACAACCAGGATTGGTAACTTCATAATTGTCAGAACTCACAGTTTTGTTGACAAAGAGGTAGAAGTCAGGTATCTGACTCCAACTGCATGCATGTTAATATCTACTCTCTGTTCACCTATTTTTCACTTGAAAAATTAACCTTAATAATGATTTATACCTAGTGGGGGACAGTGGCACCTGCCTGTAATCCCAGTGACTACTGAGGCTGAGGCAGGAGGATCTCAAGTTCAAGGTTGGCCTTAGCAACTTAGCAAGACCCTTAGCAACTTAATGAAACCCTTTCTCAAAATAAAAAATAAAAAGATCAGGGGATGTAGCTCAGTGGTAAAGTCTCCTGGGTTCAATGCCCAGTACCAAAACAAAATAGAAACAAAAAACACTCAAACTAATTGTTCAGATTTTTAATTGCCAAGGCTTGTTTTATTCCTATAATTTGTACTCTTTCTCAGAATCAATTCCTATGCTGAAGTCATTGCTAGAATTCTCAGAAGATGAAGTAGGTTTCACAATTCAAACTGCTGATCTCAGCCACCAACCCACATGCTATTCAAAGTAAAGAAGTTATGTTTAAACATCTCTTTCTCCTTGACAACACAAAGAAGAAATAAGTAACACATTGTCCTGAAACAGAAAATTCAAAACTGAAACTATTTGGGAAGCAACACTGTATTTTAAACAGAGAATTTCCCAATCTCATTCATACATACACACACACATACACACACACACACACATTTATATACGCAAAATAAAACACACATCTGTATAATAGAAGTTAAAATTGGTTAAAAGTTGTTGAATAGAATTCATCTTGTCCATCTCAGAAATGAAAGTTTTAACCATGTGTCATATGTTTAAGAGAGTCTATTAAGTGCCACACTCTGTGCCTGGGGCTCAAGTACAAAATTGAGAAACCTGGCTCATACCTCTGAGGAGCTCATGGTTTTGAAAAAACATGCAGACTTTTGAACAAGCAGTTATATTTCAGGGATGTAAGAGTTAATAGAGATACTGCATACGGAACTTCCATTCAGGGGTTAGGGAGGCTGAGCAGAGTGAAGTGCAGACCAAAAGCAAGGAACACTAAGACTGAGGGTTATAAATGTGTTGCTTGATACCCTGGTACAGGCTTACAGTCTGAGAGGGTTCTTAGAGGCTCTATTTCTGGTCTTTGTAACCAGGGTGCAAGTTTCCTGAGGACAGGAATCACGTCTTAGGCTGTCCAGATGGCACCTAACTGAATGGATCAATTTATTTTGACACAAATGCATTCAGTTTTCATTATGTGCAGCTCAAGAATAAATAGCAAAGAAGACCTGTCTGGGTTAGCTTTTTAATTGCTGAAAGTGACCTCTGAATAGTGATCTTTCCTTCAGATTTTCAGTTTTGGATCAAACCCAAGATGAATCAGGGAAGCACACACCTAAACAGGAATCACATTTCCAGGGTACGTGACTAGCCATGGTGCAGACATTCAGATAATCCAGATTTGTTTTTACCAACTTCTGCAAGATATGGTTTAAAAAACAAAACAAAACAAAAAACTCTGCTGCAGAGTAAATTGGACTTCTGAATTTTCCTACCTGAACTTGAGTTTTACAAGCATAACTGCTTCAGAAATGAAGCTGCCTAAACTTGCCAAAATAAGTAAACATTTGGCTCCATGAAATATTGGATGGCAGCTTTATCTCCTAAAAACAAAGCCATATGAAAACCATCGTTGCAATGTGTCTCCAAGCTCTGGTCTTATCAGCACACAGCGTGAACAGCTGGAGTTACAAACACCAGGACTATTATTAAATGACTGTGTCAGGGGGGGAGAAAAGAAAAACCTTTTGTAGGCTTCAGTATCTCTAAATAATGCAATTATATATTACATGTTATTTCTCCCTCCCTTTGCTTCTCAGCATCCGTCTCTCTCCATTGGAAGACAATGGATAGAAACTTCCTTCCAATATATCCTGGCATCTACAACCATTATTCTATTCTGGTGTTTCTATGGCTACTTAAGAGCATATCTAATGTGTAGAAAATATGGTTTGGTCATGCAGAATGTTTGCTAAGCTTTATGTTGGATTTTGTTAGTCACCATTATCTAAAGTCCTCTAAATTCAGGCAAATTCAATAAGTTTTAATCCTAACAGCTAAGCCATTTAATTTTATCTGTACTATCTCAGCAATTTCCCTCACACATCTTAGAAATATCAACCATACTCTTACTGTACATGATACACACAGGAAGGCATATGCCATACAAGGGGAAATTTCTTGAACCAATTCTGCATTGTATTATGTGCAAGACACAGAATGTGGCTAGTTAGTCTCACAAGTAACTACCAGCTGCTAAATTTGCAGATAAAACCCCCAAATCTTCAAATAAGATTGTATTTTATTTCCAGTATAACACACTGGACAAATGGAAACAATGTCCCCTTGGGGTGTCTTTCTATAACTAGTCTGTGTCTTTCACCCCAATCTTAAGAGTTGCTAAAAATGATGCTGTTACTGAATAAACAGATATTTTTTGCCTTTCAGTGCAGGAATTCAAAAGCTTCTTATTTAACTTAAAATTCTGAATTTCTATGCTATGGGTTGGTAAGAAAAGATGATAATGTGATGAAATAATCTTAATTATTTAATATGTATTTGTAAGGAAGGGAGATCATTCTCTGTTTAATTTCTATCATCATTCCTACTTTGAGAATTGGTGGCTTCCCTATACTATTTTATCCAACATAAAAACTGGTGTTTCTTAATATTGTTCTTTTGCTTTAAAATTTAAAGAGTGATAGAATCTTTTTAGAAACACACATGCACACACTGGCATGTCATGGCATACAACTTCAGAGTTACCAGACCCCCTGCTACCCATCCATGGACTTCTAACTTAATAACCACAAAAATTGCCAGCTTATTTTTACTTACATATGACACATTTGTTTTTAAAGACATATCAGTAGTTTCTTAATTTTGGAAATACAAAATATATAACGGTTTTAGAAAATGTTCTTTACTATCTGAGAACAACCACAGCATTATAATTTTCAAGAATGCCCCTTTTAATTTACTCACCCTGCAGGACCAATTTGCCTTAAGGGTTAAATTCAAAACTATAAACAGTCATTAAAACACAAACAACTATAGTAGTTAACCGGATATTAAGAAAAAAAACCAACATCTGTTTTAGAGTTCTGTTCAGACCGCAAATTCAGGAACATCAATTTCAAGGACCTGGTTTTATGGCATGCCCTCAAGCCAAGAACACCAGGTTGCAATCAAGGGAAGGGAGGTAAGACTTCTCATAAGCAGACTTTCCCTAAGAAATACCCTGTACCCAGGATTCTCTTTCTTTAATTCAAAAGCAGTCAGTAGAACTGGATTTGCTATTGTCTTGAAGATAAATAGCCATTGCTATCTGCACATTAATAATTGTACTATTCTGGTATGAAAAGAGGAACAGAGGAAACAAATTTCTGTGCTGTTTATCTGGTGGTACCTTAAGTAACAAATCTTGAGATGTGGTGACTTATCAATATAAACAGAGTATGAAGCCTGTAGAAAATTTGCTTTTTCTTATTTAGGCCCATTTTAAAACTCCAACATGTTCCAAAGTGTACATCTTAAATAACCAATTTGTAATGACTTAGCCAAAAATAAGTGCAACTTTTCTAACTTTTAAAAACCACACATCCCTGGGCATCAATGAAAACTTTACCCTCTTTGGTAGGCCTAATGAACTGAAACTAAAAATAACAGTCATCAACTGTGGTCTTAAAGGCAATATTTCAACATAATCAAATGTGTCAAATATTCATTCTTCAGATTCTTATGCTGTGGGTTATAAGTTTCATTTCTTGGGAATGATTGAACATAACCCACTTGGGGTCCTGCCATCTGTGAATTACTTACATATGAACATTCTGTTTAAGAGATGGAAATTTTGATTGTCCCCCCCCCCTTGGATATTGGACTGAAATGCAACTGAACATAGATTTTTTTTTTTTTAAGCAATTGTTTTTTGTAATGGTTGCTACATGGCTACATTATCACACATTCCCCATATTGATCATCACTTATCAAATAATGGGAATCAAGTACAGCATAACTGAAGTTAGCGAGGAAGCATCAGTAAATTCTGGAATCTGAAACATGGAATAGAACCTGAAGTGCCCTCTTCTTGGGCTCAGGAGCTTGCAACACAGAAGCTGCTCTGCAGCTGAGAGTTGTGCTGATTGTGTCCCCATGGTTCTCTTACCACTGAGCAGACAATGAAAGTATAAGGCTGTATGCAGGGTGCTACAAAATTTACATCCACACATGGACTTCTCTGAGAGTCATTGGGGTCACTGTTAATAATTACACCAGAACAAAAGGCTTGAATTAGGATTTGCTTTATGCAAGTTCAACCATACTTTCACCAGGGAGATGAGGTGGACCTCAAAGATCTCCAACCATTTCATTAATGCTAAATTCAATTTTACTTCTGTCCAGAGTTGCACTATGCAATAAAAATGGAATAACAAAAACAGCTGCAATTTTAAATTTTCTAGTAGCTACGTTATGAAAAAGTAAAAAGAAGCAGGTGAAAATAGTTCTAATAATATATTGTGCTTAGCCCCCAATACCAAGTATATTATCATTTCAACAGTCAATACAAAAATGATTAACGAGATGTTATTTTTTTCACACTTCAGTCTTTGAAAGGCAGTGTGCATATACACTTCAAACACATTTCAAATCAGATCAGCTCTAATTCAAGCTTCATAGCCATGTGTGGCTAGTGGCTATCATGCTGGGCAATGTAGATCTAAATAGTCCACACATTCAGATATACAGAAATGTATGAATAAAGTTATAACACACACAAATTTTATCTTTTTTTCTAGGTAAAGATAGATCCAATCTATTTATTAATTTCACTGAGTCTTGCACAATAGGGTAGTTAAAACATCTGTCTCTCGACTGAGGTGAACAAAATCTTTGAACTGATAAACATTTGCCTGACAGATTCTTTTAGGGGAACAGAGAAGTGACTGAGCTAGATTAATTATTAATTATCAAACAGGCTAATTGCTGAGAATTTTGTAGGACTGTTGCTAGATTTATAGATGTCTTGCTTTCCTAAGTCCAAAACAAACATACTGAGCACCTTTCATATACTGGGTACTAGATATATAATGGTAAGTCAGGCCCGGTGCTTGTACCTGGGGATGTTAAGGCTTACGGGTGTCCATGGAGATTATTTTACACTGAAGCAAGAGAAGTATAAAATGTACTTCTATCCCATGGCAAGTCCAGGACCAGACTCTACTTTTAGGGACTCAGGCTGTCATGCATAGACACTGAGAGAAAAGGAGGAAATACCTTTTTTACTTTTTTACTCTGGATAAAACTGCTTTTCTTTTTACTCTGGAAAAAAAAAAAAAAAAAGAGGTACAAGGATTTGAGGTTCTAATGTTTCCTTGTGAAAAAGAATATGCATCTCTGCTAGTAATAGCGTGTCATCCTGCCTCACACCCTAACTTGGAACTCATGGTGTGATACTTTGGTGAGACTATGAAATCTATCAGAAAGATAGTAGCCCTAATTTCCTTTTGGGGAAAGCAATATTGGTAACATTTTAATTGGTATAAGTGTTGCATTTAAGTAATGGAAAGATAAACTTTGCTGGATTTTCTATATGCAAACAACAATCAAATATGCTCTCATTTTAGGTTATGCAGATAACATAAAAATCAACACCAAATTGTAGTTATTCTCTTTTTTGTACTTATTCTCTCATTTATATAGTCCTCTTCCCCAAAACCAGTATGTTTAGGCTTAACATGGTCTGAATCAGAGGGTTACCAAAAAAAAAAAAAAAAATCTATCAGAGCTTACCACATACTGGTCTTGTTTGTAATTCATCATTAAAGTAGACCACACACCTGATTTTTATTAAAGTTCCATTAAATATAATTCCTTAAAAGGATAGAGTTTTAAGTAGGATAGTGAGAGAACATTACACCTAAAATACTTTCAAGACATTTGCTTGCTTATTTAAGGGAAGAAATATAGCAAAATATTGCCACAAATGTATTAGTACACGCCCAGTGGTTTGGTATAGCAACTCTTACCTCATAACATTGGCAGTGACTTTTGATAAGAAAACCATAGACCAAACTGGGATAATCTGTTTAATCCATTCAGCATTCTGATATATCTATAATATGTTGCTGTTTTTCTAAGGGTGCTATAGATAGACTGAAAATGGAAAACTTGCTTTTAGGAGCTACATTTTTAATATGGTTACGTTATTAAGAATCCCCTATTGCAATGATATGCAGTCATTAACCAAAATCTAACTCTCAGGCCATTTGGATGGATGAAGTACAAAGCAAGTAGGAATTAGCATAAAGATCCCACAGTCCTATATGGAAGGAAGATAAAATCTCTTCAGGAAATTATTCTCCATTTAACCTACAGGTTGCAAGTATAGCAGTTATAAGTATATCTAATGATAAGGAGTTTGGTTATTTAATTTTATTTTTATATGGATTTTATTTTTATGATGGATTCTAGAAATCTAATAGTTACACCACATATCCATGACATTGAAAACCTGAAACTGTATCACTACTTACCCTGATATGTTTTTGTAAAGCATTGTGTCATTAGAGCAAAAATATATAAACTTCATCTTTGGGCATTTTGAAGCCACAGGATGAAGGACATATGGTGGTATAGCGAGCTGGTTCAAAGCTTGGTCTTTTGTGTATGTGGGGTGGGGTGAGGGATGCTGGGATTGACCCAGGAGCATTCTGCCTCTGAGCTACATCTCCAGCCCTTTTAAGATATTATTTTGAGATAGGGTCTCCCTAAATTTGGCCAGGCTGACCTCAGATTTGCAATCCTCCTGCCTCAGACTCCTAAACCACTGGGATTATAGGCGTGGTATCTGGCTACAAAGCATGATCTTTAGAGCCAGACAACTTGGGTTAATTTCCTGGCTCTACCACCTCCTATGTGGCTTTAAACAAATTTCTAAACCTCCTTCTGCTTCAATTTCTTTATTAGTAAAATGAAGATTAAAAACTTACCTTGAAGCAGAAGTTTAGATGACAAAGTAAAACACTGAAAACAGGGTTTGACACATAATTGATACTATATATAACGGCCCTCACTGTACCTATATGCTATTAATAGATTGAACTATTATAACTACCACTGTATATCTTTGCAAAAGATTTATAATTATCAATTTACTTTCCAGACTGCAAAGCTCCAGTTACTCTATGAGTAAGGACTTTGATCTCTCAGTAGAAATGCAAATGGCAGGATACCTACTGAAACAACAGGTTTCAGACTCTGGCCACTGGGGTGTGAAGAGCTTGGCTGGGTGTCAGCAGGTGGCCCTGGAGCTGGGTCACTGCTTCTCCTCACCAGCAGTGGAGTGCCTGCAAGACAAAATAGGAGGTGAGAGATCAAAAGAGCCCTGGGAAAAGGAGAATACATGGCACAACCATGCTTTAATTAAAAAGGATTATAACACGCTTTTATGTAAAAATATTGTCTTTCTAAGGATGCTTGTAAATTAGTGCATTTAATGATCTTTTGTCATCTATGTACAGAGTGACATGTGCAAAACAAGCCATTGCATTGAACAGAAACTGTTGAGCAATGCAGATGTGGACAGTGGGCAATCTAAAAATGGATCTAGAAAATATACATGAGTATTAAAGAGAATGATTATCCAGAAGACAAATGAAGAGGTTCATACAGTCAGTCTAAATTGCCATTCAGTAGAGCTAGTAGTATAGTTATTACTGCCATTTGGTGCTTCTCAAATCTTCTGAACAATGATACATACTGAAATAAATTATTTGCTGGGGTCATAGCATTAATGTCTATTTAAGTACACAAAGAGATTGGTTCCATTCACTTTCCTTTCTCTCAAAGTAGATAAAACTGATAAAGAAAATAAGTTAGTTCTTCTAAAAATACACCCTGATTTCTTTTTAATTCAATAAAGGCTTCCACTATTAAATATTTGAGTCAGTTATTAAATTCTGGAAAAAAAAAAAAAAGATCATACTATTAGAAAGTTCAAATGAAATTCAACCTTAGCAGAGCTGGCAGCCTAACTACTCCATCTGCAATTAGGCCTAAAATAACATTTTATACAAAATTGGCCACTATAGAGAAAAGTCTTCTAAAAAAAATTTTAAAATCTGCTTGCGGTTTTTAAAAATCACTTTCACATAAAAATTAACATTTTGTTTGTGTGCTTTTGGGAAAAGACTTGAAAATAGTTGAAATGCAATTTCCCATTTATCAATATTCTGAAAATAATTCCCAAACCTCTGAAGCTATTGCAGTTTAAAGGAACATTTATCATCTATGTTTTAAGTTATGTAAAAAAACAATTTTATATGTACTTCAACATTCTTGTTTTGTACAAAACACAGAATTGTTAATACTTTTCATCCTTGTCCAGATAGGAGTTGGTTTTTTAAAAATAATTTATTTCATAATCAGAAATTAACATGCTACTCAAGATACAGACACCATGCCAGGAAGGTATTATTATGTCTAAGTTCCCATTCCTTTCTTTTTTATTAATGGCTATATCCCTACATTATTGCCCACCCTTTCCATCCTTATCTCCAAAATTTCTTAAGCAACTGACATACTGATAATTATAAGGTTGGCAAATTGTTTCCTAATTAAAACATTTTTTTTTTTTTTAAGAAGAAGAGTAGAAGAAAGAAAAAGTACCAAAAAATCCAGTCTCACACAGTATTTTCCCCTTCCTCAGGTGATCTGAAGACTGAACTCCTTTCAGACTAAGGTCTGGAATTACTAGCAAATGAAATGAATATGTCAGTCTGGATGCAGTACCCTCAGAAGCACCCTGTTATCTTTAAAATCACAAAGAAAATGGAGTAAACTCCATCAGACTTTGGCTTTTTTCCAAAGCATTTAACCTGACTAGGACAGTGTACCTCAATAATCCCAAGATGGACAACACAAATAACCAAAAAACAAGGAGTGCCATGGGTCACTAACATGTTTCCTTATCATCAAAAACAAGTTGATTTAAAGGCACAGAGATGGAAATCTTAGTGAGGGACAATTTTGGTTATAATGGTTTTTCAGGTGAGACATATACCTATGTATCTCATAGTATATATGTGTGCCTGTAATGTAATTTTTCTTTTTTAATAAAGGAGCTACAGTAGATAGTTTTCTTTAACTTTAAGGATACATGCCCATGTTTTGTCACACTGTCCATCTTTGTTTTAGTGACAAAGGTTATATTTCTTAAAGACATATTCTTAAAGTAGAATACATTTAGCTTTGTGAATTCAATCAATACGCTACAGTATTAGCGTGACTCCCCAGAAGGTGATAGTTCAGTTTTGTACTAGTGCATCACCTATTGAGGCATATAAAAGCATGACATGGTAGCCATTACTGTATACAGATTTCACATTTTTATGTATCTGTTGAAAATTAATTTAATTAATAATTAATACACAAAAGTAAAAACCCAAAAACTATATAAATAAACTTAACAATGGCTAGATCTTTAATATACTCTGAGTTCATCAGGAAAAATGTTTTCTCCTTTCTGCTTTTTTTTTTTTTAATTTTAAACTTCACATTTGAATGTCTCCTGTTGAGTCACTTTCCCATTTTTCTTTGGTTGTCTTAATGTGTTAATAGCAAGTGAAAATTATTCCATATTGGAATTAATAATGAGCATTTTAAAATATGAACTGTTATCTCAGAGAGTTAACAACCTTTCCTCATATTATTTTTCAGTTACCAACCCCAGTTTGAGGGTGGCTGTGAGGAAGAGACTGAGTTACAGCTTGAAGACAGTGAGATACATTGTGGTACACAATGGAAGGCAAATAATGGCAAGGACTGAAGATGATCTGGATCCATGCTTGGATATACAGAGAAGTCACATTTCCCAAACAAAGCTAACTAAAATAAGAAGGAGACAAAATCTATCCAGTTTTATGGACACCTCCCCTTTATGGGACAAATGAACATAATTTCTACATTGAAGGAGTTTACAATTTAACAGTAGAGAGTAGAGGCTAATACCACTAACTGTCATGTGGACAGGGCAATGGGTTTTGGAGTCAAATGTTCTGACCTTCCCATTGGCTGATTTTGTGACATTGGGCTTGGACTGCTCTGTGACACAGTCTCATTGCTTAAAACCTGGTAGTAATAACACATCATGGAGCTGATGGGAGGTGGAAATAAAACAGGAATTCCTAGGACATGGCACTATCCATTATGTAATTACAGGCAGACAATCCACCCTCCTCCCCATCTCCCACTCTCATGAAAAGGAAGAAATAGCTCTTGTTGTGAATAGCATTATCTGCTCAAAAAGCTAAACTTCTAAAAGGCAAGTTAATTTTCATGGAATGATATGTCAATGAAAATATTAAAATCTAATTTTGTGCTAAGCTAGATACAGCCTTACAATAGAAGTCAAAGCTTTCAAGAAAAAAAAATATATATATACATGTGATGGGTGGGAAGGAAGTTCAAAAATGGGGGAAAATGCTATTCATTAGTATTTTTCAGGTAATTGAGAAAAGACTCTGATTTTAAAGGTAGAAGCCTGCAGTTCAGCTCAAGAAAAATAGTGTTCTGTGAAATCATAGCTAGAAGCCATTAGAGGCAAAACTCAAATAAAATAAGGAATATTAAGAAATTTAATGCATAAAGTCCTACATAACTATGGCTGATATTTTCCCACTCAGTTAAATATTTGAGAATCTACAATGCACCAGGACATTTACAAGCAGGGGGACAATGACATTAAGATGAGTAATTATAGTGCTTACTCTCAGCTTAGTTTTCAGAGAAAAAACGTGGGGAGAGAGAACATTTCAGCACATTTAAGCACAGCATAAAGGTAAATAAACATAGATGAGCTCTGTGTAGATACTTGGAGAACCCATACCAACAAGCACACACACTCCAGTGGATCAAGTCCCTATTTTACTTAGCCAGATACACTGAAACAATGGAAACCAAAGAGATGGCGACTCGGAGCAAGAACAGAGTCCTTGACTGGGTATGCAGCTGCTGGTGACTTCATCCTCACACGACAGAGTTTTACCAACTTAAGAAAAACTCACTTCCTCCTGGAACACTGCCCATATATTCTCAGGGCTTATGCCATGCTCCAGAAAATCTCACACAAACACTCACTGTAACTACTTCAAGAAGATAGCTAGACTCCTCAGGTTCTTCAGATTTTAACACAGTTAGTTAGCACTGATCAAGCCACAGCCTCATGGAAAAAGAAAGGAGAACCAGTTCGCAGGTGCCCATGGAGGATGCTGCATCTTCCCATTGTCTAGCAATCAGCATTTTAGTGATCATGAAACTGGTGATCAAAGGGGTGCCTTTACTTATGCAATTCCCCTTTAAGTGTTACTAAGGCAGCCCAAAGAGAGTCGCCTAAATCGGTTTGAGGAATAGAATTTTGAAAGAGGCAATAAATAATTAAAGGCTCAAGTTGGTATGCTAATGAGTCAAGCAAGATATGAAGACCAGCACAAATGTAAGGTGTTTTTTACATAAACATGTTTATCTCTGTTACACACACACACACACACACACACACACACACACAACTAGGTGGATGTTTTCCACATTGAAGAATGTGTTTGGATAGAGATGGCTTAAATGACAGGTGATATCATTTAATATTAAGTTTGGGGGCTTTGAAGAATAGGCTGTTATAGAGGCTGAAACCCAGGTCCTGAAGAACCAATCATAACACATGCTGATAGAGGAGGCAGAAAAAACAAACAATGGTTTTAAACATAAGCCTTACATCAAAAGTCACAAAGGCACATGTTCTAAATTGTACAATGAGAAGGAGCAGATATTTATTTATTTAAAGATGGTTAATGATCCTCCTGAGTAAAACCAGAAGGCCAGCTTTTCACCAATATTGGTGCCATTTCATCCCAGGGCAGTCACAGTCAGTGTTAATGTGACATTCTGTAAGATGGGGCCTCCAGTGTGGAGAGGCTGGGAGTGCAGTGTTAAGAAGCAGCGCCTCTGCAGTCACAGGTGGAAATGGGGAGAGAAACTGGAGGGGGTTGTGGGGGGATTTGGTAACTGACGACCCATACCTGCAAATGAGAAGGAGCATAAAACAGACATCTAGAGCCCATCTTCTACTTCTTGCTTGGAATAGAGCAATAGGAATGTTTTGGCAGCTGTTATGATTCCTTTAAGGGAAAACACAAACCTTGGCTTCAGCCCACTGAGCGTTAGGCTCATTTGCTTTGAATCTAAAATGCTTGGTATGCCTGAGAAACCAAAGACTAGATTTTCAATTGTTCAAATTTGTGAAGATTAATACAAATGAATTTGATATTGAAAATCTTATTGGCTTCCAGAATGGGTGGGTAGAGATAAGCATGAGGTGAATGCAGGAAAAGCGCAAGAATCAGTGTAGGTTCATTAATGTCACCACATATAAAATGATGAGAAATCCAGGATTCTATGCTACCCCTCAATCCTTAGAAAGAAAGGGTATCTAGACTCATGAGTAGCTAGCAAAGCCATAGAGGAGAGTGGGGTGGGGATATGGAGAAGGGAATTGGGATTAATATGATAATGTGTTAATGTGCAAAGAGGGACAAGGGCAGGGTTTTTTTTGTTTTTAAGTCTCAACTTTCTTGCTGTAGTAAATTCCTTCAGTGTTATTGAATTATCAAATTGCCAAAACACTTGCATGGTTGGAGGGGAAAAAAAAAAAAAAAAAAAAAAAAAAAAACTTGCCTTCCAATGCTGCTGACACTTAAAAGACAAAAATAAACATTAAGAAATGCCCCAAACTGAAATACTTCAAAATTGGTACATCTTTCACATTGATCATGAAAGCAAATTGCAAATGGCCAAAAATTTTATAGATTAGAAAGAGTTAAAGAAATTGGAAAAATATATTCTGCCAGGTAATTGATTATTAACAGTATGGTAAGACATTATCATTGGCAGCATCTTGGTTTCCTATAGTACATTTCCTTAATAGACTCTGCAATTAGCACCCTGAATAAGTACCTCGCAATTACCTTGAACTTTAATAAAACTTGTTGAATGAGCTTGACATAAAATGTGGTTTTCTACTGCAGAAATATGATACAAAAATACCGTAGGTCAGAAAATGTGTCTTCTAAAGGTGACTCTGTCATTGTGTCACCTCCAGGAAGCTGTTTTGCATCAAAGTCCACCCTTTTCTCATTAGCGACATGAATATTGTTGCAAGAGCATGCCAAAGTCCCCTTCTAGATCTACAGAGAGAAAGATTCTAAAATTGATATAGCCAATAAGAAAATTGAAGTACAGAGAAAATAGGTTCCTAGTCTTTTGGACTTGATTTCTACTACATTTTTATTCACCCAACAATTCTCTACCATGGGGTCATATCCTCTATATGGGTAAGTGCACGGAAATTAGGGGAATGATCTCTCTTCAAATCATTAGCAATTCTTTACATCTCAAGAAATCATCAAAAAGAAAGATTTTGATAGGAAGACACAGATAAAAGGAAAGGGTGGTGAAAACTGATTATCTAAGGGGAAAACATAAACCCGTGGTCATGTGGGCATCTCTCTTCTGGAGTTCCTCTCTCTTGCAAATGATTTACATGCCTTGCCAGTATTTCTATTACTCCTGTCAAACCTCAGTAAAAGACTAGTGAAAGTGGTGCATCATTTGTTTTTGGAGACAACTAGATTTTCTTATTCTAAGGAGGTTTATGGGTATCAGATCAGGCTTTTCAATTGATACCTAACAAACTCCACAGTACTGAAATCTGGAGACCCATAAAAAAATGGTAATGATATCAATAGCCGTACAATTTATGGCCAAGTAGTGAGAATAGATCACTTTCGCTACAGGAGTGCCTGACCTGCCTTGGTGCCTGTCTGTGATGAATGCAGCAGCTGTGACATGCATTCAAACGATGTGATAGAAAAACCACACAAGAGAAACCAAGTCAAGTTTTAGCAGAGCAGAAACTTTAGTCTTAAAATATCACCACATTAGGAAAGTGACTCCCAGTATTGCTATAAAAGGAACAAGGAAGTTCAAGTTAACTAACACTTAATACCATTTTTCTTTCATTCAGATTGCAAAAACCGTGGTTGTTCAATACACAATGGCACAAATGCAAGTAATTCACAGAAAAGTCACTGACTACACAATGGATATGAATGAACACATGCATGATAAAGCCCTTTCAGTATATGAAAAGCTACTTAAATTGGAATGCCACTGCTATAAAAACAAGGGAAAGTTTTTTTGTTTTTTTTTTTTTTTTTAAATTTAGTTTCTCTGAAGGTGTTTGTGTTTTCAAACTGAAGTATATTTTTGCCACATTCCTGAGAGTACAGGTTTTTCAACTATTGAAGTTTTTACATATAATCCAGCTAATAGATACAAATCTACAATTTTGCTAATTATTTAAACTGGTAGAGCATCCATTTGTCATTCCACTTAAGGTCAGTTAATGCCAGGTCTTGACATGCACTTGGTTGGAAAAAGAACCATGACAAGAAACAGGATGCTTACAAAGGTCCTGGTCTCTGCAAGGCAAATGCTCTCTGAAAGAGGTAAAATACTAAGAAATACAAATAAAGACACATGAGTTAATAAGCTCTTGAGTCACACGGGCACAGCCTAGGTGTCTCGAGCCAGTTGTATAATGTTCAGGTCCAGCCTACTCTAATACCCACAGACAGTCCTTTCTCTTCAAGATGCCAGAGGAAGTGCACCATGGAGAGGAGGAGGTGGAGACATTTGCCTTTGAGGCAGAAATTGCCCAACTCATGTCTTTCATCTTCAATACCTTCTATTCCAACAAGGAAATTTTCCTTTGGGAATTGATCTCTAATGCTTCTGACACCTTGGACAAGATTTATGACGAGAGCCTGACAGACCCTTCCAAGTTGGACAGCGGTAAAGAGCTGAAAATTGATATCATCCCCAAACCTCAGGAAAGGACCCTGACTTTGGTGGACACAGGCATTGGCATGACCAAGGCTAATCTCATAAACAACTTGGGAACCATTGCCAAGTCTGTCTGGTACTAAAGCATTTACGGAGGCTCTTCAGGCTGGTGCAGACATATCCATGATTGGGTAATTTGGTGTTGGATTTTATTCTGCCTATGAGGTGGCAGAGAAAGTGGTTGTGATCACAAAGCATAAATGATGATGAACAGCATGCGTGGGAGTCTTCTGCTGGGGATCCTTCACGTATGGGCTGATCATGGTGAACCTATTGGCTGGGGGACTAAAGTCATTCTCCACCTCAAAGAACACCAGACAGAGTACTTAAAGGAGAGATGGGTCAAAGAAGTGGTGAAAAGGTTCATAGGCTATCCCTTTATTTGGAGAAGGAACAAGGAATGAGAGAAGGAAATCAGTGATGATGAGGCAGAGTAAGAGAAAGGTAAGAAAGATTAGGAAGATAAAGATGATGAGGAGAAATCCAAGATTGAAGATGTGGGCTCTGATGAAGAAGATGACACTGGTAAGGATTAAAAAACAAAACAAAACAAAACAAAAAAACAAAGAAGATTAAGGAAAAATATATTGATCATAAAAAACTGAACAAGACCAAGCCCACTTGGACCAGAAACCCTGATGACATCACTCAGGAAGAACATGGAGAGTTCTACAAGAGCCTCACCAATGACTGGGAAGACCACCTGGCAGTCAAGCACTTCTCTGTAGAAGGCCAGGCGGAATTCAGGGCATTGCTGTTTACCCCTTGGTGGGCTCTCTTTGACCTTTTTGATAAGAACAACAACAACAACATCAAGCTATATCCATCATGTGTTCATCACGGAGAGTTGTGGTGAGCTGATACTAGAGTATCTCAACTTTGCTCACGGTGCTGTTGACTCTGAGGACCTGCCCCTGAATATCTCCTGTAAAATGCTCCAGCAGAGCAAAATCTTGAAAGTCATCTGCAAAAACATTGTGAAGAAGTATCTTGAGCTCTTCTCTGAGTTGGCAGAAGACAAGGAGAACTACAAAAATTTTTATGAAGCATTCTCTAAAAATCTTAAGCTTAGAATTATTGAAGATTCTACTAATCAGTGATGCCTTTCTGAACTGCTGTACTATCTCATCTCTCAGTCTGGAAATGAGTTGACTTCTCAGAGTATGTCTGTTGCACGAAGGAGACACTGAAGTCCATCTATTACGTTACTGGTAAAAGCAAAGAGCAGGTGGCCAACTCTGCTCTTGTGGAGCATGTGCAGAAGTGAGGTAATATATGTGACTGAGACTATTGATGAGTACTGCATGCAGCAGCTCAAGGAGTTTGATGGGAAAAGCCTCATCTCTGTGACTATGGGAGGCCTGCAGCTACCTGAGGATGAGGAGGAAAAAAAGAAAATGGAGGAGAGCAAGACAAAGTTTGAGAACCTTTGCAAGCTCATGAAAGAAATCTTGGATCAAAAGGTTGAGAAGGTGACAATTTCCAATAGGCTTGTGTCTTCACTCTGCTGCATTGTTACCAGCACCTATGGCTAGACAAACAACACAGAGTGGATCATGAAGGCCCAGGCACTTGGAGACAACTCTACAATGGAGTACATGATGGTCAAAAAGCCCCTGGAGATCAGCTCTGGCCACCCCATTGTGGAGACACTGCGGCAAAGAAGTAGAAATTGTTTATAACTCTTGGGAGCAGATCTTAAAAAGAAGCAGTGTTACAACTGATTACAATATTAGAAGTGAAAATTTAGAGGTCAGAGGATGCAGGGCATTTTTAGGCCATACCAGGTGATCCTATTTGGCATATACCACATGGCAAATAATACAGTAGAAGACAGAGAAAAAGGCAGAGGCAGAAAGAACCTGGTGCTGCTATTTGAAACTGTGCTGCTCTTTTTGGCTTTTCCCTTGAGGAGCCACAGACCCACTCTAATCACATCTACTGCATGATAAAGCTAAGCCAACACATTGATGAATGTGAAGTGACAGCAGAAGAACCCAGCAATGCTGTTCCTGATGAGATACCCACTTCTCGAGGGTGATAAGGATGCATCTTGCATGGAAGAAGTAGATTAGGAGTTGCCACTGAGAAATCTGCCCTCAGTATAGTGTCCTACAGTAGCCTTGAATGGACCTTTCCCACTTGGCATTGCTGCTGATTGATGATCTAGTGGTTTTTCTCTTGTCCTTGGAGTCTTAAGGCAGGAAATAAGGGCCCCAATCCCCCTTCTCCTGTCTAGTTTAGCAGCAGGGTTGAATGTTGTATTGTGTTTTGTTGTTGTTGTTGTTTTATTTTGTTCTAAAATTAAAGTATGCAAAATAAAAAAGATAGTTTTATACAGAAAAAAAGATACATGGGTTAATAAATCCAAATAAAGTCTATTGAATCATAGAGGTGAAGGAAAGGAATTCAACATGTGCATGTTGACCTCCAGTTCATTGTTTTGGTTTTCAAGGACCTTGGTGGTGCCCCCAACCTGCTTCTCTAATTACGTCTTCTACTGTATTATTTGCCACGTGGTATATGCCAAATAGGATCACCTGGTATGGCCTAAAAATGCCCTGCATCCTCTGACCTCTAAATTTTCACTTCTAATATTGTAATCAGTTGTAACACTGCTTCTTTTTAAGATCTGCTCCCAAGAGTTATAAACAATTTCTACTTCTTTGGAACATTCAGATGCAGCTATGTCATTGAGCTTAATGAAGAGTAACTTCAAGGGCCCTCATTTGCATGGGTGCCTTGTAAAATCCCAGAAGGAATCTTAGTAACATGATCATATGACTATGATCTTGTAAAATTTACCTATGTTAAAGACTTTAATTGTCCCTTTCATCACAGGTCGCTTCTAATCACATTAATGTCCCATGTATCACACTCTTCTTTCTGTTGGTTGACACTGCCATCAGTGTCCAAGAGCCTTTCTAGAATCCAATAAAGGAGAAACTAATGATATGTTTTGTTTGAATATAGTGGGCTATTTTTGTGTGGTTCACAGATTCTAGTTAGTGCTGGTCATTCCAGTGAGTAATATACAATAGTCCCATTTTCCTATCACCTAAGTCCCCTAATATAAGTGCTCCAGCTTACCCACTAATATGGCACAAAGGCATAGGGCCAAGTGACATGACATGACTGTGCTCTTTTTGTATCCAGCACTAGAAGTATGTGGGTACTGGAAGATAAACAAGATTTGAAGTATACAAAGCCAGAAACTAGGCTATGAAAAATTCTTTCATTCACCAGATATATAAAATTATAAGTAGATAATTCAGTTCTCATCGACACCTTGACAAATGGGAAGTTCCTACCTAACTGGAATATACTTGAAAACACAGCATAGAATTAAATTTCTCATGCTAGTAAGACACAATCCTATAGCAATTTCACAGATTACAGTGAATATATGTGAAGCCCCATGGTTTATACATCTCAAATACCATTTCTTAAACAAAAACCATTTTGATTACCTAAGCTAAAGATTGAATTGTCTGCTGAAAAAAGATTTTACATTTCTTATGGAGAGGTGATTGAAAAATATGTGGCTAAAAATTACTGAAAATTGCACAATCATGAAATATATTCAGGTGTTAATATATTTTTAATTAATAAAATATTTTTTTATATTTTGTCATCTATATTTTTTAATTTGTAATTTTTTCTCATCCTAATAATTAATCTACATATGTATTTTTTATTCAGAAATTTCGTTCCTTTTCTTAAACAGCAATTCCCCCAAATTGCATATTAGTTAGAGCCCCACGAAATATTGATCAGCTTCTGTATCATTTTAGATTGTCATATTCTGCTTTGTTTTATGTATATAGTTATATTTTTCTGATGTTTTCTTGATTAAGTCATTTAACATATGTTTAATGAACACCTAAAATATGCCAGGCAGTTCAAGGCACTTCAGATACATTAGTTCCCAACATACAAAGGTCCTGCTATGGAAGTCTGTGGGTTGTTAGGGAAGATGGATAATAAATAAGCAAATATATAAACATGAGCATTTAAGACTGGGGTAAAGAAGACCTTAAATAGGAATGTGAGAGAAAAAAGTGATGGAGGAGGGAAGGTGGAACAATAGCTCATTGTAAGCTCTTTAATGTCAAGTAACTCAACTGAGCTAATCACTAAGGTCCCTAGCAGAGTGGGCACTTAGCAGGCATATGTGAAAGGGAATAAAACAGGGCCATAGAAACAAAGGTGGAGTTCAAAATCCAGAAATCTTTGGGATCTGAAAAGTCCTAGGCAAGGGAATTTTCTGTATCACAAAAAAGGGTCTGCATTCTCAATATGTAAATAAACCTGCTACTGTAAGGTTTGTTTCCCCTCAACCAACACTTTTTTCTTTAGCATCAACATTTATTTTAAAACAAACACTATTCACACTAATGCTGCATATGTTATCACCCTTGCAACTTAATGATAAATGAGCATAATAGTGACATCAACACCAATGCTAAACAACCCTAGTAGACATTCTGAAATATTGATTACGATCTTATCAATTACAGCAGTTTATGAAAGAATCCATTGTGCCATCATTTGATCTTTTGGTTTTCTATAGCTTATAGTCTTGGAGCCTAAGTATTTATGAGATTTATGGCAATCTATGGAATAGCTGGAAAGAGAATAGTTGAATTTACCTGAAAAGATTCTTTGGAAGAACTGAATTTTAAACACAATTTTGAAATGCACAAGATATATGAAATGACATATTGGTATAACCTAAGACATTGATAGTAAGTAGATGGGCACATGGTTTTAGAGAATCAAAATGGACATCTGAACAAGGATACTGGTAAAATATTGAGAGCAACAAAACAGGCGTGAACCAAGTGACTAGAGAAGCAAGTAACTGGGGAGACTTGTGATTCTGGTTAGAACATTCTGGCAAAACATAAAATTGGCAGAGTTTTCATTCTAATAGTGATGAGGCTTCCAAAGGAAGAGAATATATAGCATTTTTCTAAATTTCTGAGGAATTGGTTAAAATGTACTTTGGAAAGACATTTGTACCTTACAAATGTATGAAAATCTTGCCTAAAAGAATAAGTGAAGGAATCTTTTCCCCATGGCTTGATAATTTCCTTGTAAAAACTGTGAACTGAATCTCCTCCATGTGCACCTAATGGTGGGGATACAGACTTGGGATGATTGTGTGATTCACTATGAAGCACAATTGGAATGGCTCACGGAATTTGCTGGTAAATGGATGGAGTTGGAGAAAACAATGCTAAGTGAAGTTAGCCAAACCCAAAAAACCAAAGGTCGAATGATCTCTTTGATAGGAAGATACTAACTTATAAAGGCAAAAGAGAGGGGATGAGAGGAATGAAAGGGCTTTACATAGAACAAAGAGGGGGAGGGAGGGATGGGGGGAAGGGGATAGGAATAATGGCACACTGAGTTATCCATGATTACCCTAAATACATGTATGAAGACACAATTGTTGTAAAAATACTTTATATAAAACCAGCAACTTGAAAAATTGTGCTCTTTATATGTAATATGAAATGTACTCTGAAAACATGTATAACAAATTAGAATAATAAAAATTTTTTAAAAAACAACAACAATTGGAATGGCTCATTGGTGCAGTGATACTGGTTGGTACCAGGCACTTATGGAACCATTCTTTTGTTCTACATTTTAGACAGCTCCCAGAGAGGGCAGAACAGCCACTATAAGAATACTTCATTAGCTCTTTGCTAGAAGAAAAAGGGAGAAATAGGGATGCCTTCAGGCCACTGAGTTGCAGTTGCAAACAATTACTGGCAACATCAAAGTACTAAATTCAAATCACCTCATCCTCCCTGATAAATGAGAAACATCCACAAGTCAATTTAAGGCATCCTGGTCACAAACTTATAAGATTTATCAGCTGCACTTGAAACCTTTGATCATTACATTTTATTAGATCATTGAAAGTCCCCAACAGAACTGGAGGAAGTGGTAGGCCATGGAGCCACTGTTATCTCTAAGAACACTCAAAAGGTGGTTTTATTCCACTGTCCATGTGCCCAAATGCTGTTTTCTATGTAGTATCAAAGAGCCTTCCAGGCCCTTTCTTTTCCTGATGAATGTGCAAGGCATAGTCTATACTTAACAGCACTTAAAATTCTGAACAAGGGTCAATCAACTGCAGCTTAACCCAGAAAACACAGAATTGGGCTTCTTTGGCATGAACATGCCTTATGAAAGTGCCAGAGGAAAATCTGACCCTCCTGCATGGAGTCTTTCCCAACATTTGCCACTGGGGTTTGTGACCTCATTTGCTGACCCATCGCTGCTCCTGGAGTCTAGGACTCAGCCATAACCTTGGGCATCTTTTATCTTATGTATTCAATAGGAAGAGGTCATATTCTATCCTTGATGTGGAACTGATCCAGCTGTCCAAGCTTTTGTGACGTCAAATTAGATAAGTGAAATCTAATCCATTTGAAAGAACTCTGCAAGACCACCCAGGTGTTTCATATGGCTGCTGTCTTGTTACTAAATAGGTCCATTACACAAGCTGGAGAATATTACCCCAGCTGACTAATTCACCCAAGGGCAGAGTGAGGCAATGATACACAGACCACTATTGACTTTTCTGTGCAACTCCTGGCATCAAATTCAATGTGCATCAAAATGCAAGAGTATAGGTACAAAAGTAGATTGTGTTTCTGATTCCTCAGGAAGAGGCAAACTGTTTGTGCAAACAGTATTTAAGTTCTAACTTTCAAAGGAAAAGCAGATGTAGAGTGTCTGCTAAAGTATGGGAAAGACAGAATTTGGTTAGAATTTAAAATATTTCCCATAAATGGGTTTTTGAGAATCACAGGAATGGATGTGATTGTTTGGATTATAAATAAGTAAAAAAAAATTTTTTTTCAAAAAAAATCAATGAATGAGAAATCCATGACTCTTTAAGGGCTTGTCAGAACAATAAAATTCATATCACTGTTTACCTTTACCCTACAGGTCCTAGGAATACACCATATTATCCCAAAACATGAGATGATTGTAAACTTGAAGGTAATACCTGTTTTATCTAGCTTCTATCACAAGTTCATTATGCTTCTATTTCACTACCCATAAGTACTGAACTACACTAGGTTAGTATTTGTTGTAACTTAATAGCATGAAATAGACTATTGATGAGAAGTCACAAAATACAATTTAAAGCAGAATCTACTAAGATGAGAGGGAATCTGATAACAAAATTTAACAACATAGACCTACCACCTATGACAAACATTAAATTGAAAGGTGTTGATATAAAGCTGGTATCTAAATCAGTCAGCTTTTGAACTTGTCAATTGCTCCTGAGCCAAGCATCCTTTTAATTTGAGATGAAGGATCACAATCTCATCTTTCAGGTCTTTTCAGGGCAAGCAAACCAATACACAGTGCTGTTATAGAAAAGAAGGAATCATCCTTAAGAGCTCTGTATGCAAGCTCAGATGCCATCAGAACTCTTCATGTGATGCTTGTCCAGGTCATTCCACTCTATTACATCTATCTGACTGGAACACACACAGGCACAGAGTTGCTTTCACAGAGAAGGTATGCGGGCCTCAGAATGAAGTATGCTGAATGGTTAGGCACGCCAGTGACACCACTGTATCTTTCACTTTGTTCCTTCCATGTATACAACTAAGTGGCATGTGCGATGGTTGTCTTTCTAGTTTGCCACTGTTTTTGGATGTGATCTTAAAGTCGATCTAATATTTTCACAAAAGGTTTATGTCCATAGCCTCTGGCCACTTTCAAAAGTAGCTTTTAAATGGTCTTCAAAGGAAAAAAAAACCCAGCAATTTAAGACTAGACTTACATATTACAGTAAAAAGACTACTTGGCAGATGCTGGATTCTCAGCAAAGCACATGAGTAACATATTTTAGCCAAGGGTGAGGAAACAGACCCCCTCACTGGATGGGAAGAGCTGCGAAGTCACATTACAAAGTGAAGCACTGCTAAGATGGGAGGAGTCTGTGACCATGAAAAAATTTGCCATTGCCTCCTTTGCTATACTCTGATTTTATAAGCTCTTATGTTTAGAATACAGATTTCATAAGCCCTTATGTTTAGAATAGATTTCGTTTCCTATCTAAAACAAACATATGGTATCAAACAGTCTTTTAATGCTCAGATTTAAATTAGTTTTAAAGAGATAAAAAGACTGAAATAGTTCTGCTATTTGTACATGCTTAACAACAATATTTATATCGACATATTGGCAGAAGAAATGTTAAGTTCCCTATATCTCACTGGGCCTATAGTTTCATTTTAGAAGGAACACATTTACCTAAAATATTTACAATGTTCTATATGGATATGATAGACAGAACAACTAGTGGCCTTATCTCCAACAACTTTTTAGCACTCCAAAAAACCTCAAATCTAAATTACACTGCTGACCCTAGTACAAAACCTAATTGTGTTGGTCAGTGAGTGTTTGTTTTGGTTGCCATGTCATCAGTACTATCTTTATTTAAATATTCAACAAATAGCCAGTTGTTGCTGCCTGAAGCGATGGCCGCCTGCAGCAACAAAGCCGCGGGAATAAGTTCAGAGGCAGACTGGAAACAAACAGGCTCTTTATTCTGCTAGCTTCTCTCTCTGGCTCCAACAACACCCCAACACGCAATCCACACTCCTCCAACCAGCACAAAATGGCGCCAACCCCGTCCGCAATGTCCGGGGCCAAGTCTCGCGAGATCATGCAAATGGAGCCGACCCGATCCGCGATGTCCTGGGCCAAGTCTCGCGAGATCATGGAAGGTGGTAATGCTTTATGACTCACAGCTAACCGCAATCTTAGCTATCTCCTTAATTAGGGCTCCTACAGCCAGTGCTCACCCAAGCATCCTGGTTTCACATAAAATGCATGTTTTGAGGATATCTGCATCCTCAAAAGAAGGTTTTGTCATTTTGTGGGTTGCAACTCGGTCTTGAAAATAATCTAACAGGCTATGATCAACAATCTAGCCCATTGGTGCTTTAGATAATATCAGACATATAAAAGATATATTTTGCTTTGTAGAATAGTTCTATACTGTGTTGCAGTGCAAAATCTAATTCTGGCTTTCAGTTACAGTTGAAAAAATTTGGGGAAAAGAAAAAAAAAAATGCTTAGCTTAAAGCTTCTTTCCTGCTCTCCTGGAGAATGTTCTATAGCTGGTTTGCAACCCTGGGATGGGTTGAGAAGTCTCTGGGGACAACAAACTCCTTAAGGAAACACAGTTAGCCCAGAATTCTGTCTGCTAATCTGCTTCCATGCCCCTTCTGTTTTTGAAGGTTTTTTCACTGCTTAATATTTATTTTGCCCCGGCACTTACTGGAAAACAGCTAAGTGCTAGGAACTGTGTTAACTCCTAGAGAAACAAGATTATTTTGACATAGTCCTTGACCTCCAAAGGGCTCTGAAGAGATTGACTTATATACAGTAATTTATAATAGTGTCACTGGAGATATACAAGCATTAATTTCAAAGTATTTGGGAGCAAGAAGGAGACTTACAACTATTGAAGAGGGCTTCACAGGACAGTTGACATTTAAGTGACTATTCACATTTCCTTCCTTCCTTTTTTCCTTCCATCCTTCCATCCATTCTTCCAATGCATCCATCCTCTACCTAGAGGATGCCTACTCAAGGCACTAACCTAGAACTCAGGGTAATTTAGATGGATAAAACAAAGGACTACCTTAAGGGAGCTCTAAATCTGTAGGAGAAAGAGACTTACAGGACCAGGTAAGAACAGAAAAAGTGATAGGTATCAGGCACTGTAGGTCTATTGTTTGGAGTTGAAGAAAACTCCTTTTGAAAGAAGAAACTGTGAGTGATGGTGAATAGTACAGAAAAGCCCCAATACCTGAACAAAACTGGTGCATACTGTAGATATAGCAAAATAACTAAAACTATGTACACACATATTTGTGAATATATTTAATGCTAAAGGCAAAAAACATGATATAATAGGTGACATAGGGCCAACCAGTCTGGGAGTGCAGATTATACATAAAGCAAGAAGCTGAAACAGACATAATATAAATTTGATTTTAGCACTTCAAATTGTTGTTTCTGGATATAACCATTAGAATATAATCAACTACTTACCAAGACCTAAAAGATTCCATGTGGTTTATTATTAAGTATTTTACTCTTTGTGATGCTATTGTATATGGGATTGTTTCCTTAAAATCCTCTTCAGACATTTCATTGTTAGTACATACAAATACAACTGACTTTCATATCCTGCAACTTAAAAACTAAATTTGTTTATTAGACCCAAGAGTTTCTTGGTGGGGCACTTAGGATTTTCTCTATAAAACATCATGCCATCTGTAAACATAGACAATTATATATATATATATTACTTTCCAATTTAGAGGCCTTTTTTTCTTTTTCTTGCCTAATTGCTTTGGCTAGCACTTCTGTTAGGTCAAGGAGAAATGTTTTATACTCTGAGATACATTTGCTATGGCCTTATCAGATCCTTTGAGATCCTATGTTGAGATTTTTTTGTAGACCTAATTTATTAAGAGTTTTTATCATTTTGTCAAATTTATTGTTTTTATCATTAAATAATGAAATTTTGCATTTATTGAGTTGATAATATGATATTTATTTTTCATTCTGTTAATGTGAGAAAATGAAAGATATGTATACTGAAATTTGTAAGATATTGATGAAAGAAGAAGAGGGAAAGAGAGAGGAAGTTACCTCCTATTCATGAATAGGAAAAAATGAACATGGTTAAATTGCCCATACTACAGAGCAATCTTGAGCAAAAGAACAAAGGTGGAAGCTTCACACACCTTGACTTTAAGCTGTATTAAAAAGCTATAGTAATCAAAAGAGTAGGTTACTAGCATAAAAACAGATATATAGACCATTGGAACAAAATAGAGAACCCAGAAATAAAACTGGTGATATATGATCAATTAATCTTTGATAAGAATGCCAAGAATACACAATAAAGAAAGAATCCAAAATAATGAAACTGGATTCTTACATTACTTCCTATACAAAAATCAACTAAAAAAATGGATTAAAAATTTATATGAAACATCTGAAATGGTAAACTTCTAGTAGAAAACACGGGAAATTTCCTTTATGTTGCTCTTTGCAATGATTTTATAGACATGACAACAAAATCACAGACAGCAAAGACAAATGTGAACAATTGGGACTACATCAAATTCAAAAGCCTCTGTACAGCAAAAGAAAGGACAAAATGAAAAGGAACCTATGAACTGGGAAACTATTTAGAAACCACATATTTGATGAAGGGTTAATATTCAAAATATACAAGAGACACATGCAACTCAATAGCAAAAATTAAGTAACTTGAATTAAAATGAACAACAGACCTAAACAGACATTTTCCAAAGAAGATACAAAAAATGGGTAACAGGTACATGAAAAAGTATACAACATTGCTATTTACCAGAGAAATGCAAATGGTAACCACTAGGATATATCACTTCATGCCAGTTGGGATGACTCTTACCAAAAAGAGAATAGCTAACAAGTACTGCCTGTTGAGGAAGATGTGGAGAAAAGGGAATTCTTGAACACAGTGAAAATGCAAATTGGTACAGTCATTGTGAATTATAGTATGGAAATTCTTAAAAAATCTGTGGAAATTACTACCATAAGATCCAAGAATTTGTTTTTGGTTGTACATACAAAGGAAGTGAAATCAATATCTCAAAGATATACCTGCATCCATATCTTCATTGTGGCATTATTCTTAATAACCATGATGTAGAAACAACCTAAGTGTTCACTGATAGATGAATGAATAAAGAAAATGTAACAATATAAGCATATCTAAGTCAGACACTGAAAGACAATAATGCCTGAGCTCACTTGCATGTAGGATCGAAAAAGGTCAAAATCACAGGGAGTAGTTTCATGGTTGCCAGAGATGAGGGAGTGGGGAAATGGTGAGAGGTTAGCTGAAGGGTATAATATGAATAAGTGTTTTTTGGGATCCAGTGTACTGTATGGGGACTACAATGAATAAAACTCTAATGTTTACTTGAAGTTTGGTAGGAGAAAAGGTTTTAATGCCATCACCACACACAGAAATGTCAACTAAGGATAATGATGATGATGATGTTAATTTGATTTTGATAATTAGTATACCATATATATCAAATCATCACCTCACATACTTAGAATATAAACAATTTTATTTGTTAATTAAGTATTTTACAATAAATTTAAAAATAGACCCTCTATGATCTGCTCACCTCTTGAATCTCTGAACTTCTGACACTCTGGCCCCCTTTCCAAATTCCCCCAGGCTCTCCTAGGGCTCTGAACCAGCAGATACTTCTGTCTGGGATGTTTTTCCACCAGTTCCTCTCTTGTCTTCTCCTAGAAAATCTTTCCCTTTGTCCTAATTCCTTCCTTCACTGTAATGTTGCCTTGTCTCTTGTGCATTTGTTTGAAATACAATTTCTTTCTTTTTTTTTTTTTTTTTTTTTTTTTTGGTGGTACCAGGGATTGAACTCAGCGGCACTTGACCCCTGGGCCACATCCCCAGCCCTTTTTTGTATTTTATTTAGAGACAGGGTCTCACTGAGTTGCTAAGTGCCTCTCCATTGCTGAGGCTGGCTTTGAACTCACAATCCTCCTGCCTCAGCCTCCCAAGTGCTGGGATTACAGGCGTGTGCCACCACACCCGGCTTGAAATACAATTTCTATCAGCCAGAATGGAAGCTTCTTAGCTTCCCTTTTGTATTCTCAGAACTGAGCATACTGTGGGCTGTCTAAATGTTTGCTACATTAAGGAAAAATAGAGGAAGTTTGGGTGGGTACAGGTGAGCAATCATGTGGATAGATGTGGGTCTGAATCAGGGAACACAAAATTAACTGACAAATCAGCAATACAGTTCTCTGATTCAACTTATAAGGTCAGGTGAAAAATGGAGGTGTGTCAAGAGGTCAGGAGATCATGGTCATGACAGGGAAAAAACAGGAATGGGGTCAGGCTTTGACCTCGAACAAGACTCAGATTAAGCCCAAGAGACTTGAGGCTTTTTAATTTCTGCTCAGCAGGAACCAGACCATCCTCAAGGACATAGGATACCCAATAACCTAACACTTTGCTGCTTCTCAAGTGTCTGCATAGTTAAACCAAGACCAGGAATCTGGAAACCAAATGGCCCAAGAAAACACTGTGGCACAAATTCTGTCAACAGTCCCAGAGTAGCACTTAAGAAAAAGACAACAAAACATTTTTTTTGTTTGTTGTTGTTTCAATTTATTCTTCAAAAGACTGTGAGAGATGACTCCTCCAAAATAATAAAAGTTATCCATGATGTTAGCAGCAAGCCATTTAGCACAACCAAAAGGCACTGGCATATGTTATATGGGCAGGTCTATAGGAGAAAGGCTGACATTTTTGGCAATGAAAGCAGCCCAAAAGGAAAACAGCCACAGCAGCCCATCTAACTGTGGCTGTGAATCACCCTGATTATGAGCCACACGCATGCAATCACTGGCGCACAGAAACTCCTGACTAACAGCCTTGAGCAGTTTGCCTTTGCTATCTAAGTGTCACAGACTGAACACACTCTTGCCTGACCTCGACTCGGCATTAATACCTGAATCACAGCCTGGGGAAGCTCAATATTCCACTGCTGGAAAGAAGATAAACAGCAACAATACGAAGATGCAGCCCTTTTTAGTGCCGCTAGTTAAAATGAATGCATTTAATCTTTCTTCAGCATCTAAAATGTCTGTCATCTTCTCTGGGTGGAATGAATGATATTTAAATACTATTGCAGAAAGCCAGTTTCTTGAAGGCTTTTCCACATACCAAACGGCAAACAGAATGATAAACTTTGGTTACACTCAGCATTACAGGACACAAATCACTGGGCAGCCAGAGGGCATTCTGTTTATGGTTCTACAACTGAAAAGCATAAACCCATGATCATTAGTTGTAACACCTACCTATAGGCCTGAAATATACAACTAATATCTACTGTGTAAGATATATGTAATCTGCTCAGGAAATAAATGATATGCTTTATTAACTTTTATGATATGAATGTATTATCTATCTGTAGGGAAATTATCCACATCAAATGGTTTCTTCTGACCTTGATCTGGTATAACAAGGGATTGAACCACAGTGTCCTACCAGAAAGACTTGACCACATATCTAGACAAATTTCTGATTAACCACTACCTCCATCATCACAGCTAATAAGTCCTGTCCTTTAAGAATAAAATTTAAATTGTTATGAGGTGCATGCTGAAGAAAGAATAAACCTTTGTTAAAAAAAAAAATGACCATGGCTAACCTGCATTATGAGTTCACCATGCACCAGGCATTATATTAAGAGTCTCATGTACTTGTAATCTTCACAGTGATTATAAAGTTGAGGATGACTATCATCCCATCAAACAGCTAAAGAAAAGGAAAAGAAGATCAAAAGAGGGTTAAGTGATTTGCTTCTAGATACACACATAGTATATGATAGAAAGGGGATTCAAATCCAAGATGTAAAAATAAAACAAAACAAAAAACCTACACTCCTATAACATACACAGTAGCCTTCCAAAGAGAGATTCCTGAGACCAAATCGAAGTTGATGCTGCCAGACCAAAGTCCTGGAGAGGCTGGTGTAAATCCATATCTACTTAGGAAACAGGGTGCAGTCCAACTAAGTATCTGAATGCTTGAGTCCATCAATGCATCCTTTAGAGCAGAAAGCCTAAAAAAAAACAAAACCCTTAATTACACCTAACTGGAGTTGCAAAAATGATTCTGTATCGAATCCCCTTTAAGCACATATTTCCTGGTTGAGTATAAAGAGAGTCTAGCAATGGCTGGATCCTTATCCCTGGGGTCTTTGAGGAAAGGGAGCAGAGAGTCACAGATGACTCCTGTGAAAGGAGTCATCTCTCACAGTGATTTCTTTGAAGAATAAATCAAGGGGTCATGGTATTCCCAGTCCAAAATGAGAAAAAAAAAAAAAAAAAAAAAAAGGCACTCTAGCTAAAAAATAAATACATGAAAATAAAAAATGAAGTAGCTGATTTGGGGATGGTCTGGACACCAAGAGAATGCTGCAAACCCAGAGGCCATAGTTACAAGAGACAACTATACTCAGCCTTTCTGTTCTTCCCTTTCCTTTTCTGAGAGGCCAAAGGTGGGGACCTGTCTAAGCAGCATTGCTGCCGTGTACAATTATTATTTTAATCAACATAGTGCTGTGTTAATGAGTGCCAACCATGTGCCAGATGGTGCTGAAAACAAAGCCTTCTCTGCAATCCCGCCCAGTGGGATCGCCACCTCTCCTCTCTGTGAAAGTGATCACAAATGTGGTAATGAGCTAACTCCGATGCAACCCAACTTCTAATCCCCCGACACTTTCTGATTGGGCACTGCACCAAGATTTGGCATAGAAAAGGCACCTGGAGTGCTGTCGGATGATCTCTTCAGGGATAATGGACCAGGGAACTGAGCCTGTAATGATTTCATATCAGTTTGTTCAAGTTCAGTTGCTATTAATTGGGTTCAAGTTCAGCTCCAGTTCACACAATCTAAATAAATAGCTGTTGAAACCAGCTTAGTGCCTGGCACAGTATGTATCTTTGTAGCTAACAAGAAGCAAGCAAAAGAGAAAAATGTAGAGAAACACCTTGCATAGATGTTGTCTGGTGTCAACTTTGTGGAATGAGAGAGGGAAACTCATGAACGGTGTTCTGTTTGTTGCAATGGTGCATGCTTATATTGCTTAACAAATGATCATATTCTGAAGAATGGAGCCTGAGAACAGATTACATGGTTAAGTGTGCACATCATTCTTGAGAACAGTTGTAGGTAAAATGCTGGTTTGGGGGATCTGAACTGTTGCTAGGCTTTCCATTCACCTTGGCAATTCTAAGAAGTTAGTTCTATTATAATCTAACTAAAATTTTAAAAAATGTTTAAAACAAATGCATTGCTAAGTAGAGAAAAGGAGCAATATTATAGGAAAAATCTATTTAAAACTAGAGCTTTGCATATTTTATGAGAAAAAATCCATCCAGATCTATTTTGCTCTAGCCCATTAAGATTCACTCTAACTTGGTTTAGCTAGAATAAAATTTAAAACACATTTCCAAATATCATTTGTAGGGAATTTTGAATGAAGGCATTTTACAATTCAATGTTGTTTGGCAAATATCTGATTTCTGTTAAAATTCAGTCATAGAAACTATGTTTCAAGTTGGATTGGTTTTAAGAAGATACCAGCATGGTTCTTTTATATATACAATCATGTATGAAAGGCAATGTGAACAGGTACTATGAGGACATTTAAAACCTATTTACTTATTGGTAAATCAATGTAGCATGTAAAATAAAACTAGCTTAACCTAAAGGAATATAATTAGACTAATCTTTATCATTTTTATTTTGTTATATCAATCTTAACAATGAAATAAATTTGTGGCTAAAGGTGCAAATTATGGAAATAAGGGTAACATAAAGAAAGAACTGAAAAATATAATTTTTAACATTTTAGATGGTATTTTCTGTTTTATTTTTTCTGAATACAAGCAAAAGGTGTTTGACAGGTATGAAAAATTTGGTGCCCTTACAACGCAGGGCCTACAGAAAAGTGAGGGAGAAAAGCCATTCTGTGGTGTCACAGGGACTCAGGTTCTCTTCTTTCTGCATTTTACCTAACATTTAAGGAGGCCATGTTTCTTAAAATCTAGGGTCTCTGTTTCCTCATATTTAAAATGAAAATTAAAAAAAAAAAAAAAGGTAGAAGGACACTGAAAAGTTTGAACAAGTAATGGTATATGAAATGTCTAGCATAATGCCTACACCATAATAGCTTCTCAATATACACTGTCCCCCTCCTACATACCAAACAGTAACCCTATGTATTTTGGGGTTATATAGTCAATCCTTCCAAATGATCCTGTCCAGAGTCAGTCTGAACAGTTGCTGAGAAGTGAAACCTTAAAACACAAGCCATAGTGATTTGTGGCCCCAATGCTTCCCCAGAATCAGAAAACAATTTACAATCTTTTCCCTAATCCTCAAGAGAAATTTAAAATTCAGATTCAGCTGATGTGGGCATTTTCTACCAACTATATGAAATGGTGCTCTTCAGGACCCCTGTCTAGTTGTACACCTATCCATGCAGACTCACGGAAACTTTTACATCAGCATTATCTGCTATCGTCGACATCTGCTGTTTTGGGGACACAAAACATATGTATATAGGCAAATAGCTTGTGATTTCTCTGCCCTGTCATGTCCCAATCACCTTTCTATGAACACTGCCGCATTTCAGCTGAGGTGCTCAGAGGCGAGTCCTTAGGGAGTCTCTTCCTGGTCAAATTTCCCAGTCAAGTGACCTGGGGTCTCTGGAGGGAAGGGCTCCAAAGGGACCTCACTTTGGGCTAATGGCTCCCACCTGTTCAGCATTAGCCTGCCTGTATTAACCTTTGCCTCGTTTGCTTGACTTTGCCCATCTCTGGTTTGGGGTTGAGAGCTTAAAGAACAGAACTGGAGTATAATGTTCCAAAGGTCAACCCTGAGGACAGCTCAACAACAGAATCCCTAAAGGGAAATGCCGCACCCCCATGACCCTAGGGTTTCAAAATTGGGAGGGAAATGTGCTTTAAGTCAGTATTACTTATCTAACTTTGACAATACAGAGGTTTCAAAGGTAATTTCCCAATATACAACAAACTCCTGCACATACCAAGTATAAAGACTACAAGAAATATTATAATTTAAAACATACTCTAACCTAGAAATAAACTTATTTTAAATCTAAAATGTATAAAATTACAAATAAATCCCCTCCTTATTATTATTTATATTCATAAAACAACTCCCCTTTCTTCATTTAGTGATTTATAAAGAAGGGTATTTTTTCCCCCCCAAGGCCAGTGAGAACCTGTCTGAATTTATGAAATTCTAAGTAGAGTTTAGAAGAAAACAGAAGAATAATACTTTGATTTAATTCAACAAATGTGCACTAAACACCCATTATGTTTCTGGTTTTATAGGTAACATTAAGTAGTCTAAACCCATTTCTTTCCTTCAAGGAACACACAGGGATACTTAAAATCACTCATAAAATAATGTGAACTATGTAAGATAGATTTATCACTAAGTTCCAAACTGAGTAACAGAAACCTCCTAAATTCTATGCAAGGGCTAAAATGAAGCATCAACATTGTCCATAGTCAGAAGAGTTTGCACCATGCAGGTGGGCCTTAAAATGGAGTTTGGATACAGAAAATTAAGGAAGTCATTAGAAATTAACTGCAAAAATCAATGATAGAGTGACAGAAAAGACCATGACCTGTAGAATTGGGCAAAGGGTAGATTGAAGGAGTGAGTACATGCCAACCACTCTGAGCAGACTGGAGGTGCAGGTCTGTGCTGGGAGTACTGGTGTGGAAGAATGAGCTACACACAAACACAGCCCTGCCTCTCCACTAAGGAAGACAGAAGCTCACCACCATTAAGTCTGGGCCATGGCTGTAAGCTAGGCAACTGAGCTCTCTGGAAATTCATCCCGACTGCCAAGCCCTAGTCTCTTGACCAGTTCTCTCCCTATACTTCTACATTTCTATCTGATGTATTTTTTTCACATCCTGTGACTTTCCCTAAGCTTCTTTCTTTGTTGCTTTGACACTTTTCTCTGAATGACCATTCATTCTACTTTCAGGGAAAAAAATAGTACCATTTTATACTCACTGTGTCAGTCAGCTTTTCATTGCTGTGACTAAAATACCTGATGAGAACAACTTAGAGGAGAAAAAAGTTTATTTTGGCTCATGGTTTCAAAAGCTTAGTTCATGGTTGGCTGGCTCTATTGCTCTGGGCCCCAGGGGAGGCAGAACATCAGGGTGGAAGGGTGTGGCAGAGGAATCTCCTCAGATGATGATGACCAGGAAGCAGAGAGAGGGAAGAGACAGGGACAAAATATATAATCCCCAAGACACATCCCTGGTGACCTACTTATTCCAGCTATACCCCACCTGCCTACAATTACTACTCCAGGGCTGGGGATGTGGCTCAGTGGTAGAGAGTTCACCTAGCATGTGCAAGGCCCTGGGTTTGATCTCAGTACCACATAAAAATAAATAAATAAAATAAAGGTATTGTGTCTAACCACAACTAAAAAAATAAATATTAAAAAAATTACTACTCCATCAAAGAGATTAATCCACTTATTAGGTTATGGCTCTCATAATCAAATAATTTCACCTACTGCATTAACATAGAAACTTTTAGGGAACACTTCATATTCAATCTGTAACACCCACTAAGATAGCTATAATAATTATTATTTTAAAAAGACAAATAATTAGAAGTATTGGTGAGGCTGTACAAAAATTAGAACCTGAATTCATCACTGGGGGAAAGGTAAAGTGAATTCATGCTTTGGGTAAAAGCATGGAAGTTCCTCAGATGGTTAACACAGTTACCACATGATCCAGACATCCCACTCCTGAGTATATATTAACAATAAATGAAAGCAAATTTACATACAAAAATTTTCACATGGATGTCCATAACATTCATAATAGCCCAATGGAGTAGTACTTTTTAATATTTATTTTTTAGTTGTAGTTGGACACAATACCTTTATTTATTTATTTACTTATTTTATGTGGTGCCGAGGATTGAACCCAGAGCCTGGCACAACACAAATATCTATCAACTGATAAACCGATAAGTAAAATGTTAAATACCTACAAAACGAATATTATTTGTCAGTAAAATGAAGGGTTGAAATGTGCTAAACACGGGTGAATACTGAAAGTACAGTGAAGTGAAAGAAACCAAACACAAAGCATCAAGTATCATATGACACTATTTACATGAAATGTCCAGAATAGGTTAGTATAGAGATAGAAAGTAGATCATGGTTGCCTAAGGCTGGGGTAAGGAATAGCAATATTGGAAAGTACTACTAGAAGATCCATACAGGGTTTGTTTTTTTGTTTATTTGTTTTGTATGATTAAAATGTTCAAGAATTGATCAAAGAGATAATTCACAATTCTGAAACACACCAAAACTCACTGACTGAACATTTTAAATGGGTGAATTATATATTATGAATTAAACCTCAGCAAGCTTTTTTAAAAATAAAAAGAACCATGCATTCTGATACATGAAAAAAAAAAAAAGACCTTTATTATGTGAGTTGAGAAAGTCCTAGTTACTCAGAGCTGAAGTGTGGTGAGGGCTGGTGTTGGAAAACTTATTTAACATCAAAAGTCATTAGCCAAGCAAAATATTGCATGAAGTGACAATAAGTGAAATAGAAACAAAGCATTATTTTATGGGTATTTTACTAATCAGCACATGCATTTTTTTTTTCATGATATGGCTAGGATGTTAGCCCAATGCTCTTTGTTTGAAGATGAGACAACTGAGGCACTGAATGGTTGCCATAGTTACATGGTTTCTAAGTACCAGAACGCTGGTCTCCTAATTTGGAGCTGGAGAGTGAATGCCTCTGAGGAGCCTGGTCACTGCCATTTACACTCACAGGGTGAGTGCAGCACCTGGCAACAGCATGTGCTCACTAAACACTTGCAGAATGAACACCTGAGCAACAAACTTTATCTTCCCTTATTATTCAAAAGTATAGATTTCCAAAGTAGAGTTCTGGTCTCTTATCTCTAACCACCTAAATATCACCTCTGCTTACACAGTCTGTGTTGTAAATTACACTTATCTCTTCCCTCTTGTCAGCTCCCCTTTTGACCCTACTGTTTATGCCAATGGTCCTATCTTCTGGCTAATCCCCCAGTGACAAGTCCAGGGTGTGGACTATGCCTACAAAGGACAATTCAGTAGAGGCGAAGGCCACATTATTTAGGCTAACAGGAAAGAAAGCAGAAACTAAATGATTAAGCAAGTCATCGACACAGGTGACAGTAGGGAAGAGGCACTGGGAAGCTTGAGAGCCCTTGTTATGATCAGTGAGCAAAACCAGGCAAAATGAGGGATGTTACTCAAAGGAGAACAATCCAGACCAGGGCGGATGTTTATAAAGGTCAAAACCAATGATTATACATGAGGCTTTGGAAAAATGACCTCAAAATTTGAAATCAGGGAATGGTTACTTCATGTGCAGTAAAAAAATAAAAACAATAACCTACTCATAATGCATGGGTTTAGCCATCTGCCAAAATGTCTCTGACCAGGAAGATAGTGGGGCAAGCAAGGCCCAGCAAAATCACCCAGGGGATTGCACAGGCAAGAACTAGAATTAGGCTGAACTTCAAAAACATAACATTTGAGCTCACTAAATTATGCATTTTTCCTGGCAGGACATGTATTTATGGCAACAATAACTACTGTGTTTCCATGCATTACTGAGGGTGTGATTTTCCATCTGTGCCAAGAAAGGGGCCCAGTTCCCCTAAGCATGTGTGTGTGACCTGATATGCCATATCAGAGGACGAAGCAGTCCTTTACTTGTTTTGTACTCTATATTCCTTATCCCCAGAGCTCTACACAGATGGATATGATTGTCCCCTGTTTGATAGAGGAGGAACCCGAGACACATGGAAGACATAATTTGGCCAAGACATGGCAGGGTAGAGTAGAAACCCAGGTCTGTTTAACTCCAAAGCCTGTGCTCTGACCTCCACAGCATGAGGATCACCAGATACAGCTGCCCTCTGAACAGGAAGATGGGGACAGTGGAGGAGGGAAGGATTTAGAGAGGAAGAATTCACAGAATATTGTGCAGCTCTACAGAGAACAGGATGTTCTGCTTCTAAATATCTAATTTTGGATATTTAGAAAGAAAAAAAAACCTTCAGTGGAGGGGTTCTTCTCAAGGTGCCCAAGCTTAACAGAATCATACAACAGCCATTATGGCATCCTGAAATTCATTCATTCATTCATTCATTCATTCATTCATTTCAGTCACTCTCTCACTTTCTCAAATATTATTTGATACCTACTGTGAAAAGTTCAAGACGGGATTATACCACAATGGGCAAGACACCATCCATACCTTCTCAGAACTCAGTGTGCATATTGCCAAATAGAAAATGTGGAAACATGATAGCATAATGTGAGGAGCTAAAAATATATATGCATAATGTATTTCGAGACACAGAGAAGGTGATCTCTACAGACTACCAGGACAGCCCTATGACAGTGACATTCTTTCTGCCTAAAAGATACTCAATATAAATTTTACTCTGAACACAAGTTTTCTCTGACTATCAATTAAATTGGGCTCCCTCAGTACTCTTGCCTTTATAGCACTTCTCAGCTTGGAGTTAATTCTGTGGTTCTCATTAGACTCTGGGTTGCATCAGAGCAGGCCTGGGCTCTCCCTGCTCTTGGCTGTATTCTCCATACCCAACACAGTGCTTGATGCAGAAGAGATGCTCCATAAATAGTTGTTGAATAGTGAGTTTTCAAAACCAAGATATTTTCAATTCTGGGCATATTTGATTAAAGCATGCTATATAGCTTTATAAAAAAATTATTTGCCAAAACCTAGAAGTAAATATTAATGAATACAATTACTCAGGCACCATAACCTCAACCCACAACCTGGAGCATCCCAGTTGTGAATTAGATAATGCCCCCATTGTGGTAGCTATCCCTTCATGCTCTGAACCTGAGAATGATAGATAAGAAGGAAGTTCTACCCTGTGGACTTCAATAACCGTACATGTGGCAGTCAGACATCAGAATCACAAATGCAGAATGACAGAAATCTACTTGCACCTGCAGAGAGGTTAAAGCAGCTGTGGTTGAAGTCCAGCTGTCAGGAAATTTCTGGTTTTCACAGACTAATTTGAAAAGGACATAAGGAATTGGGTCGATATTAGTGACAGCATGCAAATGAAGCTATTTTTATTTTTATTTGGTTTGCAGTTTGACTTTATTTTCATTTAATTTAAAGTAACAGCATGCCAGTATGACTATGTGAAGGCTTTCCTGAGCCTTCCCCAGTTCCAGGAGTGAAGTTGGTTTGCAGGACAATTTAGAAAGCTAAGTCTGCAGCAAGGCTGTTGGCAAAGGGAATTTAGAGACAGACAAGGACCGAAAGATGAAAAAATAGATGGAATGGTCCTGAGCGTGCAGTTTTCACAGTAGGGTGACACCTTGGTTCTCAAACTGTCTAAATTGTTCCACTTCTTACTTCCTTCAACTGTAGAACCACAACTGTGACAGTACAGGTCACGTCTTTTCCTACATCCCTACAGGAACTCTGCCCCTTGGCCCTGGGATACCTTGGCACTTGCTCATTTAAAATGGTTTTCAACCTTTGATGCTGGCTTCAGACCCGCAGATGCTGATTCACAGAGCTGTCAATCAGCCCTCAAGAAGCAGCTGGGACCTTTTGCTTTTGCTCTCTATTCCTATGTATATCTGAGTCTTTCATCAAGATCAGATTTCTGATTCTTCTTACCCTATCCTTCTTCAACCTGCTGTGACAGGCCACTAACCTCAGTTCTTCTTCCAAGGCATGTCTGCTATACCTGGAGGGTTACCCTCTTGCCTCATGCCCCCCCACCAACCCCCGCAGGCCATATGATAATCACTGCAGGCATCTGGGTCCTTAGGATGTGGGAATGCTCTGGGGTCTCAGTAGTATCCAGTGGATAGTGACCAAGGCTACTGCTAAACACCCTACAATGCCAAATGTACAGGGCAGCCTCTCCACAACGAAGCGGTCTCCAGCTCAAAATGTCAACAGTGCTGAGGTTAGGAAACCCTGTGCTACACACAGGATTCACAAGGAGAAAGAGAATATATTCTCTCCTGAAAATTATGCTACCTCATTGGGATAATGACATTTACACACAAGAGAGTCTGAGGGGGGGAAATAATTTCCAACATCTAAAGATAACTATTGTGAATAATTAAACTACAGTTATCAATTATGAATTCTAGAAAAAGACAGAAATGAACAAAAGAAGGTCAGAGAAAGCAAATACACATTGGCATTTGAATTACAGGTAATAAAAACCCAAGGGTTATGACTTTGTGACTGCCTGGGGCAGTCTCAGGTAGCAAGCTGTCACCTGCTCCAGAGGACATATATTTGGTGGTAGACTCATGTTGAAATCAGGATGGAAAAGGTAGTGATGGTATGCGAGCAATATTCTAAGTTAGACTGTGGGGAAAAAAAGATAAATAGATTTTAGGTCCACCAGCAAAGTGATTAAAACTTTAAAAACCTTATTCTTCTGTTTATGATGGACAAATAAAAGGACATTAACTTTAGAAATGCAATATTGCAGAAGTACTTTTATTTGGGAGCTTAGGACAATGTCTCTTGTATCTGAGATCTAGCACTGTAATGAATTACTCATAGAAGGACTTTTGTGGTTTCACCTTGAGGTACTGTCATAAATATTTCCAACTTGCTCACAGCTTTCTGTCCATGATCCCAATGCTACAGGAACAGGCAGGTATAAACACTGAAAACTGAAGATAAATACAGATATATATATATATATGTATAAGTTATAGGTGCAGTTAAAACATTATCTTTAATGTAGTTCTATGTGCTAAGCTAGCATGTATTTTTCTGTGATTGGTGCTTTAAAGAATGGTCCAAGATAAATCCCAAATCCTCAAAACCCTAAGCTGATTCTCAACACATTATGCTACTGACCATTTCCATCTTCTTTTCTTATAAATCTACATCCTAATGCAGCCAAAAATCAAAGAAGTCATGGGAAGCAAAATCCATTCTATTCTCATCTCAAAAGCTTTGGCAGGATAAGCTGATTAGTCTGTTAACATTTTGAATTCTTTCTCTAAAAGTCAATTTTGGAGAAAACACTACCTATCAAGGTATATATTGAGATTATACAAGCAGAAAAATGGAAATGCATACTAAGTGGTAGGCTAAATACAGAAATGCAATTATCCTAAACCCTGCCACACAGGTAGTGAAAAAATAAAATAGATAAAACCCCAAACAGGTAAAGAATACTGGAGAGAAAATGGGAACAGATGAAATATGCTAATAAAATGTTGGAGAGGCGATGTGGAGTATCAGTGGTGGTCATCTCACCAGATGGGAGAAAGCTGAGGCCTAACACCCTACAGGGGAATGGAGGCCAACTGAAGCTTCAGAGACCCTGTAAAACCAAGCCCTAGGGAAAGCAGGCAACTCAAAAGGCTGAGGTGGGGCTGATGGCAGAAGGATTGATAAAAACCTGGTAACTGCCAAGGTGAACCTAGCTCCTTCTCCTTCCATTGGCCTGGGTGCTCCAGAGACCACTTCTCTCTCATCCTACTACTTCTCTCTCATCTGGGTTCAGTGAACAGATCTCAATGAAATGGTCAGATGCCATAGATAAGTGCAGAGAGGGCATGAAACACTGTTCTAAAAAACCAAAGAACTAAGTGAACATCTGGATTTTTAAAAGTGAGTCCCTGTTCTTTCTTCCCAAGCCAGGTCTCCTAAACACTAATATCAAGGAGCCTGGAGGAATCTTTCCCTGGGGAAAGCAATTAAGGGAAAAGACCCATATCAGACTATCTTCAAGAGGCCCTGCTTAAATCCCCACCTCCCAGATCCACACTATGCAGCTCCTTCCTGCACTGGGTCAGGGTTGGTCTGTGTGATGAATAAAATATGGCACAGACGAGTCTCACTATGTCACTTCTGAGATGAGGTTAGGAAAGGGCACTCCTCTCTTCAGAGCAGACTCACTATTGAATTGCTTTCTCCTTCAGGCTCTTTTTCTGGAGAACTCCTCTACCAAGTCCTAAGCAGCTTTGTGGGCACACCTGAGGCAAGAACTAAAGACCACCAACATTCATGGAAACGGACATGGGTATGAATGTGCTTACCCAGCCTGGAGATGACCACAGCCCATAGCATGGCTACAGATTCTTGGGAACCGTGAGCCAGATTCATAAAGCTAAGCCTCACCTGTATTTCAGACACTAAGAAACTGTGAGATGATACCTTTGTCACTTGAAGCTAAGATTTGAGTAATCTGCAGATAACTGCACAAGGTGGGTAGATAACAACATTCAGGAGCAAAAAAAGGATCTCTGTTTAAATCAGCCCCAGGGTGCTAATAGCTCAGAGGATGCCCCTCCCCAACTGCCACTAAACCCCATACTCAAAGAGCTACAGTCAGATACTTTTAGGGATCATTCTATTTTTTAAATTTTTATTAGTTCTTTTTAGTTATACATAGCATTTAGCATTCACTTTGACAAATTATAAAGCATGAAATATAATTTGCTCTAATTCAGTCCCCTTTATTTCCTCCTTCCCTCCTGTCCTTCCTCCCTGTTCCCTTTCCTCTACTCTACTGAGGGATCATGATTAAATATGAACAGACCACTAGGACTACAGATAAATTAAGGAGAACCTCTAAAATAAAAGTCCAAACTAATCATTAGAAGGGACAGAGAAGTAATATAGATACAAGGAAGAGCACTGAAGACCTGATACTGAACATCAGAAATAAAAGATGATGCATACATAGCCACAATGAAAATACATGGACTTGATCGTGCACACCACAGTGACTTTGCAGAACACTAGAGATAGAGGATCCTAAGGTCCCCAGGAGAAAAACCATCAACAAACAAACAAAAATGAAAGCACAATATGTAGAATGAGAACAGCACTGGCACCGTACTTCTCAGCAGCAGCATGGAGGGCTGGAAGATAAAGAGTAGCTTCCAAATTCAGGAACAAAGATTTCTAGCCTAGAATTATGTATGCAGCCAAACTATAAATCAAGCATGATGGGAGAATGAAGGAATTTTTTTAGAAATATGACGTCTCAAAAAAATCTTTGCTAGCATGTAATGTTTCTTCAAGAGCTACTGCAAGGTCTGCTTTACAAAAAATGAGGGAGTAAGTGAGGAATTCTGAAACCAGCAAAGGAGGATATAGCCAGGAGAAAGGGAAAGGGAGCTCCCAGTCTTACTGCTGTGCACAGATGTTGTCTACAAACCACACAGACTAAGGCAGAGGGTGCAAAGGGGATGCCAGTAGCCATGGCTTGGAGAAAACCCCCAAACTGGTAAATTGGCCTGCTTGGCCACATTGTAGGCATGTTTACACCTCTGTTGAAAATTAACTTTATTGTTGATATGTGTTATTTAACATTTAAAAATCGGTAGAACAAAGGGAATGGGATCATGATGCATGACATGCTCTGAATACACACACGTAGAAAATAATGTAAGCACAATGTCTGACTGAATCTAAATTTTAAATACTCTACTGGAGACCTGAAGAAAGAAAAACCTGAGGGCATGACAAGAGTTTAAATGCTCATATTCCATTATTAGGGGGAGAAAAAGGAGAGATAAGGTCCCAACTTGAAAGATAAATATCAAAAGGGAGCATTACTCTTATTTACAAATAAAAAGATCAGTACAAGAAAAGACAACCAAAAACGTGGGAATAATTTTATAGATACTAGTCATCTGTACCACTCTTTTTCATTCTACCTTTGAGATAGTACTAGACTTTTAAAGCTTTGCACATTTTTATGAATAAAATTCTAAAAATAAAAATAAAAGAAATGGGTTGATTGGTTTGGGCAAACAAAAAAAATTAAAAATGATGATATTCCTATGAATGAAAGTGAATTTAAAGTCAAGAGTACTAAGTATGATAAAGTAGGATAAGTGGTAATTATAAAAGGCAAATTTATTAAAAAACACTTCAGAGACATAATGACTTTGAACTCATATGAACCAAGAAAGAGTGCATTTTTAAAAACACACGAGGAGAGTTCCAATGACAATAACAAATATGAGTCAAAAGGATAAGGAAAAAAAAAGTGTGGTGCATATCTTCATGCTATGGTGGGGCCCAGATTTCCTAAGGGACACTACTTTGTAATTTTGAAGTCAGGTCAAACATATTTCTCTCTTCAAACACTATCCTTTCTTTCTGATGAAAACTTTCAAAACCCTCTTTCCTCTAGCTTTCTGAAATGTATAGTAGTACATTACAGTTGTCTGTGGTGCCCCTGCTGCCCAGCAGCACACCAAGACTTCTTGTTCTTACTTCACTCTTACTTAGTACCCACTGATCAAACTTGCTCCACATTCTCTCTTCTTCACCCCTCAACTTTAACAAGGTCAATGTTTTTAGATTCCACACGTGAGTGATATAATGTAGTAACTTCTTTCTTTGCCAGGTTTATTTCTGTTAACATAATGATTCCTTCCATGTTGCTACAAATGACAGAATTTCATTGTTTTATTGCTAAATGCATTTCGTTGTGTATTTGTATCACATTTCTTTCCTTTGTTCTTTTCTTTTTTTCTCTTCTTGGTACAGGAGAGTGAATCCAGGGGCACTTAGCCACTGAGCCACACCCCGAGCCCCCCCCCCCCTTTTTTTTTTTAGAGACAGAGTCTCAGTGAGTTACTTAGGGCCTCACTAAGTTGCTGAGGCTGGCTTTGAACTTTGGATCCTCTTTCCTCAGCTTCCTGAGCTGCTGGGATTATAAGCATGCACCACCATGCCCAGCTGTATACATTTTCTTTATCCATTCATTTTCTTTACACATCTACCCATTGATGGGCACTTAGTTTGTTTCCATTTCTTAGCTATGTGAATAGTCCTACCATTAACATGGGAGTGCAGGTATTTTTCCAACACACCTATCCATTTCCTTTGAATGTATACCCAGTAGGGGATTGCTGGAACATATTGTAGCTATATTTTTGAGAAACTTTCATATTGTCTTACATAACTGCTGCACAAATTTACCAACAGTATTGTAAGCATTCCCTTTTCTCTATATCCTAACCAGCACTCATAATCTTTGGTCTTTTTGATAAAAACGGATCTTTTAATGAAAAAGTTTTAGGATGCTTTTAACATAACTATGTGAAAACTAATAAATTTCCCCTTCCGTAACTTCAGAACAAATTTGCTTTGTCTTTCCCTTTAAACTCATGAAATGTGCCTTTCTCTGTCTTCAACTTCAAAGACCTTGGACATTACTATTAATATTTTTGGAAATGCAGTTTTGAAAATCTCTTCTCTTTCCTTCTTGCCTTCCACTTGTTCTACTATTGCATTTTACGGTGCTGAAAAATAAATGTAAGTTAACTTTATGTATCCCTACACTAAATAAACTGAGAGACAACAGAGACATAGAAATGCTAAGAATCCTTCAAAAATATAACATGATAAAAAAGTTTTTCTTTTGTAAATCTATTTCAAACTTGATAAAAAATGACAAATACCAGAAGAAAATATGAATTTATTCTGGAAATTATATTGTGCATAAATTATTTTATGTGATTCATGTAATAATTAGTCCCTGATTTAGAGATGACAGCCCTGTGTGTCAGAGAGGGTAAGTAAATTTTCAAGATAACACAGCTTCAAAGTTGCCCACATTTCTACTGTTAAAAGCAAAAATCAAGTACATGAGAAATGCCTTGAAAGTGAAAATTGCCTTCCAAGATACACTAAACTAATCATAATAAATAAAGATTAAAAGGGGAAAATAATCTTCAAAAACATTAAGTGAAATAAAAGAGTACTTAGCATGGAGTAAGGGTAAAATTATTTGTTCAATTTATTTCTGTAAATTTAGTTTAAATTTTTGTGTCACACCTTATTTTTGTATGAAAAGATTAGTTCTACTTTGACATAACTTGTTTTAATGACAGGGAGGCATTTGGGATATTGAGAGTGATTAACCTAACACTGGTACCATTGAAATACCTCAGCCCGAGTATTTAGATGGAATGCTTTATGACAGCTTTTCTTTTTTGTAGAATAAATAAATTGATAGTGAGATCCAGCATGCATTTACTGGGAGGAAATAGGAGGTATACATTTTATGATCCCATTTTTATTTTTAAAACTAGAGTTTGAAAACATATATAACCAGATATTAGTGTGTTGGGGCCGAGGTGTAGCTCAGGGGCGGAGCACTTGCCCGGCACTCATAAGGCCCTGGGTTCCAGACCCAGGACCATAAAACAGGTAAGAATATGTTATGTGCTTGTACTTGTAGTCTTGGGTCATGGATTACAGTAACGCCTATTTTCTTCCTTTTGATTACTAATATTTATCTCCCATAAACACATATTACCTAAAAATTACCCTTTGATGTCATGGAAAGGTATAGAATTTGAACTCCAGTCCTTAAGTGCAGGTTAAGTCCTTCCCAGTGACAAACTCTCTGCTAGGCTCTGCACTTGAGGCCTCTCACTGGCTCTTCATGATCACCTATGAGATAAATACCCTATTTTTTCCCATTTTACAGTGAAACTAAAAAAAAAAAAAAAAAAAAAAAAAAAAACTGAGGTGCTCTTTCTCATATTTGAAAGCATAATTTTAGTAAGCCAATATGATAACATCGTCTCAAATGAGACTTTAACTGAGAATGCTTTTAACAACCTGAAAATAAATACCAGAAGAAAGATAAAGAGAAGGAGGAAAGACAGGGGGGGGGCACAAGAGGAAAGAGGGAGACAGACAGACAAATCAACCAAACAGCTAATCTCTTAAAAGAATAGGACTTAACACCAGAGTGTTGGTTGTGCAATATGAAATTGAGGCTTAATAGAATTAAGTAGACTCTCCCACTAACTTACACAGAAATTCTGCCTCAAGAAATAGAATGTGAGAGAAGAAGACAGTAGAAAGACTGCTAGAGTATACAGAGGAGGAGAAATTGAAAGCCTGAAGTAAACGTGACAAGAATCTTGAGAGCATATCATGTTGAACTGATGAATAGCACATCTTATTTCAGCAAAGATACTTTATGTCTAATTTCTGGTTTTAATCCTAATAGTTACCCTCACACAGTTGAAGTGATAATAAAGAGAAATACAATATTTATTTGCCGCGTGTATCTTAATTTAATTTATGAAAATATTATTGATATAACATTGCCTTGGCAACTTAACATTTCTCACAATGGACATGCATTACCACCGTTTCATTTCATTTCCTTCTGCCTTCATAATATTACCTTAGCATTGTCAGAAAGTTCTCAGAATAGCGATGCAAATCAAAGCTTCATTACAAAGCCCAGTGAAATAGCATTATTGCAAGAACATTTCATGAAAGGTAACTACTGTGCATGCTTAGGACCTGAACTGAAATGATAAAATATAGATTTCATTTATTTTTATAGCAAAACCTTATTTTTTAAAAAAAATAAATAACACCTGGTCTTCCGAATCCTCACCCTTCAATTCATTTACTCTGGGAGAACTATTGCAGAAGCAGGAGCATGGGCTAGCATATACAGGATATTTCTCATCATCCACACTGACAATGCACTAAATGATTAAATATTCTCTTCCATAGCTTTCTCCATGAGATGAACAAAAGAGCCCTTAGGGCTGAAGACCTGGAGGGGGTAATTTTAAGAAGCAATATAGTGATACCCCAAGTTTTAATAAGAATGTAGCACTTTCTCTCTGCCTTGCAAACCTAGCCCAGACCCTGAGTTACCCTGACTGTGAAACTACCTGAAATTCTCCTTAACTCTGTTTCATAAATCCAGTCAAGACTGATAAAATAACAAGGCCTTCATGCCTCCCCCAAGACCCCACTTTGGCAATTTCTTTCAGTTTATGCTGAGTGTCTAAAAGTTAATTTCCAGACTGTACATCTTGAAAGACCCCCAAAGCAAGCCATATCGTGCCCCCTCATGGAGGTTATGGGAAAGATCTGATGTACACCAAAAAATAAAAATAAAAAAATCACACTTATTAAGCAACACTTAATAATTCTTAAGAATTCACCCACCCATTCCACAAATATTTATTGCTTATCTACTATGTGACAGACATTACACCACAAAGGAAGAACACAAGTCACAAATCTGAGCTCTCCAAGAGCTTACATTATGAGACAACAAATATAAAAATGTTACTATGTTAGACATGGATAAGTGCTACAGAAAAACAACACAGTGTGCACTGTGATATTAAAATATGGTGGTTAGTATAAAAGTTTCTGAGAAAGTAACGTTTGAGCTTGCAGGAGACAGAGAGAGATAATCAGGTCTGTGTATCTCTGGGTAAGGTCCGTAGGTAGTTCTATGGGGCATTTGTAAGTAACAGCAAGCAGGGCTTGTGAAACCAGCAAGCAGGTATATATGAGTAAGTAGTAGGGCTGTGGTCAGAGAAGTAACAGGGGCAGGATCAAGAAGGTCTGTAACCCACTGCAAGGGGGCAGAGTTAGGACCACCCCCCACCACCAGCAAATGTCCATGTTATAGTCCCTGGGACTTGTGAATATTCTGTTACTTACATGACAAAGTGAAATTAAGTTTGCAGATGGGATTAAGGTAGCCTAAAGAGAGGAGGACTATCTTGAATTATATGGGTTGGGCCAAAGTCCCCTGTCACAGGTGTCTCTGAAATGAGGAAGAGGGAGGAAGGCGGGTCAATATCCAAGTGGTATAGCATGAGAAAACCTTGATCAGTCACAGCTGGCTTTGAAGTTAGAAGAGGTCCAGAAGCCAAGCAATACGGGTCTCTATAAACTGAGGATGCCAGAAAACAGATTCTTCCCTTTGATCTTCCCAAAGGAACCCAACACTACCTTAGTTTGAGACCAATGCGACTGCAGAAGTGTAGGACAATAGATTATTGTTTCAGAAGAGCAGGCAGGAGGGGTCAGGAGATAAAAAATAGAGGTGTGGGTAAACTGAGGTAGATGTGATGGGAGATAAGAAGTGGTTGAACCTACCAAGATGAGGAAAGGGCAGTGCTTTGGACAGCAGGGAACAACTCTGAAAAAGGAAGCACCTGGGGAGGCTAAATGCTTCCTTCAAGGTAAAGCTGTCAGTGGCAGAGGAAGCTGGGTGAGGGTGATGATAGGGGATATTTCATATTAAAGAAGGGATATTAAGAGCACAGAGCTGGAAAGTTCAGCCTAGGGTCTGGGCCATTCAATGATGGGGTCCTGTCTGAAATGTCTACAACTTTTTTGGGGCTAGAGAACTTATTAATTAACTGTAGTTTACATTCTGCAAGAGGGTGACAAGAAGGCTGTTTGAGAGAAGGTCAATACATTTTTAGGACTTATTTGAAGGGTGAGCTGGGAATATAGACTTTCACCTTATAAACATTATCTACCACATGCCTATTGACAAGCTTTAAAGGAATTAATATAAGTTACTCAGATGCATAATATGAATGTTATGAGTAGCTACTTATTAATATAAGTAGAATAGAGTAAATTTGTTTTTTTGGGGAGGTATGTCTCAAGGTTTCTTATGAAATTTAATACACAAAGGAGACCAGTTAAAATGTAATGTATTTCTGCTCTTTCTTCAATAACATATGTGAGATCTTAGGTGAGAGTGTCTTCCCCAATTTAGTGCTCAACAATTCAAAGCTTCTCTTATCTTAGAAGTGCTCTAATTTGTTTAATAAGGCCTACATCAGCCCAAGACTACCTCTAACCAAGGGGAGTCTTGGATGTGGCAAGGCCTAGTGCCATCTCTCCACCATTGCATCTCTTTCTCAGTACATGGGAGGAGTGTTCCCTGCTGCCCCACCATCTTCACTGATGAGATGTGATCACTGGACTGAGCACCAAAAGTAGTATGACTAACTTCTGAGCCAAAGTTTTTAATTGACTAAGTCACAACCACTTAGAACTGTTGACCTCATGTGCCAGCCGAGAAGACCAGGTATTCTGGATGCTATAGCTATAGACAACAACAATGCCTGTCACCTGGTTCAGAGTTATCCAGTGGGGACTGTAGCTCTGGAGAGCCAGCTGGACCAGGAATGGACTCTGTATGAAAAGGGAATTTATTCCACTGTATTCAGCCACCAAGATACGGGAGCTCAACCTACTCAAACACAAAAAACTATGAATCGGTAAAGAAAGAAAAAAAAATACATAGTAGAGTGAGCATTCCTGTAGTTTGCTCTCACAATTGTTCTTGTAAATGTGCATTTAAAGATAAATGTATAAAGTAATACAGTAGAAATCACAAAGTTATAAAAAGACAACAAAATAAAACAAAACCCCTAATATCCCTACTGTTATACATGGGATAATCAGGATAAAATTTCTAGTGACTATCTCTCATAGATGTAAAAGGTTCACTATCTCAAACAATATGGATGGAAGTAAGGATGATGTGGTCAGAAAACCAGTATAAAAGACTGAAAAACTTGTTTCTGCAATAAAAAAGCATTAATGTTATTGATAAATATGATAAATTTGACTATAATGAGTGTAAAAGGGGATCATGGAAAGATCAATGTTTCTAAAATAAAATTTGTACATGGGATTATACAAACATATATTTACTTGTTCATTTATTTATGGTATTAGGAAATGAACCCAGGAGTGGTAAGTCACTGAGCTGCATCCCTACCCCTTCTGTGTTTTTTGTGTGTGCAACTGGGGATTGAACCCAGGGTGGTTTACCACCAATCTACCTCCAGCCCTTTTTATTTTTTGAGAAAGGGTTTTGCGAAATTGCTTAAGCCGGTTTTCGATTTGTGATCCTCCTGCCTCAGCCACCTGAATAACTGGGAATACAGACATGTTGCCATGGTGCCTGGCCCAAAAATGTATATTTACTAAGTTAACAAATTAATCTTAAATAAATATTTGGCTATTTCATCTATATTTTTAAAAAGTTTTTGTATCCTCACTTGGAAAAAGGGTGATCACCTTATATGTGCCTGTGCCATATATTTGAGACATACATCATATATAATAAAACAAATATGAAATTCTTAAAAAAAAAATAAAACCAGAACAAAGAAAGGTTACTTCTCTAACATGAACTGGTAGCAGAAACCTTATCTAGTCCATGGACTACTAGGCACACTCAATAAATATCAGCAACAGGTTTTATATGTGACACTTGAACAGGCTCACACAGTATAAAATACAAGTCTACAGCCACACTGAAAACATAATTTAGCATGCCTAACATCACAAATCAAGCTGTGCAGCACTGGTCCCATTAAGGCAGGAAAGGGTTTATTGTTAACATTGTAGTGTTCAGAACTTTTCTAGAATGTGGCATGTACTCTAGCCATTCAATAATTTATATGATTAATCTTCCAGTAAAAATTTCAGTAATAGAGCACAGAGCTGCCCAATTTATCCCAAAAGATGCACACTTTTCCACAAAGGCACAAGGAGCAAAAGTATACTGTGACATGAGCATTACTTATATTTCTCAATGATAACAATTTTGCAAACCCCTAGCTAAAAGAACTCAAATGTATACTTCCATTATATCCCATAAGTAAATAAAATATTTTTCTGAATGCTACTCTATTGCTATGAAACTTCAAAGTTTCTCTGGTCCTGAATGCATACCAAACATTTTCCTTATCACTTTGAAAGTTCAGGTAAATGTATCAGGTACTACTTGCCTCCTAAAAAAGATGGAATTCACTGAAGTAAATCGGGTAGTTCTCAGCACCACTTTATCTTTATCACTTACTATTCTCTCCTTCAGCTGAGAGTACTACTCCAGTTCCAATGGTCTCCTTGTGAATACTGCAGCAATTAAGAACACCACTCTAATATATAGGGGAAACAGGGAATGATTGTGGGTGAGATTGGAACTCTTGAATTAAGTTTAAATGTCACAGGGAAAATGTTCTCATCTCCAGTGGAAAGAAATATTCTGTGCACCTGGCATTATTATGAGGCAAGACTGAAAAAGAACATTTTCCAAGTTCAGAAATCAATTTTCAATAGTTTCTTTGTGCATTCTGTTGCAGGTTACTGAGAATAGTAGAAAATGTTTCATAAATTAATTTCAGAAAGTATGGAACCATGGAAGTTCGGAGTAAATGTTTTCAAAAATCATCAAGAGATTGTCATCTTTTGAAGTATTCTTCCACTTTACAGGACAACATCAGCCATCCCTTCCATCTCTGAGTCTTCCTTGGGACTTGGTAGCAATGACAGAAATGATGATGGCAAAGACCAGGGATTATAGAACAATCACATTTTAGGATTGGAGAGAACCTTGCAATCTGGTAATCAAGAGTTCTCTATACCACATCCAATTTATAAATGTAATGCTTGCACATGTTTGCATAAATGCTCCATGCTACCTACACCTAAATTTCAAAACTGAGCAGATCTCTACCCTGATCAAACATCTGCAACCAGACTAGAACTACCTCACTCTTTAGAACAATCTCACTTGCCAACACAGTATAGCAGTCCTCAAGACAATATTAGCAAACTGAATTTAGCAACAATTAAAAAACAGAATACTTTATTACCAATTTGGGAAAACCCCAGGAATGCAGGTTTGATTTAAATTTGAAGACGTATTCAATGTAATTCATCATATTAATAGGTTAAAGGACAAAAACATTTAATCACTACAGTGAACATAGGAAATAATGTTTAGCAAAATCTCTTTCATGACAAAAACATTCACTACCCAGGAATTAACAGAAACTTCCTCAGCCTGAAAACAGTTCTCTCATTTTTTTTTCTAATCTTCATGTCTTTCTTGCCTTACTATTTTAAGATAGTCAGTGTACCAGTGTTGCATTGAATAGACTTGGTGACAGCAAGTGATCTTATTCATAATCCTGACAGGAAAATGAGAATTCACTAAACTATTCAGTTTTGACTGTGAATAATAATATACTCACAATATTTTAAATGTTTTATAATTATATCAATGTTTACACAAATAGTTTTGCATAAATATAAATAATAAGTATACAGACATAAAATAATGAAAATTGCATATTTATTTACATATAAATGTACAGCAAAATCACAATCAAGGCTAAAAAGCTGAGCAAATTTTTATTAATATTTTCAGTAAAATCACCTGTCTCACCACTTCTATTTCACATTGGACATCTGAGCATACTTAGGCAAGAAAGAAAATTAGAAGTATTAGTGAAGACATAAAAGAACTTGAAAGGATTAAATAAAGCACTCACAGATGATATGATTGTGTAAAATCCTTAATAGAAACTCAATTAAATTATTAATGTTCACAATAGTCTTTAGGAAATTTTCTGACTTAAAAAAAAATCAGTTGAATTTCTATATGCCAGCAAAGAATAGAAAACATTTCAATATATATTTTTTGTAATAGCATAAAAAATATCAGGTATTCAGAAATAAATCCAAATCAGAGCAAAATCTTTGTTGGGAGATCTACCATTACTGAAGGGGAGGAGAGACAATGTTATTAAATGGAAAGAAAATATAGTACGGTTATTGATTTAAAGACTCAGTATCATAAAGATATCAATTACCCAAACTAACATATAATCAATTCATTTTCCATCAAAATACCACAGGCTTTTGATTCTGAGACTCAACAGGACAGTTCTAAAATTCAAATGGAAGAACAAAGAGTCAAGAATAGCCCAACCACTCCTATAGAAGATGGATAACATGGAAGACAGGCCTTGACAGATACCATGGGCTATGTTAGAGCTGTAGTAATTAAGAGAGCACAGCATTAGCATAGGAATGGACAGAATGACAAATGAAATAATTTAGAGCATCCAGAAACAGACACAGAAATATTAAGAAATTTAAATTTGACAGAAATAGCTGCCTGAACTAGTAGAAAATTGAGACTTTATAATACGTGATACCTGGCAATTAACCATTTGTATGGAGGAAAAAATGTGCCCCTATCTCATACCATGTGCAAAAAAATTAACCTAGGTACATTAAAATTTTAAGCAGAAAAATTGTAAAACTTTTACAAAAAGTAGAAGAATCTTTGACTTTTAGATAAGGAAAAAAATGTAAAATAAAATATAAAATATCTAGACAAAGAAGTAGTTTGATAAATTTGAATCTATAAAAATGAATAACTCCTATTCATCAAAAGATATGTAAGAATAAAAAGATAAATCAAATGGGAGAAGATATTTGTAATATATATATTATCTATAAATGATTGGTATTCTGAACCTGTCAAGAATTCCTATAATTCAATATGAATAATGGGAAAAAGCCAACAGGAACATCACAGAAGAGTGAATCTTAGTGGCCAATAATAAGATTAAAAGATGCTAAGCTCAGGGCTGGGGCTGTGGCTCAGTGGTAGAGCGCTCGCCTAGCGCGTGCGTGACCCGGGTTTGATCCTCAGCACCATGTAAAAATAAAGGCATTGTGTACAACTAAAACAAATAAATATTTTTTAAAAAAGATGCTAAGTTCAATTAAAATAAAGCACTTCACATCTAAAACATTGGCAAAATTTTTAATCTAACTATATTAAACAGTTTTGCTGACCATCTAGAAAATTGAATTCTATTTTACACTTAATGGTTAAAAATTTAGTAAACTTGCTGGGTGTGGTGGTGCAAGCCTGTAATCCCAGAACTTGGGAGGCTGAGGCAGGAGGATCACGAGTTCAAAGCCAGCCTCAGCAATAGTGAGGCACTTAGCAACTCAGTGAGACCCCGTCTCTAATAAAAATACAAAATAGGGCTGGGGATGTGGCCCAGTGGTTGAGTGTCTCTGAGTTCAATCCCTGGTACCAAGAAAAAAAAATTTACTAAACTTACTGAGGGAAGCAAGTGTATTATATAGCATATTTTAAAAGTAGCATACTCCATGAACCAAAAATTTCATTTCGAGGTATATTTCCTACAGAACTGTCACACAAAACTGTTAAACATATATGGAGGAGAAGGTTTATAGACATGTTGCAGAACAAAACCCTGGAAATAACACAATGTACATCAGAAGAAAACTGTAAATCTGAACAGCAGTGAAATTAATGGCTACCAGCTACTCTCAACAACAAGATGCTCCTCAGGAAGACAGCATTAAGAAGAAAAAGCAAGGTGCAGAAAATTTTTCACAGTATAATTGCATTGATAACTCTTCATACGTAAAATGAAATTTCAGAAAAATGACTTCTATCAATTTGATATTTGATAAACCTAAAAGCTTTTCAATGGCTTCTAGGTAAGCATCCTGGCTCTTCACCTTGGCTATTCAGGACCTTCTAATTCTGGTTGCCTCCTAGATTGGAGGCATTTCTCACCATAATTGTCTATTTTTTTCCAACTTGCAGTTTTTTTGTGGCTGTTATCCTCAGACTTTTTTTTTTTTTTTTTTTCATTTCCTTGAACATACAATGCTACTCCTTTTTTCTAGAATCATCTTTCCACATTCACTGGCCTGTCTCATTCTTTTAAGACATTTTCTCCGGGCCTCCCACCCAGTTTCTTCTTAGGTTAAGGGAATCCACCCAGTGTTCCTATTGTAATCTGTATGTCCCTCAAAATAACACTTAAATCTTTTTTGCTATTATTTCCTCTAATAGGCTGTATGCTTGTGACAGCCCAGGACACTGCTACCTTGAGCACTGCTAGAAGTCTACTGTGTAACTCAGTGCCTGGAATATGCAGCACCTGGTAAATTTTCCTTGATGAACAAATGAATAGATTAATTAACTCATTTTTATAAAAAAGGAAAAAAGCAATTCTTATATTGAATCTGCCTCTGGTTCCCTGATCTTTATCAATTAATGCCTGAACTACATCATAGAGAAGGTAGATGGCAGATGACCAAAGCCAGTAGAATTAGCCCCATATCAACAGTCAATGTTTTGATTGTGGTGTAGGAAATTCTTCCAAGGTCTCTTTTAACCATAATTATGTATATGCAATCAAGTAGAATAATACATTTTATGTTGTTTATTTCATAGCATCATTCAAAGACCTTGTGTGCACAAATATTAATATGGCTGTTAAAACAATTCTCAAGTAGTTTACACTCATGATTAAATCTTCTTGGGGTGGGGCTGGAGTTGTGGCTCAGCAGTAGAGCACTTGACTAGCACATGCATGGCCCAGGTTCAATCCTCAGCACCACGAAAAAACAAAGGCATTTTGTACAACTAAAACAAATAAATATTTTTTAAAAAATCTTCTTGGTGTGTGTGTGTGTTAGGGAATGGCATTCGAAACATGAACATGCTAATTCTTGAAAAATTAGCTTTTCTTTATTCTAAATGTGAGTGAAAACTAAGCCAGTTCAGGAATATGGTATGAAGAACGTTTCCTAAATCTGAAATTCTTGATTGGCTTTGTCCCCCTTTTCTGCCATGTGTAGTTATTTAGGTTGCAAATTTGTTCCTAGACAAATTGAAGGCATGGTTGATTATTTATTGGGCTTTCAATACACCTCAAATGGCAAAATTAAACTGGTAACGAGGCTGGGTTTATCATGCATGAACTGCTATACTAGTGCCTTCTCCTGCTTAACCCCAGCTTTTCATCTCTGTGGTATTCCTTGACCAGCTTGTCTTTCTTTCTCCGGAACTTCTCCAGAGACGCCCCCTCCCCTTCATGTCCTCATCCTCCTGAGTGGTGATGACCCTCTGGCCTTGGGGTTCTCTCCCTTTCCCTTTATCTTTTTCTCTTCTTGGGGGATTCTCATCTAACCACCTCTTGCCCTGAACCTGATTTTTTTCCTTTCCATCTTAACAATCCCTCTCTTTTCCAGCATTTTAAAAGTGTCACCTTTTGGATTCTGCTTGTCAGCTGGATTAACATTGACAAACCCATGAACTCCCAGAAAGAAGCTAATGGAATGAAACCACTTGCCCATATGGGATTCGCAGATAATACTTCTAACTTTTGATGACATATGTTTAACATTTTTGTTGTATGAGAAGCAGCTAAATAAGATTGAGTCCCAATTTGAAAAGACTGAATGAAAAGGCCTCAGTCTTAAAACACTGGAAAGAAATTATGAAGAAAAAGATAAAAATCTATTCAGTGGTTTATTTGTTAATTTTATTTGTTCATGCATTCATTGAGAGGATATTTACTGACTACTATACACTAGGCATTGTTTCAGGGGTTAAAGATACAACAATGTGCAAAAAAGACAATGTCCTGGATTTCACAGACAGAACTTCTATAAAGAGAATAACTGACATACACAAATATAGTATGTACCACTTTTATAATTTGTGTCTCCAAACTGCAGGAAAACTTTTCTTTGATGAAGGTAATGACATGAGACATTCTTAATGAAAGCACATATTTTATTAATCAACAAGCTTTCCATTCTGGTGCTAATTTCATAATTCAAGAGAAAATATTTTTTAAAATATTTTTCCCAGAGGAATATTAGGCTTTTGGATTTGCATGTTACCCCAGGGCTACATTTTAAAATCACTTTTATTTGCAAATTGATTGCCTTCATTTCACCAGTGTTTTTTTTTTTTTTTTTTTTTAATTTTTTTTTTCTTTTAGAATAATTGAAATGGGTACGGTACTTCATCGTCCACATTTTTTCAAAGTCAAAGCTATTCTCTTGTTATAAGGAAAGACACCTTTGAAAGTTGTATAAACTCTTATAGGACACTGGAGTGCCATTTAATAATAACACCAAACCAAGACTATTTAGCAACCTTAGAGAGTCCTTTACACACCTGGGAAATTTGATTCAGCACCTGTACTATTGTTTTAGAATATCTCCCTATAGGAAACATTTTCTCCAGGTAATGAAAAATACCTTGAAAAGAAAAAGAGCATTCAAAATTTGAGGAACTGCACTGAGGGAGATATGCAACAAATGACTATTGAGAATCTTATCTCTGGAGTTAAAATTTGGCTCTTACATTTTATGGCAGGAGGTAAAAGGTTGTCTGAGAGATGGGAGAATGCTGTCCATCAAGTGTCTGTCAAATTATTCACTGAAAAGGTCATTCCAATGACAATTATCCTTCTAGCTGCTATCATATTAAGAATTTTTGCCAAAGAGATTTTTTAAAACACCACAGAACTGGCTTAGACACTTTGAATAATCCTTACCTTGAAATTTTAAAAATCATTTTAGAATGTTAATAAGGAATACAATGACATTAATTGTATACTTTAGAAACATAAACTTTGTCAAAGATTTTAATTGTTCTATGATTTCCTCTTACTCAGAAATAGCTATCTGAGACCTACAATAAAAGGAACATCACCATTTGAGGGACTGTCAAACTGGATTTTACATTTGGTTTGATGTATTACAAAAGTAGATTTAAGAGCTCAAGGCAAGGTTGTGATTTATAAGGAGGGAAAGTGATGATTATTACAAATTAATAATTGCCAATGTTGAGATAAATCACACTTAGGGTTGATTTTCTCTGTCCATAACACTTCATAGTTCCACACATATTCTAACGAAGGATGGCTCAGCAGCTTGATTTGATATTGTTATTTCTTGTGCTTTTGACACAATGAATTGACTCACCTACCTGCAGGTTGTGAGGTGTCCTTCCAATCAGCAATGACATCTGACAGGAGCAAGTGAGCTAAAGGAATCCAATCACAATTGATTTGCCAATAGAAGCCACTATCAAAGTCAGCAAAAAATGCAAAAGACTAGACACACTTAAGATGGTCCCTAGCAGAAGGACCCAGGTTAAACCCTTTTCTATACAGTCTAGATATTTCCGCCATCCTCACCTTTTTTTAATTTCATACACATGTCCCAAACCCTTGACAGATCTTCCCCACAAATGAAGCCAGCTAGGTCCATGGGGCTCTGTCAGTTCTTTCCTTTTTTTAACTGACTCTTTACATGTAACTAAGTTGGCAGGGGGGTGGTTCTCTGCTATTGATGTCAGATAGGGTGGTAGAAACTCAGTGCATTTTCAGCAAGACCCTCCATCCATTTGGTCAAACTCCAGGCACCGTGCCTGTGGTTCAGGGCAAGGACACAAACATATTACAATTTCCTACTCATTGTTTTTTGGCAAAGTCTTCAATAAATTGCACATGTTCCCTTGAGGTCATGACTTCACACACTCTGTATCTGTCAATTTTAAAACATTTCTCTTCCATTTAATTTGTTTTTTATATCTCTATAGTCTTCACTCAACCAGTCTTACTTTTCAAGTTCATACAGTTTATAATTCCTCAGAAAGATGAGCACTGTTATTTAGTATTGTTGTTTGCACTTTAATCATAATTGTCAAAGGAAGGAAGGTGGAATGAGATGGTGAAATGTAAAGAAAAGGAAGAAAGGGAAGAGACTGTAAGGAAGGAATGGAGAAGGGATCAAAAGGAAGAGTGAAGAGAGAGAAAGGAGGAAGAAGAGAGAATTCAGGATACTAAGTTAGGTTCATAACCTGAAAGCCTATAATTTGGGTCAATGCCTATAGTCATTGTGAGATAAGCCAAATATGGTATAAAGTATTTTGTATTGAGTGGTTTGCTTGGGTGCTTAGTGAATTAAGTCACTGTGAAGTCATCTGGGGTGGAAGTAGAACCAAAGTGAAAAAATATTTCTGTCCCCAGATGATTACTCCACACCTCCTTTAGGTAAGTTCCCCACATCAGACATGAGGTCAACAGTTATAGACTCTCACTTTAGGACTCCACCTCATTAAATCCATATCTGAGTGCCTAGAGTAGGTGGAAAGGGGGGTTAGGGCCTCACATGTGCAATGATCTAGTGGCCCTTCTCTTTCTAACCACAGCAGCTAGTCCTCAGGAGGAGAAAGCCCTTTCTTCAAATTTTCATGCCCACTCCATTTCTTGCTATTGAATTAAATACTTCCCCAAATAAGTGACAACTCAGGTATCCAATGGTACCCCTTTGTGGATTGTCTGTTATATGCAAATTTATCTTTAATATTAATTTTATTCATATTAAGTACAGAAAGAAAGTTCTACTTCTCCTAGGGGTCTGGCTATCACCGATCTGAATTTAAAACTCCATGAAATTATTTTGCCACATTTTCCCTCATGTGCTATTCCATTTTAAGTCCACTCCATTCTCAGTATGAAACCCCAATAATTACAGTGATAAAGTAGCAGAATTTACACAACCACACATATGTGAAAACTAATTATTCTCAACTGACTAATGGGAAGATTGAAAAATCTTGACTATTATGAATATGTTTTAACAAAGATCTATTAATACTTGTCAAATAATGTAAGTCCTTTTCAAAGGAAATACATCTTTTATTAATTATTTTTCTAATATAACCACTAAATTGTGAATATAATGACAATTTTCTCAAATCTTAATTTTTTTTTTATAATTTTGATTTAGGCAACAAAATGCTTTCATATTTTCTTCACACAGGCTAAATTATCTCCTCTGAATCATCGATTAAATTCACTTCTCCTTCCCCTACACATACATATACATACACACATACTCGCATGCACATTTTGGGGTACCTTGTTTATTAAATCCTTAGTCTGAAACTGTATGAATGTCAACCCAAAAGACACACTCAAGTGGTTAGGACTTCAGTATAAAATTAACTAAATTTGCTCATGATTTAGTAATGCCAAAATTATTTCAGAATGCAACTACCAAATAAGGAAATTCTTACATAGTATCTGAAAATCAAATCCAATCACCTATTGAATAACCAAAATTGTATTGGCCATACCCAAATTTTGCAGCATTATCCCTCTCACCTTCAAGCCTCTCTGCAAAGGGAAAACAAACAAAAACAACAAAAAAGCAGTAAAAACTTCCTGAAAAATACTCAACCTTTGTCTACTTATACTAAATCAGGTGGAAAACAGAGGCAATTATCCAGATAATTCAAGAAAAATAAGACAAAAAGTTCCCCAATTATTTGCATATCTTAGGTGAAGTATTTTCAGTTGTCCTACAGATAGGTAATTATATCTGCTCTCCTTTTAGACATGCAATTTGAAATTTTCCCCTCAAGTAAAATCAAACAAACAAAAAAACAAGCCCTACAGAGTATTTTGCAATTTACAAAACAGATTAATTTTTATTTGATACAATGACTAATTCCTTTTTAGGTCTGTACTAAAATTAAGTCCTGAGAAAATGCACAATCTATTTAGTTCTGAATTGTTGCATATCATTTATGGGCAATGATAATGGGTCTTTATTTGTTTCAGAAGATTTAATTGGAAAACATTAAGGTCAGTCTCTAAGCTTGACCTTAAATATTCTGAGTGCTGGACTGAGTTTGCATTGTTATGAAATATGAGCTAGCATTTTTAGGGTACTGCAAAGTATTTTTGAGGGCACACTGTTTCTAATATGTATGGGCCAAGAAGGGAAGTTGCTAGTATAAACTGGCATCTAAGTCCTATTTCCAAGCCCTGGTATTTGGGAGCTTGATTAAAGGTGGATTTGGGGGCAGTTCCTTGCATAATAGTTTTGGGTAATCATAGCTAATATTAATCCGCTTAAGCTAATTTAAAAAGTATTCACATTTTCTGTGTAAAGATACTCTTCAACATGGACAACATGCATTTACCAATTGTGAAAGAACATTTTTATGAACCTTATGATAAATCAGGAGAGGGAAATAAAATTAACCCATATTTGAGTTAAAAAGAAGAAAAAGATTAAAAGGACCAAAGCAATTACTCTTCTACAGATCTCTAAAAACAAGCACAAAGGTATTGTTTGAAGCATCTGCAGCTATTATACTATTCTGATTAATGTCCCTGACTATTGTTTTGGCTTCAATAAACTATTTTACCATTTATCTTGTATGCCTGAAAAGAAGGAAAACAAAAATTTAATTTTATGGTTTAAAGGAGAGCATAAGATGGCCAGAACCTGTATTTGAGACAAAGATGGGTTGAAAGTGAAACATGGGAAACAGGGAAAACTAAGGATCAGATCCAAAGATGTGCTGCATGAATACAAAGAGATTTCAGATTTCTTCTTCCAGATGATCAACAACAAGCATAATGATGAAAATAAGAACAGTGATTATAGTGGTACAGTATGGCAGGCACTATTCTAAGCATTTTTACACTGATATACACATATAAATGTACTTGCTACAACCCAATCAGATCTTTATTAATAACACTCCAGTTTTATAAGTGAGGAGGTATACACAGTGTGGTTAAGTAACTTGCCTCATGTCATGTAGCCTGTATGTGGCAGAGCCATATACGATCAAGTAAATGTGCCTTAGGGCTTGTGCTCTTAATTTCCACACTACTCTAGGTGGAGTAAATACATAATGTTATGTCATCTCTGTCCTTCTCCATTTCTTATTTCTTTGGGAAATAAAGCATTGCTTGCTTACATTACCAAAATGTTAGAGAAGAAATGAAATCAAATATTTTGAGTATTGGGGGAAAAGTATTTTTGAAATGAATTCTAGAAAATATTTGCCAAACTCATGTCACACTTCACCTTACTGAAATGACAGAACATTATGATGTCAAATGGGTGGAAATGACCAAACAAATGCTAAACATAATATTTTTTTTAAATTATAGGACAAAAGGCATTAAGGGAAGGTCCCTTTAAAGAAAATTAATTTTTGAGCAAATTCTTAAAGGTGATAATTGGTCTGAAAAGAGGAAAAGATGCTAAACTCATTCTCCAAACTTCTTCAAGGAAATCTTCAAAGTTGTTCCCTTTCAATCCAGTGCACAATGTAGAACAGTTCACACACAGGTCAATCATGTTTCACTAATTTATTCCCTAAACCAGGGAATGGTGTTTTGAATCAGATGACTAGAGGGACTGAAAATGTAATTTGCTTAAACCTGTCTGTAACACACAAATAAATTAGGGTGAGGTAGTATACAGGTTGGAAGCAGGAAAGATCACCTTGAGGTGCCAAGTCAGTAATTTACATGGGGCTCAGTGAAAAGGTAGTTATGACATCTAACATCTAGCCAGACATCTACTTTCTTTTTAGAAACAATTAATTCTCATTAATAGTGCACCTACTATGCTAACCAGAGTAGGAGTCTGGGCTCCTGATTCACTACTTATAATTGAAAGTCTAAATTTGACTGGAGTGTCTTTAGAGAGAAGAATGGATGGATATATGAATGGATAGATACACAGATGGATGGGCAAAGAGAGAGAATCAACTATCAAGCCATTGATTCATGGAGACCTCCTTTGGACAGCGGGGGACTGTATTGGGGGTTGTGGAAGGACTTTGGGAATCTCAGATATTTCTTATTGCTAATTTGGAGATAAAATTAACACAGTTCAAAACAAGAGAGTCATGAAGACTGTAGAATCACAAGCAGACTAAAAATTTGAAATTTTATTGCCATTTACCTCTCCATCAACTGAAGACCCAAATAAAAGACAATTAACCAAGCTATGGGGAGAAACTGCACATGACTAATGAATGGCACACACATAAAGCATTTGTGAGCATCTTAATTAACTTAGAAGGCAAGATCTTTTCATCTATAAGGTTTTGTCATTGTATGCTCTGTAACATTATAACAACAGCAATAAATTTAAAAAAAATGGAATCTTAACCAAGTTAAGAAAAATCACCCTGTAATTTATTTAAAGTCAACGAGATTCCAAGCTGCTTGGGAATGAGTTCATGACTTGTGTTATTTTATATTCCTCTGGTAGCCTGGCACAATGCTTTTCATCTACCAGTCCATCAATAAATAATTATTGATTAACCAAAGTCAGTGACAGGCACGTCACCATTTTCTCTAGCATTGACACCTGACATACTGATTTCCATAGTTATATTCTTAAGCCCAATCTTCTTAAAAGAGCAGATGTTAGCTATGCAGATGCTAAACCCCTGCCACAGGGGCAGTTAACTATAACACCAAATTAAAGTCATGAGGTCAAAGGACATTATTCCTGAACTGTGACTAAAACAAGAAGTTTGCCTCATGCTTTCAGATCTCTGGGGGTAGAGAGTATTTGTTTTAAAAACACAAGTACAGTTTAATTGATCATCACAATTACACAGCACCCAGATGACACCAGGCTTCTCAGCTTGCTGAGAAGTATGCCACTTTTTTAGTACAAATAGTGCAAATAGTGCAAAAAGACTTAGAAATGTCATCTTTGCTAACAGTTTTAAGAAATATGGACATTGAAGTAATGGCTTATTTTAGTCAATATTATCTTAAGAAACCAAATATACGTGGTATGATTTTAAATAGGTTGTGGCAGGGCAAAGAGCCTATTCATTTTCCTTGATCACAATATATTCCACATACATGCATTCAGTTACCATAGCCCAGTCTTCCATATAAACAAAAGGAAAATAAGATGTACCACATAATTACCTCTCCTCTAATTTTACACACAAGGGGAAATAAAAACATAAAAGTCCCAAATTTCTTCCATCTGTAAAGGAGTTTGAGGAGTTTACATATAGTCTCATGTTTACACAAAACAGTGTTCAGAATTTATTTTGGTATTTTAGAAGGTTACCTGTATTTTCTGATAGCTCTCAAAAACTTTCTCATTAAGCCAATGAATAAACAGAATGAGGGCTATTTGTGGGTTCCAGAGGAAGGATACTTCAGAGATAAATAGACAGGGTGTGGTGGTGCTGTCTGGGAGGTCCTGCTCTTTTATCTGGTAAATATTAAAAGAAGGTTAAACAAAAGAGGGAGGGCTTAAGGCCATTGCTAAAGCAAGGGCTGTCACTTTCCTTATCACCTTGGATGTGAGAATGAACAGATCAAGCTGTTTCTGTATTTTTTACTTTCATTGGGCCAAACCAAGGTATTGGTTAAAGTTTCAAATACGGTACAAAAAAAGGGAAATAACTAAATGTGTATATATTGGGGCATAATTCATCACATGACTTTATCAGATAAAGCAAATGAGAAAATACTGAGCCAGTCACAAAAGCGTGTCCAACTCTGAGTGACTTGTCCTTAAGATGGATCTTCTGTAAATAATTAAATTAGTGGATTTTTTCTTTGCCCATCTGGGCAGAAAGAAAATAAGAATCACATGAATGTGCCCATGCGCATACTCTCGGGGAAAAAAATTTCGAACGGCTAACCCTTATATTTCTGTCAGAGGAAAAAACTCTACCCTATTATTGAATTCTTAGCAAGCTTGCTGAAATATAAACTGTTGAAGAAAATTAGGTTGGTTATAAATTATTTGTTTACGAGTGATTAGAAATTTATGAGAAAATATAATCTATTTTGTGGCCACAAGATTTACATGTTTAAAAAGCTGAGTCATAACATTAACAAATTTTTAATACAAGTAAGATATTCAAAAGCATGCTATAATAGACATTTAAACACTGATAGGCTCCACAGAGAGACCAGAGGGCAATTTTGCTTGGTTGGGCTGGGCTGCCTCATAGTACCTAAAACCAGGGGAAGAAGAAACAGTATATTGATTTTTGCCTGTTTTTTTTTTTTCTTCTTTATTTTATTAAGAGGAAAAACCAAAAATCATTTTATCAGTGGTCCAGGGCAGTATAAGAAGGTGAATATGACAGCATTGCTGAGAATATTTTCACTACTTAGGGACAAGGCCTCTGTAAACATGGCCTCACCAGCCTTACCATTAAAAGCAATCTGCAAAAGAGGCTTAAAAACCCAGGGGTCTAATATCAAATGAACAGTAGGAAAGGTGACCTTTCATTCCGTTTGTTTATTAGAGGATCTGCAGACTCCATCTCAGTGTGGGTCCAGCATCAGTAAGAGGCCAAAGGGGAGATGGCAAATTCTTGTGTTTTTTTAGAGGTCATATAATCTACTGAGAAAATACAGCTGAAAAAGAACAAGAATGAAAGCTTGCTTTTCAGGTGCTCTCTTACATTTTTGGTTCTATGTAAATTCCCTCTTGATTTTCTTTCAGAGTACAACCAACTTATTACCAATTTAGGTGCCAAATTCAGCCAATAGTAATGCTGCACAAGAGGAGGAAATATCAGGCATATTAAAAATCGCATATTAAAAATATTAGTCCTATTTGGACTTCACTCAATACAAACAAAAATTACTCCTGTATGGTGATTAACTTCTAATATTTGTTAGCAGCTGCTTGTCTTTAGGCACTGACTTTATTCTTTCAATTAAATAGCATCTTTGGCCCTTTACCAAAATATTTTTAAAAATTAGATATTTAGTGAACACACTAATGTTTCTTTCCCGAAGCAACCTTTCACCTATTCTGAAAATAAAAACTAAAGCAACAATAGCAAAAGAAGAATGGTGCCCAATATAGGTTAGAAATGCTGTCGCCTTCTTAGTCCTGATTGAGTTGCCATAAAGCACACACATATTTTGTTGACTATATGGCTATGACTGATTGATGATAGCTTAGCAAGGTTACCATAGCTAATTACAACATCATTCATCTAAGCCTGCATGGAAAACACACACACACACACACACACACACACACACACACACACACACACACCAGGCTTCCAGGGAAGAAAAAGGAAAAGAAAGAAAAGCTATTCTATAGCTGCTAACTTTGGAATAATCAGCCTCAACAGCAAACAAATAGGATGAAACGCAATGACCAAATTATGACTTATGGATTCATCCAAGCAAATGACCTCAGTTCCTTGGTAATTTTAACCCTGAGTTTGAAGCCGACAGCAGAGCTTCCAGCACTAAGGAACCCTACGTGCTTACGTGCTTTGTAGTGAGAATTCAAAGGCTCCATCAGAAGCAAAACCCAACCCTGAGCTTAAGTTCTGCTATGTGTGTGGTGTGAGTGTGTTTGTCTAGGATCAGATGCCAATACTTAAACTCACATTATGGGCGCAGCAGCTACTTACACACTGCAGCCTAATTAAAGGAATAAACTTCCTCCTTCTTTATGTTTTCCTGAAGATCACTGCCATAAAGGGATTTGGTTTCCTTAAGAATTGAGAAAAATGTTCCCATATGTTTCCTTTATGCAGTGAATTATTCAAAATCAGATAGAAAATAGTTACAATTTTCAACAATAATCTGTGGCTATACAATATTTTCTGAGAACTACTGAAAATAAAGAGGAGGGGACTCTGTGTTTTGAAAATAATGATATTATAACAAACATATAATCATAATTTCCATTTCTGTTTTGAAGAAGCACAAACACACAAGGAAACAATAAAGCCTCTGAGGCACCTTTCAAGTCTCAGAAACAAGAATCACTTTCAAATAGAAAGTAGCTCATCTTCAAAGTTTAACACAAAGATGAAAATAAAGCTCATACTAGTTCAGCTCCAAACTTTAATCAGATTGCTTTACATCTAGGTAACATAGATCACACAAGTGGCAACAGCCAAATTTAAAGTTCTTTTTATCTTGAAACACTATTGAAATTGCATTGCTAAAATAATTATAACTAAAGAAATATTGTCTTGCGCAAGCTTGAACTTGAAATAACAAATTTCAATCAGGAAGCACTGAGGAAAATTATCAAAAGGCACAAAATAAAACTACTAATTAATTGGACCACGGGAGGGAAATTGACAGGAACATGGAGTTAAATTCAAACTCAGCTTGGCATTAATGAAATACTCCTGGGATGATCACAGTCCACTGGAGCAAGAAAGATTTGCTTTATAGATAAGAAAATGTGGCCCAGAGAGTATGGTGAAGATACAACAGATAGTAGCCTGATGTCCTTGATTCTGAGTTTTCATTTCTGTAGAAATCCAAATGTGTCCTACTTTATTTTTCGTTTGGGGGGAAAAATGTGGTCCTGATAGAGGCAGGTGAAATGACTTCCGTAGGACACACAGCTAGTTCAAATACTGTAGTCTGGGACCAGCTCCATGTCACTGTTTCTCAAGGGACAGGGATTTGGGGCAACCTCAGGCTATGACTGCAGAATGTCTTGTGGGGGAACTGAAGGTCAGGTTCCACTGATTCAAAACACAGCATGAGGACTATCTGGGGCAAGGCTTAAGGACTCTTACCCTCCCAAACTTCAAAATAATTGTCCTGGATATTTTGTCTTATTTACATATGGCCCCATGTGTGAATATGTCGAATACCAAAGAAAGTTACAGAAATATCCACATCATAGAAGAATCATGGAGAGATCGATTACCTTTTTGGTTTTGGTGCAACTTTTCCTCAAACATGCAAAGAACAAATTCATTTCAGGAACTGAAGGAATTTTTAAAAAAATTTAACCATGTCAATTTTCTGGTGCAGTTTCCTTCATTAGCTTTTGATTTTATAACACTTCATATTATTTATTAATTTGCACTCTACCTCAATTCCAAAAGGATATGAGGTACTATTTGGTCACATATAGTATTTAAAAGACATGGATCATTGAAATATATAAATAATTTTAAAAAGTTACATAGTTCAAAGAACACTATATTAGAAGCCAAAAGATGAAGCTTCTGATTACAGTTCTTAACCAACTAGTTTAGTTGTTCAGTACTAGAGCACACACATTTTTAAGCTTTAATATGTTCACTTGTAAAATAATGTCAGTTGACTAGACAATTGCTAATCATGAAACTCTATGAAATTGTGCCTTTTTAGATAAGCACTCAATACAATTCCTTCCAAGAGGTGTGTAATTCTTTTGAGCAGAGGTGTACTTCTTTGCTATAAACTTTTAAGAAGCACTGGGATTCTGTTTGTTATCTGCTCAACAGGCTTCTTTACCTCTCTTTTACCTGCTAGTATAACCAATCCTATTTTGTCCAGAGATTGAGCATGAATAAATTAGAATAGCTTCTAGGACTTAATTAATAAGTGTTATTAATTAACTAGAATGAAACATCTTTTGAATCACCAAAATATGCTCACAAGAACTATAGGGTTGGTTCCACAGAAGAGACTTGGAAAATCCTTAAACTAGGTGATTTAAAAGTGCAAATGGTTTCTGTAAATATGACATTTTGCTATTTCTCCTGGTGTTTTGTCCACCATGTATCTTCTTTTAAATGAACTCTTAGGTTAGCAATCTCTAGAATATATGGTAAAAGGCATTGGACAGTTTCAGAAAACATAGAATCTTAAAGTGTTAGAATAATTTTCTAGTTAGGACTGAGTCAGGATTCAGTCATCTAGCATAACATTAGAAAATCCATTAGAAAAGGAATGGTAGGAAATAATTTAGATAAATGAGGTTGGAATTATGCAGTTGCCCACTTGATTTAAACTCCGCCTACCAATTAAGCATATATATATGATATATATCCTATAAACTTACAGGGCATGAAACCATGAACTCCTTTAGGTTGGTAGAAGATTTCTGATGTTCACCTTTGTGACCCTTCGTTGCTGAGTGAAAAATTTAAAAATATATTTATTGTACACTTATGGTACTATCTCAAATATTTGGACAAGGCTTTACAAATAAGGTCATATTTGAGTTTGGGCTTAAAAGGTATATTTTTTAACCAGGTTAAAAAAAAATAATTAAAGGGGAAAGGCAGGTAAAGAGAACAGTACTTGCAAAGGCACAGAGATTTGATAGTACATTTGGGGAATGGCAAGTGACTGGTGATGTTTATAGGTTAAGTTGGCCATGGAAGAGTGGCCAGCAAGAAAGGTGGACAGAGAGAGGAAGCAGCTAGGACATAAAGAGCCAGTGCAAATAAATTTTATGCATAAGTATCCTGTGCATAATTATTTCATCTTGGAGGTAAAAGGAAGGATAGGAGGGTCAACCTCTTTATGAACAATATAGGAAAAGTTATTAGTTTTTAAGAGAGTATTGTTGAAAGCTATCTTGCGTAAAAAAAGGAGATAAAAAATTTTACTGAACATTAAGTATATTTTGATTTCAGATACCAGTAAAACATATAAAACTTATAATGACAACATGGCCTAGATGTAAAAATATGTTGATTCCTAATATTTTTTAAAAATTCTTTTTCCTTAAGAAAGAAAAACATGTAAGCAGAAAATGAGTAAAATTTCCATTTTGTTGAATGAGCCTTATTAGTGAGAAAACTAGCAAGAATTAGGCCTTGCATCTGCTCTTCCAGCCTGCCTGGAAGAACTTGGGGAGAAGCAGAGCTAGTTCCAATGGCCTGTGGGAGCTGAGTGGGGAATAGCAATGAAGGCCCGGGGTTCAGTGACTTGTACTTTATAATCACTTTGTCATGGTGGGTTGCTGGAATACAAGTCCTGTCCTTCTCTGCCTGCCCTCTCCCATTCTGCATCTAAAGGGGACCTCAGTGTAGATCTGACAACCCATCTGGTCATTCCCAGAAAAGCCACAAACACTGCATCTATTGTCAACCATATTACTCTATCCTGAGATGCCTGGCCTATGACCATGTCCTGCTCTGGGGCCAGGAATAGGAAAATAGAATGGGTGGACACCAAAGCTGGCTATTTTGCTTTTCTTGTTTGCTTCTCTATCTGAAAAACCTGATAAATGTGTTTACTGTGTTCTTTAAATTCCAGAAATAAAAAAGTCAATCTGCCAAATCATGAGGGTGGAGAAGAAATGATTTTTTAAAAATTTATAACTTGTCTCTGTTCAAATTCCTCCAGTCAATTCAGAGAAACAATGTACACTGGCTTGCTAATGAATTTGGACTTGGTTCTCGGGACAATAGGGAGCCACCGAAGGTTGTTTAAGAGAGGAGTTACATAATCAGATCTGTGATTTAGAAAGGTAGCCTGGCAACAGCAGGGATTGAAGAGGTCAGGCACTGTAAAGGAAGAAGTCCATCTGAGGCCTCTGCAGGCATGTAACAGATGATGAAGTTCTGGCCCACCACCCTGGCTGTGGACAAGGCAGCTAAACAGCACAGAAGGGAGGATGGTGGGGGCAAAAGGAGAAGAAGGAGAGGATGCCAAGGGTTTGGGCCAAAAGGCTGGAAGGCAACAATTAATCACCCAAAAGTGAGTGTTAGCTAATCTCATCATTTAATCTGTCATTAAGTGAAATTGGATTTGTGAGCCAAGGAATTTAGTTAGCCTTTTCAAGATTTTGGTATATATTCACAAAGTAAACTCCAGGAAAGTTATATCAATTTATTATTTTATGAGTAGCCTATCAGAGGCAGTACAGTAAAATGGTTCCTGACACTGGAGCCACCAAGGGTTCAAATCCTGGCTCAGTCACCTAATAGCTGTGTGAACAATAAAATCTCACTAGGTATCATGGGACTGAAATGAGTTATTCTGAGTAAATTGTTTAGGTTACTCAGATTACTACCTTCAGCTCAGTGTCTGGCATGTAGTTCCCCATTTCATATTATCTTCTATCCCTGTATTATAGTCAGTGTGGAAAAAAGAAAGCCTAATTTTAAAGAAGGGGAACCTAAGCTTAATTTTCTACTCAGCATTAATATGTTGCTCAGGTGGTCCAACCAAAGAAATGCAAAAGAGCTAAGGGAAAACAAAAAAATTTTCCCCTGAAAAAGCTTATAAGAGAAAGGTAAACCCAAGTTCCCAGGTATGGAGGGTACACTGAGGTGCAGCCTTTTGAAGACCATAGCACTTGCTTATAAATAGAATATTAAAACAAGCAAGAGCAATTTTCTCCTTTCGTCTTCCCTTACTAATTTTCCTCTCATACCATTTGCATAATGGATAAAAAGGCATCCATTATGCAAATAAATGATGGGGCTGCAAGGTTGCTGAAGCCAGGAGCTTGGCTCCAGAGGAAGAGAAGCTGCCACCAAATCCTCCAACACCCACACTCCAGCAGACTGCTTCACTAGCTGGGTTTCCAAAAGATGGAGGAGAATCATAAAGACCATAGGTCATTAATTTCCATTTGATTTGTTTTAAAAAGGACATTAGAGATGCTTTTCAGAAAATCAGGACACAATATGGCTATTCATTGTGGTTGTATATAAAACCAACTTAATAGTACATATTTTATTTCAAATAGGGAAAGCAAGTCCTGTGTACAGTTTTTGCAATTTAAGCATATGCTGTGCTTTCAAAAGTGTAAAATTCCTTTCTTGACATGGGAAATGCCTGTCCTTTCAGTTTGAGAATTAAACTTTGGTAGATACATTGAACATCCTCAGGATGGTATGTGCACATTCAACAGGAATGCAAATTAAGCACCAAAATACTGGTGAATTTTCAAAAACTTCATGCTGTTAAACTGAACTAAACTTCTAAGAAGTATCACCAAAAACTGATATGTTTTTTCTCTTGGAGTTGTAAATTGACAATAACTTTACAAGACTGTCTATTTTCTCTTTCTACAAATACCTTCAAAACAAATATCATGAAAAAGGATTCTGAGCAAAATCACCAGATGAATTGTCCTTGTTTGAATAAAGCAGCAGGAAAGAATTTCAAAACTAACTTCAAAATATTTTCCCCAGAGTCTGAATTATATATTAGAAGAAAAAGAAGATGGCTAAGAAAGGAATTGACCTTTATTTCTAGTATGGATTCCTTGGTACCCTTAGCTTTGCCAAATGACTTTTTTTCAGGAACTTTTTTTTATGTGATCCTCAGAGGATACAGTCAACCTCATCATTTACAGTCTGACTCCCCCTGATATTTCTTCAAGGGCATGCAATTCAGATTCACCTTCAGTAAAAGAAAAAAATTGCATCTACTTACCTGAGCACCAGCAGCTGCAAAGATGTGTGTGTGTGTGTGTGTGTGTGTGTGTGTGTGTGTGTGTGTGTGTATTAAAAAAAGAATTCTGAGAAAAGGCAAACCCATTTTTTAAGACAAAAAATATTAACAGGATAAAAGCCAAAGATGCAGCAAAACAGTCAATAAGATGATGTATTTTCAACCAGGTGTAAAGCATATCACTAAAAATACACATACCTAATTTCAGAGCAGAAGGGGTTACTTCAATTTCCCCACCAATTGGTTTAAATGCTGCCAGTTGGGTGGCCACTTCTGTCTCAAAAGCATCTGGGCTCTGCCGATCTGCAGGGTTTCCGCTGGGGCTCTCAATCTTGTGGAGAGGTTCTTGTTCGTCAAACACAGCAATCAGCTACAAACAAGTCCAACAACACTAATTACTTTGTAGGACATGCATATCTAAGGGACACTGTATCTAGCTGATTGTGATCTTTATTTGATTTTAAAGAAAATGGCCTCTTCAGACTTGAAACTTTAATGTTACTGTACCACAACTCTTAATTCTTCAATAATATTATGTCTATAAACACCAAGGCCAGGACATAATGAATGGTTTTTTTTCCTTTGTTTATTTTGTCTATTCCTAAAATAGAGAAACGATTTGGCCAGCTCTCTTAAACAATGAAATGGCTGCCTCTTCCCTTTACCACTTTTCTCTAATATCCCTAAAAAGACTTCATTAACTCTTTATTTCAAGAATGTTGCCCCAAAATGAAAGTCAAATCTACAAAAGTTGAACAATAGACTTACATGGTATAAGCGAACATTCTAGACTCAAAAACACATTACAAATTCCCAATTGTATCTGTCCTTCTAGACACAATGAAATCCACACATTCTTACAGACTGTGTGTAAACAGTTTGTGTTTATCTTTATGTAGATACCCAATTTTTTTACATGCTTATTCATGTTACTCTTTTCTTTCATGATTGACTCTGTGTGGACTAGTTTAACTTCAATGGATGCTAAGTGCAATTAGATTAAACATGGGAATTTTTTAACTAATTATATCCATTTTCTTCTTAATTTTATTTATATAAGAGAATGCTTATCATTAATACAAAAACTTGAAATGTCTTCTCTAAGTCATTTTTCATTAAAATAACAGCAAAATATTTTTTTAATTTGTACTAGTCATGAAGACAATAGACTAGCTCTAAGGGCAGCTCCGCTGAGACTGCATTGTTGGCCAACAGATTACCCCACCATAGAGCAACTTCATAGGTTCTTCAATAGCTGATGCAGAAAAGTCCAGCACAAGTTCACAAAGCAGCTAGAGATGCTACTGTCAATTCAATGAAGTGCAGCGAGTGTCAATGTGAAAACCGCTGGTAAATCTTTTGATATTTTTCATTCATTAAATAAAACAAACCTACTTATGATTCAAACATTTATTCAGGAAAGACACTCAAAGCCCCATTCATGTGGGAACCTTTTTGGCAATAGTATTAATAACACAAGTGTGGGGGTAACCAATCAAAACATCATAAATTCCAACTTCAGTCTTTCAAAAGAAATGAATACAATTAGGGATATGTAAATTGGCTATTCAAAAATAATTTTCATAATTGACTACTCATTTCCAGGATGGAGACTTCTTTAATTGGAGAATCCAACAATCCTCTCACCACAGAAAAGAAATGCTTGCTCCCAAGGCATTATTTTTAATTCTTGAAATTGAGCACAAGCATTTTCTATTTTTAATTACTAGCACTGATGAACTGATTTGAGATAAGACTCAAATGGATTAATAATGAAAGATTATTCTAGTATAAAAATAATCAGTGGAACTATATCCTTCTAATCATCTGGCCAAAATGAAGAGTTTAACACCTTAAATCCTGAAAAGGAAAATAAAATCAATTTTAAAAAGTTTGGTGGAATTGCTATTTTCATCACTATTTCTACTCCATAATTATAATTTCAACTTTGCATACTGGTGAATTCTAACACATAACAGTGATCTTAATTTCAGTATACAACCAACTAGGCAGTGGTAAATTAAATTGGTGCTGTGAACAGTTTTGTTTAATACATTGTACTTTTTTCTCTTGCTACATCCTTAACTCTCAGGCTAATCCATGTGCTTTAAGGAAAAGAGAAAGAGTATCAATCAGAAGTATAACACAAAAACTTAAAATAGATAATTCATAAGATAAATCACATTACCAATGCATTTCCTTCAATGATACTTCACCGTTTTCCATACATTATATTCACACAAGGTTATAGTATATTTAGTAACCATAGTATACCTATTTGTCAAATGGGAGAACATAGTATTTTGGAGATTTTGTTTCTCAAGGTCATAGACTAAATGGTGTCTGGCAATAGTATCAAGTCTTTTTTATTCCCAACCCATGGTTTCAGATCACAGTGTGACCTTTTTCAAAACCAACAAGCAAAAACAAAGTGACCACACTGTAGAACACTTATATTTTTTTCCTGAAGGCCTAATACCCTAAATAATGTGGAGTTCATTTTTTGGTGGTACAGCAATACATGACTCTTCTTGCAGATAATAACAGAAAGACCTGGATATTCACCAAATCTCATAATCTCTTTGATTAATTAATTATGTAACCTGTCTCCCATTCCCATGATTGCTACGAATTTCTTCAGTTAAACTTAGTCTGGATGAAAGAAAACCTTGACTCCTGGGAAAAGGGGAACCAGTTCCTGAATGTGTGGTGCCCATCCAAGCCACTATCCTCCAGGTGCTGACTGAGAGACTCTCTCCATCTGGTCTTCATCTCAACATCTACAATGCACATAGACTTGTGTCCACACTGATAATTCATTTAAATCACATGTTGTAGGTTCTTGTTAACTAAATTACTTGATTCATTAGAACACCTACCTTACTGAGCAGCAGTGTTCCCAGAAGACAGTGCTTCAGAGATGCAGTGATTAGCATAAGGTGCACTCTGGCCCCTCAACAGAAGGCATGCTGGTTTCCAAAGCAGCCAGGACATGAACATGGCCTAGCTTACCGTTTTAAACATATTCACACATTCATGTCAAGGTGTCACCTACAGTAAACTTCTGTGGCTTGTGAAAGAATTTTGAGACACCTCAGGAGGTGTAGTAACCTAAATTTCACGAAAAATGCAAATCTGCAATGATTGATTTGGATGCCTTCCTTTGGTGCTGTATCTTCTGTGTGGCTTCCGCTCTGCACTTTCTTCTCTTGCCTTCCAGTACCTTACAATCCCTTATATTGTATTTAACTTTCAGGGTTTTTATTAAGTTTCCTTTTGCTTATTCCTCTTCATCTCCCAAACTGTGTTTCAAAAAATGCTGAAGAGCATATGTCTAACTCCAGGCTCACGTAGTCAAGTTCCTAACCTCTCAAAAACTGAACAGTTGATCTTCCAAAGCTTTACCATAATCTCTGTATCCCAATTAATAGCTTCATTCTTCCAAATTGCTCAGGCAAAAAACTGTGGTAATCCTTCATCTCTTTCCCTTCTTCTTGATCTGTCTCTGTCACCCCATGACACATTTGATATCTCAAAAAATAATCAGATTCTGACCCACTTCTCAACACCTCCACTGTCACCATTTTGGACCCAGCTATGGTAATTTTCATGTGTTCCTACAACAGCCTCTGGACTGGTTTCATTTCTACCCAGGCTTCTTTCCCTCAGCGAAGGGAAAACTCAAACCAGGAGCCAGAATGCTCTTGCTAAAACATAAGTCAGATCATGTCTCCTCTGACCAGGCCCACCTCACCTGGACAGAAGACCAAGTCCTTGCCCTGGTCTATAAGGTCTTTGGCTCCCCATTACTTTTCTGATCTTGTCCTCTGATTATTCTCTCCTAAGTTCTCAGGAGTCCATTCCTCTGTACTATCATCTTCATTCCTACCATGGCATCTTTATATTTTCTGTTTTCACTGCCTGCTTTTCCACCAGATACCCACATTATTATTATTATTGTTATTATTATTATTATTTCCTGTGGTGCTTGGCATCAAACTCAGGACCTTACACATGCTTGGCAAGTGCTCTACCACTGACCTACATCTCCAGCCCAGAAAAGCCAACAATTCAAAGATCAAAAAGAAGTACAATAATTTTTCATAACTTAAAACATTCATGACTGAATAACAGATATGATCAAATGAGTGATATGTGCAACTTCACACCACCAATATTTGCTCAGGGACTCAGACCTGTGTTTACACTTGAACAATATGGCTAATATGATCAACATCTAGTTGGTCATGCCTCAACTAGCAAGGTATGTGTATGTACATGTTTGTGTTTTGTGGGGTCTGAGAAGTGGTAGAAGTAGAATGCTAATTTCCTTGATAAAAATCCCTAACATGCCCAAATGCTTAACACAAAGCTTGTGCATAGGTACACGACGGAAGGCTACATTTAACTTATTTTCCTACCTAGTGATCATTCTCTGGCTTCCAGAGTAGTCCCACTTGACTTGTTTATCCCTATTCTGCTCTTACTTTGTTGTTTCTCTTTAATCTCTTCATCACAGCATTGACAGAGGAACACAGAAAGTACCAAGATCAAACACATCAAATAGGTAATTTTGATTCTTTTTTTTTTTTTTTTTTTGGTCTCACTTTTCATCCCACAAGAACACACAACCCTTGGCCATGCAGCCCTGCTCTTTCACGGTCTCTCCGGTGCAGAATATAACTCGAAGCACAGTACCAAGGCCTGTAGCTTCTATGTTAGCAAGTAAATATTTTAACAATAAATGCTACCACATGCATTTATTACCAAGTTCCTCAACATTCATGGTGTGGTTTATTCTGTTGTCAACTTGTAGCATTCTGTCACTTTTATAGCCTGAGATTTTATAATCTGATGCTATTATCCTTAGCCTATGTAGGGAATAAAAAAGAGCCATCCAAATGCTCATAGAGCATAATAAACTACATTTATAAAAGCATTTTATTAGTAATTACACTGAGAAATATGTGGCTCTATTTTAATTACATGTCAAGTGAACTAATGAACTAATATAAAGAAAGGCTTCTTTGCTGTACTGAGTTCTTTGGGTTAAATTGTTGAACTTAACAATGTATTGCTATTTTTTGCTGTTTTCTACATATTCCATGTTACCACTATCAAGCAAAACTAAAAGACAAAGAAAAAAAATTCCACAAAGTAAAATTGGAATCATTTGTCTCAAATCTTAATAAACACAATTAAATCTAAGTAAGACTGTGAAATTACAACAATTTCACAAGTAGGGGAAAACACATTATCACCTTTGAGAGGGATTGAAGCACTGCAGAATTTCATTTAAATGTATGCATTTGCTTGTAACTAAATAACAATTGGCTATGAGAACTAATTTTATGCCACTTTAAACAAAGGTTTCAAAGTAGATTCTTTTCCTTCCTAGGATTTTGACAGCAAGCTAAAAGCATTTAATCTGGGTTCTTAAAATTAGCAGACCCCCATTAGCATCTTCATCAGATGCCAGCATCAGATCTAGTATCCGTGGAGCAGGTACACGGCAGCTCTCATTCTTAGATACTTCAATGGATATTCAGTAAATGAGATAAATCTATTTTCCTTTCCTCCTGGAACTGAAAAATTGCAATAGATGTCTTTATAAACTTTACATCTTTAAGCTTCATTCTAAAGAAAGTAACACAATTTATTCCACTGTAATAAGAACCCTATTTATCCTTATCACTTTTTAAAGAGGCATCAGCTTAAATTGCCCTGTAACAATGAAAACTATGCCTATTAAAAAACCACCCATATTTAGCCCCAGATACATTTACCTCTTTAAGTATATAGTCAGTTGCTAGGATGTCAGGTATACATTAAACACATGTTATAGTGAATCATATTTTTCCTCTGACACGAATTAAAATTTTTAAAATGATATGTAATCACTTGACGAGTGGAGGAAAATCTTAAATTTGGGTTTGCTGCATTCTTTAATTTCTTTGTTGACAACTGCTCACCATTTATTAAGACACACTCACAATTCACACCTACTATGTGCAGGAGAAGCCAAAGAAGCCCTTTTCTCTGTGCCCTTGACCATACATACACAACACTGGTAAGGCGAAGGGTCCCATGGAGGTCAGGTGGCAGCCAAGAAAGCCCTGATCCTTGGGGTGGATGAAAGAGGGGACTGCCATGGGGAAAGCACATAGCTATGGGAGCCAGGACAAGTTTCAGGCATCATTGGGATAACACAAATGTCAGAAATTTTAAAAACTCAATATACCTGCCTTGTCAATAATAATATTCCCGCTGCCCCTGAATTGCATATATTAAAAAATAACAGACACACAAGAAAATTGAATATAAAATACTTGGATTAAGTAGGCTAGAAAATTCTTAAAGGTGATCCCAATCCACTGGGTGGCTTCACTTGCCATTTACCTAGCATATTGCTAGATAGCTCCTCAATTTTATCCAATCTCAAGGGCTTTGAAGGTCTCAGGAAGGTGTGCATTATTGGAAATTAAGACATAACACAAGTTTAGGTGTTTAAAATGCACGGATACGTACACACACAAATGGCTTTTCTTCAAATTGTTCTCAACTAAATCACACACATATTACCAGCATTTTAAAAAGAATGTTATATCTGAAACAAGTATATCCAACATTAGAAAACAAAAAAAATAGTATGTAGAAAAATATTTTATGAATTATAAAGCATACATACATTTACAACATTGCAACATCCATATTTAATACTGTTTAACTGCCTAGTTTTATTTTCTGTATTTCCCTACAATAACTATTCTCTAACCAAAAGCAAAGCTGAAATTGTCTCAGCAACATACTTGTTAGTAATGTCTAAGCCAAGGGATAGTGCAGCCACAGCTATCCAGGGTTAAGTCAAAGACTCTTGATAGGCAGTAACTTACTGGTACATAGGGCTGATGTCACTCTGCAATCAAATGGGGGGTTGCCTTTGGCCAGGTCTTTTCATCTCCCAGAGCACAGAAAGGGCCTGGATTCACATATGCTTTCTAATCTTCCCTTATATTCAATTACATTGCTATTACTAAGCACTCTTTCCATATATAGATTCGGACATGATCTTGGTCCAGCTTCAAGTTTTTCATCATACTCTTTCAAGGTTCAAGACTCTAGCCCAAACCCCTTCCCCAGGCTCCCAGGTGTTCCTACTATACCACACCCAGGCCTCTATCACCACCTGTTACATAGCATGGGGATCGTTGATTCACCTGTCTCTCTATGTAAACTGTCAACTAGTTGAAACCCTGGGTCATATCATTAGAAATATATTTAATACTTATATAGCCCTCATTATGGGCTAGGCACTGTTCTATGTATTCACATACATTATTTCACACTAATCAGAAATTCTCTGAGAAAGGCATTATTATCCTTAATTTGTAGATTAGAGAACTAAAGTATGGCTGACTTTATATTCTAATCCTCTGGTATCATACTTGGTACATGGAAAAAAAAATCACTCAGGTAAATAAGCAACCAAAGATCTCTGCTATACCCAGGAGGGAGAGTCAAGCTTGTATTATAAGGAGGCCTACACTTTATGTAGACACCCTGTGTGCTGGCTTTCCATTCAATTAGGAAAAGGTCACTTTATAACCATGTATGCTCCTGTGTAACCATGTATACACAGCAACACAGCCTATCCATCCTTGAGTTTTGATGGGAAATTACATTTTATAATTTCTCCATCTAAAATCTACTTAGTCTATTATGATCCCAATTCTGTTTCCTGGTAGACTACACCTATGTATTTGATTTTCTTCCAGAGGAAAACTTTAGAGATTGTAAAATTAATTTGTACGTTCACATACCTAGTTTTGAAACAAACACAACTGTACTGTGTTCTCCATGACATCTGACTGTTAGAAGAACCCTGCTTATTTGCACTAATGACTGCAATCCAGGGTGTATTGCTTAATTTTGTGGATTAATGAGTAAGCAATCAAATGTGATTTTAAGTCATGAATATAACAAACATACTATTCATTTATTTTGACAAGTATATTTTAATTTATGAGACTTGGCTACAAATAGAGCAGTCTATTTTGTAAAAGAAAAAAGAAACCTCCCTGCTTTTAAGACAACCCAACAGCTCTCAGATAATAAACCTCTGCAGAGAATGATGACAAATCTACCACCTTCTAAAAATTGATAGCTTGATAGACAAAAACAATGAGATCTTACTATATCATTAAAAATTTCAGAGAGACGTATTTTGCATACACCTGGGTTGTATGAATATCTTCAGGGTTTGCAAACCATACTGCAAAATAAAAAATAGGCCTGAGGCAGGTACCATGGGCACACTTATCCCCTGGACTGTCATCTTGGTAGCCTAAAACAAAAGTTTTGGCAGGCATTTTCCTGTGTGCCTGAGGTGGCCCCATGTTTCAAGCTAGAGATCCTTCAAGGCCAGGTAAAACAGTGACTGGTGTCAAAATATGGGGAAGGTCACAACACCCTGAAATCTTGCTGGTGATTAATTGGTACTACATTTCATCAGATTAGTTAGGGAACAGACTCTTTAGCACAGATACATTTAGCAAATTGGTCCGAGCACTGGCTGACTGACCTCATGACAGGTCCAATGATGTTCTACCTTCTCCAGCATTTCATGACAGCTGAGCAACTGGTGGAGACTACGAAAAGGTCAGCATGCAGCATGATTGAGGGATGAGGAAGCACTTCTCTTAAATATTCCATTTAGACTAAGACCTTCCTTGTCATGGGTAAGGAGTCTTCAAAGGTGATATTTAAAAAAATTAACACAGCAATTGCAGGTGGGCTTAGCTGCTGAGCTCCTTCATCCGAGTGGTAGAGCTAACCTTTTCCTTTAGCTTCTAATTGCTCTCCATCTCCTTCACTGGTGATAATGTGGCTAACCCGCTGAGATGGGTGTTGACTTTGGGAGCATCTAAATGTCAAGATTTGTAATTATGATTGTGGGTGTATGAAATTCACATCAAATGAGGCCTCGCTAATTGGGGATGTAGAACAAGAAGGCTGAGGTCCTTGCTCTTTCCTCGCAGTCACAGGTGGTACTTTACCTCTTCCAGCATAGTTGTATTTTAGGTTTTTGTCTCTAATTATAGAATGGTGGTCTTTGCAAGGTAGTTGTACACTCGTGAGTTTAGTACAAAGGTCTTCCTAAAGCACTAGAATATATTCTATAGACATATAACTATGATTTATTTCTCATTCAAAAAAATTGAAGCCAGGTGCGGTGGCGCACGCCTGTAATCCCAGCACTTTGAGAGGCAGAGGCAGGAGGATCGCGAGTTCAAAGCCAGCCTCAGCAATGGCAAGGCACTTAGCAACTCAGTGAGACCCTGTCTCTAAAAAAATCCCAAAAAAGGGCTGGGGATGTGGCCCAGTGGTCAAGTGCCCCTGAGTTCAATCCCTGATACCCAAAAAAAACAAAACAACAACAACAACAAAAAAAAAAATTGAAACACACTGATCATGCTTACAGCAAATAATGAAACACAAGTTTTGAAATTAGGACTGGACTCAAAAATCCAGGTTGCTGTGACCATTGGCAATACTGGCTTCCTGAAGCAAGTCCTGGAACTAATACTCCCAGACCCAAGAGTCATTTTTCCACTTGGCTACTTTGAGATTTTGTTTTCCAAGCAAAAGTATAGGGTCAGGAAGATATGGGAATCACAAACTCCCTAACTCTCCTGCAGCAAATAGTGTGTATGTTAGAAAGAGTGGGGGAAAAAATGACCATAACTACAAAAGGATCAAATTTCAGTGATTTCTCTCATCATCTCTTCTAGGTATATACATGTACATCCTAATGTTACTTAACTAATTCTGCAAAACATGTGATTTTGTTTTCTGATATTTTCAATTAGGATTTTCCTCAGAGCAATTTTCCCTAATTTTAATCTATAAAAAGTGTAGAAAATTCATATCTGAATATTTCATAATATATTCAAGCATATCATAGATAATTTAGCCATTTTTCCTATTCTAGACACATGAAAGTATAGGTTATCTTTTCATAGTCCCTACACTAAGTGCTATCATTTTTCAATCATTACTAATTTTGCAGATAAAATTATATCTTACTTAAAATTCAATTATTTGATTACTGGGGATATTAAAAATAACTTTATGAGCCATTTTAACTTCTGTAGTATACTGTTCATACTCTTTGCCCTCCTTTTTAATTTCTTATATTTCTTATTAACATGCATAAGAATTTTTTAAGTATATTAAGTTTTTTTTAATTTGCAAATTTGCTTTTGCTTTTTTGTCAGTTTACCTTTCAATTTTATGATGTAAAATTTTTCATTAAATGGTATTTCCTTCACTTAAAACCTCTATTAAATCTTCAAAGGTCCTTTGTAAATGGGCACTCACATGGAACAAGTAATACTTATGATGGGCAAGTAGTTAAACAATGTTGGTTTCATTTAATTTACTGCTTTGATAGTCCCTTAAGAGAGAACAGGTGGAAAATGTTTGATTGATAGGCCTTTGGTTTTTAAAGCATACATTCATATTCTAAACAAATACAGATGGATGAGAGCTATTACAAGAAAGAAATGCACAAATAAAATTCAAATATTTCAATGATTACATAATCCAAGTGTTTCTCATTATTTTCTGCAAATTCTTTATGTTGAATTCCCACATGATCAATTCAATATTGAAATGCAGAAAACACATTCACAAATTTCATTTTCAAAATCTTTTGGGTGACTGAAGACTCTAGGATTATGTTAGTTATTTTCTGTGCCCCCAGGGGAAAAATCATTTTATTATCTTTCAGCTTTCCTTCTATTATCCCCTACTATGCAGTTTTCAATCATCTCTGTGGTTTTCCTATAAACTGCTGTCTCCAAGTCCCACAAATTGCCAACGGTTAAAACTCTAGAAAGGATCTGACCATTGATAGTGATGGATAAAATGTGTGTGTGTGTGTGTGTCCTTATCACTCACTCTCAAGTCTTTTGATTGTTTATTGGAGTAAGCTATTCTATTGCCTGACTCCTGGGTTTCTAGATATCCTTCTCTACCTTATCAAAATGCTCTTGGTTCTATTTTATCATCCAATTTGTCCGCCAATGATTCCTACTTTCTTACAAATTTCAAACAATATTTATTTCACCTATAATATGTAGGTAACACACAGTGCACTTCTCAACGAATTATTAAACATGAATTCTCTCACAAAATTAAATCTATTAAGTAAACAGACAATGGTCGAATTCTAAATGCCCAAATGATACACCTAGAACAGCAGTAAACTGATATATGAAGAGGCTAATGTGGCAGTGTGTCATTGAGTTAAGAGAAAGTCATAAAGCAGGAAAACAGCACTGGACTTGCTCTTTGGCAATGCCTTTTATGGAAAAAGGGCAACAGACATATGGGAACCACAGCATGGGGTTCTTAAATGCATGAATCTAGGTCTGAGAATATAAACTTCTGGGACCCAGCATGTCATGAGAATATGAACTCCATCATCAAATACTTTGAAGAATTTCAAGATGGTGACAGCAAAGGATCAAACTACGTGAGGCGCCCTTGGTTTGTGAGAGCATGCAATCCTAAGCAGAGCACCTGCCTAGGAAGGTGGCCCCACAAACATCATATGGCTTTACCCTTATGCTGATTTTTTTTCTGCAAACAACCTCTGATTGTGATTTGACTTCCCACATCAATCACTCAAATGGGAAAATATATATTGGCTAGTGAATAAAATATCTAGTTCCCTTGCAGGTTTTATATACCTGCTTATTGTCCTAGAGTATATGGAACCATAATGCTTGTACCTGGATTGTGGTTAAATATAAAAAAAAGTTTTCAGTATATACTTGGTGAGACCTCTTGTGGAAAGTCCTTAATCTTGGGGGATTCTTCCATTTGGACTTCTAGCTCATAGTTATTCACTGAAAATATAGCACTGCCTTGGAAAGATAGTTTGAATCAAAGGGAAATCCACTGATGTTTCTTTTCATTTCAATGCAAAAGAACTGCAGAATAGGTTATTTTCTACTGATTTCAGGTTGCCTCCAGGATAACATTGTGGTTTCTTTCCTAGGTCTTACAATGCCTTTCACAAGCAGCCTGAAACCAAATTCAGCATCACGCCCTGTACATCTGTGCTGCTGCCCCTCCTTAGCCTCTGTATTTATCAGTACTCTTCTCCTGAATGCATGGTAACCTGGACTCCAGAGTTAGACTCTCTCAGAGCAAATCCTGGATTGAATCACTTTCGAATTGTAGGGAAGCTCTTTAGTTTCCAGGAGCTTTAAGTTTTTCATACATATAAGAAGAGAGATAGCAGCAATTTTATTGAGTGTTTGCTATATTTAATGCACACCATATCAGATTATATTATGTTTCCTATTTTCCCTGACAGCCCTAGTAAATAGTTACTATCAATATCTCTGAAATGGGGGCAGGAGTACTGAGAAATTAGGTGGCTTACATGGTCAGTTCAGTGATAAAGCCAGCATTAGAAGCTATTGTTCTGACTTCAACACTCCCTTGTTATCATGTGCCTACCTCAGGAAGTGTATGACTTGAGGTATGAGGCAGCAGAGTGTCTGGACACAAAGGAAGTGCTTTTAATGTCACTTATTATAAAATTAGCACTATCAACATTGATCCAAAGTCCTGCTCATCCTCTAAGACTCAAATTTGTATCCTGGACAATATCTGGTATCTAGAGAGGACTAATGAATTTATCTTACTACGTTTTAGTTAGAAATACACAAAATCTACTTTAAAAGACCAAGTAACTCTCAGTCCAAGAACAGTATTTGATAAAATATTATACTGGTAAGACAGACTTGATTTATAAAACTCAGACTAATACGGGAGCAATGCAGACATTTTATGGTGCAGAGTATGTTTATCAAATACCAAGATACATACTATTATTTGTAGGTATGTTTCCTTGTCAGGTAATAATGAGCACTACATGAGAAATTAAAAGAAAAACACAGATGCTGATTTAACTGTACAAGAATTGGGGGGAAAGACATTAATTAAAGCATAATATCCATCTGACATTTTGTACCTAGAGTTTTTACCCAGGGGATATTGATATAGGGATTGGGAGAAGAAATTCCCATTTCCATAGAAACACAGCATAGTCTACTAATGAAACAAAGCTCCAAATGCAGACAGTACTCAACAATTTTATTTTAAAAGTGCATCTTTGAGGTTCATGGGAGTGGAGATGCTTGCCATTCCGCAATATTTTTTTAATGTAGACTTCACGGCTAAATACAGTGTGCGTCACTATCCCAAAGAGTGCTCTAGAAAGCTTGTACAGTTAATCAACCTTAATTTAGAAAGTCTCCATCCTATAATTTATTTTGTTTTCATATTTAAAAAAAAAAAGACTTGGAAAGGTTCCTGTGAGAAATGGAAAAGTACCAAGATCTGTTAAGGATAAATATTTTCTTCCCAAATCCTTGAAGTCAATGAAAATGGTTTCATATAATGAATCACCAAAAGAAAACTTCTATTTTTATTGGAACAAAATTAATAATTTCTATGAATCCAGAGGACAAACAGAAAGTAGACACAAACAACCAATGGTGCATTCCTAATGTTGCACTTGGAAAATCACATGACATAAATATCATAGTACTGGAGACAAAAATCTGTGTTTAGATGACAGATTTCTTTTTTTTTTTACTTTTAATGCTTTTGGTCATTTGTGTTTGCTGGGGAAAAATTGTTTAAATGTGTTCATAATTGAGAACTTTTGGGCAAAGGTAAACCCATTTATCTAGTCAAATCCAAAAGGCAGTTTAAAGTAAGCACAGGATGAAATATGCAAACTATTCTCAACTAATATGGCTAAACCTGACAAATTCAAGTCAAATATCACACATCTCTTTCTTGGAGCTTCATGGGTAAAAACATCATTTATTTGTAGCTGCCAGATACTATATTCTTACTAATTTAATAAGCAGGCACCATTTTCCCTGCCCCTGAAAATTTATGTTGGTCTTTGGACAGACTTGGCTGTCTTTTTAAATCTAGTGGTCTGTGACCATCGAGGGCTTTAGCCAAAGGGAAAATGACTCCATAAATCCTCAGAGGCTGTCTCACTTTAAATTATAGTTTGAAGGTTTCAGGAATGAAAAGCTTTTGAACAAGAAAAATCAACACACACCAACGCATATGCATTGGAAGTTATCCTGCTTCACAACAGGATACATTTTTCAATCTTTTGAAAGTGGGCACACATACAGTCAGATAGAGATGTAGCAACACCTGTGGAGACCTGCTACTTAATTATCAAGAGATCTGGTCACATTACATCACATTACATCATGAGCACATTAGTGTACAAAGTAGTTTTTCATACAAAAATATGACTATGAAATTTTCTGTTCTTGATATTTCACAAAATAATAGACCTATTCATTATGCCATCACTAGAAAGCAAATTATGTTGTTTCAAAGAATTGACTTGTCACTTCCCTTTAGAATTCCTGTTAAAACTCTTTAAATCATCATAGGTGTTATTTAGAAACCTCTCAAACTTAACTGGCAGATAAAATGCATGGAAAAAAAATCTTGAGATTATAGATTAGCCATCATTTCTAATAAAATAACTGAGGTCTGGAAAATGAATTTCTGAATTCATGTTGCTACCTAATAACTGAACAAGGGGAAGCGCTTAACCAAAGATAGGGTTGCAGCTTTATAAAAACAATAAAAGTTCACATATCTTTAAGACATGCAAAGGAGGGCTTGAGTCTTTTGGGGCACCACAGTTCCCACTACTCTGCCTTGACATATACCCAACATACTTTACTTATTTACTCATTTGTGTAGCTCCTAAAATCATTTGAGACTCCTGCCTCATGTCTATATGAATATAAAGGGTTCTTTCTAATTTATACTTTCCCATGAATAAAATATCAATGTCAAAATGAGACTAGACTCCAAACCTCTCAAAATGAATGTAATTTCATTATTTTGCAAATGCAAAATAAATGATATTCTTTATAGACAGAATTCCTCCCATAGTCAACTCTGGCATCATTGGCAAATTACATATGCAAAGTACTGCCTCGGTGAAGGCTAATTTTACGTGTCAACTTGACTGGGCCACTAGGTACTCAGACATTTGGTTAAGCCTTATTTCTGAGTATGTTGTGAATTGTTTCTAGATAAGATTAAGATGTGAATAGGTAGATTGAGTAAAGCAAGTTGCCCTCCCCACTGTGAATGGGCATCTTCCAAGCTATTGAGGAACTGAATAGAATAAAAAGTCAGATTTAGAAAGAATTCTTTCTTTCTTGTCTGACTGCATAAACTGGAACGTTGGTCTTTCTCAGTCTTCATACTTAGACTGAAACATGAGCTCTGCTTGGGGCTTCTGCTGGATTTGGGATTGGAATCTACAGCATCAGCTGTCCTGATTCTCAGGCCTTCAGACTTGAGTTGGAACCACACATGGGCTCTCTTGGGTCTCTAACTTCCTGGCTGCGGATTTCTCAGTCTCCTTAATTACATGAGCCAGTTCGTTTAAATCTGTCTATCTACCTGTTTATTTGTCTGTCAAACCATCCATGTATACACACACATACACACCACAAACAAACAGCACTGATGGTTCCCTTTCTCTGGAGAACCCTGACTAATACAGCTTCTTGATCCAACAACAGACAAAACTAGAGCTTTTAAACAAAGTCTCAAACCCAAAAGGAAGAGAAGTATCTTCAATGTTCCTTAAAAATACATACAGCCGGGCGCAGTGGCGCACGCCTGTAATCCCAGCACTTTGGGAGGCTGAGACAGGAGGATCGCGAGTTCAAAGCCAGCCTCAGCAATGGCGAGGCACTTAGCAACTCAGTGACACCCTGTCTCTAAATAAAATACAAAAAAAGGGCTGGGGATGTGGCCCAGTGGTCGAGTGCCCCTGAGTTCAATCTCCGGTACCACAAAAAAAAAAAAAAATACATACAGTTTATTCAGATGATTAAATTATGGAATCTCCAGTGTAGAGTTGATTACTAGGAAAAAAATGGAGAGGGATGGAAGATTTCCTGGATCCAAAGAGGGAAAGCTGAATTGAAATAGATCAGAACTCAAAAGTCAACACAGGCCCACAGGGCACATGCTTGCCTTGACTGTGCCTCAAGGAGTGGAAAAGATGAAATGATCTCAGGACCTTGTGAAGAACTTAGGTGAAATGTTTCGTTTCCTGCAGCCAAGGAGAGTTCCTCAGTGCACACCACATGAGGAGCACTGGGTTAAGAACAGAGAGTTCAGGCCCTACCCCCCATCCCAGGAACCCATCATTTAGGGAAGGAAGTGCAGATAAATATGCAAGTCAATATAAACAGAGTGACATGGGACAAAACAGCTGAATGAGCAACATACCAAGACAGGAAGGTGAAGGGAAGAGTCATTCCATGTTCACAGGGATGCTGTTCAGCAAGGCATAGAGTGGAAGACAACATTTAAGCTAAGCCTTAATTACCGTGATTTCATAGGTCAGTGAGATCAGAAAGCCCCTCATGGAAGAAAAAATAACATACCCATGAAGACAGAGGAGTAGGAAACTGCAAATTCACAGTTTGTGAAATGCCAACCACCTCGTTGGCTGTGTTTGGAATGCAGGTCCCTGGAGCTTGAGAGGAAGCAAAACACAAGAACTAAGCCTGGAATGAAAGGTTAGAGACAAACATGCAGGACTATGAAGGTCTCTCCCACATGTTTCCTATATTCATGCATGTTTTATGACATAAGGTGTATGCTGGTGTCTTAGTTCTGTGGTCCTAATAACAACTCTCCAAAGGCCACCTCAAGAAATTTTGAGACTAAAATTAGATGTAAAAGGACATACAGTGTGAAAATGGCCTGCTATGTATAGGTCACACTCTTCACCCCACCTCAGTATATCCCTGTCAAAATTTCAGACACCCAGTTTGGGAACTTGAAATTCGAGTTATCTGACAAATGCACTTTGTGCAATTTATTTCTGGCTCCCCCCAAGTTCTTGGGCAATTGATATACGAGTCCACATAGGCTGTGTAAGGGGGCTGGGGAAAGAGAAAAAGAGAGGGAGAGCAAGATGGTAGAGAAAAGAGGAGGGAAGATGAATAGGTGGTCCCAAATGAATGAGGTCAGGTACAATTGACAAAATCACTCCACCAGCAGCAGCTGAGAAAACAGACCTTTTTACTATAAAACTTTTCTAAATTTAAAAAGCTCATGATCATTTTTAGGTTTAAAGTAACTAATTGTAAAATATCTACAGTGGAATAAACAGTTGGGTTTGTAAAGTATGAAATTATAAAATAGCTGATTAGGGGCCGGGCGCGGTGGCGCACGCCTGTAATCCTAGCACTTTGGGAGGCGGAGGCAGGAGGATCGCGAGTTCAAAGCCAGCCTCAGCAATGGCGAGGCACTTAGCAACTCAGTGAGACCCTGTCTCTAAATAAAATACAAATAAGGGCTGGGGATGTGACCCAGTGGACGAGTGCCCCTGAGTTCAATCCCCAGTACCACCAAAAAAAAAAAAAAAAAAAAAAAAAAAAAATAGCTGATTAGGTAATAGAAGGATTAGCAAAGTACTCTGCCTCGAGACTGAAGGAGAGCCCTTCCCTCCAACAGGGCTTAACCACAGAGATGGAGATGGCACGGAGGCTGCCTTGCCTGTGCAGCGCTAGCCAGGGGAAGCTGACAGCTTGATGGATTGCTGTTTACTGAAGGGCACATCTTCTTGCCCTCTCAGGTGTTCTAGAGGGAACTGAGGGACAGGCGCCATTGACAAGAAGCCCCCCAGAGTTGTGCCTCACCCTCCAGAGCTCAGTTCTTGCTGCCTTAAGAAGCCTCCATGGAGCCCCCAGCCACTGGAGCTGGCTCCGTTCAGGGGACCACTGTACAAACACATCCTGCTTTCTCCTTTCTCTAAGGCTACATTTAAAAAGTCAAGGTAGCTTCACTGTTGTTGCAAAAGTGTACTTCATTTTGAATCTGTGCTGGTAGCCTCTTTCAATGCTTTCTGTTGTATTCTGTGCATCTTTTATTTTTCTTCTTCATTTTTTTTTTTTGATATTTTGGTTTATAAATGCATTTGAATTATTCTTAGCTTGGTTTTTATTTTTAAGGTGATATAAATTGGAATGTTTGGTCCCTTTTACTAATTTATGGCTAGCATTCTTCAGTTTCCCACTTTTAATTTTTTTTTTTCTTTCTCTCTAGTATCTTGATATTTTGGTGCCATATTTTTCATCTCAGTTTTCTTGATTCCTCAGTGAGAGAGGATGGGTGACGGAGGAGAGCCTTCTCTCAAAGAGAGAAAGTGGATTTTCCCTCTGCTTTTCCAAAACAGCCTTTTAAGCTCATTAATTGGTCCCCCAAACACTTCAATTAATGTGGAGTCCAATAAGATAAGATAGAACAAATCCCAAACTGGGTAACTTAAGAAACCATCCTTAGGTGATCATGGTTTGCCTTCTTGTGACACAAACCATTTACTGCCCTGATAAGTTCTTTGCAGGATCCAAAACCTGGTACATGTAACTGCTGGGCAGGGGCAGCATGAGAACAGAGCCCTGCTCAGGAAAGGGCATTCACTCAGCTCGAAGATGCCCTTCAGGTTCCAGGAAGATGACATGCAGGAGATGACATCTAGAAGATGTCATGGGGGTCCTGGGTTCTCTCTTGAAGCAGCCAGTGGGTCTCAGGCTTGAACCTGTGCTCAACACAAAGCACAAGAACAGCCTCTTGATGTGTGGGATCTTTCCAGTTACCTTCTTTTTCAGAAGAGATATTGTTTGGGTTTAAGAAGAAGTACAAAGGAGCTGGGTGGATCTGTGAAGAGCTCCAAAAGTTGTTTTTTTTTTTTTTTTTTTTTTTTTTTAGAAACCCAGGAATATTTTCAAAAAGAGGAACCTTTACGCAAAATGTCTTAATCTTTTCTTTAAAAGAAAGAGATACCAGCTTTGATTACAAAAAAAAAAGTCAAATTCACTGTATAAAAAAGTTCATGATTTCAATTTATTCCAAATACTTGTGCCAGTTTTGAATCTCATTACCATGGACCATGGGAAATCAGCCAGGCAGAGGATTATTTCTATTATCAATCACTGGTGCCTAGCACTATGTTTGTATTGCTAATTCTCTTTTTCTTATTGTGTAACATAAATATATATAAATAAATATATAAAATATGTACAAATATAAATAAATATAAATATATTTGTATTTTTACATATGTATATTTGTATACACACACAATTTAAAAAAAATACTGACCCTTAAAAAACAAGAAAGTTAAAGCTTTGTTAAGATGTTCAAATCTATGGAGAGAAAATAAGTATTTCTTTCTACTCTGCTTTTCTCTGGGGAAAAACGTCAATAAAATTGAGAATTCAGAAATGTTTCAAATGTTCTCAAAAAGGCTTGTGATCCCTCAGAGTCCTATCAATAAATCAGTTCACAGAATCTGGTAAAGGTTTATTTATCTGAGTGGAACTAAGGAATTTGTACTAAATCACTATTTTTTTTTTTGAAATATTGGTTCTCAAATGAAATATCAAAACAGAGAGAGAAGAAAAAAACATTTTGACCTGACATCTTAATGCAGCGTTACTATGAAAACAGGGAAAGTAAAAGTTGCATTTCCAGAGACAGCCAGCTCTCACTTTCACCAATGACAGAGGAAAAGCCTGTTAGACTCACTCACTTTAGCAACTAGTTTGCAATACAGATCTCCAAACTACTTGGCTTAATATAACCCAAAGAAAACTGGTTCACATGTTAAAAAGCCCAGCACAGCTGAGTTATACAAAGTAGTAATTAGTGATTAACTATTCTAAGTTTCCCCCCACATATTTGGATGTTATGAAATGAAGAAATCTAAACAGCCGAGCATTTCTTGAATCAAAATTAAACAAAACCAGTTTAAAGATATACATTTAGGAATGACTACATTCAAGTTCTGTACTCCCTTTTAAACAAGATATTCTACTAGTTATATTTGACATTTATAACATGCATAAAGGTATAATTTTTTAAAATACTTATATTCAGAATGTGGTAATAATGAGAAGTCTAAAAGCACCAATGAAATTCAGTTTTCAAAGAACACAAATTATTCAACACTTTGCACTGTCTCTGTTCATCATGCATAGCATCTGATGTACATGATGGGAGAATAAATCTTTCTGGAAATGTTCCTTTAAATGGAATCCAAGGTTAAAAGACATGCATTGGAAGCCCTATAGCACAAAGGACTCCAATATTACCTTGAGCAATTTACAATGAGCTTTAATTTACCCATTTAGAAAACCTGATTTCCATAGGAAAGGTGCAGCAGTAATAAATCTTGTCCTGGTAAAAAGTCTAAAAGAGGAAAACAAAACAAAATCTCAACAAATATTTGTGCATTAACTCTTTCATGCCACTGACAGCCATGTTGTTAATTATGATCTCAATACATTAATTACCATTCTAATAAAGTATTAGAGCATTTAATCTATGGTTGGCAACACTAATAGTTTTAAAAATAATTTGTGTTCCTTGAAAGGTATGATGTTGAAATCTTTCATTTGCAAGTCTGGATAAATTTTTAATGGCATCCCCTAAAAAATATAGACTATGACTAAAGCTAAATATGGAAATAAATGTGCAGCAAACCCTACAATTTATCAATGACAAAGATGTTGATTTTTAATTCTCCCTGTTAAGTGACTAGAACATAGAACATTGAAAATCTGCTACTTAATCAGCTGTCTTTGTAGCAGATTTGTTATACTTCTTCCACTTTCCCTTGTACTATAGATATTATTTCTCTTCACATATAATAATACCTTCAAGCAGAGGACACTATCTTGTAGACACATGTATGTGCCACAATCAAGTACTACACCTTGAATGTAGCAGGGATATTCCTAGAATCTCCAGTGGTAGTGTTGGAATGCCAACTGGAAATCCTCAGTAAGTGAGGCCTAATGATGACATTCTACGTGGTGCTCAAAACCACTGTGACAGAGATCCAGCCTTGAAAGGGTCCCACCTGTTTATGTCTACAGCCAATGAACTGTTCCCCAAATTCCCCAACAGTTCCTTCTAGCGATATTGCTAGTTATTTCCCTATCTTGGAATTGCCTCACCGTAATTTTATTTGTAATGATATTCATATATAAGAATAACAAAATCCATTCCAGACACAAAACTTATAGATAAAACAACTAAGGATAAAAAAAAAAAAAGTAAAAGAACTCTCAAGTTCCTTAATTAACATGAAACAACGTGTACTTCTACAGTCATTTAACTGTCTAACTGTCATCACCACAGGCTGGAGACCCCAGTCTGCCCCCAGAGAATTGTCACTACTTTCCGATTCACCCCTTTAACTCTCAGATCACAACCTACCACGAGGATATTATCACATTTCTGAGAAAGGAAACAAGGGACTGTGTTTTAGATGAACATGAAATAACATGTCTGAGGCAGGAGCCAGAATTCTTTGTCCTACAACTGGTCTGGTGATTAACCTGAAAAAGGCACCGAACACTTTGAACTCTTCTCCAAAAGCATTAATCTTCCCACATTACCTTCTGAGGATACCGTGTATGAATTAAAAATACCCACAGAGCTGGTAAACTCTCCATAGAGCCTGCTAAGCTTTCCGATGAATATTTTTCTAAATGGATATGCGTAAAAGCAATGACTTATCTTTCCTATCTGGAAAAAAAAAAAAAAAAAGTTTAATGCTTCAAATTCCCACTTTGTTTCTGAGGCAAAATAGCAGGTACATTATTATCAGGAAGCCACAGGTATAATAGTAATTTATGTACATTTGGGGCTAGTCAATGGCCTGAGATAAGCATGCCAGTTGAGAAATAATAGCATGATAATAGACAGGAAGCTGCTTTGGAATATTGCAAATTTCCAATAAATGGTGGGGTTGTCCTGAAGAAATATTTTATTGTTTACAATGAGTTACAAGGCCTGTTCATAAAGTTCACTTAATTTACAGATATGGATAATACTGGGATTAGAATACCTCTCTTTGCTGTTCAAGGTAATTGTAAGAACTGTTATACAAAGTATGTACAAGTACCATTAAGTGATGAAGTACTATCCGAATGAATTCAATACGCTTCATCTCAGATTTAAGCATCTTTTTCAGTGACCAAAACAAAAATGAAGAAATCTTGCTAAAATAGATCATTTGAATTTCTGAAACGATGTGCATACCATAAAAGTTTAATTTATTAATAATAGAATATTACTGGCTTTACAGAATGATCTCTTGATTATTTTTCTATTTCCTTGGTTTGCTGGTGCATGGACATGACTAAAAACCTTCTATAACTCATTCCTTAAATTTTGGCTCCTGCCTTCTAGTCATATGGCTCAACAACAATTTTTAAATTATATTTGAGTTAATGGGAAAAGAATCTGATATTTAATACATCTTATGTGAGGCATTTTTTAAAAAACAAACTTAAAAAAATTCTCTTCTGGGAGGTGTTATAACTAATTTCTGGTCATGGCTTTATTAATATCTGCATATTACATACTTTAAGTTTCTACCAGCATGAAGGTGATAATTGCTATATTAGTTAACTTGAGGGAAAAGTAAGAAATATAAGGGAAAATACAGCTAAGTTTTCAGAAATAAGTAAAACTTTTTCAGGAAAATCAAGTCAATAATATTGATTTTCCTAATACATATCACGAGGTATCATTAATAATGTGTTTGTAAAGGTAATGCTATTCAACCATGGGAACACATAATAATTCTGGAGCTGGGATGTCTTTTAATTTCTAAGCATCAGAAATCATCTGACTTTAGAGAATTTATGATTACTGAGTTCATTTAGTCACTCAAAAACTTGTACTAAACTCTTTTGAATATAAGGCACTAGAACAGTACACACTGGTCAGCAAATATCATCTTTGCCTTCCTGTTACTTATGACATGTGCCAGTGACTGTCATCTCCGGCTGCACACTAGACTCACTTGAAGAATGTTTACAAACCCCGATGATGTGGCTTTAACTTCTGCTTCAATCTGTCTGGGGTGATATCCGAAAATGGCATGTTTTACAATTCCGCAAATGATAATAACACACAGTCATGGTTGTGAAGCACTAGCCTAGTGAACAAGACAAGCATGAGCTAAGTGTACAATTCTAGAATTGTACAAGTGCTATAAAGGAAAAGTGTGAGAAGTTAAGAGAGTGATTAACAAGACTAAAAAATTGGGGGCATTGAGCAAGAAAGCCCTCGTTGTATCAGTGATATGTAAGCTGAGAACAAAAAGATGATTGGCAGGTGGGAAAGTAAAAGAATGCTAAGGGACACTTTCAGGCTGAGGGAACAGCGTGTGCTTGGGTGTGGACCAGATAGGGCTTGGCTTATTGAAAAAGCAATTGGAAAGCCAGCAGGGCTGGGATACAGTGAGCTAGGAAAGCAGAGGCTGGAACTTACTGGTCCCCAAGATGCTGGATGAAGGTTATGGAATTCATTGGGTACAATGAAAAGCTATTGGATGTATTACTGTTCTGTCTAAAAGTGACATTGAGCAAGAATACGATGATTTTCCCATATATTTAATATTTTCGATTTAAAAGTTTATTAAAAAGCTAGAAAGCCTGACAGATAAACCTCCAATTATAGTAAACATAGTTTTCACATTCCTGTGGCAGATGGCAATGGCACACTCAGTACCTCTCAAGCTCCTCATTCCCCAAACTTCTCCACTGTTTACCATTTTGACCACAATGCTGGATTTTTCTAACCATGTTGCCTTTCAATAAAACAGATTCCTCAAAGCAAATCCTCTTTAAACTGCAAATGTGTTTATTTTGTAACTACTAAGAAAAACTAGAATTTATTAAATATTTATTTGTGGACCCAGGATTGAAAATGTATTAAATTTTTATGTATTTTCAGTATCATGGAAACAAAGAAAAAATGGTGAACAGACACAGGGTGAGCTGACCACGGCAGCTGTTAACACTTGGAAAGGCAGCGCGTGAACCACTGGGTAAGAGGAAAGCCTGCTTGTCCCTCAGCAGTCATTCAGTCACGTTGACATGTACTAATCAGTCATGCATATTCAGGAAGTGAGGGTGATGCTATATTTCAAGAATCAAGGTCCGAAAGTATTCAACTTTTGATAATAAAATCTTGGGCAATGGCACTGACAAGCTTATACAAAGTACAAACCTAGATAGTCACGAGGTAACCCAACATATGACTAACACCAACACCAGCACCCATGACCAAGAACAAAATGAGCAAGTTAATGAATGAGAAAATCTGAATGTGCATTTGCAGATTGTTTGCAAATGAGATCCAGTCACGTACCACTCAAGAACCCAATCCCTAGGGTTGTTAAACATGTGGGAGGAGGGTAACCTTGCTGAAACTATCTATGTATAAAAGAGTAGGGAAGAGCAAGCATGCACATGTAACCCAAAGGGAGAGGAAAACTAAACAACAAGCACGTTCAGTGAGGACTTAGGCAAGCAAATCATAGTTGTTCTCTTGACCTTAGGCCTGGCACCATCTAAGGCCAGTGGTTCCCTTTACACACTTAAGAACTATCGGCACCCAGGAGCTCTTCTCCATATGACCTTTGCAGAAGTTACTTAAGGATGGTATATCTTTACTTCCTTTGTTTTATTTATTTTTATGTGGTACTGAGGATTGAACCCAGGGCCTTGCATGTGCTAGGCAAGCACTCTACCGCTGAGCCACAACCCCAGCATATCTTTACTTCCTTGTCTATAAAATGGAGATAATATTACCTATTCAAAATATTATTTTGGTATTTTATTACCACAGAGCCCTCTACTTTAGAAATGTATGATAAACATTTGCTATTATATTATGATATGAAGTCCATCTTTCTAAGATACTAAATTCTTGTGTGTGCTTTTATGCCAATTTCTACATCAGTTTTTGTTGTTGTTGTTGTTTTAGGTACTAGGGATTGCACTCAGGGGCACTTGACCACTGAGCCAAATCCCCATCCCTATTTTATTTAGAGACATGGTCTCACTGAGTTGCTTAGTACCCTCACTGTTGGTGAGGCTAGCTTTGAACTCATGATCCTCAGCCTCCTGAGCTGCTGGGATTACAGGCATGCACCATGGCACCCAGCTCTACATCAGTTTTAAGCCTTTATGACAGTTTTAGAGATTCTCCATTACAATTTGCGTACCTCCCTGGTAAGACTTTATGTAGGTATTTAATTGTGATTAACACGAGAAACATCTGTATTCACAAAAATTGTACCAAAGCAAAGAGTAAGAAGTTGATGTCAATAGTTAGCACATTGGGCTGTGAAGTCAGAGAATCCTCAATTCAATTACTCTTGGTTTGACACCCTCTTGTATAATTTGGAACATTTCCAATATCTCTATACCTCTGATAAGTTATCTTTAAATTTAGGAAAATAACAGCATTTTTCCATGGAATTATGATTAGGATTAAGTAAGCTGGGCAGTGTTTGCCATCTTTTGAATTTTGGTAAATGTAATTTTAAAAATCAAGAGAACAAAAATGCTGTGTAGAGAGTTCATAGTGCATGACAAGAAAGGAAGATGGTAACCGGGCATCTTAATAGATGACCTCCAATGGCCGGCACTTGTCAATGTACGTATAACTAATGCATCATTTTCAAACCATGGATGAAGGATACTCTGAAGAATCCATCTTACTCAAATAATATTGCTACTCATAGGCAGAGGAGTCTACACCTATTTCCATTGATGACTCCCTGACCACATAGCACATGGCCTGGGGGAGCATAAGCTTAGAAAACTCTGAGAAGCAGCAGGGAGCACAGGGCTCTCCCATCAGCTGGGAGCACAGCTGTGTTCTGGAACTTCAGACTGAACAGCCAAAAAGGGTGTCGCCTGTTTTTCCTTGAGCACCTTGGGAAACAGGCCAGTGAAACATAATACCCACAATCATCTTCAAAGAACATTTTGAGCAAAATTCTACATTCTGAACATGTTTATTAACACTTAGGTCCTTCCAAGAATCTGGTATACAGTGTATACTTAACTAATATTAAATAACTTGAAATGTGTTTTAATTGCTCCTTCAGTAAGATAAAAAGAAAAACAAAAGTCCTATAATAGCATTACCAGCAGCTATGATTTTTATATTTATGATCATGGAACTATCAAAACTAACATCAATGCTGTTATTTAAAAGAGATGTGTTAAAAAAGAAGCTAAAAGCATCACTTAAATGAAGTCTTCAAGGTATGATGGAAGTATGCTTTAAATACTATGTTCTGTGACTAGGGAGATAGTGAATTTCTAAAAAAATAGACATCAATTACATGCAGTATATTTGACGACAAAAAAAAAAAAAAATACTACTTCTTAGAAGGATAAAACTTGGTCTTTATTACTAACAAGTTCTCAGACAACTCCCTCACACAAGAGACCAGGGGACTGTATGGGAATCAGACAAAGAAAGGTAAAAAGAAAATGTGTGGAAAACAAGAACAAAAGGTAACAATGGGCTGGGAATGCAGCTCAGTGGTACAGCACTAAGCCACCCTGTGCAAGGCCTGGGATAAATCTCCCCCCAACACACACACACACAAAAAAAAGAAAAATAGTACATATAGACAAGAATGAAAAATAAGGCAACTTGGGATTAAAAGTGACTAATTGAAGCCTAAGTATCAGGTTACAATCAAGTGTCATGTAACAAATGAGGTTTTCTAAATGAGGGCAAGAAGGCCAAAATAAAAAGATCTACTGGTCACCAAATTATACTTCATTGTCAATAAATCTGTGGTCATAACAATTAAATCAGTTCTTGGTATTATTAAATCAATGAGTTCTATATATTAGACCCAAATATCATGGGAAAACATGATGAATATACCCTTCAAGACTCTTGCCCTTCTACTAGGTACCCCTAAGTAAGCAAACACACTAATACATGTCCACCCAGTTATTTCAAACCCTGTCCTCCCTCAGAGCAATGGGATGAGGAAAGTTCACACAAGAGGTCCAGTTTCAATATGAAAAGGGACATGAAACATTTTAGTAATAATTTTTTAAAGGCATGGAAAATAGGTTATAAATTTATCTATATTTTATCAACCAGGTTGTAGATACATATTAACTGAACATCAAACCCTTACTATGTATCCAGATAATTGAGCAAAAAGACACATCTGCTAATTTGCTGGATACTTCACTGAATATGATTCAGTAATCAACTAATTGATCATGTTTTGCCTCATTTGATGCACATTTGAAAACTAGATCAGTAACTTCTTGGCCTTTGTATCATTCAAAAAGCACCATTTATGTAAAACATCAACCCCCAGATTCCCCCCAAATCAGCAATGTTCATCAAGCAACCAAAATATAATAAAATTAATCTACATGCTCTCCCCATAAAGTGACACTTTTCCTCTCATGCTGCCTTTAACATATTTTAAGCACTCAGAGTGTATCTGTTCCCTTTAGCTAATCTTGCAGTAAAATGATATTAAGTAATTAACAGTATGACAATGATGGAAACAGATGTCACCAGTAAAAAATTTGGAGGCAAAGTGATGAAGAAGATAGAAAGCGGGTCCAGAATCAGGAGATCTGGCTCTCTTCCCATAGATGTCATTCATTACGGCTTTACCCAAGGCAAGTCATTTAACCTGGTTACACTTAGGCCTCCCTTTTTTCAACCATCTGCTTTGCTTGTAGGAATGCTGTGACAATTAACAAGAGTGCCTATAAAAGTGCTTTGAGGTCACGATAGAAAGACTGCATAAATACAAGGTATTATTTCTCTGATTACAAGGAACTATCAAGCAGATTTTTGTGTAAGTTGTAATTACAGGGAGAGCAATCCACTACAGCAAAGGTAATACTGCAAATTATGATATATGTCACTTTTGACACTTATTTTAGGTGAGGATATCAGAGATGAAACACAAGAGAGGAGTAACTCTAAGTGAGATGCTGAGCAGAGGCGAGAGATCGGAGTGGCTTCCCTGGAAAACTTAGAAGGCAGAGCCATTTGTTAAATGTAGGTTGGAATCAAAAGTCACTAAAAGATGAACTGTGATAGCTTATAATAAAGCACGGTGGTTTAGTAGTTCCTGCAGAATGCTAAAAGCAATTTGGGGTTTTAAAGTCACAGCCATTATTTCTATCACAGCATTGATTTCTAAATAAGGAATCTAAATCCTCCAAATATCAGTGTTTAAGTGAAAGAAAACTATTAATAAGTTCCACAAAGTATTTTCTATAAAGTGAACAAAACATTTAATAAAACCACACTTCATTAGTTAAACCTCTATTTCCAATTACCAATATTCTAATCTGCCTACATTTTTATTTCTTAATTAAAGTTTCTCTGATCTATCAGAGTGTCATCAATTAAAATCAAATGTGAATTAATTGTGGCTCTGGCTCCCTACACCCACACAGGACTTTCATCAGCCAGTATTGTACTCTTCCTTGAGAGTTTCTGGGTAGGTTTCATTTAGCTAAAGCTTGAAAAGTAATTTTACTCCAGGCAGACATGGAAGATGTGCATAAAACTCTATAAATTCTGTTTTTTCTTTTCTTTTCTTTTTTGGTACCGGGATTGAACTCAAGGGCACTTAACCACTGAACTACATCCTCAACCCTTTTTTGTATTTCATTTAGAGACAGGGTCTCGATGAGTTGCTTAGGGCCTCATTAAGTTGCTGAGGGTGGCTTTGAACTTGTGATCTTCCTGCCTCAGCCTCCTGAACCACTGGGATTACAGGTGTGCACTACTGTGCCCCACCAAATTGTATTAATTCTAATGATGAAAAGAGTTATTCATTTAGACCATTTCAAACACTGCCCCTACAGACTCCTTAAAGCAATCAGTTCTTCAAACCAAAATTTCCCCACAAGTAAGTCATATCACATAATGAGTCTCATACCCTAGGATGTTTTGAACTTTGTCATATATGAATCTGGGTAATCTAATAACATAAATTTCTATGATTAATACTTCACAGCACCAACACCCCAAAGAAAAATTCAGGCACATAAATAGTGGCATTGCTCTGGAGTTACCACGAGCAGTACCAATAGCTAGACTAATGAGAAATGTAAGCACTTTAGTAAGATGTCATTGACTAGTGTAAAAATAAAAAACCCAGCTTTAAATACAGTTCTTTGTGGATAAGATCAGATAGTTGTTCAACTAGGTGCAGTGGTGTATGCCTGTAATTTCAGTGACTTGGGAGGCTGAGGCAGGAGGTTAGCAAGTTTGAGGCCAGCCTCAGCAATTAAGCAACACCCTTTCTCAAACTAAATAATAAAAAGAGCTGGGGATGCAGCTCTATGGTAAAGCACACTGGGGTTCAATTTATAATGCCCCCCCCAAAAACAGATGGTTTTTATTGTTTTATTGTGTTTATTGGATCTTCTTTAATAAATATGCCCATTAATTTTTTTTTCATAAAATACTACACAACACTATCACATCCAACTCTATATACACTCACCTCCAAAGAATGTTCAACCTAATGAGAAATGCATTTTATTCTTTCTTTTTTTTGTGGTACTGGGGATTGAACTCAGGGGCACTCGACCACTGGGCCACATCCCCAGCCCTTTTTTGTGTTTTTATTTAGAGACAGGGTTTCACTGAGTTGTTAAGTGCCTCGCCATTGCTGAGGCTGGCTTTGAACTCGCGATCCTCCTGCCTCAGCCTCCCAAAGTGCTAGGATTACAGGCGTGCGCCACCGTGCCCGGCTGCATTTTATTCTTGACAAAATTGTTTCACATCTCTATTCTACTTTATGATTAAAACCAAAGAATATTCCCTTTTTTCCTTTTTAATCAACAATGAAACTTCAATATCCACCAAATAACTATCATATGCAAAAGAATATAATGCTTTCAAGTAACAATTGTATCTCTTCTGCTTTAGGAAAAAATGGCAGTTGCTTCTAAGCAAAATAAACTTTTAGGATTAAAATTGAACAGAGGCAATTAAGGGCAGATTTTAAAAGGAATGTAAGTGAAACTATTATTTAACTAAAAGGAGAGAAAAGAAAAAAATCAGACCATTAAGTTTGTTTTACAGATGAAACATAACCAAACGTAGGGGCTGATACTGCCTGGAATTAAAATCAATGCCATGACAGAAAGTTTCTAGGCCAAACTTCCAAATTACTTTGGGCTATGATTTTTAAGAAGACATAAAATCTGCTTAAAGGAACAATTTCTGTGTCATTCCTCCATACGGAGATACTATAACATATCATACTGCTGTTGAAGGCATTGAGCATGAAGTTTCCAAGACAGTACTACATGTGGTGCTTCTCTTCAGATCTGAAGGGATAAAGGCAAGCATTGGGCAAATCCAGATAATGGGCTGGTGCTTCTGTTAGATTATTTCTTTCCAACATCAAATGCCATACCATTTTGGTAGCTGTGTGATTCAACACTGCTCATCATAAAACATTGCAGTTTTAGCAGTAACTTGTAGCTCCAACAGGATTTAACAGAATTAACTGAAGTCACAGGTCTAATAACAAAGTGAATTCAGACCTGTTGTATCTAAAAGGCTTTCAAAAACTAGAAATTTTCTACTTTCTTCCTTGGGATTAGAAAACATTAATCTTCCTACACACTTGTATAAGAATATAATATAAATTATATCCCACATTACAAAAAAGACAATGGCTACTTTATATTTTTAAGTTTTCCAAAATGGAATTAAAAAAAACAAAACACTTATGACTCCTAAAGATCAAGAATTAAAATCAAGAATCAATAAATGGGATGGATTCAAACTAAAAATCTTCTCAGCAAAAGAAATCATCAATAATGTGAAGATAGGGTCTATAGAGTGGGAGAAAATCATTACTACAATGCACATCAGATAGAGCACTAATTTCCAGGATATATGAAGGAAAAAAAAAAAAACTTAATACCAAAAAAACCCCACAAATAACCAAATCAATAAATGGGCTAAGGAACTCAACAGACACTTCTCAGAAGATATACAATCTATCAACAAATACATGAAAAACTGTTCAACATCTCTATTAATTAGAGAAATGCAAATCAAAACTACTCTAAGATTTCATCTCACTCCAGTCAGAATGGCAGTTATATCAAGAATACAAACAATAAGTATTGGTGAGGATGTGGGGGGAAAGGCACACTCATACATTGCTGGGGGGACTGCAAATTGGTGCAACCACTCTGGAAAGCAGTATAGAGATTCCTAAGAAAACTTGGAATGGAACCACCATTTGGTCTGCACTCCTCGGTCTGCACCCAAAGGACTTAAAATCAGCATACTATAGTGACACAGCCACATCATTGTTTATAGCAGCTCAATTCATAATAGTCAAACTGTGGAAGCAACCTACATGTCCTTCAATAGATGAATGGGAAAAGAAACTGTGCTATATACACACAATGGAATGTTACTCAAATTTAAATAATAATAAAATTATGGCATTTGCAGGTAACTGGCTGGAATTAGAGAATGTCATGCTAAGCAAAGTAAGCCAATCCCCAAAACTAAGGCCAAATGTTTTCTCTGATAAGTGGATGCTGATCTATAATGGAGGGGGGGGACATGGGAAGAATGAAGGAACTTTGAATTGGGCAAAGGGGAGGAAGAGAAGGAGACGGGGCACAGGGATAGAAAAGATGGTGGAATGAGACAGACATAATTTTCCTTGCTACCTATAGGATTGCACAAACAGTGTGACTCTACCTCATGTACAACCAGAGAAATGAAAAGTTGTGCTCCATTTGTGTACAATGAATCAAAATGAATTCTGCTGTCATATATAACTAATTAGAACAAATAAAAAACTTATGGTAATATATTTTTAAATCAACTGCAATTAAACGGGACTGTTCCATATTCTAAAAGGAAATCATATAAATTTATTTTTGAAAAAATGGTTTGTTAACATTTATTGAGAACTTTCCACATACTAAGCATGTGCTGAGATCTGTGTGTGAACTTGCATTAATGTACATTAATGGTACATGCTAAGATTATCCTTATTTTGAAAACAAGAAAAATGAATCTTAAAATGGTTAAAAAATGGACAGAGGTCCGAAAGCTAAGAAATGTTGGAGATCAGATTTGAGGCAATGCAATTTAACTCCAGACTGCTAATTTTTCACATACTAAATACTTAATTTGATGTCATAAACATCCTTGAAGATCCACCAAGGTCAATGCAATTTTGCTTTGGATCTATATCAGGACTATGGTACTCTTTCTGTCACTATCCAAGCAATAAATAAATAGAAGACCACAGTATCAGCCTACAAAAATTTGCTTTTCTTTTTAGCAAAAAAGGAAGCTAAAAATGTGTGTCTTGTATGTCCTTAAGGACCTGATTTTGTCAAGGAGGTAAAATGCATACTCAAGTGTTAAACACAATTTTCAGGTAAGTATTAGAATAAAAACAGAAGAAGTAAGACAAGCCATTGGTCTAAGAGATGAATAAAGGCAACTGGAGGCAGCCAATGATGAAAGACCCTCAAGAGGCAAGGTGGGTCAGTGCTGTAGCTCACTGCAGCAACTGGAGCACAGAGCTCAGAAATAAAAGACTGCAGCTGAATGGGTGGAGGTTGATGGTGGCCTACAAACAAGTCAAAGGACTTGGATCACTGTAAGGTGACTGATCATGGTAGGAATGAAGTTTCCACTAGGTGGGAGCAAGCAGGGCAGAGAGAGAACCTGAAGTTTGGGCAGGTAGTAATGAAATAGAATTAATGAGTATAAAATAGTCCAGAATTTTAGACAGGAAGTGAAAAGGGGGGGACTCAAATGAATGATAAAGAATGAAGAACTTTTTTTTTTTTTTAAGAATAAAGAAAAATTGAGCATGTTTGTAAGTACAGGGAGAGAAACCCATGTAGAATGATGTTAGAAATTGTAAAAGAGAACTAGGTAATTGACTAAGCAAAAGTCTCTGAGAATCAATAAGATTGAGGATTATAACTAAAAACATAAATAAAAGAGCTGGGCTTAGTGAAGAGAAGGAATGATATCAATTTAGACAAATTAAATAGATGTAAGTTAAAACATACCAACATACTCATATTGTAGGAAAGGGACTTGGGTAGTCTCAACATCTGCTAATTGTCAAAGAAGTAGGGACAGAATTGGATTCAGGGAGACTTAGATTTCCTGAGGTGGTCAAAGCAGTGAATTAAAAAACGAGCCTTTTAAAATAAAATTATAAAAACATCATTTGTTTTCATTTTCTGTTTTTCCAGGATTCCAGGGAAGAGAACCTCTCCCAAATACCCATATCCTATGAAAGAACCAACACATTTATATGAACATCTCATTTATTTGATCTTCTGATGATATATAAAAATCAAAAGAAAACAATTTTATGCAATTCACATTCATTGAATCCTCTTCAAAGATTGCTGCCCAGCTCACTGTTGCCAGAAATGAAAATTTCTCATAAAAATTTAAACATGGAAGAATACTTTACAACTTTCCCATCAGTCATTTTTAATTCACTTGGTTATCAATATATAATCTGTAGTTAGCCAAGTAGAAAAGAATAATATTAAATTTTTCTTTAATGTGAAATAACAACAGATGAGCTGTCTTGATCCATTCCAAATCACTAATATTGACCAGTTTGAAGCTTAGATTACTGGGGATCTTTAGTTTTCAATATCAATTACGTGTTACTGTGTCTATTAGTACATCATTTAATTAGTCAAAAAATGACATTTCTGCTGCCACACTTCAGAACTATCAGTTTAAACACATTTAGAAACAAAACATCTTACTACATACATACTTATGTTCTGTTAACAGAAAATTCTTTTCAGATGCATATTGGAAAGAATATGATAATCCTCTGAAACAGTATGCCACAAGTTCACCCTTGGTAAGGTCAGATAAAGTTCTCATCTTTTCTTCCTTTTGGGATGGAGATCTTAATTACTGCAGTTAAATGATATTGGCCAAGGTTTTTTTTGATGACTCTTCTATCTATAAGTAGTGCTTTCTATACGGCCCTGCAAATGATCTAGAGCTTCACTTTTCTTAAACACCAACTCATACTGTGAAACTAGTGCAGAGTTTTAGGCATGTATTTTTATATATTAGTCACACATTGATTTTTAAAATGGTACCAATTATTCCCCTCCTTGTGTCACTTCCATTTACAGTTGGACATTGGGATCCCTTTTATCTAGGCTGGACTTGACCTATTTTGCCTGACAGAATACGGCAGAATTGCTACTGCACTGTTCTAAAACTAGACCTTTAGGGACCTTGCATGTGTGTACTTACTCCTTTGGAACTCTGCCACTGCTATGTATAAGCACTAGCCTGCTGTAGGATAAAAGATCCCTGAGGGAGAACCCAGTTGTCCCTGTCAAGATCATCTTAAACCAACCACACAATAACTAGCCAATTCCCAAATGAGAGAAGGAGCACAGCCTAACTAGCAGATCCACCTACCTAAAACAGCCCACACAAAAAAGAGAAAATCAGCTTGTTATGATTTAGATACAAGATGTCCTACAAAGATCATGTGTATGAAAATGCAAGAACATTCTGAAGAGAAATGATTAGGTTAGAAAGGTGCAACCTGCTCAATGACTTAATCCACAGATATGGATTGAGTGGCTGGCACCTGTAGGAAGGTGGGGAGTGGCTGGAGGAGGTATGTCACTGGGGGCCTGACTTTGGGGAATATATTTTGTCCCTGGTGAGAGAGTTCTCTGCTTCGTGATTGCCATGTCCTGAACAGCTTTCCTCTGCAACCTTCTGCATCAACGTTCTATCTCACCTTGGGCCCAAAGCTTATGGATTCTGCCACCTAGGGATTAAGACCTCTAAAACTGTGAGCCCCACATAAACTTCTCCTCCTCTAAAATTGTTGTTGTTGGGTCTTTTGGTCACAGCAACACAGAAGCTGACTAAAATAGAAACCGTCAGCTGACTTGTGGACTCATGGACAGTAAAAAGTGCTTGTTGTTTTAAGTCACTGAGTTTTAAGGTAAATTTTTTATACTGTATTTTTGTAGCAACAGGTAAGTAAAAGATGCTTTTACTTCTAGATACTTGTGTGAATAAGTATCTGTAGATTAATGCTTTCCCTACATTGTTTCCAATGGATTACTAGGTCTTATTAATGAGAAGCAATGGGCTACAGAAAAAGACTTAAGGACTTGTTACCAAGGCTCCCACTTGAAGTATCTTTTGCTTATAACTCTTCTCTAATGTATCCTTATATCAATCCAAACACAAGGATTGATTCTTCATGTTTAAATTGCAATCCAAAACAACTAGGGTATTACATTTGCCAAATATAATTACAATTATATTATTATTCAGCTTAATCCATTCAGGTTGCTGGAACCAAATATATAAAGTGGGTATATGTTCATAAAATTATTTTTCAACAATGATTTCAGAATTATGTTCCAAAAATGATTTCTCACAGTTGGTTGGGAAGCACAAAGTCAAGGTGCTTACTGATGCAATGTCTTGCGAGGGCCCACTTTCTGGTTCATAGTGTCTTCTCTCTGCCTCCTCCCACAGTGGAAGAGGCAGGAGAACTCTCTGGGGTCTCTTAGAGAAGGGTACTGATCCTGTTCATGAGGGCACTGTCTTCATAACTAATTGCCCCCAAAGGACCCCTCTCCTCCTACATCAACTTGGGTGTTAGGATTTCACCATATGAAAATCTCTGGGAAGACAAAAATTTGGATCATTTTATTAGTCTTGATCCCCCTATAATTATTCATTCTTTCAATATCACCAAAAATTCAGTTATTTAGTCCTAAAGGGAAATGTATGTTCCTTGCTAAAATTCTAGTGAACCCTCAAATTCCTCTTAATATTATTTTTGGATTTTCCTTGAATCACTAATACTTCTGGCTACATTATACTATTATTTTTCTAAATTTGATAGTGAAAACAAAGAATCCCAAAGATATTATTGGAATTAATTATTCCCTCTCAGTACAGAAATCATCTCATTGTTAACTTGGCTTTCAGCTGATATGTGTGTGTGTGTGTGTAATATCTTATATATAATATATACATATTATATATCTCATATATTACATATAATATATACATATTATGTATCTTATATTTAGATGCCAGATATAAACTTTAATATACATAAGATTAACATTTAATATCAAAAGAATGGCAATATATTTATATTTGTCCATTTGTATTAAAATGGTAAAACTATCTAGAAAATATGCTATGCAATTAATTATTTAGAAATTGCTAAAGTCTATCTTTAGGCTCTGGGACACTGCATTGGAATTTACAGGGTCAATGGTGCAAGGGAGACAGATTATTAATGGAAAAAACTTAAAAACTGCTAAGACCTGGTTTGATCCAAAGAGAAATGAGAAAATACTTTCACAGATAGAGCTGGCATGCTATTAAGAGACTCTGTAAGAGCTCGGCATGGGATAACACTGTACTGGGACTTCTGACTATACAGTCTCCTAGCAGTCTCATTAACATAATTGGAACTGGGACTTAATTAGCAATACTGAGGTTCCATTCCAAGTAGTAAAGGGTGTGCTATTTTCCTTGGAGAACTACTTCACCTAGGAACTTTTTGTTTTTTTGAGGGGGATGTCATCTGATAATCATGATAAGAGTTTGAATAAACTGGTAATTAGCTACTTTGATATCATGGACTCTAAGATAAACTGTTCCTATCTATCACTCATGGTCCAAAGATAATGGAGTAGACATTTATCAGCATTTCTCAACATCCATTCCTCATTTCTAAGAGCCCCAGCTCTCTGCCTTCTTGCTTGGATGACAAATCCAGGTGCGTAGTGTTCACTACCAAAGCTAAAGACACTAGGTACTGCTTATCTGCCTGGTCTAGTATGACATAGTGGTAGGAGTGAGACTGAAGGGCAGCCAATAAATACTATCCCTGGGAATTTAAAATCTCACTGAAATGACGCAAGGATGAGAAAAGATTGTTCTGTGCTCGTTGCAGAAATGCATTCTGACCAGCTTCTTCCTTCTAAACCAGTTTTGTCTCTTGCTTTCTCATCTTACCTTGATTCCTACCCATTCTTAATTTTTCCATTCTTAGCCTCCTTTTGATTTTATGAGCCCTAGTGTCCAGCAAATTTCCTTGTTTGAAATAGAATTAGTTTTTCTGTTTTTTTGTTTGCAATCAAGAAGTGCTATTACAATGACCACATCAAAACAGGTGAGTGACGATTAGACATCACAGGAGACAAGATGGTGGGGTGGGAGAAGGGGAGTTCATCTCATCCCAACTACAGGGTAAAGCGATTCATTCAGTACAATCATCCACATTAGTCTCTTTCTTCTCTATACCCACCACTGTCATAGGACTAGGTAAGACTCTCCTATAAGTCAAGATTCCCAGGTGCTGAGGCTCACACATGGAGAGGAACTACATACTTGGCCACTGTTACTTCTTCCCAGCATGCTCTACTTCCCCACTCAGAGGAATCTGGTTACTGTTCCCATTTCTGCATCAGTCGTTGGTTTTCTTTCTTTTTCTTTTTTTTTTTTTTTTTTTTTTTTTGATTTTTTTTAAATTTTATTTTTATAATTCTTAATATGTACAACTCATAGTGCATATATTTAGTATCTTTTTACATACAACTGTTTGTATACAAAGTATATTCGTACAATTCAGGTCTTCAATCATGCATTAAGGAAAATGATATCCGTCTCATTCAACTACCTTTTTATTTTTTTTCTCTCCCTCCTTCCCCTCTTGCTCCATCCCTTACCCTCCCTTCCCTTGACCATTCAAGTGTTCCTCTAATCCTCCTATGTATCCCCATCCAATAATACTTTGAAATAGCCTCCTTATATCAGAGAAAACATTTAGTACTTGGATTTTTGAGACTGACTAACTTCACTTAGCATTATGTCTTCCAACTTCATCCATTTACCTGCAAATGCCATTAATTTATTTTCTTTTATTGCTGAGTAAAATTCCATTGTGCGTATATACCACATTTTCTTAATCCACTCATTTACTGAGGGACATCGAGGTTGGTTCCACAACCTAGCTATTATGAATTGCGCAGCTACAAACATTGAGATAGCTGTGTCACTGTAATATGCTGTTTTTAAGTCCTTTGGGAATAGACCCAGGAGTGGGATGGCTGGGTCATAGGATGGTTCCATTCCCAGTTTTCCAAGAAATCTCCATACTGCTTTCCATAACGGTTGCACCATTTTGCAGTCCCACCAGCAATGTATGAGTGTGCCTTTTTCCCCACATCCTCTCCAACATTTATTGTTGCTTGTGTTCTTGATAGCTGCCATTCTAACTGGAGTAAAGTGAAATCTTAGAGTAGTTTTGATTTGCATTTCTCTAATTGCCAGCGATGTTGAACATTTTTTCATGTATTTGTTGATTAATGGTGTATCTTCTTCTGAGAGGTGTCTTCTCAATTCCTTAGCCCATTTATTGATTGGGTTATTTGTTTTTTTTAGTGTAAAGTTTTTTGAGATCTTTATATATTCTACAGATTAGTGCTCTATCTGATGTGCATGTATTAAATATTTGTTCCCAATTAGTTGGCTCTCTATTCACCTGATTGTTTCTTTTGCTGAAAAGAAGCTTTTTAGTTTAAATCTATCCCATTCATTAATTCTTGGTAGTAATTCTTGCGCTACAGGATTCTTATTAAGGAACTTGGGGCCTAATCCAACATGTTGGAAATTGGAGCTTACTTTTTCTTCTATTAGGTATATTGTCTCTGGTCTAATTCCTAGGTCCTTGATCCACTTTGAATTGAGTTTTGTGCATGGTGAGAGATAAAGGTTTAATTTCATTTTGTTGCATATGGATTTCCAGTTTTCCCAGCACCATTTGTTGAAGAGGCTATCCTTTCTCCACTGTACATTTTTGGCGCATTTGTCTAATATAAGATAGCTGAAATTATATGTATTAGTCTCTGTATCCTCAATTCTGTACCATTGGTCCACCAGTCTGTTTTGGTGCCAATACCATGCTGTTTTGTTACTATTGCTCTATTATAATTTCAAGTCTGGTATGGTGATGCCCCCTGCTTCACTTTTCTTGCTCAGGATTGCTTTGGCTATTCTGGGTCTCTTATTTTTCCAGATGAATTTCATGACTGCTTTTTCTATTTCTTTGAAGAATGACATTGGGATTTTGATTGGAATTGCATTAAATCTGTATAATGCTTTTGATAGTATGGACATTTTGACAATATTAATTCTACCTATCCAAGAGCAAGGTAGGTCTTTCCATTTTGTGAGTTCATCTATAATTTCTTTCTTTAGTGTTCTATAATTTTTGTTATAGAGGTCTTTCACCTCTTTTGTTAGGTTGATTCCCAGGTATTTTATTTTTTTTGATGCTATTGTAAATGGGGTATTTTTCATCATTTCCCTTTCAGAGTCTTTGTCGCTGATGTACACAAATGCCTTTGACTTATGTGTATTGATTTTGTATCCTGCAACTTTGCCAAATTCGTTTACTAGTTGTAAAAGATTTCTGGTAGAGTTTTTTTGGGTCTTCTAGGTAGATTATCATGTCATCAGCAAATAGTGCTAATTTGAGCTCTTCTTTTCCTATCTTGATCCCTTTAATTTCTTTCATCTGTCTAATTGCTCTGGCCAGAGTTTCCAGTACCATGTTAAATAGCAGTGGTGAAAGGGGGCATCCCTGTTTTGTTCCAGTTTTTAGAGGGAATGCTTTCAATTTTTCTCCATTTAAGATAATGTTAGCTCGTGGCCTTGCATAAATAGCTTTTATAATGTTAAGATATGTTCCTGATATTCCTAGTTTTTCCAGTGTTTTGAACATAAAGGGGTGTTGTATTTTGTCAAATGCTTTTTCTGCGTCAATTGAGATGATCATATGATTTTTGTCTTTAAGTCTATTGATGTGATGTATTATGTTTATTGATTTCCGAATGTTGAACCAGCCTTGCATCCCTGGGATAAACCCCACTTGATCGTGGTGCATTATCTTTTTGATATGTTTTTGTATCCGATTTGCCAGGATTTTGTTGAGGATTTTTGCATCTATGTTCATTAAAGATATGGGCCTGAAGTTTTCTTTTTTGGATGTGTCTTTGCCTGGCTTTGGAATTAATGTAATATTGGCCTCATAGAAAGAGTCTGGAAGAGCTCCCTCTTTTTCTATTTCTTGAAATAGTTTGAAGAGCATTGGTATTAGTTCTTCTTTGAAAGTCTTATCGAACTTGGCTGTAAACCCATCAGGTCCTGGACTTTTCCTTGTTAGTAGCTTTTTGATGTCATCTTCTATTTCTTCGCTTGTAATTGATCTGTTTAAATTGTGTATAGCCTCCACATCCAGTTTAGGCAAATTATATGACTCTAGAAATCTGTCAATGCATTCAGTATTTTCTATTTTATTAGAGTACAAGTTTTCAAAGTAATTTCTAATTATATTCTGTATATCTGAGGTGTTTGTTGTGATATTCCCTTTTTCATCACGAATGTTAGTAATTTGAGTTTTTTCTCTTCTTCTTTTCGTTAGCATCACTAAGGGTCTGTCAATTTTGTTTATTTTTTCAAAGAACCAACTTTTAGTCTTGTCAATTCTTTGAACGGTTTCCTTAGTCTCGATTTCATTAATTTCTGCTCTGATTTTAATTATTTCCTGTCTTCTACTGCTCTTGGTGTTGGTCTGCTCTTCTTTTTCTAATGCTTTGAGGTGTGATGTTAAGTCATTTATTTGTTGGTTTTTTTTCCTCTTAAGGAATGAACTCAGTGCAATGAATTTTCCTCTTACTACTGCCTTCATAGTGTCCCAGAGATTTCTATATGATGTATCTGTGTTCTCATTTACCTCTAGGAATTTTTTGATCTCCTCTTTGATGTCTTCTTCAACCCCTTGTTCATTCAGTAGCATGTTGTTTAGCTTCCAGTTGATGGAGTAGTTTTTCTTATTCCTTGTTTTGTCATTGATTTCCAATTTCATCCCTTTATGGTCCGATAGCATGCAGGGTAGTATCTCTATTTTTTTATATTTGCTGAGAGTTGCCTTGCGACATAATATATGGTCTATTTTGGAGAAGGAGCCATGTGCTGCTGAGAAAAATGTGTATTCGTTTACTGAGGGATGAAATATTCTATATATGTCCGTTAGGTCTAAATTGTTAATTGTTTTAAGGAGGCTTAAAGTTTCTTTGTTTACCTTTTGTTTGGATGATCTATCCATTGGTGAGAGAGGTGTGTTGAAGTCCCCTAGAATAACTGTGTTATGGTCTATTTTACTCTTGAACTTGAGAAGTGTTTGTTTGATGAATGTAGGTGCTCCATTACTTGGGGCATATAGATTTATGATTGTTATATCCTGTTGATTGATGATTCCCTTAAGTAATAAGAAATATCCATCTTTGTCCTTCTTGATTACTTTTGGTTTGAAGTCTACCTTATTTGATATGAGAATGGAAACCCTTGCTTGCTTCCGCCGGCCATGTGAGTGATAAGACTTTTCCTATCCTTTCACTTTCAGTCTGTTGATGTCTTTTTCTATGAGGTGTGTTTCTTGGAGACAGCAAATTGTTGGGTCGTTTCTTTTAATCCATTCTGATAATCTGTGTCTTTTGATATTCGAGTTTAGGCCATTAACATTCAGGGTTATTATCGAGGTGTTATTTTTATTCCCATCCATTTTTATTTGAATGATGGTCTTTAGCTTGATTTGGTTTCTCTTCTGGTTGGTATTTCCTTTAGTTTAATATCTCCCTTTGTTGATTTTCGTTATCATCTTTCTCTTCTTCTTCATGAAAAATGTTGCCCAGGATGCTCAGAAGTGCTGGCTTTCGGCTTGTCGTGGAAGGTTTTTATTTCATCTTCGAATCTAAAGCTCAATTTTGCTGGATATAAGATTCTTGGTTGACATCCCTTTTCTTTCAGAGCTTGAAATATGTTATTCCAGGATCTTCTTGCTTTTAAGGTCTGGGTTGAAAAATCTGAACATAGTCTGATTGGTTTCCCCCTATATTTAATCTGTTTCCTTTCTCTTGTGGCTTTTAGTATTCTCTCCTTGATCAGTGTATTAGGCATTTTCATTATAATGTGTCTTGGTGTGGATCTGTTGAGATTTTGTTTGTTTGGTGTTTGGTATGCCTCTTGAACTTGGTTTTCCCATTCATTCCTCAAGTTTGGAAAATTTTCTGTAATTATTTCGTTAAATAGATTACTCATTCCTTTGGCTTGAAACTCTGCCCCTTCCTCTACGTCGATCACTCTTAAATTTGGTCTTTTTATGCTGTCCCATAATTCTTGGATGTTGTGTTCTTGATTTCTAACAAGTTTTGCTGTATAGTCTCAATTCTTCTCTAGGATATATATTTTGTCTTCATTGTCTGAGGTTCTTTCTTCCAAGTGGTCTATTCTGTTGGAAATGCTTTCAATTGAGCTTTTATTTTGCTTTATTGCTTCTTTCATTTCTGGAATTTCTGTTTGGATTCTCTTTAGAGCCTTGATTTCCGTATTGAAGTAACCTTTTACTTCCTGTATTTGTTTTTGGAGTTCTTTGTCAAAATGACCTTTTGCCTCCTGTACTTGCTCCCTCATCTCATTTTTGAGTTCATTCTTAAGTTCCATTACATAAACATTTGACATATGTAATTTCTAAATTCCATCTCTGGCATTTGACCAACTGTGGTTGCCATGACATCTACTGATGAGGTATCCTGATTTGTTTGTGTCATTTTCTTCCCTTGTTTTTTCATGTTGCTTGTGTGTCTATTCTTCCTGCACTGTGGGACCTTGACTATTTCTATTTTACCTTAAAGCCTATGTTGTTCCTGTAGTACAATGCTATCAGATCACCTTATAATTCCTTTACACTTTTAAAACCTAACACTTTCTATTCAGAAAATCCAAGTTTGATCACAATGTACAGATTTGGTTAACCCAGATATTATTTCCAATTTACTCTGTACACTTCTGATGGGGTTTTATAGCTTCAAGTATTGGATACAGAGGTGTTATGTTTAGGAAGAAGGAAGTGTCTTGAATTGTTCTTTCTTGGAAAGTATGAAAAAAGATATCTATTGAAGTGGTTTAGTGGAAGTGGTTTAGTATCAGTAGACGAGGGAAGAAAGAGAATGGAGTTGACAATTAGGTGGAAAGACCAATTTACATATAAAGTAAGTTGGAAAGGAAAAAAAATGATAAAAGAGTGGGAATTGGTGTAAGAGAGAGGAGAGAGAGAATCAAGAAAATAGAGAGTAAACTATATATAACACCGCTTTACTACCCAGTTCAATTGCGCCGGTTCTAGAAATCCCACGTTCTGCGTATAACTTGTTTTTGCCTCTGTTTAGTATGCACTGGCAGGGTGTAAACATGAAAGATGAAGGAGGAAGAAAAGATGCACGAGTGAGAAGGAAGAAAAGTAGGAAAGAAAAAAGGAGCGGAAACAAACACACTGACAATCAATGTGGAAGGAAAAAAAAGCAGAACAAAACAAAGCCAAAAAAAGAAAAAGAAAAATAAACAAACAAACAAAAAACCTGCCCACAATCCAACAAAACAAGCAAACCAACAAAAAAAAAAAAAAAAAAAAAAGAGTCGAACCCCAAGTCTCAAACAAAACGGGCCCTGGGAAGCCCCCCTCTTTTTTCCTTTCCAGTTCAAACCGATTGTTATTGGATCACGTCTAGACAGTCTGCGATCCTGTTGGTGGAATCAAGGCTGCACCTTAGGCCAGTGGCTGAACGGTTCAGTGAAGGAGTGGCCCAGGGGGTTTGTGTGTGTCAGCAGATGAATGGCACCGGGAAGGGGACCCTCCAGAAGGCACCCCCTCCCCACGCCCAGCCACAGTTGCAGCTTCTTGTGGCCGCTGCCCTGGCCTCAGACACACCCTCCCCTGCTGGCCACCTGCGCCTCACCCAAGTGTGCGTTGTCTTCAGAGAGCTGGAGGGTCCCTGGATGGCTGCAGCCGTCACTCTCCGTCTCCTCCCCTTTGTCTGGGTCATCCACTACACCTTTCAAAGATGGCGGTGCTCTCCTTCCAGTCAACAGCAGCTCCGCAGACTCCTGTGTCCTCGCTGCTCGATTTCAAAGCCGTTGGGTGGATGTCTCCCTGCGGAGGAGGCACCGGGTAGCTGCAACTGTAACTGCGGCGCAGACAGCGCTGCTTCGGACTGTGGACCGCTCCGACTCTGCCCCTGATTGCTGTTCGCAGGTCTCTGTACCGCTCTCTCCGGGGCCCTACTGCTAAGGGTCGCGTCCGGCCGAGTGTGGATTCGAACTGGTGTTGTCGACCCACCGTCTCCCGTGGTCCCCCAGCACCAATTCCGCTGGCTGTTATCGCTGGTTTTTATCGCTGGTTTCACGCTGGTGTGCCCTGAGTGTGGCTGGGGTTGCAGTCGCAGCGCGGTCTCCCCACACTGACTTTGTTTCCCATGGCCTGTGGACCACACAGGCGGTTTTGCTGAAGCCTCGCGGCTCCAGCCACTGCAGACAGCTTGTCTCCTTCTCTCCCTGGTAGTGGTAATCAAACCATCCAGGAGATCGGTATATTCGGCCTGTCTGCTCCGAATTCCCGTACAGGCCGCCACCTGTTGTCGACTGAAGCGATTGCCACTTGGAGGAATGACACCACGGGAACAAGTTCAGAGGCAGACTGGTGATGGAAGCTGAAGTCCCATAGTCTTCAGTCCATGAGGGGAAGCCCAGGAAAGCCAATGGTCTGGCTCCTCTTGAAAGCTTTAACAAGGTCAGGCACAGACTCCCCAAAGAGACTTTCTTTGCCTCATAAATGACTGGCCAAACTGCTTATTTCCACTGATGAATCAGAACAGGATTCTCAGTCGTTGGTTTTCTTGTGCCTGTCCCTCTTATACATATATATTTAGGCGTATGTGTGTTTTTACACATGGCAGTTTCTTCTGTTCTAATTTACACTGTGTTTTTCATTGAAAATTGTACTTGATATATTCAGTTTCAGGGAAGTGGACTTCATTAACTTCACTGACTGTTCGGTGAACACAAATCCAATTCACCTCTTACATATATCCCTTGCACTGAATTTCACTTATTTCAGTTTGTGAATATGTTTAGTTTACATATGTTCTAACTTTTCCATTAATTTTAAAGCTCCCTCAAAGCTGGGATAAAGTACTTGTTTTAAAACTTCAGTATTTCTATTATATAGTTCTAAACATATTAGTGACTGATACTGTAGAATAGCTGTTTACACAAAGATTTTCAGAAGATATTTGGGAGAGAACCAAATCTTGCAAGAGATTATTCACAGATGACTTAATAACTTTAATAATAACTGGTATCTGGATGGATTTTTAATATATGAACTTTCTCTGTTTTTGTGCTTCTTTTTCTCATATTAAAATTATAAAAGAAAATAATCTGTAAAATGAATGCCCACTTGAGGCTATTTTTTTTTTATTTTTATTATTTTGGTACTGGGGATTGAACTTAGGGGCATCTGACCACTGGGCAACATCCCCAGCCCTTTTTTGTATTTTATTAGAGACAGGGTCTCACTGAGTTGCTAAGTGCCTCGCCATTGCTAAGGCTGGTTTTGAACTCACGATCCTCCTGCCTCAGCCTCCCATGTGCTGGGATTACAGGTGTGCACCACCACGCCTGGCAAGGCGATTATTTTGAAATTTCACAATGACTCAGACCCAAGCTATAAACAGCTATCAACATTATTAGCAATGTCCCATTACCAGTTGAAAAGAAATATTTCATTCTTTTAACAGTCTAAAAGCTCAAAGAAGCAAGTGTATCCCCCCAATGAAAGCCAAAATGGTCTGTCTCTCCCTGGTAAATTTTCTCTATTTTGAGAATTCTTTCCAGATTAAAGTCCAATAGTATTGCCATTTTGTTCATTTTCCATCCTTCTACTATTTCAAGACAAAACTCACATCAGATTGCTCAAGATTATTACCAGTGGATTTAGTCCTTTGTGTTATGCCTTTGATGGAGTCCCTATGAGATTAACAATTTTTTCCTTGCAATATTCTTCATCAATAACTGTACCACTAAGGCATAACAAATTTATAACATGTCCTTAGTGCCCTAAAATTTCTAGATAACATAGAAGTTCAAGATCATTAAAGTCTGACTTACACTTTTAGGCATTTTAATCATTGGAATTGTGACTATACTTTTTTATTAATCAAAATTGCCTCTCAGTATAAAAATCATCAGTAAATATATATGTTCTATAAGTATTTGTGTATCAAAAGTAGGCTTTGTTTTCCCCCCTATAAAGTGTCAATAATGTCTTATTAATAATTCGGGAATTCTCACCCATAAGTAATTGAGGGAAGTAGATAGAAAATCTGAGCAAATATTAAGATTCCTCTATCCCAGTATTTCTCAGTTTTTTTTTTTTTTCTTCTTTTACTATTTTCCCCTTTATGGAGTTTAAAACAGTGTTTTTCTAATTGCCACACTACATAAAATTTTAATTTACTCTATATCTGTTTATCTACTGTATGTACATCTATGCTTTATACATAAAATAAGTAATTATAAGAAGTAAGAACGATTAAGTACTTTTTTAAAGTAGAAGCTTAATTAAAAATTGCTATTAATATTTAACCTAGCTTCATAACTCTTTACTGAGCAACTATAAAGAAGCCTATGTTCACACAAATTATAAACATATCAAATTTCATATGCAAAGCAATATATAAATGCATTAGTGATGTAATCAAATTTTTAAGAACTCACAATTGTTATATTTTACCAGAAAAAATCAATTGAAAAAAATTTTAAATTTACTTTTAATGAATTTAACTTTTAAATTTTGCTTAATACAAGAAAATAATTCTTAATTTAACCAGCTACTAGAAAATCATTTAGATATTGCCAACATTTTTTGTTCCCTTCTAGCGCTCGAAATAATTAATGACAGCTTAACTAACTTTTATAAAATTAATAAAATCCTAACTAATCTTATTTAATTTTCAAAGAGCACAAACAAAAAGAGTGATGACCCAATGTGAACAATAATCCCATGGCAGCTGATGACAGTTAACAGGCACAAACAGGCCATCTCCAAGGTCACAACTTCAAAATCCAGAAATAGATCTAAGGTCCTCCAATTAAACTGTGTATTTACACAGTTTTGTAGGGTTATATGCAGTTTGGGTCTCTCCCATGCACCTAGCCAGTGCTGCTCTGTGACACCCGAGAACTCTGAACCACAGAAAATTTTTGTTAGATTAGAGTGAGCTTTGGAAGACACATGCATTGTTATATTTAAGATATTTTTGCCCCCTAAGAATCAATTTTCTTGGTTCCCTTTAGGAGTGACATCCACCCCCCACCCCCAATTAAACTGTATGCCCTATTTAAAAAGAAGAGAAAAGCATATTATGTATTCATGTGCCCTCCAATCTACAAGCCCAGTGGTCATCCTTCTCTCCCTGTACCATCAGTTTCTTTAAAAGAGTTGTCAACAATGAGCAGCCTCCAGCTCCACACCATTCACTCACTGACTCACTGCTCAACGAAAGGGAAATGACCTCTAGTTCTACTACTCCACTGAAACTGTCCGACAACTGATACTTGGTAAATAGCCCCAAACAAAAACAAGGCAAAAATCAGCCTCCTGCACATATTAACTCAACTGCATCTTCAAGGCCTTCCCCTTGCCTAAATATCGTCTTCTGAAGGCATTGAGCATCTCTTTTCCCAACAAGGTTCTACAATGTGACTCTTTTCTTTATAACTACTAATTTGAGTGTTTTTTCCCCCCATTGATCCACTTTGGTACAAGATCCCCCTTAAATACAGCCTTACCCCCAAGGTTTCAGCACTTTTGCATCTCTCTATTCTTTATATTCTCGCCCTCATAGAAATTGCAGTCATTTCCATGATTTCTACTATGTACTGTACACATAAAAATGACCTCAATATAGCTCCCCCTCCTGACCACTGTCCACTGCTATCTGGATGTCCTATGGGAACCTAAACAACACATAACCCAAGCTAAATGCATTATCTTACCTACCCATACTTGTGTTGGTCTTTTCACTTAAAGAGCATCACAATCCACAGCCCTTGTTTCACCTAGGAACTTGGTAAAATTGTTTTATTCTTCCTTTCCTCCTTCCTTATGAACCCCATCCTGCTGTATCCCACCAATTGTACAACTCTGTACATTTCAGTAATGCCTTCACATCCATCACATCTATTCCGCTTTCACTGCCACTGTCCTTGTTTGGACTCTATTCTTTTACCTGTCCTATAGCAACAGTCCACATTTGATGTTACATTCCATTTTTTCTCTAATCCACTTTCCATACTGTCATCAACTATTTCTTTCTAAAATTCACAATCATGACATAGCCTTGCTTTAAAAAAAAAAAAAATCCTCATCCACAAAATAAAGACCTTTCTCATATATCCCTGAATTGCTTTTCTAGTCTTATTCACTAAACAAAAGATAACTGCCATTTCACCGAACAAACAATGACCTCCCGTCTCTGATTTTGCTCATGTTTCTTTTTCTATTTCTTCTCTTTGATGGCTGCTTCTCTTCCTCGTTTAATTGTCAAAGCATATACCCTTTTTTTTGAAGGATAAACAACAATCACTTTCACCTCAAATTTGCCCAAACTCTCCCATTGTACTGTTTGTTTTTGTCTGTGATGATCTAACGGAAGATCTGTTGTTTGCGACCTCATCTGTTGTATAAACTGGGTTATTCTGTAAATAGATTCCTCTAGGTTGTTAGCCATTAGCCAGCATTTGATAGAGTGCACAATCTTAGAAAAGAATATGCTTCAATATTAAAAATAACCACCTATAACTTTCTTTTTAATGGGAAAAATAATGCTCATTCCTTCATACATGGACAATGAATGAATTCTATTAAAAATGCTGAACGTCTAATGAACCAGCACTGATTACATAGTCTCAGGTTTGTAAAAGAATATTCAGAAATGAAATAAAATTCATCAAAGCTTAGGAAAGATCACTAGTGTAGCCTCACTTATCTATTGCACATCTGCCTGACCACATTATCTTAGTGCTCGAGCATCATTTTTGCATTTCAATGTGGCATTCTATCAGATTAATGCCCAAGATATTCCAGCTGCACTGAAAAAGAGTGAGTGGACATATAGGGATATTATGCATGGCTTGTATCATTGACACTGAGCAAAGGAAATGTGATTAGCACCAAATTGCATCTGACAGGGGAATCAGAAACCTGTCAAACACGATGACATGGATCCAATGTTTAGAAGGCAAAAGGGGGAATAAAGGAGCAGGGCAGTCTGGCATGGAGACAGCAATAAAACACCACAGCAATGATAAATTAATTCATTTACTTATGAAAAATTAGAGGCTTCCACACACAGCTCTCATTTATAATCTTGTCAATCTGGTTGAGTAAATAAAGAGGCTCTACAATATTACTTGAAAACAGAAGCAAGAAAAGGAAAATGCAATAATTGGATTCTTGGCTTTACTTTTAATCAAATACAATAATTTGGTATGAGCCACTATTCTCCTGGGAAAGGAAAATTTTATGAAAGGATATATTATACCACTTTCTCATGTGATCCTATTTTCTGGCCTCAGATTTGGAGATAAAAAACTCCAGGTCACACAACCATCGCTGTGTGTCAAGCATTAAGCTACTTAGTCACAAGAGTACTTAGACAAAAGGACATGTCATCATGGTCTCTGTGGTTTGCTTTTTGAAGACTCTGAGCAGGGAAAGCACAAAAATCTGAGTCTTCTTATACCAACTGGTTGTAGGCACATGTTACAGTCTCGCTGTAAGGAGAAAAAAAAGTGAGTACCAGAGGTACCATCAAGCTCAAGATCAAAACTGCATGGATTCTTCAACCTAAAAATCAGTTCATTCCAGTGGTTACCTGTGTCAATGGATGGCTTGGATGAAACTTAAGAATTTTTTATTTTGTCATTACCTGAGAATTTGTAAAGTTGTTCTTCACACATACTTCCAAAAAGGGTTTTCTTGCTTTATGTATAGAAAGAGGAAGATATCTTTCTTTTGTCCACAAATTAACATGACTATGAGAATAAGGAAGATCTAAGGAATAGTACCTATGGAAGAAATTTCCGGGTTTGCCTAAATGAAACCTTTAGAAAATGAGTGACTGCCTGAAAGAGGTAGCTAAAAGAGATTTCAGGCACAAAAGCACCCTAGAACCTTTTCCTTCAAGTTTCCAAGAAAAGTATCTTCTTATATACATACAAAATGGTTTCAGAAATTATTATGAACTATAATGTACAGATTAAACAAAATTGAGTAAGACATGTTTTAGAGGAAGTAATTAATTAGACAAAAGATGAATTGCATTTGAAAAATGTGGAAGGCCATGTTGATTTTATTAATAATCCCAAACTGGAAATAACCCTGTTGTCTATTAACAGGAGACGAAATAAACAATTTGTAGAGTTCTCATACAATGGACTCAGTCAGCATCAGAACAGGATTAACTACAAATGTTCGTAAGTGGCAAATCTCAAAAAACATTATGCTGAGTGAAAGAAGCCTTATACAAAGGAATGTATACTATATAATTTCACTCACATGATATCCTAAATCAGGCAAAACTAATCCATGGTAGAAAACTATCCAAACAGTGGTTACCAAACAGGGGTTGACTAGGGGAAGGTAATGTTCTGTAGTGGTGGCGATGCTGCATATCTCCATAGGGATTAGCATTTCACAGGCATATGCATTTATTAAAATTTTTCAAATGACACATTTGAGATTTGTATACCTGATTATATGTAAATTTTACTTTTAAAAGATCCATAAATAACACATAATTCTAATAAATGAGATGTGTATATGTGTGTAGATACATATATGTGTATATATGCACATACACACATGCATATACATATATGTACATGAATACACATACATATGCTTAATTGTTTCCAGAATAAAGTATACTGATATCTGCAATTACTTGGAAATACAACAAAAAATAAGATAAATTGAAGAATGATTAAAGAAATAGGTAGAAAATAGATATGTGATAAAACAAATAGAGTAAAATATTAATTATAAAATCTACATATTATGTTAACAAGTCATCACTGAATAGTTATTTCAACTTTTGCAAATATTTGGAAATTTTCATAATAAAATATTGGGAAAAAAAGTGGGGAGAAATAAGGAGTATTACTTTAAAGGAAGACTGGGTATGGTAGGACCAAGGATGGTGGGTCTCAAGGATCACAGAGCCAGTAAAAAGTCCCTAGAGACATGGAACAACTCAGTACTTGCTACTGAGTAGCACAGGTAGTCACCCTTTAGACTGAGGAGAACATCTGAACCAGGCAAAACAAACAAACAAAATATCACAATGTCCTTCAGAAAGGACATATGGCATGTCAGATCTCAAACTATATTCTTTCCATAACTCTTACAAATTTTACACCTCAGCAAAAACCAAGTAAAGGAGTATTTTCCATGTGAAGTTTCAAAGCAAGCCTAGCAAGGAAATATCCCCCTCAGGAGAGAACACTATCAAGCATTATGATGTTTAAAAACAAGTTGCCTGTTTGTAATGTTTAAAAATCCAACAGCTTTCATCTTACGTTAAGAATGTTCTCAACGGAGAAATTTGAAGGTGCATAGTTTACATTTCCCTCCACTCCTTTAAGTAATCATTTATCTTTTCCTGGTTTAACTTTGTTCCATAAAATCTCTCTCCTCATGTCCATCAAATCTTAATAGAACACTACATGCTTTTCTTAATTTTGTAAACATTTTAATTGCTGTAACCAATGAAGTAAGCTCCAGTACACTAATCTAAGAAAAAAAGCTGTCACTATTCCATGCTGCAAATTCTA